>JASMMZ010000005.1:10088142-10235004 GCA_038502455.1 Anisogramma anomala
TAATAATAATAATAATAATAATAATAATAATAATAATAATAATAATAATAATAATAATAATAATAATAATAATAATAATAATAATAATAATAATACAGTGTATATAAATGCTGTTAATGAGCTTAAAAATCTATTTATCTGTTATTTTTAAAGTACTGTAGATTATAGATATTACCAACGTTATTGACACTATTACAGATTTTAGTACACGCATCCAAAAAAAAGTTAGAGTACCTATTTAATATAAGGCATCAATTGTTGGTAGAGCTTTAAACGTTATAATGTTGTCGATTCGATTGGTTTAAGTAACAGTAGTATTGTGTAGTCAAATGGTGGATGAATTGTTTTAGGTTTGGTAGACCGCTCGCCAGCCTGCACATTGATTTGTATGGCCAATTGTTTAGCCCATGCCCTATTGTAAAGTAGGCGTATACTGTACTTAACTTGTAGCTAATATATTAGGTATATATAAAACAATATACCTAACTTGCAGTTAATATAGTTAACTATTCTTTTCCGTTAACCGCTGAATTACGTTTTCGTTAACTGGTCAAACCCTTGTTAATTCTAGTTGATTTCTATACCAAACTGAACCCATTTTCATTTAAATTAACCCTATTTTACTTTTAATTGCCCTACGGCTTCTAGGTTTGACTTTATCGATTTCTATAAAGAGTTTTTCTGCTATGAGCTTATATAAACTTTTAATTTACTCGTGTTAATCAAAGAGGTCATTATCGTCAGTTCCCTAATAATCTTTAAGTTTACCAACACATTCCTATTTATTAACATATAACTTGATCTTATCAGGTATCTTATCAATATAGCCTTTGATACGTATGATTAACCTATTACTATTTATTACTCTTTTAAGGGCCTTGTTTGGTAACACCTTCATTATAGCGTTAGTAGTGTTATCTTTTCCATCAATTCATCGGAACTCTTCATTTTTTTTGCCTTTATAAACTTAGTGAAGTGTTATTACGTCGATTATCAGGCGTTTTTCACTAGTGATTCCAAGTTTTAAAAGGTATTCAAATAGGCTTCTTAAGTTGGTACAAATCACTACCGGAATGGAAGAAATCTTTAGCTACCTGATAATAAAGTTAAGGGTTTCCTATAATACCAGGCCTATATTAAAGCTAACTATTATACTGTAAACATCCAAACCTAGCACGTTTCGTATGATTCTTTTATATTTGATAGAGATTAAATAGATTAGATTGATAATAATATTAAATTATTTCTCCCTTTTATCTTAATTAACGAGGGTTATCAGAAAGCTAATCTGTAAAAATAAGTTGGTGTTATTTGTAAAGGAACTATTTGTAACGATTATTAACTTACCCCTCAACAAATTAATTAGATGTTGGTAGGCTTTAGACATTGCAACGTTTTCGATTCTATTGGTCGAAATAACAGGTGTATTGCAGTAGTCAGATGGTGAATGTATTGTTTTAGGTTTGGCAGACCGCTAGCCGGTCTATACTGTAAATTGTATGATCAAGTGCTTGGCTCGTACCCTAGAGTGAAGTGCAGCATACTACACTCGATTTACATCCAATACGGTAAGTCCGTATAAAGTAATGCACTTGCAGTATTGTTAAATTTACTTGTAGTAAAGTTGACCTACTCTGCTGCATGTAATACCATTGCAATACTGTTTCCAATACTGGTAGCTTTTTGTTTTGTGCCTACGTACACTAGTGTAGTTTGCCATCAATTGGTAGTAACCTTTGAAACCCTTTCTCAATCTATAAGCCAGACCTCTGTTAATTTTAATTAATCTCTATTGAAAGCAACCTTAATTACAGCCCCTTATGACCCTTTTGCTTTACCCTTCTGAGGCCTTCATTTTTCAAATCCCGTGCACAGATTCTTTGCCACAAACCTACGTAAATCAAGTACGCCATTACTTACGTACCTTTTACCAGTAGTTTAAGTCACTGTTATCGCCACCATTACCAAGGCGGTCTTTCGGTTTTCCAGGGAAATTCTTTACGTTACGTGTTAAACGATCCACGTATCCCTCAATTCGTATTGTTAGTATATTGTTGTGAATAAACCTTTCTAGGGCACCATTAGGCGTAGCTTTGGTTATAGCATCGGCAAGATTATTTTTGTCGTTAATTTACCGGAATTTATTGATTTTCCGGACTTCTTATACCTCCTTCAACGTTATTATGTTTATTATTAAGCGTTTTTCATTAGTCTTGCCTAATTTCAATAGGTATTCGTAAAGGTTTTGGGAGTAGGTATATATTACCATAGGTATTGGTAGTAAACCTAATTGTTTGGTTATAATCCTTAATATGCCGTTAGTTACCATATCAATATTAAAATCTACCATTGTATCGTAAACTTTAGAGGTTAGTACACTCTGAGTTACACGTTTGTACTTAATAAATATCTAGTTTATAAGGTTCCCGATAATCGTAAATTATCCTTTAAACCTATCCTTATTAACTAATATTATTAAGAAACCAATTAACGATATAAGGTTAATATCATTATTAAATAACCCGTCTGTAAAAAAATTAACTTCGTCTTCGTAAAATTTATAAAGATTATATTAATTCCCTTTTCACGTAATCTATTTGTTATTAAATCCGCTTATTTAACTTATTAAAGTTTTCGTTTTACGGGTTCTGTATTTATATTGTAATGAAAAGATCGTACGATGTTTTCGATTCATATAGCGTAGCGATGTAGAATATACGAGCTCTTTACTTTAGTTATCTCTATGTTCCTACCTCGTCAGCCTTGTTGATAATTTTCAAACTCGTAGCTTGCCTTTATTTTTTGATAAGCTAATATAAATACCGCTTTTAGCTTTAATATTATAGATACGGAGTAATAATCCATTAAAGTTAAGTTATATATCTTTAACTAATGTTTTAATTTGCTTATGTTTTTAAAGGCCTGATTTCTCGATAATACGTTATTTCGTCGCCATAAATCCAATATCATTGAGGAAAAAGATATTGTTAGTTTATATGTTTACGATGTTAAAGTTTTTGCCTTTTATAATTATAGGCATGAGTTAAATATTAAAGTCTTTATACCTAACCTATTTTTAAAGTGTATTTAGTACGATAAAAACTAATAAACGTTAAACTTAGCCAGTCTGTATAAAGATTTGATATAATATATTATCGTGTCAACCTAAAACTTATCCCTTAGTTTTTATGGTAATTTTAATAGTATAATTCGTTAAAAATAGATGGAAGATTACGTGTACGTTTACTCAATATCCTGGCTATCAAGTTTTAACTAAAATTTTATGCCAATAGTCAAACTGGTAGTAATGGCGACGATTAAACGCTGGTTGATCTTTTGGATTATAGGCGATTAAATAGGGATTTAGTCCTTAAATTTATTACCGTATATTTAAGTGATTAGCCGTGACTTTTTATTTAGCTGGTCCATAGTTTTACCTTTAACCTCGTAATCTATCCTCGACTTAAAAATAGTAATATTTTAACCTTTAAATTACGTTAAAGGTATAAGTTGTATAACCTTCTATAATAAAAGACCGTTAATTTTGACTTGGTTACTTTTTTCAAAAGCTTACCTGGTATATTAATAATACCTTCGACACGTAGTTTAAGGGTAAGTTTTTTGTTAGACTTCTTCTTTTAAGATACCCACACCGTTATATATGCCTTGGCAGGCCTTTAATTTCCATATTCCTCCTTTTTAGTGTATATCCTCTTTTTAGGCAATCTTTTACGCCATCAGAGTTTTATTAGATTATTAATAATCGGCTCGGAAGGATTGTATTAACTAATTCGCTCGGCTAGAAAGTTATTGAAATTAGGATATTTATTAGACTTAAGTGTTTTTTTGTACAGCTTAACTTATATAGTTAGAAAAGTTATAGGGCTGTTAAAAATTTAAACCATTATATTTAAGTTAGTAATACTTAAAATATTATACGGCTTATCTTATTTGCTTGACTTACGTTACCTAAGAACTTTACTTTAAAGGAGAAGTAAAAGTACGTCTATTATTAAAGGTTCATTTCTAGTATTAAGCGTATTATTAACCTAATGGCGTACCGATTTCTTCTTTGGTTCCTTTAGTGTTTTGTTATATGTTATAACACGCTTTTGTGTGTTTTAAGAGGGTGAAAATTTAGTTATTATACGTAAATGAACTTCAAATACCAATAAAATTGGTACAAGTTCATTAGGGATAATAGTATTGTTAAAACCTTTTACCATTATCTAAAGTTATGCCTTCTAGCTTGTAAAGCTTTCGATTTTTAATATAAGGATATCGTAGATCTTTTGTAAAAGTACATATGCCCTTTTAACCTTGCTAATACCTTAGTACGCTTTTATACGGACTTGTTTACATTAAATTCATATTAACTTTATATTAGTTTAAAACTTTATCGTAATAAAGTTGATATCGGTATCGTAAACTAACATATTTGGTAGGCCAAGGTACGTGTTAATTCACAAAGTACGTAGTATTTTTTATATTTCTCTCGCTGTGGTAGTTTTAAGGAACTTAATTCCGTAAAAATCTTTGACGAAGTTTACGACATATAATGTTAGTTTGTCGTCTAAATAAAATACATTTACAAAGATTTCCGAATTGAATTTTTAATTTTTTTCAACGTAAACTTAAACTTTCAAGAGGTTTAGAAGTATATTTAATAGTGTTAGTAAAGACGTTTACCGACCTTAAATATTGATAAATCTACATCTTCGTAAAAAGTTACCTTAAAGGCCTTATAAAACCTATTACTTGTCGGGTAATTAAACTTACGGTATAATGAATGAAGTTTTGCTTTCGTTAAATTGAACATTACTACCTTTATTCCTTAAAAAAAACAAAAAAAACCCTATTTAAAGCTAAATGAAAACCTTTTACCGGCTTTAACATATATTAATTTATTAATATAAATATTAGCGTTAACGCCGAAGTTTTTTATACCCTTAAGGAAAACAAAGAACGTAGTAGGAGATTCCAAGATATGGAAAACAATAGGGCTAATAACAGTCTTTACTGTCGTCGATCCTAGTAAAGATATCTCTTTCCTAAGGTTAAAGCCAACTTTGGCTTTACTAGTATCTGCGTGATTAAGTTTCGTAATAGTATTAATATCCTCTTACAAGAGATGTACTACGAATAACCTCTTATTCAGTATTATGCTGCCCCCGTATCTGGTATAATCCCTTAAAAGACTTGTTTTGCGTACCGGTTTTAAATGGCAAAAAGGTATGTAAGGCCAAAGTCTTTATTATTATAACGGCGATAAGGGTTTTTACCTATAAAGCGATATAAAAATACGTGGTCAGCTAGTTATTACGTAGCTTCCAGGTTAATATCGATATTAACTTTAGTATTTTCGTATTAGCTAATAACCTTCGGCTTGTTTTCCTCCTCCTTAATTTTAATTCCTTTAAATTTCGTAATACACTCCATATAGTCCCATCATAAGGCAAAGGGGTATTACGTATTGTATATTACCTATTTCATGTCACGTTTGGCAGTAATATAACATGTTAATTAACATCTCTATTTACTGTGAATCTAATATTTCTTAACGTTTAAGTTAAATTCATTTAGCCAACTTCAAGACCTTGAAAAAGGTGAATACCTTTTTTCGTGGGCAAAGGTCTAGACCTTTTATTAATCGTATTTACTAGATCGTCCGTATCGTCAATTAATTTAGTACGAATAGGGAAGGTCTTTTCCCTCGTTGTTGAATTTCGGAGTTTAAGGGTATATATTAGTTGAGCTGAAAGCTAGAGTAGTTGCAGTCGCTAACGAGGAACGAAATTGGCTAAAAAACCCTTCGTAAGTGGTATTATAGTATTATAAGACGTATTTAAACTTATTGTGGCCCGTAACTATTTGCCGGACCTGCTGGCGTAAAGTGCCTTCACCAGCTTCTACATTTCCCATTACTTGTTAACAAAATATTAGCCTGTCAAACATCTAATTTAAAAGATTTATTTTTCTTTTCAACTCTTTTTTGTAATCCAATACATAGGACCATTTAATGATGTTCCAGTCCATATAATACTGGGTAAAGTTAATATTGTATTCGAAGTAGCCTTTTATATCATCGTAAATTTCGCGGAAAGAGGTATAATTCGTAAGGTATCGGAAGTAGTAGTCTTTAGCTTAGCCGGTAAGGATACTTGAAAATAAAGAGTAAAAACCTAGCAACTTAACTTTTATTTAGTGGCAGATGTTAAATAATAAGCGTAACTTGACGTCGAAGAAGTTGTACGACTTACCGTTATACTTCTTTTTTTCTTTCCAGATTTTAACAAACGTGGTAATTGCCATATAGTCCGTATCTTTTATGGGGATGCGTTAAGGGGGAAATATAATGTATTAGTCGTAATCCTCTTCTAACTGGGGAAAAAACTAAGGTTATTACTAATATTGATAGGTAAGGTAGTTACCTTTAACTAAGTTTGAAGGGAAAAAAGCCAATAGTTATTCCTATAATAGGTTTATATGTGAATCCGGTCTTCTCTTAACTTAGCTGTTGAAAATAAACGTGTTGAGAAGCTTTGGGGAAATGGGTCTGGTAGTGTCTATTATAGGAAGGTTGATGATGACATTTTTGGTGTTAGGGGGTTCGACGAGGTTCATATTTAATGGATTGGTGGATTTAAGGGCTTAAGAGATGTAAATCTATTGGTTCCTTTTAGGCAGGTCTTTACAAACATATATATAGTCCTTGTAAGCTATTATTACTAGTAAACTTTTTGCTTTTGGCTAAGGTTTATTAGGGGGTGTTATTTGTAGCGTACTCGTAAAGTACATCGGCGAGGTTATTGTTTTTACCGATATTTAAAGGTAGTGAAATCCCTCGTCGATGTAAGTTAACTTTTAACTTAACTTTAATCGATTTTTTTTTCCACATATTTCAATTTTAATTCCCAAAAAACTCGATATAGTCGTAAAAGGCTTTAATATTCGTGTCTTGATCGTTGTAGGCGACGTCGAGGATAAATTGGCTAACGTAGTTGGTAAGGTGTTTAGGGGTAGAGTTTTCATCCACTTCTTAAATTTAGAGGTCATCGTTAAAGTGTTTAATAAAGGTGGTTTCGAAGGTTTTGATTACCTTTTTCCTGGAAGAGTCGTCGATAATATCGAGTTTTATGTGTTTTGAAGCTATCGTAATGAAGGTTAAAGAGATATAGTGTAAGTTTTCGTAGTTAACTTAGCGATTTAGGGACGTAGGGATTTGGTAATTTAATGTGGAGTCGCGCAACGTGGTTTTTTTGGCGCGACTTGGTGTTTTCGCTTAAAGTCACGAATTTAACAATGAAAATGGTATTGAGAATGAAAAGAGTAAAGTAGAGTAAAAGTTTAGTGTAAGAGGTAAAGTCAGAGGTCGTTATTGGTAGTAGAGATTATTTGACGTAAGGACTTAGTCGTTTTTCTTGTAGTAGCAACACCTGTAGTAGTACTAACTTAGCCGTTTGCTAATTTTCCGTACGTTAAGACTTCTAACAGTCAATCTTAACGTCTTTAAGAAATATTTGTAAAGATTTCTTGGTATTTTCGATAATAGTAATACCGCTGTTACTTTTAAGTACATATAAATAGCAAATATACTTAAAAGTCTTCCTTTTATTTATATGTAAATAGCAGATGTACTTAAAAGTCTTCCTTTTAGTTACCTATAAATAACAGATATAGCCTTAGGGTCTTTCGTAAGAATTTTCCTTTTATTTTTTACAATTGCAAAGTGTAACCAGAAAGTAGGTTTTTTTTTTTACTTAGTCAATCTGTACTTAACCTAACAAACACTAATTAGTATTGGTAAGCTTTAGACGTTACAATTTTATCTATTCGATTAGTCGAAGTAATAGGTATATTATAGTAGTCAGATAGTGGATGTATTGTTTTAGGTTTGGTAGACCGCTAGCCGGTCTGCACTATAAATTATATGGCCAAGTGCTTGGCTCCTGCTCTAAAGTGAAGTGCAGCGTACTGTACCCGACTTACACCCAATATGATAAGTCTGCACAAAGTAGTACACTTGCAGTACAGTCAACTTTACTTGCAGTAAAGTTGACCTACTAGACCGCATGCAATACCATTGCAATACTGTTTCCAACACGGAATTATATTAATCTCTCAATCCAAGTTCCGTATATGCTATTTGAGTCTTTTATTTAACCGGTTAAAATCTTCATTTATTGTATTTTAAAATTGTTCCATGATAAATTGATCGTAAAAAGCTTTCGACTAGCATGAGATAGCAATATAGCTGTTACAGGTACGTTATTTCAGGTACTGTTAAGCCTTGGCTATATTAGTCTTATTGATTATGGTTAGAATAACACTTTGACTCTTTTAGCGAAAACTAAAGCCAGTATTATTATCTATTATACGGATTAACAATTCGTTAAATTTAAGTTGGTTACCTTTCACTAACGTTGTAATTTGCTTATAAAACCGCTTTGAGAATTAGTTAAGGTTAGTGTATATTGGTACGATACCTACTAAAGGAATTATCAGGAGCGTTTCTAACTAATTAACTATACTTTCGACTCGTGCCTATTAATTTTAATAATACGCTTTAAAAGATTTATGAATACAGGTATATAAATGAATAACATGTTAGCGTTATGTAACACATCCTTTTCCGCAGTTAAAGAGAAGAAACCTTTAAAAACTGGTTTAAAATCTAAACTCCAAACGTACTTAACGGAAAACCGCATAATCTACTTTAATAGTGAAACAATCACTTTCTAGAACAGCGTTTTAGACTTTACTTAAAAGGGTAAGTTAAATAAAGTTACTCTTATTAACTAATATGACGCAAAACAAACTAACAAATACAAATGCTAACGCGCACTTACCGCCTAAATTATATCAATTACACAGCCGGAAACAACATTTAACATTTCGGTTATTACTTAATACCAAACCAACTCTTCGGATGACGAATACAAAACATTTAACAAACGCCTTCCATGGTAACCAAGTAATTCGAAATAAGGCTTTTAATTTATACCGCTTAAAATATATATTACAAAAGTTGTTATTTTTACATACGGATCTTTTATTAATAACACCAATTATAACTCGTAAATAAAATTTGCTTTTATTTTTAATAATAAAACACTGGTTTCAAACGGATTTACACTTTATAAAAGTATTATTTATTAAATTTCTACTAAATGTAAATAGGTTATACAAAACGTTTTAACCTTAAACATTTACAATATATTTAAAAACTTCGATTTAGGAATTACTATAACTATAATAGTCCAGATAATCGTTTTAAACCTTATTTTAAAACCCTTTTTCTTAACAATTCACACTAGTTCTTTTTCCTTTTACGAATACTTTATGGAATTCAGTACTACGAACTAGAAACACTTATAATCAATATTATAAGCTTACGCAAATCGTAAAAACGCCGCGAAATTCAAAGAAATAAGGTGGATAGACAGAAAGTTAAACTTAACAAATACAATGAATAAGAGCGCCCTGAATAAAGCATTGAAAACGCTCGTACCAATGAGTACTCTTTTAATTAATGTTAATAAAAAGGTTTTATAACCCCATCCAAATTAAATATTATATACCTTATATTTGATACTTCCTTTTTTTTTTACACGTTTACACCGCTTCTAACGTTTTACCACTATGTAATTTCAATATTTACAATTCTTTTAAAATATTACCACTTTCTATTTTTACCCTTTCGACCCTACGAAAATTATTTCTACTTTTTACCTTTGATGTTTATAACTTACGTTTTTTTTTTAAAAAAAAAACTGTATTACTATATGACGAACTATACTAGTTCCAGGCAAACCGACCGGAGTATAAAAACAAGCAACTAATCGCTACTAGAAGAAGAGGGAATAGACGGCGCCAGATCCTCATCTTCCTCTTCACCCCCCTCCCCTTCGATGCTAACGTCACCGCTATCTCCGCCATCAACGCCATCACCAACGCCACTGGAGGATTATCCTCACGCCTTAGGCCATATACTCTTAAACAAAGGCACAAAGGGTTTTTTACCTTCTTTACGATGATGCGTGATAACGTCATCGAATTCGCCTACTTAATATATACGTAAACCCTGATTTCAGGTACAAATAGCAACTGCCGTCTCCTTAGACCGTTGATTAACGCTTACTATTAATTAATATCAGCTTATTTTAATTATTAACGAAAATGGTAATTTTTAAAAGCGCACTAAATAATAAAATAGTACGAGTAGCCGATTTTTATTTACGGTTATGATTGATAATTTAGAATAAACTTGTTGTAAAAAAGATGAGCACATAATAAGGCCTCGATTTATGTCCTTAAAAATACCATAATAAAGGTGTATCTATTGAAAATTCGCTCGTAACGGTAATAACGAGCTGACCAATCCCCAATTCGGTAATAATCGCTAATAATCTTACCCGCAGCCATAAACGCAACACACGGTACTTAAAGCGTATTTATTAAAGGCTCGGAGCTACGGATCCAGGTATGACGCTCTAACGTTTTATACGTTAAAAAAACCTCATGGTATACCCTAGCGAATCACAACTCGAGGCTGTGCGCCAGATCAGCTACCACCACATTTTTTATAAGTTCATTAATACAATATAACATACAAATAGTATTAATAATATAAACTGCGTTACAACTCGGTTAAGCGATGTTTTCGATGGTTGGGGGGTGGGGGAACCGCTACAGGTAAAGGAGTTTTCACCTGTAGCAAAAAGATAAGGTTTTTAACCTTAAAACCCCCATATTCCTCCCCCTAAAAGTAGGGGGGAAAGGGGGAAAGAAAAAGAAAGAAAAGGGGTAAGAGTGTCGATAGCGGCGGCGGCAAAAAGCGAGTCGAAGATAAAAATAAGGATAAACGATATTGAGCCGAAAAAGGTAGGGTTAGGAGTAACGGTAGTAACGACGCGGCGAGCAATAGTTATAACCGTCTCTTCTCTTTTGTGCAAACGCGTTAAATGGCTTCTTACCGACCTATTTTTACGCGTCATCTATTTATAAACGAGATTAGTTTATAAGGTTACTAAAGTAACCTACTTATATAAACAATTCAAAATTGTTAATTAAAATAACAGGTTAAATTCATATACGCCGATCAACTAGTTAAAACTTACGTTAATAAAGTGTGTGCGTTGTTGAAGGGAAAAAGAAAAAAAAGTTTATCCAAACCGATAAAAATACATTTTATAATGATGACAAAATACGTAACACCATAATTAACCCTATACTATTATACCTTTATTGTTGGAACAATATTTACTACTATTTTTAGCAGGTCAATTGCAGTACAGTCAGTCAACTTTACTTACAGTAAAGTTGACTATATTGACTACAAGCCAGTTGATTTTGGATTGCCCGATTCAGTTTAGGGTACGGAACAAGCAGTTAGCCATATAAATTACTATATAGACTGGCTAGTGGTCTACCAAACCTAGAACAATACATCTACCACTTTTAATGTAGCACCAGTTACTTCATCCACAGAGATTCGAATCGACTACTCTGTAAAGATAAAGATGCCTGCTAATACTTATAATACCTCCGTAACTACATCTATACAAAAACCAATAACAAACACTATTAACAACTATACCACCACTAATTACTTAAATCAATTAAGGTTTTATTTCAATTACTCCCACTGTTAAAAACTGTTAATTAAAACCTTTACAATTTATACCATAACCCAATTATTATTACCGAACTACGGGTACGGACTACACTACAAAACCAAAATGTTATTACTAAACCATGGATACAAATTACACTACATAACTAAAATATTATGACTAAATTACGGATACGGGCCGTACAAAAAAAGATTATATGTGTAAATATTGTTAGATACCTTTATAGTTAATAAGCGGCTATACTACAAGTTACGCCCTGATGAAGTGTATAATAATATGCCACTTTGTAATATACATTCTTATAAAATGTATAATAACATACTACTACCTAAAAGTGATATTAACGAAGTGCACGGTAAAGTGCCACTACGCAAAAGGGAGACTGGAAGAGTACATGGTAAAGTGCCACGGCTAAGGTAAAGGGTTATTAACTTTCACCTGTAGCATGCACTCTCTGGATAAATTTCCTCCCTTCTATCCTATCTTACTACTTCAACACATACACAATCTCTACAATTACTCTTCCACTATTACTATATTAATGTAAAGACCTTAATGATAATACGCATTTATTATAATATATTAACTGCTTCGATTGGTCCTTAGCAAAAGTATAAAGTATTCACTAATAGCTTTATTTACCATAAATTCAACGTTCTCAAACATCATTTCCAAAAACTTACAGGTTCATCTTAAAAAGCTTTAGCGAAAGTATCCTTTCCCCTACATATACAAATGTTTGAACTTCCAATCTATAGTTCTTAACCAACTCAATTATCTGAGACTATTATATTTACGATCGATATAATAAATATATGCGGAATCTTCATCATCATCACTAAAATTGTAAGCTTAGGATTATATACCAACTAATTTTAACACTCGTAATATCACGGTTGAAAACAAGAAATACAATTAGCTAAAAGAAGTCTTTATAAGTGTCTTTAAGGCAATATAAGGCGTATCAAAACTCCTTATAGCCCGTAACAACTTAATGAACTTATTAATACAATATTACTTTCCCATAATTTATATTTCCCATCGCACATTAACAGAACCTTCAATTATTAAACATCCAATTAAGGAGGTCCATCTTAATGTATGGATTTTTATAATACTCCAATATATAGAAACGCCGAAGAATATTCTAATGCATATAGTATTAGGCGAGATTAATATCGTATTTAAAGTAACATTGAAAACTATTATAAATTCTTCAAAACGACAAATAATTCGTCAAATATCGAAGGTAGTAATTTTCCTCTTGGGTGGTAAAAATATTAACAAAAAACGAATGTAAACCTAGGAACTTAATTATTATTCAATGACAAATGTTGAAAAAGAGTCGCAACTTGACTTTTAAAAGATTATATAGTTCAACATTATACTTTTCTTCAGTATCTTAGATTTTGTATCAAAATCGCAATAGTTACGCAATCTGTATTTATTATAGTAATATTTTTTTAGGTGAAAATTATTATGTTAGTAATATAAACTATTTAAATCTCTTAACTAGGAGGTAGTTATAGTTTTGATGGGTAAAGTAATTACTTCTAATGAAATTTTGAGGAGAAAAGCCAATAGTTATTGTGGATATTACTATATACCCTTATAGATAGTATACATAGATCAAGTAGCAGTGTACTGTATTGCAGGGTATACTCATGCAGGATGCACGGTAACGTGTCACGCTGCAGGCTACACTCTTGCAAGATGCAAAGTAAATCATACATGGATCGGTCTGGAATAGCTATTCCAGACCGACGGCAATGCGTGGATTGGTCTAGAAGAAGTATTACAGAGTAATAAGCTTTGAATAAGGTGCTTATAAGCCTTTACCTGTAGTATATACCTCTGGATACTTCTTCTTAAATTATCATCTTTTATTCTATAATACCAACCATTCTAATTACTTCTTAAAAATCTTAGTTTACATAAACCTTATAGATTTAAAACCTTACCAATACTAATCAATAACTGACTAAATCGACTACGAACAGTCAAGGGAAAAATAAATAAATATAAGTTAAATACCTATAATGGGATATTGTAACGATTTCAATTACCTATAATTTGATATTACAACTTATAAAAAATATACAGAAGTGTGGAATTACGCGAGAGCGTCGAGAAATTCAAAACGTTACAAGACTATAAAATCCGAAGAAACTTTAAGAAAAATAGCTTGGTTTCGTTAATCGCCAAATTTTATTAGCGCTTTAAACGTACCAGGGCCCTTTTTAAAGGGCTTTCTATCACGTATTAGACCACGCAAGCCAAAAACACCAAGTTTCGGAACCCTTCGTTAAAACCCATTAGAATTTCGATAATCTATACCAATCGCCTTATCAAAATCGTTTATATATAAATAAACAACTCAACTTCCTTAGTAATATTGATTACACACTAAATAACCAACTGATCCCACTACCAAGTTCTATTATAGCATGTTAATACGGATCGACTATTAAACACCAGATTACATAATTACATTTCCTTTACCCTACTCACTTTCCCGCATTCACCCTATTTTCTTTTAGTTTAGTTCACCTTATGTGTTTTAAGTTTAGTTTTTGTAACGTTTAAGTTTTTCTGGCTGCTTGACTAACGTGGCGCTACTAAAAGCTAACAAAAATTAATTCAAAACGTCTTACTAGTTTGTAATCACGCTTTATTTATCTTTTAAAATTTATTTACACTAGTAAGCGTTAAATAAACTTTATTCCGACCGCTTTAATTACCTTATTTACTTTGTATTTATCAAATTTCCCCAAAATTTAAATCACTCTAAACTATATATAAGCTACTCTTTATGAATATATAATAGTTTTACCAGTAACGGACCTGACAGAGGCTAACGAATATATGGAGTACCTCTTTATACACACGTTCTTTCGTAGCACTATTCTAAGTAATTTGGACTTCAACCTTTAGGATAACAAAATTAAGGCATTAGTAAAGGATTTAAACCCCTATAAGGCGAACATTTATATTACGAATATGATTTTGAACTACTATAGTAGCGAAATTAAAGGACGCGACTTATTCGAAGATTTCAGAAAAGACTTTGCGAATTAGACGTTAGATATATGGCGAATTATGGATGAAATAACTGCAAGAATCTTACTAAAATAATTAAAGAGTAAAGATATTAATACATCCGGTAGAAACAATAGCCGCATCGTAAAATCCCTATCTATAACGGCCTAATTTATACAAATGTCGAAATAGAAGGACGAGGAAATAAAAAAAAAGAAAGTTTATAGAGTGAAATTATCTGAAAGAACGTTAAAAACACTTACTTAAGGTTGCAAACTAGGTTTATAAAAATATCTTACAAATTAAGATACGATGTTTAATAAGACTAAATGCTTGCCGGGGAACGGAAATAAAATTGGAGGAATCGATGGAAGGGAAAAAGATACTATAACGATTTTTTATAACAAGGGTCGAATACGAAGCCTCCTTGAAACACAAATTTAAACCGATACAAAGACAAAAACACACTCCGAACATTAAAAATAGCCCGATCTGTTATAAAAGAATCGGTTGAAACGTAAAAAACAACCCACCCCGAAAAACGACAATCAATCGAAATACAGGAAATAACCCGATCCAAGAAATAATAAATGGCGTAAACCGCTAATACGTACTGCACAAACTAATACCTATTAACCACGATCCTTATCGCGATCTCTTATCACATCGCTTCCCTACGAATAAAGATGACCTTACGAAGTTAACTAATTTTACTAGGCTATAGGATAGGGATAACAACTATAACGGCGAACTGTACGACGTATTTAATAATAAAATACACGTTATATTCAATACGTGTAAAGAACTGGATATTAAACCTTTACATTTTTACATTATCTTACTTGATATACCTTTTGGATAAGTTAAATAGTGGTATATTTATCACCTTATATTAGTGAATATATTCGTAAAGTGTTATAACCGCGTTAAAATCTATATTAATACGGAAATTATACGAGTTATACGATATGGATTGAATTAGTACGATGTAGGAATTTATGAAAAACTAGCAAAAAAACGCCAATAAAAACATAGAGGAAATCCTTACAGCCTTATTAACCAAATTCTAAAAATGTTAAGTAACCTTTGAACCGGAATACAAAGGCAATAAACTATTTATTTAAATATTAATAAAGGTCTGTCTTAAAAATCCAGATTTTAACCTTTCACTTTTTAAACCGGAAAAGAATTTAAAGAACTTTTGTATAAACTTTAAAACATCATTCGAAACCTTTATATGCTAATAGATAACCGTCGGATTAACATTTATAATGAATAAAACCAAAGGAAAAGCCTAAATTACCAAAACAAACTTTGCCGAAACAATTTACCATATTTTGAACCAGAGATTTAAGGTTTACCCGAAGTAAAACGAACGTTTGAAGTACAGGCATTAAGGAGGAAACCTTAGTAATGATAAATAGGGACGATCGTTCGAAAATTAAAAAAACGTACCAAAACCACAGTAATACTTGCGAAAAGACATACAAAGCTCTATATGTTTACAAAAGCAGTATATCGTATGCGGTAAAGTCAACTACTGGTTTATAAACCACCCTGCTCACGAGTAAATTCGAATTAAACGACAATTTTAAAACGAGTATAATTTTAAAAATCGGATTGAAACCAAGTTTGTAATACACGTAACCGAGTACAAAGATACAAATAACGGATTCAACGTATACTCTTACGAAAATATATCCGGAAAAGACGACTTTAAATAAGATAATACTTACCTATTAGCCTACAACGATAAAAATGCTTAATTTATTTTTGCCTTCTTATAAAATACCTTCTTTTTATATATTATAGGCCTGTATTATGTAAACTGTAATGATTATACTAAATACCCGTGAGTAAATAGAATTTGTTAGGGGATTTATGTTAGTAGTAAGGTAGCATATGTAACAAAAGTACAATATCAAGAAGATATTTATTCGTGCTGTAGAATGATCACTAGCCGTTAGGCTATTCAGGTGTATAGACTGAATACTTAGATTAACAACTGAAGAGCTATGAAGGAAATACTATCTATGTGGTGATGATCGTGTCTTTATATCTTATGACTTTCATACCATCTTCAGTACTAGATTGCTGAAGTCGCTGGTCGCTTCCTGCAGTTCTATGTAGTATCAACTGGACCGCTCTTCAGTCCTTGCGGTCCCAACCCTAACCCTGAGTCCTTACATAAGAGATATCCCCGCTTGATGTGTTGGACATCAAGCTTCTGATGGCGCAGCTGGCCGCTGATCTGTTCCATGATCTGCAGTTAATCCTTGGGTTATAACATAAACAAAGTGTTTAACACTTATATAATATCGTAATTCACCCTTTTTAATAAATACAAAACCAGGTTTTGAGAAATTATTCCTAATATTAGTGTAATATAAATCTAGACAGCCGGAAAACAATAATTTGATGTATTTACGGCGAAATTTCCGAAGTTTCAGCTAAATCGAATAGAAGAATACCGAAAGGTCTTATTTAGTAAAAGAAAATCAACGTTATTCGGAACGGTAGTTATAAATACGCGTTTTGTATCGATTAAGTTTTACGTAATGGATTTTAAAACGATATTTTTACTTTTATTAACTGATATAAACAAGCTCGGAATCAAGGTTCGGAATACGACTAACAAATTTATCCGCGCCTTAAATAGTATATCCGTATTGTTTCGGCTTAAATTCGGCTACTTGTAGTTTTTCCCAGAAACACGTATAATTAAGGTTATTTACTTAACTTCACTAAAATTATGAGCTTTATACCAACGATTCGAACACCTAACTATAAAACGCTTTTTACATTTACTATAAATCATAAACTTTATGAATGTAAGGAAAAATATACTTCAAATTATCGAAAAGTTTTGCTATAAGTACTAACTTTACTTATAAGCTCTACAACGGTTTAAATTTCGCCTTTAAAACGATATAAACTTTAACTACGAAGTAATTATTAATATTATATATCTAAATAACTAATCTGTTCTTTATATTGTCGATACAGCAATATTATTTTAGGTGGTTAAATTTATACGAAACGTTTTTAATTTAAATTGTTAGGATATTTTAATCTACTACTAGTTAAACATTTATCCTGAGCCTCTAGATTATATTACATACGATACCGGTACGGCTTTTAATTTCACCAAGTAATATACGAAAACTCGAATAATCGGAAACGAGTATAAATAAATCCTAGTAAAAGCCATATAAGGTATTGAAAAGTGTAAATGATACTATAACCCACCAAAAAAACGTATATAGTATTATTAAGAAAAACTAAAAGGTATTAATTCCAAAAAAAAAACTATCTTTTAAATAGCAGTTAAAGCTGTTAAAAACACTTTTAACCTAAGTAGGCTTATCTATACGCTTTCTATCTTTGGTATCTACCAAAGGATTTATACAAACTCTACTATATTACTATCCATAGTGTAAAGTACTAATGTTATAACCAAAGTTATAACGATACTACGCTTATTGCTAGCAAAAAAAGATATATGCAAAGCGCTAGTTATAAAGAATAGCCCACGTGAAAGTAGCGTTTTATATCTACTATTATAATTTGAAATTTTGGTTTAGAAAACGAAAGATACATAAACTAGCCCTTAAAGGATCAACGGATTGAAAGTCTATAATATACTCGTTAATATATTAAACGGGATAAGTTCGTTCTGTTGGATAATAGTACGCAAATATAAGGAAAAGGTGAAAAGGGACGGCCCGAAACCGTAGGAAGAATAGATCCTTTTACAAAAGATTACCTAAAACGGAGAATCTAAACCGAACTCAACTTTAACTTTACCCCTAAAACGCGGATCTAAGCCGACCATACCATATAAAAACGGCTTATTTATATTGACACCGCAAAAAACATGCCTTCGAAGGCGCCTTTTCGATTCGAAAATTAAAAAACGCTTTAGGAACTTTGCTACAGACTTCTTTTTCACGTAAAAAGATATAGAAAACCGCGAGTTTATCCTAAATCTTCGTTGTGAAGGTATTATTACCACTCTAAATGCCTTATTCGCATAATCTACCTAAATTGAAATCTTAGCTCTAATCTATTAGGGAGAATTTCGTTTTAAACGTTTTAATTTAGCTATTTACGGCATTTATGAATTTTTTTTAAATCCGTTTCGTTTACGAGATCAAAGATAAAACCGGGGAACTTTACGAAAAAAAATCGCCTAATTATAAAAGGATATAATGACGAAGGCAAAAAGAATATTATAACCTAATTACCTACGTTATAACAGGTTAATTATCGCCTGATTTTTACGTTCGTTACCTCTTTTAGCAATTTATATAACTTTATATTAAACTTTAAAATATAACGTAAACTTACAACTAATCTAAAAAACGGTTAAAATGATGGATTTACGCTAATATACCTAAAAACCTTAAGTAATACCACTTATTTAATACGATTTTACGTATTATAAAACTACTTTATAGTTTAACCGAAACCGGTATTTACTGGTATAATACCTATTAAAAATATTATAAAAAACGATTCGGAATAATTAACTTTACCTTCGACCCGTGTTTATTGGTATTAACGGCTCGTTTGAAGGGCTTTATACTAACGTATATATAGACAGACGACATTTTAATATTATATAACTTTTTGTTTTCCGTATTTAAAAAAAGGGAACTTTTAAAAACCGGTTTAAAAGCTAAACCTAAAACGTACCTATCGGAAAACCACATAATCAATTTTAATAACGTTATTATTACCTTTCGAAACGGAACTTTCAGCTTTACGTAAAAGGAGAAATTCAATAAAATTACCTTTATCGTTTTAAATAACGTAAAACGGGCCGGCGAATATAAATATTAATGTGTACGCAGTATTTAGGTTACTTTTATAATACAACTAAAGGCGGTATTAAACTTTTCGGTCATCACGTAATACCGAACCGATCCGACGGACGACACGTGTAAGACACTTAACAAACGCCTTTTATAGCAGATATACAATCCAAAACACACTTTATAATTCGTATAGCTGATTATAGATACTATAAAGTTATTTGTTTTTACTAACGGCTTTTTCGTTAATAATAGCTATTAAAGTTTATAAATCGGCTTTATCTTCATTTTAGGTAATAAAATATCGATCTGAAATGGCTTAACGCTTAAAGGAAATATTGTTTATTAAATTTTTACCAAGTATAAAAGGGTTAGGAAAAGTATTTTTGCTTTCGAAACTCATAGTATAATTAAAGGCTTCGATTTTGATATTATTTTAATAATAACGATCCGAATAATTGGTTTTAACCTTAAATTGCACCCTATTTTTTTATCATTTATATTAACTTTTCTTCGCTTTATAAGTATTTCGTTAAATTAGGTATTACAAATAAAAAGCAGTTAATAATCGATATTATAATATTACATGAATCATATAAACAACGAGAAATCGAAAAGACTAGGTAAATGAATAGTAAGTTAAACTCGATAAACTTAATAACAAATATTATACCGAACGGCGTATTAAAAACTTGTATATTCATAAGTACGTTATTTTTTAAGGTTGTCAAGGTTTTACGACCTTAATAAGCTATTATGCCATACCACTTTTCGTTAACTCGAATCGATTTTATGATACATTTCGCACCGATTTACGTTTCGCCTTTGTTTAAACGGACCATTCGCGCTGATCGCCGATTTTGCCTTTATTGGATACGACTATTCGCACCGATTTACGATTTTTTGTTACTTTTTATTCAATTTTACGATATCGCACCGATTTTAATATATTACCTTTTTTATTGTATATTATAGATTACGTTTATTACTCTGAATGATCATTTTGTGAAACATTATAAAAATATTATGTAACATATTATATTATTACCGGGTATATCGGCCCGGCCCAGGGGTATTTATCTACTATTGAAAGGAAATGGTAACGTTGTCGCATCCTTACCATCCTCCTCGTTACTTTTCCCCTTTTATAATAAAGCTACTATTATCACCGTTAACGATATTATTAACGTTAATAAGGATATAACCTTGTACCTTATTAGTTATGCCCTTGAGAAAAGGTATAGGAAAGGGATTACCCTCCTCGCGGCGATGTACGATAATGTCGTCGAACTCGCTTACGTAGTATATACGTAGGCTTCGTTTTTAGGCGGCGATAATAGCTGCCGTCTCTCCAATTCACCGGTTAGCGCTTGTTACTAATTAGTATCAGCTTATTTTGGTTATTTGCGACGATTTATTTTTGGAATCGTTTTAAATGATATATTTTTGTTAAAGGAAATTTTTTAAATTCGGTCAAAACTTATTTACAAGTCAGTGGATATGTAGTATAGCTTCGACTTACGGCTTTAAAACAACCGGAATGGGGCATACAAATTATTAGTCCTCTTGTAACAGTGGTAACAAGCCGAACGACCCCTGTTTTCGTAATAATTGCTAATAAACTTACCCGTGGCTGCGAAAGAAATATACAATACGTAAAGCGTATTCATTAACGGCCTAAGGCTATGAATCCAGGTACGCCGTTTTAACACTTAAGGTGTTAAAAAGACCTTACGATATACTTTAGCGATATGAAGTTTAAGGTGGCGAAAGAGATCCGCCTTGTATTCCTTATTTGTAGGGAATAGCTAAAGGTTTATATATGTATAGACTTAAAATATACGTACCTTAATATAGTTATATTAAGTTGCGTTTTCGGCGTAAAAGGGCTTTTACAGGTAATGGGGTTTTTACCTGTGGGGAGAGGGTAAGATTTATAACCTTAGGGGCCCCTTATTCCTCCCTTTGGAAGTTGGGGAAGGGAAAGGGAGAGGGGGGGGGAAATGGGTATGGCGATGGCAAAAAAGGGGGTGGAGATAGTGACGAGGCTAAACGGTGTAGCAGCGGGGGGACTTGATGATGTAACGGCGAACGGGGTAGCGGGGGCGGGCGGCGTGGCGATAATAAAAGAGATTATACTCAATAAGGGCGGGTTGTTACTACTAGTAGTGGTAGTGTTAAGGGCAGCGGCTATGGTGACTGTAGCGGCGACGACGCACCAACGTTTTCGCGTTAAACGACGTCTTGCCGTCCTATTTTTACGCGGTATTTGTTTAAGAAATAGGTTAATATATAGGTATTATCCAAGAAACTACCTATTAAAGCGGTTTATTTACTTATGGGAAACAAAGGTTAAATTGGGTTAAGGATTTATATAGGCTTCAATTACGCGTCTTTAAAAGAAAAAAGAAAAAAGGTTTGTCTAAAATGATAACAATATATCCTTTTATATTAATCTAATACGTAATTTCGTAATCACCCTTACGTAATCGACCCTACGTAATCACCATTACGTAATTAACCCTACGTAATTACCCCTATTAATAACTACAAAAGGCGTTATTACCAATTATATCACCTCTATTTGGCTATACAAACTAGATCCAAACTATAATTACCACCTCAGCTAAACTTTATTAATTCTAACCAAACTTCAAAATTTGAACCTTTTACGATTAATATGGTAATAATACTATTACTACAGAAATTACTAATTCAGACATATCATAATTAATATTATAAATAATACTATTATTACTAGGTTATATGTATGGAATATATAAGGGGAAAAGAGATTACTTGTGGAGGTATTACTATATACCCTTATATATAATATACATAGGTTAAGTAGCAGTATACTGTATTATAGGGTGCACTCCTGTAGGGTGTACGATAATGTGCTACGCTACAGGCTGTATTCTTACAAGAAGCAAAGTGAATCATGCATTGATCAGTCTGAAATAACTACTCCAGACCAACGGCAATGAGTGGATCGATTTAGAAGAAGTATTCCAGAGTAATACACTCTGGGTGGAGGGTTTATAAGCACTTACCTGTAGTGTATACCTCTGGATGCTTCTTCTTAGATTATCATGTTTTATACTACAATACCAATCATTCTGATTACTCTTCAAAGACTTTAATTCACGTGAACCTTATAAGCTAGAGACTTTACCGACAGTTATACTAATAGTAAATTCGCGGGTAAAATCGTTTTTTCTTTATTATTGGGTCCAATACTGCTAACAATCCCGTTGGAAATATACGTGTTAAGGTATTTAAGGATTACTATAGACTTCATTATAGTTCTCTTAATTTTCAAAGTCCTTTTTTGGTGTGGTTCCTATTTAACCAACTAGTAGATTGAGGTATTTGTTACGTTTAAACCAATAAAATATCCATCGATAACAACGGCTTTAGCACGTTGTAGTTGTTGGGTTTAAGGGTTTGCAAAACTTATTTATATTTGAGTAAAACTATATAAACTTATGTAAGGGCGTTAAGTGGTACTATTGTTAACTATATCTTTACCTTTACCATTATATATACATTAAGGATTTTCGTTTGTGGTAAATTCATATAATACATTTGCCAGATTATCTTTCTTCCATTTTCCTTCAAAAAGGTTTATTCTGCAATTAAACAACTTGGTTTTCTATTTCATTTTAGCCTATTTATCTTCCATTTTGTATATATCCAATTTTTATTCGTTAAACTATTCGTAGAAGTTATAAAATGAAATAGATTTTTGATTGTTTCCTATTGAGTTTCAGTTGAGAATAAATCAGCCAATTACGTTGGTGAAATTATTTAATGTAGCAGTTTCATCGGTATTCGTAAACTAAAGTTTATTATCGAAATGTTTAATAAATATAGTTTCAAAGGTTTCAATTGCTTTTTTTCTAGAGGAGTCGATAATAATATTGATTTTAGCGTTTTAGTAGTCATCTTAATGATTACACGTTCAATTAATGGGTGAAAGGAAATATTAAAGTAGTGTAGGGAAAAAAATCGATGTAAAAGGGTAGGTTGTTGGTTATTTACCACGGTAATTGTTGTTTGTTATTGTAAATATCTTGGAAGTTAGTTGTTTTCTATTTGCAATAGTAGTAGTAGTAGCAACTTAGCCGTTTGTTAACTTTAGAGGTCTTGACAAGTTGGTGATCGTTTTTTGACAATTGATTTGAAAACTTTTAGCAGTTACTTTCAACTCTTTTCTTTAAAGATATTCCAATAAAGATTTCTTAGTATTGTCAATAACGATACTATTACTACCTCCAAACCGCCGCGAAAACTAACGTAATTTAAAAGTTCTTGCTACTTTACTACGACGAAAAAAGATACAATATTATAGGGACATTTTATATAAAAATTTCCTTCCCCTTGCCTAAATAAACTATAGTAAGTAGAAAGTAGCTTTTTATTTAACCTAGTTTACCTATGCTTCATTTAATAGACACCAATTAGTATTAATAAGCTTTTATTATTACAATGTAGTTAATTAGAATCGTGGTTTAAGTAACCGATATTGCATAAAAGGTGGTAATGTAATTAGTTTTAAGTTCAGCAAATTGGTAGCCAGTTTGCATAACAATTTATATAGGTATTTACTTAATATATACCCTAATCTGAATGGGGCACTTCCTATACTTAACTTTCAATTAATACAGTTAACTTACAAACAATACAGGTAATTTATAATCAGTATAGTTAACTTGGCCATACTATAATGAACTGCTGTTTAAATAGTTTAAATATTGGTAGGCCTTTAGATGTTGCAATATTATCGATTCAAATTATGGTCGAAGTAACAATAGTATTGCAGTAGTCAGATGGTGGATGTATTATTCTAGGTTTGGTGGACCGCTAGCTGGTATGCACTGTAAATTTTATAGTCAAGTGCTTGGTCCGTGCCTTAGAGTGAAGTGTAGCGTATTGCACTCGACTTACACTTAATGTGGTAAGTTTGTACAAAGCAATACACTTAAAGTACGGTTAACTTTACTTACAGTAAAGTTAACCTACTAAAATGTATGCAACACTATTGTAATACTATTCCAACACTGGCGGCTTTTTGTTTTGTGCCTATACGTTAACGTGGCTTGCCATCAATTAGTAGCAGCCTCTAAAATCCCTCCTTAATCTACAAGTCAACAACAGGCCAGACCCCTGTTAATTCTGATCAATCTGTATTGGAAACAACCTTAATTAAAGCCCCTTTTGGCCCTTTTACTTTATCCCTCCAAGGCTTTTGTTTCTTAAATCCCGTATACAAATCCTTTGCCACAGACTTACAGAAATTAAGTACACTACCAACTTACGTACCTTTTACCAGTATTTTAAATTACTGATATCATTACTATTACTCTGACGGTTTTCCAATTTGCTGGAGCAACCTTATTTTTTTACGTTCTATGTTAGGTAATCCATGTATCCCTCGATTCGTATAATTAATGTATTATTATTCTTAAACTTTTCTAAGGCGTTATTAGGTGTGACTTTGGTTATAACATCGGCAGGGTTATTTTTATTATTAATTTACTGGAACTTATCGATTTCCCGGTCTTCGTATACTATCCTTAAAGTTATTATGTCTATTATTAAACTTTTTTATTAATCGTGCTTAATTTTGATAGGTATTCGTAAAAACTTTGGAAATTGGTATATATTATTATAGGCATCGGTAGTAAACCCAGTCATTTGGTAATAATCCTTAATATGCCATTAATTACCATATCAACATTAAAACTTACCATTATATCATAAACTTTTGAAGCTAATATATTCCGAATTATACTTTTGCATTTAATAGATACTTATTACATAAGGTTCTAGAAATTTTAAATTGTCTTTTAAACTTATCCTCGTTAACACGAATTATTAGAAAGCTGATTTGTGATATAAGGTTAGTATTATTGGTAAATAACACATCCGTAAAAATTATTAGCTTCGTTTTCGTTAAATTTACAGAAACTATATTAATTCCTTTTTTTACGTAATCCATTTGTTATTGAATCCGCTTATTTAACTTTTCAAAGTTTTCATTTTATGGATCTTATGCTTGTGTCGTAATGGAAAGGTTATACGATATCTTCGGTTAATATAACGTGGCGATATAGGCTGTATGGGCCCTTTATTTTAGGTATCTTTATATTATTACCTCGTTAACCTTATTGATAATTAATAGACTTATTACTTACCCTTTTTAACGTAAGTTAATATAGGTTCCGCTTTTATATTTAATATTATAAATATAAAGTAACGATCCGTTAAAGTTAAGTTATATACCCTTAACGAAATTTTTTATTAACTTATAATTTTAAAGGCCCAACTTTTCGATAATGCGTTATTTTGCCGTTATAAACTTAATATCGCCGATAAAAAAAGTATCGTTAGTTTATGTATTTATGATACTAACGTTTTTTCCTTTTATAATTAATAGGTTCGAGTTAAATATTAAAGTCTTTATACATAGTTTCTTTTTAAAATATATCTCGTACGTTAAAAATCAGTAGATGCTAACCTCAACCAATCCGTATAAAGGCTCAATACAATATATTATCGTTCCATCTGGAAACTTATTTTTTCAATTTTTATGATAGTTTTAACAATACAATCCGTTAAAAGTCGGTGATAGATTATATATATACTTGTATAATATTTCAGCTATTAAGTGTGAATTAACCTTTTACGTTAATGGTTAAATTGGTAATGATAACGACGATAAAACGTTGGCTAATCTTTTAAATTATAAGTGATTAAATTTAAATTTAGTTTTTACCTTTATTACTGTATCCTTGAGCCATTAGCTGTAACTTTTCGTACGGCCGGTCCCTAGTTTTACCTTTAACCTCGTAAACCATCTTCAACTCAAAAATAGTAATATTTTAACCTTTAAATTACATTCACGGTGTAAATTGTATAACTCTCTTTAATAAAAGATCTTTAATTTCCATTTAATTAATTAATTTTAAAAAAGCTTACCCGATATATTAATAATACCTTTAACGTGTAGTTTAAAGGAAAATTTTCCGTCAGAATTTTTCTTATAAGACACCTACGTCGTTATATATACCTTATCATGCCTGTAATTTTTATCTTTATCCTCTTTAATATATCTTTATTTTATGTGATCTTTTACACTGTCGATGTTTTATCGATTTGTTAACGGTTCTCTAGGAAAGGTTATATTAACTGATTCCTTCTATTCGTTAGTTATCGACGTTAGTATCTTTATTAGACTTAAGGGGTTTTTTATACGATTTAACTTGTATAATTTGGAAAATCACAGGGTCGTTAACAGTTTTAATTATTATATTTAAGTTAGTAATATTTAATATATTATACGGCTTATTTTATTTACCTGATTCGCGCCACGTAAAGACTTTACTTTAAAAGGGGAGTAAAAGTACGTTTATCGTTAAAAGTTCGTTTTTGGTATTAAGGGTATTATTAACCTGGCAGCGTGCCGATTCCTTTTTCAATTCCTTTAAGACTTTGTTATATGCCATAATACGCTTTTATGTACTTAATGAGGGTAGCTACTTAGTTGTTATATGTGAGTAAGCTTTAAATACTAATAAATTTAGTATAAGTCCGTTAAGGCCAATAATATCGTTAAGACCTTTTACCGCTATCTAAAACCATGTCTCCTAATTTATAAAGCTTCCGATTTTCAATTTAAATATATCGTAGGCCTTTCGTAAAAAGACTTATATCCTTTTAACTTTATTAATACCCTATTAAATTTTTATAAAAACCTATTTACATTAAATTCCTATTAACTTTACATAAACTTAAAACTTTATCGTAGCAAAGTTAATACCAGTATCGTAAATTAACACGTTTGGTAGGTTAAGGTACGTATTAATTTACAAAATACGTAATATTTTCTAATTTCTTTCGCTGTAATGGTTTTAAGGAATTTAGCGCCGTGAAAGGCCGTAGCGAAGTTTATAACATATAGTATTAGCTTACCGTTTAAAGAAAATACGTTTACAAAAAATTTCGAGTTAAAGTTTTAATTTTCCTCTAACGTAAACTTTAACCTTAAGGGGGATTTGATGTATATTTAATAGTAGTAGTAAAGGCGCTTAACTACTTTTAATACTAGTAAATTCACATTTTTTTAGCTAATTGCCTTCAAAACTTTGTAAAGCTTATTAATTACCGGGTAATTAAACTTACGATATAGTTAACCAAGTTTTGCCTCTGTTAGGTTTAATATCACTACTTCTGGTCTTTAAAGATAAAACTAATGATACCTCCATTTAAGGTTAAGTGAAAACCTTTTACCGGTTTTAATATATATCAACTTATTAGTCTAAATATTAACATTAACGCCGAGGTTTTCTATATTTTCGAGGTAAAAAAGAAAAGGAGTAAGGGATTTTAAGATGTGAAAAACAATAGGACTAATTATAGTTTTTACTATCGTCGATCCTAGTAACGATATTTCTTTCCTAAGGCCAAAGCCAACTTTAGCCTTACTAGCATCAGTGTAGTTAAGTTCTATAATAGTATTAATATCCCTTCATAATACGATATATTACAAATAGCCTCCTATTAAGTACTATGTTACCCCCGTATCCGGCATAATTTCCTAAAAGACTTACTTCGCGTACCGGTTTTAAATAGTAAAAAGGTATATAGGTCTAGAGCCTTTATCATTATAGCGGCGGTAAGGGTCTTTACCTATAAGGCGGTATAAAAATACGTGATCGACTAGTTATTACGTGGCTTTTAAACTAGTACCGGTATTAGTATTTATATTTTCGTGTCAGCCGATAGCTTTCGGCTTGTTTTCCTTCTTTCCAACTTCGCTTCCTTCAAATTGCGTAATATGTTTTATGTAGTCTCATTTTAAGTAAAATGGGTACTACGTATAGTACATTACCTATTTTACGTCACATTTGATGGTAGTATAACGTGTTAACTAACAGCTTTATTTGCCGTAAATCCAATATCTTATAACGTTTAAATTGAACTTATTTGGCTGACTTAAAAACCTTAAAAAGGGTGAATATCTTTTTTCGTAGGTAGAGATTCAAACCCTTTGTTAACTGTACTTGTTAGTTCGTCCGTACTGTCGATTAATGTAATACGAATTAAAAGGTTTTTTTTCATTACTAAATTCCGGAGCTTATAGGTATATAACGGTCGAGCTGGAAACTCGAGTAGTTACGGTCGCCAACGAAGAACGTAATTGGCCAAAAAAAACCTTCGCAGGTGGTATCAAAGCATTATAAAACGTATTCGAACTTTTTATGACCCGTAACTGTTTGCCGGATCTATTAGCGTAAGTTACCTTCAACAACTCTTACGTTACCTATTATCTATTTGAAAATCATTAGCCTATCAAGAATTTAATTCAAAAGATCTATTTTACTTTTCAACTTCTTTTTGTAATTTAATATATATAACCTCTTAATGATATTTCAGTCCGTATGATATTAAGTAAGGTTGACATCGTATTCGAAATAGCCCTTTATACCATCGCAAATTTCGCGAAAAAAAGGTATAATTCGTAAGGTATAAGAGGTAGTAGTCTTTAGCTTAGCCGGTAAGAATACTAGAAAATAACGAGTAAAAACCTAATAACTTAACTTTTATTTGACGGTAAATGTTAAAAATGGGCGTAACTTAATAACGAAGAGGTTATACGGCTTACAGTTATACTTTTCTTTACCTTCTCAAATCTTAACGAACGTAATAATTGCCGTATAATCCGTATCCTTTATAGGAACACGTCGAAGAGAAAGTGTAATATACTAGTTATATAGGCCTTTTTCGCGTAGCTAGGGAAAAAACTGAGGTTATTACTGGTATTAGTAGGTAGGATAATTACTTTTGGTTAAGTTTGGAAGAAAAAAGCCAGTGGTCGTGCCCACAATAGGCTTATATATGAAGTCGGTCCTTCCTTAATTTGGCTGCTAAAACTAGACTTATTAAAAAGTCTGGGGGAAGTAAGTTTAAGGGTTTCTGTCGCAGGGGATTTGGGGATACTCCTCTTAGTATTAAGGGGTACGGCGAGGTTCCTACTTAATGAATTAGTAAATCTAAAGGCTTGAAGGGTATAAATCTGTTGATTTCCCCTAGACAAGTCTTTACGAACATGTGTGTAGTCGTTATAGGTTATTATCGTTAATAACCCCTTTTCCTTTGGCTAATGTTTATTAGGGGTTTTTATCCGTAGCGTATTCATAGAATACATTAGCGAAATTACCATCTTTACCGACCTTTAGGGGTAATAAAATCCCTCGTCGATATAAATCAACCTTTAACTTAACTTTAACCGATTTTTTTGTCTTTTTCCACATATCCAAACTTTAGTCCCCAAAGAATTCGACAAAGTTGAAAAAGGCGTTAACGCTTGTATCTTAATTGTTATGGGCGACGTCAAGGATAAAGTAAATAACGTAGTTGGTAAGGTGCTCGGGGGTAAAGTTTTTAGTAGCTTCGGTAAATCAGAGTTTTTCGTCGTAGTGTTTTTCGAAAATGCCGCCGAAAGCCCTGATTACCTCTTTTCTGATAGGATTGGTAACAGCTTTAAACTAAGCGTTAGCAGAAACCATTTTGTCGTTTTAGCTGGTGTAGGTCTTGGTAATCTGGAAGCGTGGAGACTTAGCGGTTTAAGGCGTATAGACTTAGCGATTTAACGTGGAGTCATGCGACATAGCTTTCTTAGTGCGACTTGGTGTTCTCATTCGAAGCAGCGAACTTAACGATTAATGTAGCGTAAGGATTTTTAAAAAAAGTAAAGTAAGGGTAAGGCAAAGGTTTGGTATAGAAGGTAAAGTCGGAGGTCGTTATTAGTAGAGGTCGAAAGTTATTGTTTTTAGTGTAAAGACTTAGTCGTTTGCTAACTTACCGAACTTCAAAACTCCTAACAGTTAATCCCAACGTCTTTAAAAAGATCTATAAAGATTTCTTAGTGTTTTCGAATAACGATACCGTCGCTTACTTTTAAATTGGTGTAAAAACTAACGCAGCCTAAAAGTTCTTTTTACGAACTATCGTAAGAACCGATGTAGTAATAAAGGTCTTTCGCAAAAATCTTCCCTCTACCTTGCGTAATTGCAAAATGTAACCAGAAAGTAGCTTTTTATTCTACTTAGCCAATCTGTGTTTAACCTAATAAATACTAATTAGTGTTGGTAGGCCTTTAAACGTTGCAACGTTATCGATTCGAATTGCAGTCGAAGTAACAGTAATATTACAATAGTCGGATGGTAGATGTATTATTTTAGGTTTAGCAGACCGCTAGCCGGTTTGCACTATAAATTATATAGCCAAGTGCTTAGCCCGTGCCATAGAGTGAAGTGCAATATACTGCACTCGACTTACACCCAATGCGATAAGTCCGCACAAAGCAATACACTTGTAGTACGATCAACTTTACTTATAGTAAAGTTGACTTACTGCACTATATGCAATACCATTGCAATATTATTCCAACATTAAACCTTTTTAATATAGAAATTAAAATTATTTCTTTAATCTCATATTAATAAGTTTGATGTTATAGGTTTTAAACACATAAAACTGGTATATTGTATACAAAAAGTTTTGTATAAAACAGTCATTATATTGTTTAGTTTGTTTAACTAATAATATAAAATGTATTGCTCTATATAAGGTTCATGGGTTCACTCGCTTTTCAAATGTTTTAGCCTTTCATTTTTTAAAAAAATTGGTTACGATTTTTGATAAATTTAATGGAAAAAACTTTGTATTAGCGTTAATAAAAGAAAACTGGTTTATTTTACGCGTTTTAAGATGAAACTAGTTTTTAAAATAAGGTACTATTATAAACTAAACTCCTACTAATTTGTTTACTGCTATACTTATGTAAGCCTTTCTACCATATTTTTTATGTTTCACTTTTCCCTCTTTTATTAACAAATTCCCATACATTAACCATACTAATACTTACTATTTTTACCTATGATAATTATATTATAATTACGTTATAATTTTTGTAAATAAGTTGATAGTTACGAACTATGTTTAAAAAATCATTTGTAGTTAACTATGTTATAATCACGTTATAAAGGTTTTTTAAAGTGGGGCGTGGCTGTTACATCCCACAAAAACTTGTGTGGCGTGGCGTAGCGTGGCTTCGCTCCTTGCTTCCGTCGAATGACAAGGGCGCCACCAGACCGGGATCCTACGATGGCGGCGAGGTTGCCGAGAGCCATATGGGAGATGTGTCATTTGGAGGAGGTGGGCGAGTTGAAGCAAGGCCTGAGGCACAGGCCTATCCAGATGATTATTCTCGCCGGAGCAATCGGCACTGTGGGCGTTTCGTGGTTCGGTTGTTTGTCGTAGCAAACTTGCTGTTGGTCAAAATCTGTGGTGAGATGGAATTCATATTCGCGACAATCACCCCCCCTTCTAGGCGGGTATGTCGGCCAGATCCACAGCTCACAGCCCTACAACAACCCGCACAGACCTTGGTCATCGTCTCCGGCGGCGGGCCAGACCACACCATCCCGAGCGTCCAGTACTGGCGCGACACCGGGCCCCGTCACGCAGTCCCCCGGCCTCCCCGGGGCGCGCTGGGCCGGCTCCTGGGTTTCTGGCCGACCTTGCAGCAACGCCGTCCGTGTACGCGTACTCGGGGCATCGAGAGGGCCTCCCGGCCCCGCCGCGGCCGGGACGCAGCACACACACACACACACACACACACACCCGCTGCCGCCGCCGCCGCATCCCGACCGCGGCCCGGGGCGTGTCTTGCTGGCGCGTCAGCCGTCTCGTCTTCCGGCGTGCTTGCGGCGGCGGCGGCGGCGTCTTCGCCGTCGGCTCTGCTGGTGCAGCGCCGGCGACCCGGGCCCCGCCCGATTCCGTGATCGCGCCCGCCGCGCTGCTGCTGGCCTGCGCCGTCCTCCTGCGCCTTCCTTTGCCACGGCATGCGGGCGCAGCACACACCCCGCGTGACAAAGCTCCCGTAGGGAGGGGTGAGGGAGGGGGGGGGGGCGGGGCGCTGTCAGCCGTACCTCGCGAGGGCGTCGCTCGGGCATGTGCGCGCTCCTGCTGTTGGCCGGCGGCTTCCACGCCGGTCGTCAGGGGGGCCGCTGGAGCCGGCGGGGCGTTTTCTGTGTCGGGCTATGTCGACATCCCGGTCTTCTTCATCGTGTGCTTCGGGTACGAGCTCGCCAAGAATACCAAGACCGCGGGGCTCTGGGAGATGGCTTGACCTAGAGCCGGTCAAGCATTGCTTGGCGTTGTATATTTGTATTCTTTGTGCTTGTCGAAAGAACCGCCCATTCCTGTCCGAGCGTTGACAGCCTGTGCGGGCAAAAGAGACGGCTGCAATGGTGCGTTTCCTGCGTCTTGTATGTGTCACCGGCCGCCCAGTGCCCACAAAGTGCCCACCTTGTAGCCCACGAGTGGGCAGTGATGGAGTAATCGCCTTTCACGAAACCGTCTGTGGGATGTATTCCAGCGTTGTGTTCGGCAGGGGAATACTTACATGATAGCGGGAAACTTTCCTCCTGCCATTAGGCTGTGTGCAGCCACGAATCTAGGCATCTGCATCACGAGCTTCGCGCATTGCAATCGATTACATCATGGTATAGCGTACAAAACAAAGGTACGCAGTAGTTTCCAGATCAGTTCACCACGTGTACGAATCTGCCGTCCAAGCGCTTATGCGTGCCGAAAACTGGGCCCGTCAGAGTCATGCTTGTAAACGTTCACGTGCGCCGAGCAAGATGATCTTATATCAAAAGCACGGTGCTTCAAGCACGAAGGCCCAAAAGGCAGCTTGGTTGAGCACGGGATGTACGACTTCGCACAACTTATCCGCTGCCCCAACAGCAGGCAAATGAAGCTCGAGAAAAACCTCTTGCATCATATTTTGCTACACTGGCACGCCCTTCCGTGCCGTCTGCCGTAGTTTTATAGTCTGTTGGTAAAGCACATCCTTGAATGCAAACAGAAACGCGGCCGTGAGGACGCTCTGGGTGACCTTGGGTCCAATTCCTACGGGGGTATCAGTAACGGATCGGCATCACTCCAAAGCGTAGCGTGGACTCACCTTTGTACAGCCCAGCGTAACCCTCTTCCCTCACGATCCTCTTGATAGCAGCGGACATGCCTTCCTTCTTGCCCTGGCCGTCCCTGACGGCAACATGGGCCTGCGACTTGACGGTGATATACGGATACGTGATCGAAGTCGCGAACAGCTTGCCCAGCGCGCCCAAGAAAAACGAAATGGTCGGCGTCACGCGGTGCTTCCTCTCGACGTAGTTCTTGAGCTGCTCGAACAGGGTATACTGCAGGATCGGGTTGATGACCAGCACCAGCGCGGGCAGGACGCCCGAGAACAGCGCCTGCGGGCCCTCGTGCCTGATAAGCGCCAGCAGCGTGGCGATGGTGCCCGGGGCCCTGGGCTTGGCGGCGCCGGCACCGGCGCCGGGCAGCAGCACGGCGCTGTCGCCAGCCTCGTGCTTGCGCGTGGTCATGCGGGTGTTGACGACCCAGATGGGGTTGGTGAGGATGACGGTGGCGCTGCCGGCGATGGCGCCGGCGATCATGCTCTCGGCGGTGGTGAGCTTCTTGCTGGCGCGGCCGGCCGTGACGGCGGCGGCCTCGAAGAAAGCGCGCGTCCACTCGTACCAGTAGTAGTAGACGAAGTTGGTGAGGGAGATGCCGAAGAGGGCCGAGTCGAGTCCGGCGTAGAGGCCGGCGAGGCCTTCGCGGTCGACGATGCTGCGCACGGCGTGGAGGAAGGCGGTGTCGGCGCGCTTGGATTCTACTTGGGCGCGGGTGGAGAGGGTGATGAGCGGATAGCTGTGGAGGGGCGAACGGGTTAGCTGAGGTTGTGGAAGTAAGTGCGCGTGGGGACTGCGTGGGGTTGGTGTGGCAGGAAGTGTACGTGAGGACCATGGAGAGCATGCCTCCACCAGCGCCGGCAAGGGCATGCGCAACGTTTTCATTCTGTGATGCACATCAGGCCACCATCCTCGTTGTTGTGTCACGGAGGTTACGAACCGGCATCACGGGCTTCGATGTGACAGGCGCCATGGTGGTTAACGATGTTCGCGTTGGCAGCGCCAGCGGAAGGTAGTATGCAGTCAAGAAAGCGTCTCCAAGTACCCAACAGAACAGATGCAGGTGCAGTTGTAGGTGTGCAGGCACAGATACAGAAGATACAGACGTCCGTCAGGCTGTTGCTGAGGTGAGTTGTAGCGCATGCTCAGGCTCATGAGCCGAGGTCCGGCTGCGCACGGCACTGCGCAGGGGTGGACCTAGGCCCTTAGGCCCCAGGCCCTAGTTCCTTGGACCTTCCGGGACTGGCCGCCAGCCGCCCTGGAGCTTGACCTCGAGCTGCATCCTTGGGGGGCGACCTCGGCTTCATTAGCTGCCAGCCGCAGCCCCCTTGGGGCTTGCCTCTTTCATCAGGCAGGCACTTGCCCAAGACGAACAGCTTCAGCAAACCTTCGACAACCAACTTGGCAACTCACGCCGCAAGATCCTTCTTGACACTCATCGCCAAACGCCTGCAACTGTTAGTGCTGCAATTAATTTACAGCTAGGATCCCTAACACGAGATTTTTTTTTAAATAGCTCCAGCCGTATCTTCACAAGCCACCGGAGCCAATAGGATTGAACACGTTGCACATGTACTTGCGACAGGATAGGCCCGCCTTTCGCAAACCTTTAGAAAGCATTTATAAAAAAGCCAATTAACTAGTTTGCCCCTGGTAGAAAAGATTACTTTTACTAAACATATCTAACGCTTCGGCTCAAAAGCCTTTGATAAAGCTTTAAATGTTTGAAAACATAGCTTTTCAATGTATAAACGAGATTTCATAAAATATATGCACATTATATATATTTGTATCGCTTATTTTAACAAGCCTAATAATACGAAATATTAAATGCTTAAAACGTATATAACCTAATATAAAACTAATAATCTTGTTTTTAAGGGTTTTAACTTACTTATTAAAAAGATTGAATTAATATTTTTATTTCATTCCTAAAAAACTTTTGAATATTTTTTTCCAAATCCAACCATTTAATGTTTCAACCAGTATATATCTCCCCCTTTCACATTGAACAAATATTAACCACTTTTAAGTGTATATTAAATGAGCAATTTAATTATTCAATTTATTATATAAAAAGATATTATATATGTATTGAAACAGTAGTAATTACATTATAGTTAGTTAATTTTACTATAAGTAAAGTTAACTATACTAACTGCAAGTTGAGTGTATTGTTCTGTGGGTTTATTGTAAAATTAGGTACAGTATATACCAACTTTATACTAAGGTATATGCCAAATAATTGGCTATATAAATTAGTGTATAAACTGTGTAGTAGTCTACCAAACCTAAAATAATACATTCACCATCTTTAATACAATACATCAGTTACTTCAACCAGAATTCGAATCGATTATGTTGTAACAATAAAGTTTTACCAACAATAGGCTTATAAATTTAGGAAAACCTAGAATTTACCTGAAGAACTTCTTAATATATAGTTAAGAGAATCCTTATAAATTTGGATTATTGCGATTGAACCCCCGTACTAGTAAATACTAGTACTCCGTAATTATTGATAGGCTATGCCAAGGATAAATATTTAAACGTTATAATGTTATCAATTCGAATTATGATCGAAGTAACAATAATATTATGAAGTTAAGTGGAGAATATATTGTTTTGGGTTGTGCAAACCATTAACCAATCTATATACTAATTTATATAGCTAATTACTTAGCTCGTATCCTAGTTTAAAGTGGTTATATACTTCACTTAACTTTATAGTTAATATAATTAACATAAATAATAATATATTCAATTTATAATTAGTATAGTTAATTCATTTAACTGTATAGTTAACCAACTATATTATAAATACTATTATTCCAACACTAGAGGCTTTTTATTTTGTATTCGTACGTTAGTATAGTTAACTTTTTATTTCTGGTAACTTTTAAAGTTTCTTTTTGTCAACCAGCTAAACCCTTGTCAATTCTGTACCTAAATTAAATACATTTACCCTATAGTTTTGAGTTACTACTTTATTAACTTCCATATACATATCTTTTTCCACAAACTAATATAAACCTTTTGCTTTATCATGTTGGTCAATTGCATTACCAAATTTAATTCTCTAACAGTTTTTAAATTCACTAGAATACCTCTGTTTTTTTCCTTGCTCGTCGTTATATAACTTACTTTGGTATATTATCATTATTAACATTCTTTTTACTTTTATAATCTACAATATAATTCAAATAATCTTACTATAAAATAATAAGATATTACATATAATATATTACCTATTGTTTGTAAAGTTTAGCTGGAGAGTCAGAGATTAATTAACAGCTGGACTTACTACAAATTCAATATATTTTACTACTATTACAATGATAATTTTTGCGGATAACAGATCTGTTTTAATGTTACCCCCATTATCATAGTTAGTATATCTTTTACTGTAAAGGCTTCAAACCAAATTTCGAGCGCTAGTACTTTTCGTATTTACGATCAATATAATATACCATTGGAAGGATTTTGTTATCCCAGTTGCAGAAGTTATTAACTTATAGATATATATTAATCAAGTTTGACGTACAGGCTATTACAATCGTAAACAAAGGATTCAACTAGCTAAAAAAACCTTTACAAGTCGTGTTTAGGCTTTATAAAGCGTATTTGAACTTGCTAACATCTGTGATAACTGCTCGTACTTATTTACAAAGTAAAATTTTGCTAATATAAACTTTCTCCATTGTTTGCTAATGTAACATCAATTTATTAAACATTTAATTTAAGATATTTATTAGCGTTTCCTTTTTTTTTCTTTTTGATTGTCATTGTCATTTACCTCATCATTGCTTAATCCATGTAGTATTACATAAGGTAGATATTGTATTCGAATTAGCTTTTTATATTATCATAGATTTCTGGGAATGTTTTTGCTTTCGTTAAAAAGGGTAGGCAATAATCCTTGGTGTAACCTATAAAGATTTTAGGGAATAGTGAATAATGAACTGAAGGAGGAACTGTTATGAACTTAAGTTGTAAGCCGTACAGTCTAAGTTATGTAGTTGTGCATGATGTTATGTTTTGTGTGTTGTATTATATCTTCGCCTCTTATATTATAGTTGGTATAATCTAAAATTATTCTAGATTATTAATACTTTTAGCCTAATAGTTAAAAGGGTTAACTAACATTAACTGGTGGAAACCATGCTAAATAGTTTGAGTTTACTTAGTAAAACCATCGCAGAAACTTCCATTTACTTGTAAATATTAAGTAAAGGTATTATCTTTGGGTTTAGCATATTATAAAGCTTACTATTATATTTTCCTAAGTCGTTTCAGATTTTCTCGATATCTGTTAAGAGTTTGTAATTAATATTTACTATCTTGACAGGTTTGGAAGAAAGGTTGCGATATTTGTACCAGTCGTTAATAGTGTTTTTAGTCGTCAACTCGAATTTCGGACCTTTAGAGTTGCGGTAATAGAGGTAGTTATCAGTCGCTTGACTTGAGGGGTAACATTCTATAGTAAGGCCTATAGTGAGTTTATGTATATAAGTGTACTTGTCGTAAAAAACTTTTCCTTAAGGAATTTAACGATTTTGAGGGAAAGCTTCGCCTTAAAAGACTTGATGATTTTGTTTAATGAATTGGTATATCGCGCCAACATCGATTCTTTTTGCCGCGTTAACAGTTGTTTCTTCATGAGCTTTTTCTCTATTAAGTATATATTCCGTGATATCACGCGTTGTGACTAAACTTCCAAGTAAATTAATAGGTTCTTTATTACTAGCGTATAAATAATTAGTGTTAACAAGATTAAAGATTTAATTTTACAGGAGATTAGTAGATAATAGCTCTCTAAAACACGTGTAGTAATGATCTTTAATAAGTGGTTTCTCTTTACATCCTGGTTTCCAGTTTTTAGGGTCTTAAAAATATTTATCTATTTAGACTAGATTGAAGAGGGTATGTGATTGGTTTCTTTTCCTATTTGGAATGAAGATTTTCTGATTTCAAAGGTATTGAAAATATTATAGATACAGTGTATACTTAGCAATATGAACTAATATTGATAGTTAGTACTTGATACGTCTTTACACCAAAGATAAAGAATACTTTATAAATTAGGATATCCACTGGAAAACTATTAGAAACACGAGTAAGAGGACTAGGGAATAGTATATTAAGGTATAAGAGGATCAAAATAAAGATAATACCTGTATACTGGTATTAACTAGTACAGATTCTTAATTATAATGATTGAGATCTCTTTAAGGATTATTTTGATTATATATCAGGAATTTCTGTATGTGAATTCTATATAATACTGAATCTACAAGTCTATACAATGTCTTTTTCTATAGTAACTTCAACAAAAGGTTTGTTTTTAACTTACCTTTGATTATTAGTAGGGTTTAATTTTACGTTTCAATAGTATAACTCGTAAATTATTAACAAAAGTCTTAAAAAGCTTGGGTATGTCTATTAACTTAATTAAAATCCAATTTAAGTATAAATTAGCCGATAAAGTAGGTTAAGTGTTTTTCAATTAAGTCGATATTAATATCTGTAAACCAAAAGTTTTCGTCGTAACATTTGGCAAAAGGGGATTTAAGTGCGTCGATGACCTTTATTATATATTTTTTGCTGCTATCTTAACGTTTTGATTAGTAGGTTAACGTCAATTTAAGTGGTATAGGGATTTAGTGGTTGAAGTAAGGAAACTTAGCAATTTGAGAATATAAGGATTTGGTGATTTAGGTAAGAAAATTTGACGGTTTAACATGGAGTCGTATGACGTGGTTTTTTTAACACAACTTAACGATTATTAATGTTTTGCATGAAGTAGCGATTTTGATGTATTTATTAACGTGTTCAATTGACGATTTAATAAAGTAAGGGAAAAATTGAATGTATTGGGTAAAAGGATTTGGCGATTTAATGTAAAGTCGCACAACGTAGCTTTTTAGCGCGAATTGACGATTTTTGGTATTTTCTAACGTATTTGATTAACTTGTGAAATAGGGGGGGGGGGAAGTGGTATAAAGGGAAAAATTGGTATGAAAGTCAAAATTGAGGGCTTTTTATTATTTAAATCGTTATTTGTTATTGTAATGATTTTGGAATTAACGATTAAAGATTCGCGATAGTAGTACCTATAATAGTAGTAATGACTTTACCCTTTGCCAACTGTAAAGTACTTAATAACTTGATACCGTCGCCAATTTTAAATAGTTTTTTGGTTTAAATCTTTTTTTTTTTTTTTAGTAGCAACTTAACTGTTTACTAACTTTAAAGATTTTAACTATTTAATAATGACTTTTTGACTCAAGTTTAATAATATCATCATGATTTACAAGTATCTGTAAACAATAATACACTGAAAATTCCTTCTTTTTATTATTTGTAAAAAATAATAAAATAACCAGAGCGCTTTGTAAAAATCTTTTTCTATCTTCCATAATTATAAAGTATAATAACTAGAAAATAACCTTTTCTTTTACTTAGTTTATATATACTTAACATAATAGGTATTAATCGGTATTAGTAAGCCATTATCGTTACAACGTAGTCGATTTGAATCTCTAGTTGGAGTAACTAACGTATTACATTGAAAAGTGGTGGTGTTGTTTCTTTTCAGTTTGGCGGATCGCTAGCCGGTTTACACACTAATTTGTATGGGCAACTGCTTGGCCCGTGCCCTACATTAAATTGGGCACCACACTGCAATAGACTTGTAATCAATACAGTCAACTTGACTATACTGCAATTGACTGTACTGCAATTGACTGCTGTTCCCACAGTAGCAGCACCCACCGCGGTGCCTAGTGTACTGGATTTTTTTGGAAAATAAACCCCCCCCCAAAAACACTCTCGCCGCACACGAAGAGGCCGCCCGACTGAAGGAGCCGCCCGGTCCGAAGCTCTCGTCAGGTCAAGGTTGGTGCGATGGATGGAAATCACCATTCGCCCGTGTGCGAAATCCTGGGCTCTGTTGTTGCCCCCCGTTTCCATGACTGCACAGGCCAGTTCTGGTCCTATTCTTGGGCACGGCACGCAGCCACCCGGCACGGGATGGTGCCCTGGTCCCTGTGACTTCCAAGCGGATGCCTCCCAAGCCCTGTTGTTGGCCAGCCGCAACGTCGTCATCTGAAGTTTCCGATCTTCTGCTTGCTGCACACACACAACCTCTACCACGCTGCTTGACACACGCCTGGCCGTGGCAGCCATGGCAGCCATGGCCCACAAGTCCACCGAGAAAGAGTGTCACCTCAAGCTCATGAGCGACCGCCGAGCTCGCCATGGCGACCCTGGCCACTTCTCCCCACCGCCCGGGCCCGGGCCCTTCGCCAATCTTGGGGTTCTCATTGGGCTTGCTGCGTCCCGAGAACGCATTCATCATGGGCTTCGGTCCTGGTGTTGGCAAAGCATGGCATGTTCCTCAGCCGGGCACGACGGAGTACCATCACCAATGATGTATCATCACCAAGGATGTACCATCGCCGAGAGCTACGCAGGCCGTAACGGAGATTACGGCTCTCGTATGAACCGGATCGTCCTGTTGAATAGCTCTACCTTTTGCGACCGCGGCTCGTGATGTGCGACACATCTCACAGGGTCCTGGGACAACACGATCCATCAAACGAGCCTATGTCTATCTTGCTTTCGGCTCCGAGGTGGATCACCTGGTCGGAACAACCTGAGGCTGGCTTGGCCTCCTCCTGTGGCTGAGCCCCATCCAAGCTCATCCTCTGCTGCCATCTGCTCAACGCCAGCGTCGGCATACAAGAATCCGTATGCAGACCGACCAGGTCCGTGCTTAGACATCAGAACTTTGCATGCCCCGTAGCGAGCGAGGCTGATTTGTTCATTCAGAGGCCTCACCTCGGTCGGGCCAAGTGGTGCTGTTCAGTGACAACTGACAAGTGAACATCCTTCTCATGATGTTTCTATGTACATATAAATACACAGTCACATGGTCTTCTTCCACGCCCCGTGTCCACGCCCCGTGTCTATCTGCAGTTCCCAGACTTCCCGACCCTTTTAGTCTATCATACTTGATCAAAACCCGATCATCTCTTGTTGGATGCTTTGCCTCCTTGTGTGCCTCTTCGCCTTTTTTTGCCTCTTCGCCTTTTTTGCCTCTCCGCCTGTTTTGCCTCTTCATCTCGTATTCTCTCTGCATACAGGCAGGCAAACAATCAAGGTTTCTTCGTGTCCGGCACATCTCACGCAACCACGCTGGACGACACCGGTCCCTCAGCTCTAGAACGAAGCGACACTACCAAATCCGGGGCCGATGCCCTATCCACTGCCTTCAACCTTTGTATGGTGGCCGAGAGCTAGCACTGTGGGTCGATGTTGAGCCAGGCCGGTGGTCATTATGCAACAGCCGGGCACTAACCTGGTCGCAAGTTCGCCGAATCCGAGGAACGTACAACCTTCCGCACCAACTTCGTCACCAGTGGCTCTGCCTCCCAGGACTGTCACGGCCGAGACAATCGAGGACGCCTTTGTCCAGTTCATCCTCGCTTGCAACCCGGGTGTACCCATCGAGACAGACACCGCTGCCTTGCGTGAGTCCTTCGGATCACCCCCCAGAAGCGGGGGAAAGTCCTTTGAGATCTGGACCCTCTTCGAACTGATCGGCAAGTTCCAGCGCAAAGAGATCAAAACTTGGGGAGAGCTTGCTCTGAAGCTGGGCGTGGAGCCACCAGACCAGGAGAAAGGCGAGAGCTCCCAAAAGATACAGCAGTACGCCGTCCGTCTAAAGGTAACCCCTCCAGTGGTGGTAACAAGATGTTGAATGTGACTTGACCGAGCGGGGAAAGGGTACTAACCAAGGCCCACAGCGCTGGATGCACTCGATGCACGTCGACGCTTTCTTCGAGTACCTGCTGGGAAACCCACACCCATACTGGACCGAAATCCCCTCCGATGGCAACCCTGTCCATGAGCAAGGTCGTGACGGCGTAGCAGCCGAGGATGACATGGCCCTGCGGTCCCTACTCCCACACATTAGACCACGACGAGGGCGAAGACAACCCAAGGACGAAAGCCCCAGCGGATCACCCACCCAAAACTCCAGAATGGAAGCAGCAAACGACCAGGATAACGCCCATACCGACCAGCAGCAGCAGCAGCAGCAGCAGCAGCAGCAGCAGCAGCTCGACCTCTGGGCCAGCGCGCAGCCGGACGCCAGGAGTGGAGACTACCTGTTCGCACCACAGGAGCAGTTCGCTCGGATGGACATGGGCCTAGCGGGCCCGGGGTCCTGGGCGGCCGGCGGCGACGCCTTCGCGCAGCAGCCGCAGCCGGCCATGACGGCGGCCGGCGCATACGCCGCGGGGATGCCGGCGGCCGCCGCGGGCGCCTTCCCGTGGGCCGACCAGCAGAGCGACGCGGAGCCGGCCAAGGCGCTGCTGGCGAAGCCCAGGACGAGCCGACGCCACGGAGCGAAGGTGGTCTCCTCCGCGTGGAGGAGCGTCGGGCCCGGCGGCTCGGGCAAGACGCGGGGACGGCCGCCCCTCCACCGGCACGCGAGCCAGGTGCCCAGCCACCAGGGCGAGGCGGCGGCAGGAACGTCGTCTTTCCCCCCACGGCCCGCGGCACAGAGCGACAGCAGCCCTCCTGTTGGTTTCACACGGGCCCCGCGCCACGACTCGCCGCCGATGTTGGGTGTCAGTCTCCAGCAGCGGTCGATAATGCCGGTGGGGATGAATGAGCCCGGGCCACATACGCAGCAAGTCGTGGGAGGTGTACACCAGGGCTACGATCTGGCAGGGCAGCATGAGCACCAAACTCAGTCAAACAACCCAAGGGTGAAGAGGAGACGGCTTTCGGCGCAGGTGCCGGAGCGGATGGGCGTCGAGGTGCGAGTGGCAACGCCGCAGGGGCAGCCAGTTCCATCCGTCATGGTCAACAATGAGGCAATCGTTAGCGGAGTGGGGGACCAGGCGTCGGCAGTGGTGCACCATCCACATCAACAGCAGCAGCAGCACCTGAACGATAGCATGGCTGACCCGGACGTGCAGCACATGATGGATCCATTTGCAGCGGCGGTGGCGGCACAGGAGATGTTCGATATGGTATTTCAACAGCAGGTCCCACAGCAGCAACACCACCATCAGCAGGCTCCACAAAACATCCAACACATGCCCCAACCATCTCTTGACACCCACTCGCTCTACTCAACCGTCACAGCAGCATCCACACACCACCACCAGCAGCAGCCGCAGCAACATCATCACTCACCAACACCACAGCCCCTCTTCCAAAACCCGACCCCAGCCAGCATTGCCGACAGCACCACCGCCCCAGCAGCGCACGCGTTCGACAGCCCCGGCGCCGCGCCCGCGACCCCCGGCGCCGACCGCACCAATCTCGACGCTCTCGAAGCCCTGCTCGCGCACGAGCTGCTGGGCGCGCTATGGACCGACGCCCACGGCAGCGGCGGCCCCGCCGCGGCCGGCAGCGTCGACGAAGCGGCCGCCGTCGCGCGGGAAATGGTGGCGCGCATGCAGCGCGAGGCGACCAGCGCGCAGGGGCTCCTGGCCAACGTGGCGGCGCTTTCGGGCGTGGCGTGGCTCAAGGCGCCGGGCAGTCGGGTACAGGTGCAGGTGCAGCGCGGCGGCGGCGAGGAGGGGGAAGCCGCGGCGGCGGAGGAGGCGAGGGTGGGCGCGGGCGCGGACGTGGGCGTGTATCATGTGCGGTGGGATCTGCAGCTGGGCGGGGTGCGGAGCGGGTTTGTGCTGCGGGAGGTCGTGCCACGGGCAAGGTGGATGCCGCGCGAGCAGCGGGGACAGTGGGAGGAGGCCGTGGAGGGCGCGGAGGGCACGGAGGGCGCGGAGGATGCGGCCGAAAGGTGGCGCGAGCGGTATCGCGGACTATTAAGCGTAGTACAGGAACAGAATACGCAATTAAGAGGTTTGCGCCAAGCGGTAATTGAGCTGTGTCGGCCGAGGAGGGGAAGTGGGGAGGTTGCGGGCGAGGGGGTTATGGGTTAGATATAAATAATGCCGCGCGAGCAGCGAGGGCAGTGGGAGGAGGCCATGGAGGGCGCGGGTGCGGATGAGGGCGTGCGGATGAGGGCGCGCGGACAAGGGCGTGGAGGATGGTTCAAACGAGGGCGTGGAGAAGGGTGCGGACGAGGGCGCGCGGACGAGAGTACAGAGGGCGCGGACGAGGGCGCGGACGATGGTATGGACGAGGGACCGGAGGACGTACGGACGAGGGCGCGGAGGAGGGCGAGGGGACGAGAGTGTGGAAACGGGCGCGGAGGAGGGCGCACGGACGAAGGCGCGGAGGAGGGTTCGGACCAAGGTGTGGAAAGGGGTACGGACGAGGGCGTGCGGACAAAAGTACGAAGGGAGCGGACGAAGGTATGGACAAGGCGCGGAGGAGGGCGTATGAACGAGGGCGTGGAAAAAGGCGCGGAGTGTGTGCGGACTAGGGTGCGGACGAGGGTATGCGGACGAGGGTGTAAAGAAAGGCGCGGAGGAGTGTATGCGGACAAAGGCGCGGAGGGCGTATAGACGAGGGCGCGAAGGAGGGTATACGGATGAGGGCGTGGAGGGTTTGGACGAGGGTGTGGAGAAGGGTGTGGAGAAGGGTGTGGAGAAGGGTGTGGAGAAGGGTGTGGAGAAGGGTGTGGAGAAGGGTGCGAACGAGGGTGTCGAGAACGTGGAGTGTGCGGATCAAGGCGCGGAGGAGGGCGTGTGGACGGAGTGTGGAAAAGGAGCGCGAAGGAGGGCGCGAAGGAGGGTGTACAGATAAGGGCGCGGAGGAGGGTGTGGAGGTGGAGGGCGCGGACGAGGGCGCACGAACGAGAACGAGGATGCGGACGCGGACGAGGGCGCAGGGACGAGGGCAGGGACGAGGGCGCGGACGAGGGCGCGGACGCGGAGGCGGAGGAGGGCGTACGGATGAGGGCGCGGAGGGCGCGGGGACGAGAGTGTGGAACCGGGCGCGGAGGAGGGCGCATAAACGAGGGCACGGAGGAGGGCGCACAAACGAGGGCGCGGAGGAAGGGTGTGGAGGGCGCACGAAGACGCGGAGGAGGGCGCACGGACGAGGGCGCGGGCGAGGGTGCGGAGGAGGGCACACGAACAAGGGCGCGGCGGAGGGCGTACGAACGAAGGCGCGGAGGAGGGCGTACGGACGAGGGTACGGAGGTGGAAAAGGGCGCGGACGAGGGCGCAAAGGTGGAGGAGGGCGCGGACGAGGGCGCGGATGAGGGCGCGAACGTGGAGGGCGCGGACGAGGGAACACGAACGAAGGCGCGGAGGAGGGCGCACGGACGAGGGCGGGTGGACGAAAGTGTGGAGAAGGGCGCGGATAAAGGCGTAGAGGTTGCGGAGGAGGGCGTGCGGACGAGGGCGCGGACGAGGGCGTGGAGGTGGAGGGCGCGGACAAGGGTGCGGACGAGGGTGCAGGCAAGGACGCGGAGGAGGGCGCAGAAGGTGATTGAGTTGTGTCGGCCGAAAAGGGGCAATGGGGAGGTCGGCGAGGGGGGTATGAATTAGATATAGATGGTAAGGGAAAGGGAAAAAAGGAGGTGTGTGTTGGTAGGACTTCAGCGGTTGAAGGGTTGAAAAGGAAGCAAGTTGGTAATGGTGGAGGTGGTGGAGGGGATATTTATGGGTGGGACTAGTGGTGCACGAACCACTGGCAGAATCCCATACCGCCTTCCATTTGCACATGGAATACGGCAGAAACCCCGCACCGCCTGCCGCCTGGGGGAGAGCGCTCCTCACGCCAATAGAACGGTGCTGGAAGGATCGGGATACCCTTTGCTTTAGAGGGGTATACATGATTGTGCAGGTCGTTTAATTGGTCGACCCGTACAGATGAAATGGCGACATTGTTGGAACAGCAGTCAATTGCAGTACAGTCAAGTCAACTGTACTTACGGTAAGTTGATTGCACTGACTGCAAGTTGACTGTATATACTGTAAGTCAAGTACAGGGAGTGCCCACTTCAGACTAGGGCACGGGCCAAGCAGTTGCCCATACAAATTAGTGTGCAGACCGGCTAGCGGTCTGCCAAACTTAGAAGTACCTCATCACCACTTTCAATGCAATACATTGCGCTGAGCTGATTGTGATTGGGATTTGATGATGAGGAAGTGATACAGAGGTTGCTGGTCACCGCCGCCTTGCGGGACAGCCCTGCGGGAGAGCCTTGCGGGAGAGCCTTGCTGGAAGCATGGAGAGCCCTGCACGACCTGTGTGGATCATGGATAGCCCTGCTTCTCTCCCGGCAAGGGCCCCCCGTTCACGTTGACGATCCACTTGGCAAGAGCGCGACAGGATCATCACAAGCTCGCGTGCTTCTCATCTGCACAGCGACATCTGCCATCGCATGCTTGGCCTCGTCTTGCTCGAGCCTCATCAGGCGCGCCTAGGCGACTAAGCCTTCGCCAAGCTTTGCTTGGCAGCCACGACCTTGGAGCCTCCTCCCCATACGCCATCCCAATGGTCCGTCGAAAGCAACCTGGAATGCCCAAACCCCGTCCTGACGTCAACATCGCGAGAATGTGGTCTGTCATCACTTGCAAGTTGCCGGCGAAAGATCTAGACGAGGCTGGATCATGAGCACTCTTCTGTCTGCGGCGCCTCCAGCCGTCCTCGTGAGATGGACATAGCAGTGCTGTTGTCTGTGCATCTTATGCGGTCAAAGGCATGTGGTGTGTGGCCAAGCACTTGGACGGTTCCGACCATCGGGCGAGACACTTGCATTCCCCATTCCCAGCAGCCTGGGTCCAAAGCGTGGGTCCGATGCACGAACACGGTGGCACTGTTTCCGACCCCGTCACTGGAGTGTGCCACGCGGCTGGAGATCTACAGCCAGGTGGATCGCCACCTTTCCCCGGATTCAGGGCCCACGTCTTGCCGGAATCCAGCCCACTCACTCACTCACCTGATGGTTCGCCACTATCACCGCACCGGAATCTCGGTGGACCAGCCCTCGTGCAGGACAAAGCACCAGCGGCTCCACACTTCGGCGTCTCTTAGCTGCAACGGCGCCTATCATGGCAGCTGTACGCGGCGGCTGAAGTGCAGCTTACTACTTGGTATGTACGGACCTAGCCGATCTCTTCCTGTCCCGTCTTCTGCAATGTCGAGGAAGCCATGTGACTTGAGAGACGAAACAAAGGACTCTCGGTCCTCGACATCTTGCGCAAAGGGCTGGACACGGCAGGAATCCTGGTCACGAGAGAGTCTCGTCCTATGCTTCCGGTGCGACTCACCTGTTTCCGACACGCTGGGCTGGGGTGGTCTTGCTCAACGTTGGTGTTGTTCATCCAATGACTGCGTTTGCAGCAACTTGCTGGGCCTGCAGAGAGGTCCTGTACCTCGGAGGTAGTCGGACGCAAATACATACAGTAGTAGGACCACTGCAGCGCCGCGTACCCATTCGATCACGCCCGTCGCACAAACCGGAATGAGACATTCAGGAAGACTGCAGAAGGATTCGCCTAATTCACCAAGGCTACGGGACAGGTACTTACTTCAAGGAAATTACTTCAAGGGAAGACTAGCCCGACCGGCCCACCTTTGGATACTGGCATCTGGGGTTGCACTGGGGAATTCATTGCCGAAGTCTTCACGGGTCCATCGATTCTTATTTAAGCATCTCGTCTTGCCACCTGACCCTCTTCCTACTCTCTCTACCTTGCCTTGCGACCGAGGAGCCTGGAGCTGACACTTCATACGAACCCATCGCCCACCACCTTTTGCTTTCCAATCCACTACGCACAAAAAGAGCAGGCTGCTCTAGTCCAGCACGATGGCTGTCGAAGGGGATGTAGCAGACATTTCGCCAGTCCCTCCGTAAGTCTGCCCCCATCTCGTTTGCAGACCGGATTTTCTTGCGTCTCATTTGTTGTGTGCTCACACGACCACAGATACAACCATGACCACTCGCACGCCGAGGGCGGCACCCACCGAGCCCATGATACGATACAGGCCGTTGATCTTTCTCACAACCTCGAAGGAAAGATCAAGAACCCCCTAGCAGGCATTTCGAAGCACGAGCTCATGGCACAGGTGGAGGAGTTTGCAGCCGAGAAGGGCCTTGTGGAGTACACGGCATACATCAAGAAGGGCGCATTGATCGCACAGGACCCCGACAACTACGAGGACATACACGGCGAGCAGAGACTCGACAATGTGGAAGTTACGGCTTTGCAGCGGGAGATGAGCCACAAGTGGCGCGTCCCTCCGATGCTCTACATGACCATCATCACCTGTTCGATCGGTGCCGCCGTCCAGGGCTGGGACCAAGAGGGTAGCAACGGTGCCAATCTGTCGTTCCCCACTGCTCTTGGCCTTGACGAGACAACCCAATACGGCACCTACTTTGTTGGCCTCATCAACGCTGTCCCTTACTTCGGATCTGCGTATGTGAAGGCCTGCAACACTGCTATTGTCGGCTGAGCGAGCCTTGCTAACGCGCATGTCTCTACTAGATTCATTGGCTGCTGGCTTTCTGACCCTCTGAACTACTACCTCGGCCGCCGTGGTAAGTAAAGGCACCAGCATAGAACAGGTGCATGTGCTCTGATGCTGACTCTCGGTTCCAGGCATCATCTTCTTCGCTGCACAGTTCTGCTTCTGGCCCGTCATTGGTTCTGCATGCGCTCAAACGTGGCCCCAGCTTCTCGTCTGCCGGATTCTCCTGGGCATTGGCATGGGAGCCAAGGGCTCCACGGTCCCGATCTACGCCGCTGAGAACTCCCCTGCCGCCATCCGTGGAGCTCTCGTCATGACCTGGCAAATGTGGACTGCCTTTGGCATCCTGCTCGGAACCGCGGCGAACCTGATCCTCGGCCACGTCGGCGAGATTGCCTGGCGCCTCCAGCTCGGCAGCGCCTTCATCCCCGCCATTCCCCTGATGGTCCTCATCTACTTCTGCCCGGAGTCGCCCCGGTGGTACATGAAGAAGAACCGCTACCAGGACGCCATGCGATCGCTGCTCAAGCTGCGCAACCACCCTGTCCAGGCTGCTCGCGATCTGTACTATATCCACGCCCAGCTCGAGGTAGAGAGGCAGCTGTTGGGCAGCTCCAACTATGCCCAGCGCTTCATTGAGCTGTTCACCGTCCCCCGCCTCCGCCGCGCCACCCTGGCCTCGTTCACCGTCATGATCGCCCAGCAGATGTGCGGCATCAACATCATCGCCTTCTACTCGAGCACCATCTTCGTCAGGGCCGGCACCAGCAACTACATGGCCCTCGTGGCCTCGTTCGGCTTCGGCCTCGTCAACTTCATCTTCTCGTGGCCCGCCATCTGGACCATCGACACCTTCGGCCGCCGCGCGCTGCTGCTCTTCACGTTCCCCAACATGGCCTGGTCGCTGCTCGCCGCCGGCCTGTGCACGCTGATCCCCGGCTCCGGCGGCCTGCACCTCGGGCTCGTCGCGCTCTTCATCTACATCTTCTGCGCCTTCTATTCGCCCGGCGAGGGCCCCGTGCCCTTCACGTACTCGGCCGAGGTCTTCCCGCTCTCGCACCGCGAGGTCGGCATGGCCTGGGCCGTGGCCACGTGCCTCTTCTGGGCCGGCGTGCTGACCGTCTCGTTCCCGGCCATCCTGGCGCGCCTCGGCGTTCTCGGCGCCTTCTGCCTCTACGCCGGCTTCAACCTCGCGGCGTTCGTCATGATCTTCCTGTGGGTGCCCGAGACGAAGCAGCGCACGCTCGAGGAGCTCGACTATGGTATGTTTTATCTCTCTCCTTTTTTAGTTGCACCCCCCCACTCCACCCCGCGCGCCTTTTTCCAGGTGCATGTTATGTATGAATCGGGCTTCTGCCGTCTCCCGCCCGGATTGCTGATCCAAGCCTCGTCCGCCATCCAGTGTTTGCGGTGCCCACCCGCACCTTTATGCACTACCAGGTCTTCACCTGGCTGCCGTGGTGGTGCAAGCGCTTCGTGCTGCTGCGCAAGGACGCCTCCCTCAGGCCGCTCTACAACTTCGACCGCGTCGTCGCGCTGGTGACGCCGAACAGCGAGTCCGACACCGAGAAGACGGTGCCCAAGGCGGAGCTGGCCGAGGACATCGTCGGCGGCAAGCCGCAGTACTGAGATTTTTGCGAGCAAGCGGGGCTGGCCGCTGGTCTGGCTTGTCTTTGATATTTATTTACTGCGGCTGTTGGTTGGTTGGTTGGTTGGTTTGTCTGTCCTTCCGCCATTGATACCTCTTTTGCTATGTCCTGTTTCCTCCAGTGCTGCTGCTACGGTGACTACTCTAGAAATACACCGGTTTCACGTGAGCCTTTTTCCTCGTGCGGTCCCGTCGTTTTATGTGCACCTTGGGGATCCCTGAATTCGCTGGTATGGGTAAGTTATCAACGAATGGAATGAATGCACGTCCATCGTGCGCCCCCCCCCCCCCCCCCCCAAAAAAAAAAAAGGGACATCAGCTCGGTCACGCCGCGCAAGGCTGCTGCGAGTCTGCGACAGGGCGCATGAACCAATCGCCTGGTCTAGCTCCACGTCTATGACCAGTTTTTACACGTAGAGCACAGATATATTAAAACCAGCTGCAGAACAATCAACCCAAGAAGGACCCAATCCGTGATTGCCCAAATACGGAGGGGTCCTTGCCGAGGTGAAGAACGGAGGGACACCGGAATTAAATCTCCGCCGGTGAGGCAAACGACCTAGGTACGCTGGGAGAAATCCACAGCCACTGACTGTGGAAAGGGGTGTTGACTGACACCCAGGCGGTTATCCGGAAGGTGGTCATCCCGGTGATGATGACACCCAATCTTAAAAGTAACTACCTCAAATTCGTGCCCCGTACAGGCAATATTCTTGCAGGCCCGATCGAGTTATATCACTTATATGGTACTGAAATGCGGGTCCCCGACATAAGAATGGTTGATACAGAAAAGCGGAACTGGTGGTTCATGCTGTCGGCGGCGGCGTTTGTTATGGTTGGTAGGCCTTTATCGTTGCAACGTAGTTGATTCGAATCTCGGGTCGAACGAAGTAACTGGTATTGCACTGAAAGTGGTGATTGTGTTACTTCCAAGTTTGGCAGGCCGCTCACCGGTCTGCACACTACTTTGTATGGCCAATTGCTTGGCCCGTGCCCTAGTCTGAAGTGGGCACTTATTGTACATGACTTGTAGTTAATATAGTCAATTTTACGAATGATATAGTTAATTTGCAGTCAGAACAATCAACTTATTGTCAGTATAGTTGACTTGACTGTATTGCAATTGACTGTTGTTTCAATGCTGGCGGCTTTTTGTTTTGTGCGCGTACGCCTGTGTGGCCAACCACTTATTTGTGGTAAGTCCTGAACTTTTTCCTCGTTTCGCATGCCAGACCCCTATCAGTTTCAATTCTGTTTCGTACCTAAACTGACTCCAGTTACGGTTTTTTACCTTATAGTTCCGAGTTCCGACTTTTTTAACTCCCGTATTTAAGTCTTTCGCTACAAACTTAAGTATGTTATAGACTTGTACGCCACCACTTACGTACCTTTTGTTAGTAAGTTCAAGCGTGTTTCTTTTGCATATTTCCATTATTACCCTGGCAATCTTTCAGTTCGCCAAGGTATCCCTATTTTGTTACGTTACATGCCAGACAGTTCACATAGCCTTCGATCCATACGTTTTTTTTGTTTGTATTTTACTATCACCGGGCAGTGCCATCTATAAAGTGTAACACTAGCTGCTACAAAATAATCCTGTAGATACCAGCGGGAGAAATCACAACTCTGATCCCCCGAGGGCCTGTACAAACTTCAGAGACCACGTCCTATCCCTCCAATCAAAACCTTAGGGTGCCCCATAGTTTAAAAACCCGTAAACGTGTAAACCACAGCCTTGGTTGGGCCGTGAAACGCGGCCTTCTCAGTCCCTGCCTGGCGCCTACTTGCGCCGGGGATGCAACTGTGTGGGCCCTTTAAGAAAAGGGCTCTGTAAAGCATAGAAGCAGAAAAATAGCCCGTATGAAGGGCGGAAATGAAGCGCGTAAAAGTCGCGTGTACGCGTGCGCGTTGTAGAGTGTTGTGTTGTTGGGGGACACTTTGTCAGTATACATCCTGGCTACAATCCTTCCCCTGTACATTATCAAAGTACCACCTACACTAGGAAGCACCCCTGCGCTCCGTGCACGATGGCTAGGGTCCCTCTGCTAATGAAAGCAGTGGCACTTAAGATTCATACGGTTAGTTTATTGCTATTTATAGATTTTTTCAAAGTGTTATTAAGCGTGGCATTGGTTATGACGTTAGTAAGGTTGTTTTTGCTATTAATATACCTAAACTCGTTAATTCCCCGGGCTTTGTATACGTCCTTTAAAGTTGTGATATTTATTATCAGACGTTTTTTTATTAGTTATACCTAATTTTAAAAAATCATTGTAGAAGCTTTAGGAGTTAGTATATACAATTACAGGTGTTGGAAGTAGTTTTAGTTGTTTAGTAATAGTTTTTAATGTACTTTTAATTACTATGCTAATATTAAAGCTTCTTATTTTGCCGTAAATTATTAATATTAACACGTTTAATATTACATATTTATATTTGAAAGATATCCAGTATATAAGGTTACTGATAATTATAAACTATCTATAAAACTTATCTTTGTTAACAAGTATTATAAAAAATCTTATTTACGATATAAGGTTGTGGATATTACTATATACTCTTATAGATAGTATACATAGGGCTAGTGGTAGTGCACTGTATTGTAGGGTGCACTTTTGCAGAGTGCACGATAATGTATCACGCTACAGGCTATACTCTTGCAAGACGTAAAGTGCATTATGCATGGAGCGGTCTGGAATGGGTATTCCAGAGCGTACGGTAAAAGGGCCACTGCCCGAATAGGAGGTATATAACCTTCCATCCGTGGCATGCCCTCTCTGGAATACTTCTTCCTGACCATCTTACTTTATACTATAATACTAATCTAACGATTACTCTTCTACTTACCTTTTCACGTGAATAAGTATTTAGACCCTACCGACAAAGGTAAATATTATTCGTAAAAAAGCCGCCCGCAAAAATTATTCACTTCGTTATTATTAGGTTTATAAGTATTATATGAACACATTTATCCGAATAAACTAATTATCATTAAATATATTTATTTAATTTATTCAAGTTTTTATCCTTTATATTTTAAACTCGTTCCATAATCGATAGATCGTAAGATGTTTCTAATTGGTATAACGTGGTGATATAAGCTCTTTAAGTCTTTTGTTTTAGGTACCGCTATAGTTTTACTTTATCGGCTTTATCGACTTTTTCTAGTTTTATAATTTACTCCTTTTAGAGTAAAATAAGGTATATACTACGGGTATTGTTAATAATATAGATACGGATTACCGATTTTTAAAGGTAATTTATATACTATTAATTAACGGTTCAGTCGGTTTGTATTTTCAAAGGTCTAACTTTTTTATAATACATTGTTTCGTTATTATAAACCTAACGTTGTGGGAAAAGAGTTTATTATTAGTTTATATACCGATAATACTGAAGATTTCACTTTGTGTCATTAATAAATACAGGTTAAATACTAACCTTTTTATATTCTACTTGTTTCCAAAGTGCGTTTGGTACAATAAAAACCAATGGATACTTGCCTTAGCTAATATATAAGAAGGTTTGATATATCGTATGACCATTCCACTAGGAAACTTGTTCGTTATCTTTTTCGATAGTTTTAATAATATATTCCGTTGAAGAATCATAACGAATTACATTTGTATTTACGTAATATTATGACTATTAAGGGTGAATTTACTGTTTGCGCTAGTAGTTGAATTGGCAACAGTTACAACGATTAAACATTAGCTAATTTTTGGAGTTATGAATAATTGAATAGGGATTTAGTTTTTATTTTTATCACTGTATCCTTAATCAATTAACTTAAACTTTTCGTAAGGCTAGTTCGTAGTATTGTTTTTGTTTTTGTTAATTATTCTCGACCTAAAAATAGTTATTTCCTGCCCTTTCAATCGTATAAATAATATAAGTTTAATAATATCGCATGTAATAAAGCCTTTAATTTTGACTCGTTAATTTCCATATCTCTTATAAGTTATTGATCGAATATTAGCTAATGAACGTTCAATTTGAAAATTCCATCTTACTTTTCGATTTATTTCTATAATTAAATATATAAGATCACTCAATGATATTGAAATTCGTATATTATTAGACGATGTTGAAATTATATTTGAAGTAGTCATTGAAACTATTGTAAATATTTCTAGACAAGTAATATATGAAGTATTGAAGGTAATAATTATAACTTGACGTTGAGAAGATCGTATGGATTATCGTTATATTTCTATTTTCTTTTCTTAATCTTTATGAAAGTCGTAATCGCCGTGTAATTCGCATTTATTATAGGGATATATTAAGTGTAAAAAATATTATACTCGTTATGAAAACCCTTTGGATTTTTCGACTAGTGATATTGGTGCTAATATTAATAGGTAGGATAGTTATTTTTAGTAAATTTTGCAGGGAAAAAGCGACTGTTCGTGTTTATACGAGGTTTACACATAGACATATTCTTTTTATACGCTTAATACTATTGGCAAACTTGTTTAAATTAAAGGTATTGGGGAATTTAAGGATTGCCACAGGCTTAGTAATAATCCTATTGATATGAAAGTGGTTTCTGGTAGTGTTTTTGCTTAATTAATTAATGAACTTGAAAGTAATCATATATTTGAGAATTTGTTACACTTAGGTTGATTAATTCTCTTTTTTTAAAACGAAGTTAATGTGGTATGGTTCTTGTATAAGTAGGTAAGGGTTTAAGAAACGTATATGGGTTGGAGAAAAGTTTTTCAAACGCGTATAAGGATGTTAAGGGATATTTTCTCTAGCGATACATTTGTTTTTATCTTTATATACCCATTAAGGATTCTTATTTATTGCGTATTTTTATAGTATGTTTACTGAATTCTCTTCTTTACCTGTATTTATAAAGAGGTCGATTTTATGGTTATATAACATCATGTTTATTTTCATTTTAATCTATTTTTCTACGTTTTTTCCATATGATTAAAGTTTAATCTATAATATTTCTCGATAGGGTTTTAGTAGAAGATGAAGCAAGCAATTAAATTAGTTCGATACTTAAAGGTAAAAACTTTACCGGCGTTGGTAAATTAAGAGTTATTATTGTAATATTTTAAAGAAATAATACCAAAAGCCTTAATTACCTCGTTTGAACGGAGTGGGTTACAATATTAATTTATATGTTTTTGATAACTATTGGTAGAGGTTTAGACGTTTCAACGTTATCAATTCGATTGGTTGAAGTAATAGTAATATTGCGTAGTCAAGTAGTGAATACATTGTTCTAGGTTTAGCAAACCGCTAGCTGGTCTACGTAGTAATTTGTATAGCTAATAGCTTGGTTTTTGCTTCAATATAAAGTAGGCGCATATTATACTTCACTTATATACAATATAATAAACCCAAAAACAATATATTTAAATTTAAGTTAGTGTAGTTAACGTTACTATAAGTAAAGTTAACTTATTACATTGTAATTACTATTATTTTCATATTAGAGGCTTTTTGTTTTATATTTGTATACTAGTATAGGCGACGAAACTATTTCGATTACCACCGAATTAATTCTAGTTAATTTTCTTCTCCTCCCGGTTCTGAATCTCAACTTTACTAACTCACGTATATAAGTTTTTTACTACAAACTTGTGTACACTGACCTATTATTGCAACTAACCGTCTTAACTCACATGGGTTATACTGCCTATCACTGTGAAAGTATTAAGGGTGGAGCTATCTCTTAAGGTGGTTTGACTCTATATATAAACCTTGATAAAGAAGAAAAGAGAAACTCTTATTAGGGAGCCATTACGAAGTTATGGAAAAAGATGCGACTCGGTTACTTAACGTGAAAGAATATGCTTTCGTACAACTTCTATGCGGATTTAGAGCACTATAAAGGCATAATAAATACTAGGGCTAGATTCTTGGTAACCATTAGCTAGGTATTAACCTATAACATTATCTTTTGGTATAACCCCCCCCACCCCTTATGTGGAAAATAATAGAAGGTATTGGCGAGTTAAAGTGGTATCAGCTGCAAAATAACCACTTAAGAGCGGTTTGGAGCGTTGTAGTATCGCGTAAAAGGTTTTAGATTATCGAACAATTTAGCACTATATAAAAGGCGTTACCATTGCCATTTTCTTTATGAATAGTTTTGTAAGCCCATATTTTTGGAAAATCCAAACTTTCAGTATTGTAAACATCTTTCATTAATATAATAGTGCCCATTTTTACGAATACATAGAGTTAAATATACTATTAAAAAACTAAATTTCTTTTTTTTTTAGTCATTTTTTTGTTATCATTATCGTTTATCGCCTTTTCAAGATGAACCCTTAATTAATAGTGAACGTGGATAAAGCTATAAAGGATGTAAAAATACTTGCGTCAAAGTTACTTAGTTATTACTAATAAACGTATAATTTCCTTCTTTACATGCTATGAATATATTTCATAACGGAATATATGAATAAACATATTTTAAATACATATATAGTATAACATATAATCTACAGAAATTGTATTAAATATTGAAAGCAAGTTAAATTATTATAACTGCAAGGAAATCATTAATATGCGGTTAAATACTGATACATGATATCGTCTTTACTTTATTAGTATTATTAGTCGTAATTTTAATTACTTATATATCTTGTTAACCTTAATTCTAATATTAATACAGTTATGAGAAAGTTGTTTAAAATTTATTTAGCGTTCGAAGTTTGAAACCGAGGTTAATTAGTTATTAAAAAGCGTATAGACGTAGGTTGTTGTCACGAAAAAGGTAATAAGGGTTCGGCTTATTATATAGAGGAAAATCGACATTCGTAGTAAGGTGGGTTTGATACCCATTATTCCAGTTTTTTCCAGCGGCCTATGGGCTATATAACTTCTAAATAAAAATCGTTGTATAAATAGTACTACCTGTAATGCAGTAGGTTAACTTTACTTACAGTAAAGTTGAATATACGAACTATAAGTTAAGTGTATTGTTTTGTGTTAGCTTACTGTATTGAGTTTAAATCTAATAAAGTATGCTGTAATGATCACACTAAATACCCGTGAGTATATAGAAGGTGTCAGAGGATTTATGTTATCAAGAAGGTAGCAGAGGTGCTGAGTGAACAATATCACAACCATGCAAGTAATGATCAAAAGCCGTAAGGCTATTCAGATGTGTAGACTGAATACTTAGATTGACAACTGAAGAACTATCTAATGAAGCTAACTAACGTGGTGATAACTATGTCTATATATCTAGTTCCTTCAGTTGACGTGGTGGCGTGGGATATGTTGGATATGTGCGCGATTTAATATATCTAAACTGGATCATTTGGATATATAGCATATCCAACATATCCAGTCTCCGGTTCTCGGTGTGCCGAGTGAGTCCCTTACAACCCTAACCCTGGGGGGTCTGTGGAAGCAGATGCCTGCTGTCAGATTGTGTCCAACTGATTTCCTTCATTAGTGCTGTGGGCCGCTGCTGGTGTAACCTGCAGCTGTTGAGTCATAACATATGCGCCCACTTCATACTAGGGCACAGGCTATGCAATTGACCATACAAATTACTGTGCAGACCGGCTAGCGGTCTACCAAACCTAGAACAATACATTCACTACTTGACTACATAATACTACTATTACTTCGACCAATCGAATCGATAACTTTGCAACATCTAAAGCTCCACTAATACTAATTAGTGTTTCTTAGGTTAAGCATAAATTGGCTAAGTAAAAAAAAAAATACTTTCCTGTTGTTATACCTTACGTTATTGGCAGGGTAAAGGAAAGATTTTTACGAAGAGCCTTTATGAATTGCAGCGGTTTTTACAATAGTAAGTAGAAAATATTTTAGGTTATTACGGTTTTTATAGCATCTTAAAGGTAACGATAGTATCGCTATTGAAAATACCAAGGAATCTTTACTAGATCTTTTTTGAAAAACGTTAAGATTAACCGCTAAAAGTCCTAAATCGGCAAGTCAATAAACGGCTTAGTCAGTACTATTGCGGATGCTATTGCTGCAAAAACAACTAAGTTTCAGGGTCAAATAATAAGCAACTTTTGCCCTTTACTAATAACAAACAACTTTTAACCTTACTCTTTACATCAAAACTTTGCCTCTACTTTACTATTTTTACTTCCACTATGTCAATTCAATTGTTAAGCTTGCTGCTCTAAGCGAAAACACCAAAAAAAACCACGCCACGCGACTCAGCACCAACTCACCAAGTTTTCACGCGACTTTATGCTAAAACACTAAGTCTCTACGCTTTCAAATCGATAAGTTCACTCTACACCGCGCCACCAAGACCTACACAAGCCAAAACACCAAGATGACTACCGTAAGCACTCAATTTAAAGCTATTAACAACCCTATTTGAAAAGAAGCAATTAAAGCCCTTGGACTCTTCTTTGCCAAATACTATAATTACAAACTTTAAGGACAAAATATTAATAAAGACTTAACCAAAAATTACTTAACCAACTTTGTCGGCTATTATATTGTCAATCATGAAAAAGGTAAAAAACTTGACCGCAGTAATAATGCTTTTTATGAATACTATAACTTTTTCGACGATTGGATTATTAATATGTAAAAAAAGGTTAAAAAGGGGTTCAAGTAAAATTAAAGGGAAAACTGAAGAGGCGAGGGATTTACATGCTAAAAAGAAAAAGCTTTACAAAGTTAGTAAAAACCTTCTTCGACCTAGCTCGACTTAAGGAATTCCTTTAAAAATTACGTCCTAAGTAAAATGTTGTTAAAAAATCTCAACGCTCTTATATGCTATTTAGGGAATCTCCTTTTTACCCTGAGATAAGTTAAGTCTTTTTATGCGCCGACGATAAAAAACCTGTTAATTTATTCAGCAGCCTAATATCTTTATGTGAAAACGCGGAGTACACCTTTAGTAATAACAGGATACGTAAAGTAATGGTCGTTTATGCGGTTCGATGAATTAACGTTGACGCTTTATACCAGTTAATTAAGTAGGATCGTTAAGCTTTTTAAAACCTTTAGGTCCTTCTTATCCCTTAGCACTTTAATTAGAATTGATAAGCCTCCCCAAAGAATTTTTACGGCAGGTTTACCTATACTAAAAAGCTTATTATAAGTCCTATTATAAGACTTTACCCCTCGAGTCAAACGAATAGTAATGATCATTAACACCATACCTCGGAAGCTTTAAGACTTAAACTGCCAGTAAATACTAATAAAGACTGGAATAACTATCACAATCTTCTCATAAAACTTATTAAGATAGTTAACATTAATTATAAGCTTTTTACGAACTTTTCCAAGATATGAAACAATATAAAAAAGTATGATGGAAAGCCTTATAACCTCTTCGACATAAATATAATACTCTTTTTAAACATTTGCAAGTAAATGGAGGTTTCTTTTTTTGATTTTTACTTATTATTTTTTCGAAATCATTATAAAGTACGCCAAAGACTATTACCTGACTTTTCTAACCCAAGTAATTACGTTTCGAAAGATTTATAACTATATAAAGAGCCACTTCGAATACGAAGTTTACCTTATGTAATATTATACAAATTAAACTACTACAAGTTAGACAACGATAATAGTTAATAAAGAAGAGGAGGAAACACCGATGGATGTACTTAACTAAATAATTAATAAGTTGATGTTATACCAAAAAGTAATAGGGAAAGCTTACGTTAGCGAAGCCATACTTTATAAGCAGGTATATACAATAGTTACGTGCGTTAATGAATTCGAATACGCTTTAAAAAATCTAAATACCACTTACGAAAGCTTTTTTTACTAATCAAATTACTTACTTATAATTGTAATAATGTGTATACTAAACTCGTTTGGTATATACCCGTAAGCTGGTAACTTCCCTAATGTAAATAAAAAAGGTTTTGCGTTACTTAATTAAGTTGATCGCAAGTAAAACCACGGGCATCCTTATCGCCTAAGGTTTGACTTATCAACCCTAGATGAAAGGCAATAGATACTTTAACGCTAATAGGGTCAAAATTTAAATGGAATTATTAACCGTAAAAACTATCATCTTAATAGTGGTAAGATTTGTTAGATTTGTAGTAAACCTAGCTATTAGTTATTTCGCTACCCCCTCGCCACATAAAATAACAGGAAGGTAATGAAATATATTTAATACCCTATCATTTTTTTAATAGAACTTTTTAGATTAAGTCTCAAAATTCGAGGGTGACGAGCTAATCAACGGCGATGATACCCCTAATAAAATCAAGTAATAGAAAAATACAGCTTTTAACACTATTTAGTAATTAGCTAAACACAACTTCCTATATCTCTTAGTTGGTAAAAACCCTTACCTTTACTCTTATCGATCTCTTAACCCCTTATATACCTTTAATATTCGTAATCATTACATGAATTACACGTTTTAATATATTATATTAGACATAGAGACAATAAGGTATTTCATAGGAGGTTATTTGTAGTACATAGAATTACTAAGTAAAAACACTACAACTACTAAGATTAATCGTTACAATATTAGTAAGGCCAAATTAGCTTGAAAAAAGGCGAGCGATTATTTTTACTAGGGATAATGGTAGTTTAAACTATTATAGGAGCAATTACGTTTTATATCCTTAAGTTATATGCCCCTTTTCTTTTTTATTTAAAAGATATAAAGACCTTCGGCGTTAACATAGACGTCAATGTAGATGAGCTGGTTAAAAACGGCCAAAGATTTCCCCTTATCTTTAGGTATGTGCACCTATGGTTTTATGTTTCAGGCACTAAAATAATAATATTAAACCTAACTAGGCCAAAAATACGCCAATTTATCGACATTTTAATTACCTAACCGTTAATAAGCTATATAAAGTGATAAGGTTTATAGGATATAAAGATATGTAATATTTTACTTGAAGTGCTATAGAAAGGTTTTCTTACTACTACTCAATATATACATAAACCCCTCTAAGATTTAAATATATATTAAAAGACGACAAGAACCTTTACTACGAAATCTTTATTAATATATTTTACTTGAATTAAAAGTTTATATCTTTTTTATCATTAAATTTATAACCTCTTTTTATGGAGTTAAGTTCCCGAAGTTCCTTTCGATTTAGGATATATGGTAAACGTTAAAAATATTATAAATTGATACGTATTTGGGTCCACCTAACGTTATTATCTACAATACCGACACCAACCTCGCGCTGGTAAAGTTATAGGAAGACGCTAAAATAATAGGTATTTAGTACAAGTAGGTGTCCATAAAGACCTACTAAAGCATTAAAAAGGTTAAAAGGATATACGTTTTATTTCGCCGAACGTATAACATCCTTACATTAAAAATTAAAAGCTTTACGAATCCTAAGGCACGCTTTTAGATGGAAGTAAAGGGCCTAAACGATATTATGGACCTCAACGGCTTAGTATTAACGCTATTGGTCTTTGGAGGGTACCCACATCTGACGAGTGAATTTTCGTTATGAGTAAGTACCTAAAAGCGTGTTACGTTCTACGAAAAAGCTTTAAGGGAATTTCGAAGAGAATCGATACGCCACCAGGTCAATAATACTTTTAATACCAGGAACAGACCTATAACAATTAACTTGTTTTGCCGTTGTAAAGTAAATTTTTCATGTGGCGGAAGCTGGGAAAATAGGAGGGCCTATAAAAAATCTTAAGCATCGCTAACTTTAAAGTAGTTCTTAAAACTGTTCACGGTCTTATATCTTTCTGTACCACCTAAGTCAAGTCTTATATAAAGGTTACTAATAATAAAAATCTTTAAATTAAGCGATTGATCCAATACAAACCTCTTTTATCCGTGATTGATAAGCTGATGAAACGTTGTTGGCACGGACAACTCCTGAAGAAAAGAAATATTAAAGAGGAGAAATACATACTAGGCCGTATTTATAACATTGTTTAGGCAAGCAGGGGAAAAAAGACAAAAAAAACTTAACACTAAAGCTTCTAGTATAAGTAATTATTAAAACCTTTTTAAATTTTTTTAAAGAAAGTGATAAGGTCGAAATTAACAGCTTATTGATTCGAAAGGTTATACAATTTGTATTGAAGGCCGATTTCAACCTTTAAGATCCGAATATCACGATTTTTAGGTCGAATATTATCTACAAGATTAAAGGTAAAACCACGAGATGGGCGTATAAAAAGTCACGTTTAATCGCTTGAAGATACAGCGATAAAGGCAAAACCTGGATCTTCATGTAGTCGTTAACGATTTAGAAAATTGATTAACGTTTAATGATCGCTTTCATACTATGTTTATTTCTAAATATTAAAAGAAAATTTATATTTAATAACCGTAATTTAACGTAAGCCTACATGTAATTCACAATGGATTCATAGCGGATCGTATTATTAGAGTCACTATGGAAACTATGTGTTATCTACCCTTTAAGAACGGTAATGAAATGTATTAAACCATTATACAGACTGCCTAAAGCAGTTTTTTATTGGTTCCTAACCGATTAATCGCAACTTAAATTACGGTTCAGTTAAAAATCTTTAATATACAACTTGTATTTGCTAGTAACGTAAAAAGAAAATTCGTCTTAATGAGTATATAAATTAACAATACCTTGTTTGTTAAAACGGCTATTTTTTTCTCATTGAAATAGCAAGTTATTAAAGACGATAAGTTCTCAAATTACAAGCCGTTTACGACTTTAACAAAGGGTAACCAACTTACTTTTAATAAATCGTTCATCCGTATATTTAGTGTTAATGCCGGCTTAAACTTTCGCCAAAAGAGCTACAATACTAATTTACCTACGATTAATAAAACTAATGTAGCTAAAGCCTAACGGTATTTTAAATAGCGTACCCGTAGCAGCTCTATTATAACCTTATACCAAATCGAGGTATCGTATAATTTATCCATCGCAGCATAAATATAAAAGCTAATAAATAAAAACTTTAACCGGTCAAATACAAGGTTCGAATAGCAAATACGAAATCTAGACCGAAGGATTAATATATTTTAATCGACTTATCGAAGGCTAAATTAATAATCTTTACGGATAAGTTCTTTTGACACAACATTAACCTATTTTTATTAATCGGCTTTCTAATAACCTTCGTCAACGAGGATAAGCGGGAAACTTAATTTAGCATTATCAGTAGCTCAATTTACTAATCCTTCATTAAATATAATAGAATTACTTACTCTCAACGTGTTAGATTCAAAGGTTTACGGTATAATGAAAGGCTTCAATATAGGCATAACATTATGAAAAAACCTTAACATCAATTTCAGTCAGTTTAAAATTTCTTAAATCCAAGTAGTAATTTGTGCCGACTGAAGGAGCCTATTCTAATACCTTTTGAAACTCGGAACTATTAGCGAAAAACGTCTGATGATAGACTTGATAACACTTCTTAAGGCCTATAAATAGAAGATTAAGAAGTTCCGATAAATTTATAACAAAAACAATCCTACTAATACCATAATAAAGGTATCGCAAACCAAGGTCTTTAAAAAGTCTTTAAACAGTAATAGGCTAACCATACGTATCGAAGGCTACGTTAATAGGTCGCTCAGAAAGTCTAAATCACGTAATAGTGGTTAGGGATATATTAGTAAACTGGAAGATCGTCAGGGAATGAACGATGTTAACTTATTTAATTAATACAGCTATAGTAAAAAACTATACGAGATTATAACGGAAAACTCCTTTGTAGGAATCGATAAAGGCGAACCTTGGAGCTATACGTTAATTAAAGGCAACTAGTGTTAATTTATATGCAATGAGGTGCAATTACATATGGAGGTGAATTAAAATTTACAAGGGTCTGACTAGTTGACGAAGTCGCAGTTTAACACTTACTGTAAGAGATTGGTCAACTATACTGCCGTATATGTACAAACTAAAACGCCTTCAATATTAGAATAATACTAACTACAATGTAGTAAGTCAACTTTATTTACAGTAAAGTTAACTATACTAGCTATAAGTTGAGCGTATTACTTTGTATAGACTTACTGTATTAGATATAAGTCAAGTACAGTATACGCCCACTTCATACTAAGGTACGAGCTAAGTAATTAGCTATACAAATTACTATACAAACTGGCTAGCGGTCTGCCAAACCTAAAAAAATTAATTTACTACTTGACCACGCAATACTACTGTTACTTCGATCAATTGAATCGACAACGTTACAACGTCTAAAGCCCTACCAATAAGCGTAGTTTTGAAATAAGTTAATGTATTAAAAAGAAACGTCATAGTCGCGGCTAACGAAAAAAAAAAGAATGAAATTAAAAGTAATTGAATAATTTCATAAAATATTCGATCATATGCAAAGTAAATTAGGCAAATGAGTGGAAATATATAGAATTTATTATGTAAGGAAAACGACTGTAATTTCGAACATATACTCGAATAACTTTTATATAACTTTAATTAATCGTTAATAAAAATTCGTTAAATTTATATTTAATACCCGTAAGTTAACAGCTTTTACACTGTTTTATGAAGGAATAATTGATAATTAAAACATGTTTATGAAATAGGCGTAAGGAATTATCGTTATATTTAGCTAACTTATAACGTAATTCGAAAACATTTAATATTACCATATAAGAAAAGTTTAAAAACAGATTTTTAATTGGGTATATATATGTTGGTAGGCCTTTAGACGTTGCAATATTGTCGATTCGAATTGAGGTCGAAGTAATAGTAGTATTGCAGTAGTCAGATGGTAGATATATTGTTTTAGGTTTGGCAGACTGCTAGCCGATCTGCGCAGTAATTTGTATAGCCAAGTGCTTAGCCTGTACCCTAAAGTGAAGTGTAGCGTACTGCATTTGACTTATACCTAATGCGGTAAGTCTGTACAAAGCAATACACTTGTAGTACGTTCAACTTTACAAATAGTAAAGTTAACCTATTATACTGAATGCAATACTATTGAAATACTATTCCAACACTGGCAGCTTTTTATTTTGTGCCTGCACGCCAGCGTGGCTTGCCATTAATTGGTGGCAACCTCTGAAATCCCTCTTTAATCCATAAGCCAACAACAGGCTAGACCCTTGTTAATACCAATCAATCTGTACTAGAAACAACCTTAATTACGGCCATTTTTAGCCCTTTTATTCCACTATTTCGAGACCTCCATTACTCAAATCCCGTATACAGATCCTTCGCTATTAACCTACGCAAATCAAGTACGCTATCACTTACGTACCTTTTGCCAGTAGTTCAAACTACTACAATTGCCAACATTACCCTGACAGTCTTCCAATTTGCTAGAGCAACCTTATTCCTTTACGTCACGTGATAGGCGATCCACGTATCCTTCGATTCGTATCGTTAACGTATTTCTATCTATAAACTTTTTCAAAGCGCCATTAGGCGTAACCTTAGTTATGGTATCAGTAAGGTTATCTTTCCCGTTAATACATCGGAATTTATCGATTTCCCGGGTTTTGTATACCTCCCTTAACGCTATTACGTCTATTATTGGGCGTTTTTTATTAGTTGTGCCCAATTTTAATAGATATTGGTAAAAGTTTCGGAAGTCGATACACATTATTATAGGTATCGATAACAAACCCAACTATTTGGTAACAATCCTTAATATACTATTAATTACCATACCAATATTAAAGCTTACCAATATACTGTAAACTTTTAAAGTTAATATACTTCGGGTTATACGCTTATATTTAATAAATATCTAGTATATAAGGTTTCCAGTAATCTTAGATTACTTTTTAAACTTATCCTCGTTAATAAGTATTATTAAAAAAGCGATTTCCGATGTATGGTTAGTATTATAAATGAATAACCCGTTTGTAAAGATTATTAGCCTCGCCTTCGTTAAATCCAAAAAAACCATATTAATTCCTTTTTCTACGTAATCCATTTACTACTAAATCCGTTTATTTAATTTATTAAAGTCTTTGTCTTATAGGTCCTATACCTATACCGTAATGGAAAGGTCGTATAAAGCTTTTGGTTAACATAAAGTGGCGATATAGGCCGCACAGGCCCTTTACTCCAAATATCTTTGTGCTTTTACCTTATTAACTTTGTCGATGATCATTGGGCTTGTAACTTGCCCCTTTTAGCGTAGGCTAATATAAGTGCCGCTTATAGCCTTAACACTATAAATACAGAATAACAATCTATTAAAATTAAGTTGTATGCCTTTAGTAAATATTTCAACTGGCTTACACTTTTAAAGGCCTGCCTTTTTGATAACTCGCTATTCCGCCGCTAAAAAATCAGTATTACTGAGGAAAAAGGTATCATGAGTTTATATTCCTATGATATTAAAGTTCTTACCCTTTATAATTAACAAATATGAGTTAAATGTTGAAATTTTTATACCTAGCTTATTTCTAAAATATATATGATACGTTAAAATCCAATAAACTTTAGCTTCGGCTAATCTGTATAAAGGCTTGATACAGTATATTATCGTATTAGCCGGAAACTTGTCCTTTAGTTTTTGTAATAATTCCAGCAATATAATCCGGTAAAAATCGGTGGCAGATTACTTATATGTTTATATAATATCACAACTATTAAATGTAAACTGGCCCTTTACGCTAGTAGTCAAACTAATAATAATAACAACGATTGAACGCTAATTAATCTTTTGAATTATAAGATATTAGGTAAAGATTTAATCTTTTCCTTTATTACTATATCCTTAAACGATTAACTGTAACTTTTTATATGGTCAATTCGTGGTTTTACTTTTAACCTCATAAACTATCCTTGATTAAAAGATAGTAATATTTTAGCCTTTAAATTATATTAACGATACGAATTATATAACCCTTCGTAATAAAAGGCTGTTAATTTCTACTTGGTTAATTTACTTCAAAGGCTTACCCAATATATTAATAATACCTTCATCACGTAGCTTAAAGGTAAGTTTTCCATCAGACTTCTTTTTCTAAAACACCTACGCTGTTGTATATGTTTTCCCAGGCTTATAGTCTTTATCTTCCTCCATTTCATTCTATATTCTCTTCTTAAACGGTCTTTAACGCTGTCGATATTTTATCGGCTTATTAATAATCGACTTAGAAGGGTTATGTTAACTAAGTCATTCTATTTAGAGGTTATCAACGTCGGGATCTTTATCAAACTTAGTGAGTATTTTTTACAGCTTAACTTATATATCTCAGAAAGTTAAGGAGCCGTTAATAGTTTTAACCACCACATTTAAGTTGATAATATTTAAAATCTTATACAGCCTATCTCATTTACCTAACTCGTGTTATGTAAGGACTTTACTTTAAAAGGAGAGTAAAAACACGTTTATTGTTAAAGGTTAATTTTTAATATTAAGAGTATTATTAACTTGGCGTCATATCGATTCCTTCTTTAATTCCTTTACCGATTTGCTATATACCAAAACAAGTTTTTAGATACTTAACGAAAGTGGCGACTTAACTATTATAAGTGAGTAAACTTTAAATATTAGTAAAGTTGGTATAAGTTTATTAAAGCTAATAGTATTGTTAAAACCTTTTACCGCTATTTAAAGGCGTGCCTTTTGGTTTGTAAAGCCTCCGATTTCTATTATAAGGATATCGTAAGCCTTTTATAAAAGAGCGTATACCTTTTTAACCTTATTAATACCTTAATAAGCTTTCATAAAAACTTATTTACACTAAATCCCTATTAACTTTATATTAGCTTGAAATTATATTATAGTAAAATTGGTATCAGTATTATAAATTAATACGTTTAATAGTTTAAGGTACGTATTTATTTACAAAATACGTAATATTTCCCATGTTTTTTTCGCTGTAATATTTTGAGGAATTTAACGCCGTAGAAAGCCATAAGGAAGTTTATAACATATAGTATTAATTTGACGTCTAGGTAAAATACGTTTACAAAAATTTTCGAATTGAAGTTTTAATTTTCTTTTAACGTAAATTTAAACCTTAAAGTGGTTTGGAAGTATATCTAGCAATAGTGATAAAGGCGTTTAACTATCTTTAATGTTGATAAATTTACATTTTCGTAATCGATTGCTTTCAAAACCTTATAAAGACTATTAGTTACCGGGTAATTCAATTTACGATGAAATTAACGAAGTTTTACTTTCGTTAATACTAATACTATTACCTTTGATTTTTAAATATAAAATTAAAGGTATTCCTACTTGAAGTAAAGTAGAAATCTCTTATTAGTCTTGAAATATATTAACTTATTAGTCGAAATATCAACGTTAACGCCGAGGTCCTTTGTATCTTTAAGGTAAAAAAAAAGGGGGTAGGGTATTTTAAAATGTGGAAAATAATAAAGTTAATAACAGTTTTTAACATCGTCGTTCCCAGTAAAGATATCTTTTTCTCCAGGTTAAATCTAACTTTATTTTTGCTAATATCTGTGTGGTTAAGTTCCCCAACAGTATTAGTATCCTTTCGCAATACGATATATTACGAATAACCTTTTATTAAATACCGTATTACCCTCGTATCTGGTATAATTCCTTAGAAGACTTATTTTGCATACCGGTTTTCAATAGTAAAAAGGTATATAGGGCTAGGGTTTTTACCTATAAATCGGTATAAAAATACGAAGTCGGCTAGTTATTACATAGCTTCGGGGCTAATACCGGTATGCATATTAGTATTTTCGTATTATCTGATAATTTTCGACTTATTTTTCTTTTCCTTTACTTTACTTTCTTCAAATTACGTAACACGATTTATATCATCCTATTTGAAGATAAAAGGGTATTACGTATAGAATATTATCTGTTTTACATTATGTTCGGCGATAGTATAACGTATTAACTAATAGCCTTATTTACCGTAAATCCAATATCTTTTAACGTTTAAGTTAAATTTGTTTAGCCGATTTAAGGGCCTTAAAAAGCGTAAATATCTTTTTCCATAGGTAAATATCCGAACTCTTTGTTAATTATACTTACCGGGTCGTTTATACTATCAATCGATATAATACGAATTGGAAGGATCTTTTTCATTATTGAATTCCGGAGTGTATGGGTATATACTAGTTAAGCTGGAGACTCGACTAATTACGGGCGTCAACGAAAAACGTAGTTAGCTAAAAAAAACCTTTCGTAGGTATCATCAAGGTATTATAGGGCGTATTCGAATTCCTTATAACCCGTAACTACTTAGCAGACCTATTAGCATAAAGTGCCTTCGTCAGCTTTTACGTTCCTTATTGCCTATTAGCAAAGAATTGACCTATTGAACATTTGATTTAAAAGATCTATTTTACATTTATACTCTTCTTTGTAATTTAACATATAAGACCACTTAATAATATTCCAATTCATATAATACTGGGTAAGATTGATATCGTATTTGAAGTGGCTTTTTATGCCATCGTAGATTTAGCAGAAAGAAGTATAGTTAGTTAGGTATTGGAGGTAATAATATTTAACTTAAACTATAAGGATATTGGGAAATAAAGAATGAAAACCTAGCCACTTAACTTTTATTTGGCGGTAAATGTTGAAAAATAGGTATAACTTAATGTCGAGGAGGTTATATAGTTTACCGTTATACTTCTTTTTTCTTCTCTATATCTTAATGAATATGGTGATTAACGTATAGTCCATATCTTTTATAGGGACGCGCCGAGGGGAAAATGTAATGTATTAGTCGTATAGGTCTTTTTCATAAAGTTGGGGAAAAGACTAAGGTTATTGTTAGTGTTGGTAAGTAGGATAGTTGCCTTTGACTAAATTTAGAGAGAAAAAACCAGTAGTCGTGTTTATAATAGGCTCTCGTGTGAAGCTGGTCTTTTCTCGATTTGGCTGTTAAAATTAGACGTGTTAAAAAACTTAGGGGAAATGGGTTTAAAGGTTTTCGTCGCGGGGGTTTTGGCAATAATCTTTTTGGTGTTAAGGGGTTTAACGGGGCTTTTATTTAATGGATTAGTGGATTCAAAAGCTTAAAAAGTTCAAATTTATCTATTTATCGTATTTACTTATTTAGACTTAAGCGGATTTTTATTAACTTATATATAAACGTTAAAGATTATTGTCACTAGTAATTCCTTTTCACTTATCTTTCTAAATCTATTGTAGGTTTTTATCCGTAAAGTACTCATAAAGTATATTAGCGAGTTTACCGTCTTTACCGATCTTTAAAGGTAGTAAAATCCCTAGTTTATGTAGATTAACCCTTAGCTTTAACTTTACTAAATTTCCGGTTTTTTTCTACATAGTAAAAGTCTAGTCTTTGAAGAACTCAATATAGTCGAAAGGAGCTTTAATACTCGTGTCTTGGGCGTTGTAGCCGACGTTGATAGTAAAGTGGCCGATGCAGTTGGTAAGATGCTTGGGGGTAGAGTCTTCAGTAGTATCAGCATACCAGAGTTCCTCATCCTAGTGTTTATCGAAGATGTCACTGAGGGCTCTGATTGCTTCCTTCCTGGCAGAATTGGTAATGGCTTTAAACTGAGCGCTAGCGTAAGCCATTTTGGCGTTCTGGCTGGTGTAAGTTGTAGTAGTGGTAGACTTGGCGATCTTAAGGCATAGAGACTTGGCGATTTAACGTGGGGTTGTAAAACGTGGTTTTCTTGGCGCGACTTAGTGTTTTCGCTTATTTTTTTCGCTCCGAGCAACGAACTTGACGATTAACTTGGTGTAGGGAGTGAAAAAGAGTGAATTAGGGTAAAGATTTGGTGTAAGTGGTGCGATCGGAAGTCGTTGTTAGTGGTGAAGGTCGAAGGTTGTTGTTTTAGTATAAGGACTTGGTCGTTTTTCTTATGGTAGTAGTACTTGTAGTAGTATTGACTTAGTCGTTTGCCAACTTAACGAACTTTGAGATTTCTGATATTCAATTTCAACGTCTTTAAGAAGGATCAATAAAGATTTTTTGGTCTTTTCGAGTAGCGATACCATCGCTTACTTTCAAACTGCCGTGAATAGCAATGCAGTCTAAAAGTCTTTTCTACTAACTGTTGTAAAAACAGATGCAGCAGTAGGAGCCTTTCGCAAGAATCTTCCCTCTACATTACGCAATTGCAAAGCGTAACCGGAAAGTAGCCTTTTATTTTATTTAGCTAATCTGTGCTTAACCTAATAAGAACTTATTAGTGTTAGTAAGCTTTTAGACGTTGCAACGTTGTTGATTCGAATCGTGGTCGAAATAACAGTAGTATTGCAGTAGTCAAATGGTGAATATATTGTTCTAGGTTTGGCAGACCGCTAGCCGGTCTGCGCAGTAATTTGTATGCCCAAGTGCTTGGCTTGTGCCCTAGAGTAAAGTGAAGCGTACTGCACTCGACTTATACCCAATGCGGTAAATCCACACAAAGCAATACACTTGCAGTACGGTCAACTTTACTTACAGTAAAGTTGATCTACTGCACTGCATGCAATATGATTGCAATACTAATCCAATAATATAAATTATTTACCTGATCAAAACCTAAAGTTTCAATAGATCTTTATCTCAAGAGAAATCTACTTTGAATTCATTTCAAATTATAAAATGTTTTCAACATAATATTTTAATTCTGTCTCACCGTTATTTCCTATCATATGGATAAAATGTTGGAATAGTACAACATGCAGTGAAGTAAGTCGACTTTCCTTATAATAAAGTTGATTGTACTACAAGTTGAGTGTATTGCTTTATGTAGACTTACCGCATTGTGTGTAAATCGAGTGCAGAACACTGCACTTCAGTCTAGGGTACGAGCCAAGCAATAGACCATACAAATTACAGCATAGACCAGCTAGCGGTCTACTAAACCTAGAATAATACATACACTACTTGACCAATACAATACGACTATTACTTCGACCAATTAAATTGGCAACGTTGCAATGATCTAAGGCTCTACCAACATAACTTATAATTAAAGTTTTTGGGTTTCTTTACTTGGAAACGGGTTTGAAACGGTTCGAATAAGGTAATTTACCTAAAACTAAGGGTATTTACCACCTAATACGTTGAATTAAATAACGTAGAAATTAATAATATACATTATATAATGTTCATTATAAAGTTAATTTAACGTTTTGAAAATTTGATTCAGTTTGTGTTTTTTTTTTTTGAAAAGTTAAATATTGTTACTAATTTTAAAATGTTTCGAAGAGAAACATTATTTATTAATTGTTTTTCATACGTTATTACGTATCCATTGTTATGGCTTTTATAAACTTTATAATATTGCGGATACATTAAACGAAATTTTCGGATTTTACGCGTAATTTGGTAATAAAAACGAGTAAACGGTATACGAGTTATATAAATTTAATGTTGGTAGAGCATTAGACGTTGCAAAGTTGTCGATTCGATTGGTCAAATTAACAGTAGTATTGCGTGGTCAAGTGTTGGATGTATTGTTCTAGGTTTAGCAAACCGCTAACCGATCTATACAGTAATTTATATGGCCAATTTCTTGGCCTATGCTCTAATATAAAGTGTGGCATACTATACTCGACTTACAATCAATACATTAAACCTATAAAAAATAATACACTTAACATGCATTTATTATAATCAATTTTACTATAAGTAAAATCAATCTACTATATTAAAAGTAAGAATATTCCAATTCTGATGGCTTTTTAGTTTGTACGCGTACGTTATTATGATAAACCAATTTTTTCTGGTAAGTGTTAAATTGCGACCTCGTTAACTTTCCAAACCTTAATCAATTTTAATTTAAATTCGTATTAAATTGAATCCATTTTCATGTGAATTAACTTCAATTGTTGTTAATTAACTCACGGCTCCAATGTCCAGCTTTATCGATTTCTATAAAAAGTTTTTTTGCTACAAACCTTTGTAAACTTTTACTTTAGCCGTACTAATTGAACAAATCGCCATCGTTAATTCCTTCACTTTTATAGCAGTCTTCTAGTTTGCCAGAACATCTCTAATCGCCATCACGTAATATAGGTTTTCCGGGAAACCTATAACATAGCTCTCGATACATATAGTAAGCCTATTACTATTTAAAAACCTTTTCAGGCCCTTATTCGGTGATGCCTTCATTATAACATTAACAAGATTATCTTTGCCGTTAATTCATCTAAATCTTTTAATTTCCATCCTTTTATAAGTTTTTCAAAGTACCATTACGTTAATCATCAGGCGTTTTTCACTAGTAATTCTGAGTTTCAAAAGGTATTCTAATAAACTCTTCGAATCTATACAGATTACTACCAGAATTTAAGGACTTTTAAACTACCTGGTAATAACGTTAAGGGTTTTCCATAATACTATACCTATATTAAAGCCTACCATTATACTGTAAACCTTTGAAGCCTATATGTTTCACGTGATCTTTTCATATTTATCAAAGATCTAGTAAACTAGGCTACCGATAATACTAAACTGACCCTTTCGCTTATCTTTTATAACGAGGGTTATCAGCAAGCCGATTTATAAAAACAGGTAGATATTATTTATAAAAGATCCATCCGTAAAGATTATTAGCTTAGCCTTTGATAATTCAATTAAAACCATATTGATCCCTCGATTCTAATTCCGTATTTTCTATTTAAGCCTTTTATTTAACAGGTTAAAGTTTTTATCCGCTAACTTTTATATTTATACTACAATAAATAGGTTATACGATACATCCAATTGACATTAAGTGGAAATATAATTACTACGGATACGCTATTCTACATAAGGCTAGGTTTTAGCCATATTAATCTTATCGATCGTATCCAAATTAGTGTATTGGCTCTTTTAAAGAAAATTAAAGCTAGCATTAACATCAAGCTTACGGATTAACGATTTATTAAAGTCAAGTTAATTACCTTTTACCAACGTTGTTACCGGTTTGTAATTATAAAACCTAAAGTCTTTAATTACTTGTTGTTTTAATGTTACGACGCTAACCATTCCAACAAAAAGGTTATCGTTGATTTGTATATCTATTGAAGCTAAATATTTTTCTCATTCAACTAATAAGTGCAGGTTTCATATTAAAGACTTTATGCTTAACCTTAATTTAATGTACGATTGGTAGGTCAAAAACCAGTAAACACATATCTTAACTAGTTTATATAAATGTTCAATGAATTGTATTACCGTTCCTAAATAGTAAATAACACGTAGTTCCTATAGAAATTCCAGTAATACGATCCGTTGTAAATTCTTTGTTAATTATCTATAGGCTTACGTTATATTACAACTATTAAATATAAACTTACCTTTAGTTTTAGCTAGCAAACTAGTTATTCAAGCGACTACCAAACGTTAATTAATCTTTTCAATTGTCAATTATTACGTAAAGATTCCACCTTTACCATTATCTTTGTATCTTTAAGCAATTAGACGTAACTTTTCGTACGATCGTTGCATAGTTTTACCCTTGACCTTGTAAATAATTCTCAACTCAAAAATCGTAAAGTTTAAATGTTAAAGGTTAAAATCATTTTTAATACGAATTATATAACTCGTCGAGTTAATAGGCCATTAATCTCGACCTTATCGCTTTCCTTAAAAAGATTGCCGAAGGTTTTAATAATCCCTTATATTCGAAGCTTTAATACTAAATTTTTGTTATTCTATTTTTTCTTACTTAAGTAAACAGTATTTAAGATACGGCCCAGTATATATTTCTCCTTTTCAATATTCCTCTTCTTCGAGGATCGTTTGCGCCGGCAGCGTTTTATAGGTTTATTAATAACGGGTAAAGGAAATTTGTATTAGCTCGATTACTTAACTTAAGGATTCGAATCCTTAATATCCTTGATATAAGGTTTGGCTTAATTAGTATAACAATATACAAAACCCTTAGTAGTTTTAATAACTATTTCAAAATTAGCAATAATTAAGGTTTTATATAGGCCTTTTCATTTGCCTTGCTTCTGTTATCTAAGGACTTTACTTTATAATGGTAAAATAAGTACGTCGATTAATATAGAACTATTCCTGATGTTAAATGCATTATTAACTTAATAGCGTGCCGATTCCTTTCGTAGTTACTTTAAAGTTTACCGTAAGCTGTAATATACTTTTAGGTATTTTCTAATAACGGAGATTTACTTATTAGGCGTAGGTTTGTTTCAAAGACCAATAAAATTAATACTAAATCGTCAGAGCCTATAATATCGTTAAGGCCCTTTACCGCTATCTAAAAGCGTACCTTCGGATTCGTTAAGCTTCCAATTTCCTATGTAAGAATATTATACACTCGGCGAAATAGGGCGTATACTTTTTTAACCTTCCTAATACTATAGTAGAATTTTGCAAGCACTTGTTTATAATAAATACCCATTATCTTAACGTTTTTCAAAACTCCATCTTCGTAAAATTGGTACTGGTATCTTCAACAACGAAGTTAAGTAGGCTTAAGTACATATCAATTTACAGTATACTTAGTATTTTCTACTTATTCTTTTCTAGAAGGGATTTCAAAGACTTGACTCTGTAAAAAGAGTTGATAAAGTTAATAACATGAAAAACAAACTTTGTATTAAAATGAAGTATATTGACAAAAACCTTATAATTAAGGTTCTTGTCATCTATTAATATAAATTCAAACCTCAAGGAGGCTTAGATTTATATTTAACAATAGTGGTGAAGCTTTTTAGTATCTTTTAGGGTATAATATTCCATATTTTTATATGTTACGGACTTTAAGACTTTATATAGTCTATTAATGACTAGGTGGTTAAAGTGCCGGTGTAATTAACATATCTCCGGTTTCATTAGGTTTAACACTACTACTTTAGGGCTTTGAATATAAAACTATAGGTGCCTTTACTTAAAGGCGAGTAGATACCTTTGGTCGTTTTTAACCAGTTATTCTGTAATGACGCCGACGTTAATACCGAGGATCTTTATATCCTCGAAACAGAAAAGGGGGAGTAGGAGACTTAATAATATGGAATATAATCAACCTTATAACAATTGAAACCATCGTTATCTCTAGTAATAATAATCATTTGCCTGGTTCAAAGTCAACTTTAGTTCATTAATATCGTAACGATTGATTTTAATAGTTATAATATTTTCTCTATATAATATCACGTATTATAAATATCCTCCCATTATGTACTTTATTACCTCTATATTTGGCATAATATCCCAAAACGTGTAATCCGCATCACTATTGCGAAGGTTAAATATATATAAAAGATTAAAGGCTTAATTAAGGTAAGGGTAAGGGTTTTCACCACCTAGGCGGTATAAGAAGACGTAGTCGACTAGTTATTAAGTTACGTTAGGAATAGTATTTCTATTTTACTTGTTCGAATTAGAGGCATTATTACTATTAAATAGTCTATCGTATTTGAAATTTATGTTTTAATTTAAATAATTTCATTCAAAAGTAATAATATAATGGATGTAATATATCACTTTTTTGTTATTCCACTCAGTAAAAGGGTGCCGAGTTAACCAATAGCCAAACTTACCCCAAATCCAACATATTTTGCCACTATTACAATAATAGTGCTTACGGTTAGCATATCCGCTTGAATATTAGCCTTATTGGTATTAATGTGATTATTATCTCTAGTTTGTAATCGATAGGTCAGACCTTAGGCGCTAAAGATGCTCGTAATCGTACTTACAGTCGATGTTATTAACTACTGTAAGGCTTTTTTCATTCACATTAAGGAAGTTTCTGACTTAAAGGCATATACCAAACAAGTTTGTGGTACTTATTATTATAATGGTAAGCAAGGAACGTAACTAACTAAAAAAAGCCTTCGTAAGTAGCATCTAATCGTTATAAAGCGTATTTAAACTCTTTAACGCCTGTAGGTGCTATTCATATCTGCTTGCAAAGTGTATCTTCGTTAACATAAACCTTTCTAATTACTTTTTAATACAATACTAACTTGTTAATTATCTGGTTAAATATATCCATTAATATTTCCTTTTTTCTTCTTCACTATTATCGTTACCTACCTCATAGTAGCTCAATTTGTATAGTATTATGTAAGGTAAATGTCGTATTCAAAGTAGCTTTTTATTCCGTTATATATTTTTCGAAACGTAGTTACTCGGGATATGAAGGTTAGTTAATAGTCCCTGGCATACTCTATAAGAATTCCGGGAAATATTAAGTGGAAACAAGAAGGGGGAACCTCTATTCACTTACAAATGTTTTAAAATAGCATCATTTTCGTGTCGAAAAGGTTATAAAGCTTCCCTTTATACTTCTCTATATTGTTTTAGATCTTAGTAAACTCCGTAAGGAGCTTAAAATTAATATTAACCATCTTGACAGGTCTTGAGGGCAGGTCGCGATAATTATTACAGTATTTATTATTGTTTCTTGGTAATTTAAGTCTTAAAGGCTCCGAGGCATGGCAATAAGGGTAATTGCCAATCGCGTAGCCCAAGGGGTAAAGTCCTGCAATAAGACTTATGGTAGGCTTTCACGTATAGATAAATTTGCCGTGGAAAAGCTTTTGAGAAATAGGGCAATGAAAGAACTAGAAGGCAATAGAGACTTAAAGGTTTTAAAAAACTTAACGATTTTGATTCGTCAACTGGTGTAAAGTGTTAACGAATTAATTCCTCTAGCTGAATGAGAGGCCGCTATTTAATGTACTTTATTACCATTAAAAACGTACTCCGAGTTATCACATAAAAGCGTTAGGTTACTGAGTAAGTTAACAGGTTTTTTATCGCTAACGCGTAAAGAGGTTTAACTTAACTAAAGGTAAAAGGGAGGTTACTTAGATTGCGTATAAGGGAGTTAAGGTTCCTTAACAGCTTTTCCCTTAGGACGTGAGTCTTAAGAGTATTCCTTAAGTTAGGTCAGTTTTAAAAGAGTTTTTATCAGCTTGGTAAAACCCTTTTTTGATACGTAAATCCCCCGTTTTTAAAGTTCGCCCTCAACTTTAACTCAATACTCTTTTAGACCTTCTTCCACATATCAATGGTCTAGTCGTCGAAAAGATAGCGAAAATTTCGGAAAACGCGGTCGATGCGGTCAAGTTTTTTACCGCCGTCTTACTTAATAGTAAAGCATCTAATAAAGTTGACCAAGTGCTGTTCCGTTAAGTCTTTGGCGATATCTTAGCCTCAAAAGTGTTTATCGTATTGCTTTAAAAAACAGATCCGAAAACTTTTATTATCTTTAATAGGTCTTGTAAAGGCGTTATCTTAAGATTCCGGGAAGCGTAAAGATTGTAGGGTGCGTAGGGCTAGGGACTTGGTATTTTGGCGTGAAGTCGCGTGGGAACTTGGTGACTTGGAGTTGAATCGCGTAACGTGGCTTTTTCGATGCAACTTGTAGAATTTTGGTGTTTTCGTTCAAAGCAGCGAACTTGGAAATTGAATTTGCATAGGAAAAGTGAAAAGAGTGAAGTAGGGGCAAAGTTTTAGTGTTAAGGGTAAGGTAAAAAATCGTTATTAGTGATATAGGTTGTTTTTTGTTCGGCTATGAGATTTAGTGTTTTTTTAGTAGTAATACCCGCAGTAGTACTTACTTAGACGTTTACCAATTTGCCAAACTTTGAGACTTTTAACAGTGAATCTTAATGTTTTTAAGAAAGATTTAAAAATATTTCTTAATATTTTTCATAACGATACCGTTGCTACCTCTAAGTTGCCGTAAAAACCGCCGCAACTTAAAAGTTTTTTCTATTTACTTCCATAAAAACCGCTCCAATTTGTAAGAGCTTTTCGCAAAAATCTTTTCTCTACCCTAACCACCATTTTGCGTAAAGCGTAACCGAAAAGTAGCCTTTTCTTATACTTAGCCAATTTGTGATTAATCTAATAATCACTAATCAGTATTGGTAGAGCTTTAAACGTTGCAACGTTGTCGATTATATTGATCTAAGTAATAGGAATATTGTATGGCTAAGTGGTGAATATATTGTTTCAGGTTTGGCAGACCGCTAGTCAGTCTGCACAGTGATTTGTATGGCCAATTGCTTGGCCCGTACCCTAGTGTAAAGTGTGGCATACTATAATCAACTCACACTCAATACAGTAAGACCACACAAAAAAATACACTTAACTTGCAGTCAGTATAGTCAACTTTACTATAAATAAAATTATCCTATTGCATTGTAAGTAGTACTATTCTAAACGTGAAAATAATAACCATAAGTAATAAAAAACATGTTAATATCGATGATAGTTGTATTTTCATTACTTAACGTCAATTGATAACCGGGTAGCGAATGTTTTGAATTTAATTACATACAAATTATAAAGGAACATAAATATACTAGGACTTTTTAATTGATGGGTTCGGTTACGTCGTCAGTTTCTCGATGTAAAACGGTATTTAGGTGTTGTTTTATCCCCTTAAAATTGTCAAGTACGTTTTAAAACCTATCGGTTTAATTCGATTTTTGATTATTCATAATCGTATAGGAAAAACTGTAAAATTGCTAATAACAACCAAAAATTCATTTCGTATAAGTTTCGGTATCCAAAATAATTATAACCTCGAAGATAATAATTTCATTGAAATGGTTGTAATAATTATAAAGTACCGTAAGTCGCTAATTCCTTTTTAAAGCAAATCAATTATAAAATTAATAAAAAACTCGTTTGGAAAGCGTTTAAAAATAGGGAGGGGTTTCAAAGTTTTCTTCAACGATATCCTTAATATATTATACGTTTACGAATATCGTAACTCTCTTAAAAACGCCGAACCGTACGATATAAACCGGGTCGAAAGTATATCTTAAAAATAACAATAATAATATCGCAGTCCAAGCAGCCAATACGAAGAAAATTGTAAGTAATTTATTTTAACGTGGTAATAAGCGATTCGTATATAGGTATTTAAGTACGGTTAAGAAGCTGAAACCTTATAGTCGTCTAATAAATATTTTGAAATTAAAACTTTTGCTGAAATAGTAGTATTTGCAGTGCAGTAGGTCAACTTTACTATAAGTAAAATTGACTATAATGACTGCAAGTATAGTATATTGTTTTTTGCGGGCTTACTGTATTGAATGCAGAGAAATTATAGTACGCGCCCACTTCATACTAGGGCACGGGCCAAACAATTGGCTATAGAAATTAATAGGCAGCCCGGCTAGCGGTCTAATAAACCTAAAATAATATATCTACCATCTAACTACATAATACTACTGTTACTTCGATCAATCGAATCGACAACGTTGCAACGTCTGAAGCCCTACCAACAACTTTAAATATTTAGTTGTTATTAATATAAATATTAACAGGAAAACTTTGGTTACCTATATATATTACGAGAATTCATTGTGGGTAAGTTGTATTACAAGTAATAACGGCGTTTTAATTATTTTAAAAGTTGATATTATTGAAAATTTTACGACCCTTTGGAATAAATTTTTTAGCGATGGTTTATCGTGAGATATACATATACGAAAGTTATTTGAAAGCAGCTTACTTATGATGTAAAAGCTCAAATTTCCGGTCTAAAAAGCGTGACCCAGAAAATCCTTTAGTGTCGGTAAGGTCTAAAACCTATTCACGTAAAATAAGTCAGTAGAAGTGTGATCGTTAGATTGGTATTGTTGTAGCAATAAAAGATAGAATAGGAAGGAGTATTACAGATAGTGCATGCCGCGGATGGAAGGTTATAAACCTTTTATTTGGGTAGTATCTCTTTTGCCATGCACTTTGGAATACTTATTCCAAACCGTTCCATGTATTAACATGCGGTTTGAAATAGCCATTTCAAACCGCTTTATATATAATACACTTTGAGTCTTGTAAGAGTGTAGTTTACAATGTGACACGTTATTATACACTTTGCAAGAGTATACCTAATGATATAGTACATTGTCTCTTAACCTATATATATTATCTATAAGGGTATATAGTAATATGCGTACATGTTATTTTTTTTATATATACCTATAGTTTAGTAACAATAATATAACTGTAGTAGTTATGTATATAAAGTCTTGTAATAATAATGTAATTACAAAGATTCAAATTAGCAGTTTCTATAATAATAGTATAATTACAAAGGTTCGAATTAGTAAGTTTTGGACGCGATGCGGATTATAGTTCGGTTTGAATCAGTAAGGTTTGGCCGTGGTGGTAATTATAATTAGGGCCTAGTTAATATAGTTAATCGGTGGCGACATAGTTATTAATAACGCCTTTTGTTATTTTCGATAAAAGTGTAATTACGTAAGTATTATAAGGGAGATTACATAGGGGTAATTAAGCCGATACGTGTTTTTAGGTTAGTATAAAAATATATATTACTATCGGTCTGGGTAAAAAAATTTCCTTTTCCCCTATAACGACGCGTACTATTAATTAATAGATATTCCCGCTTCAATTTAATTTAACCTTTATCTTATTTAACCAAATCAAATCGTTTAATTAGGTAGGTTACTTAACTAATTCCTATATACTAACATTTCTTTTAAATAAATAACGTATAAAAACAAGATAGTTAAGTACCAGTTAACGCGAAAGCGCCATCGCGTCGCCACTGCCACCGCTGTAGCTGCCGCCTATAACACCACCACCACTACTAACAATAACAGCAATCTGCTCTCATCACGAATGATTTCCTTTATTGCCATCATGCTGCCCGTTGCCCCCACCCTTCCAGCCTTACTAAGTTCCATTATCGATTTCCCCCTTTCGGCCTCGTCTTCCTCCGCCACCACCGCCACACCATTACCTGCCCCCACCTCCGCTACGTCTTCACCTGCCGCTACCACCTCTACCCCCTTACCGGCCTCGCCTGCCTATGTCGCCGCCGCCACCCCTTTACTAGCCTCGTTAACCTCCCCCACCACCGCTACCCCTCTCTTTCTCTCTTTCCCCTTCCCCTTTCCTTTAATCTTTTAAGGAGAGAAGCGGAGGGGTTCTAAAGTCATAAACCTTACCTTTTTCCCACGGGTAAAAACTCCCTTATCCGTAAGGCTCCCCCCACGCTGCAAACATAATCTTATGGAGTTTCTTCGCGATTTGTATTACCTAAATCCACTCATATATATGTTTTTAATTCCCCCATAAATAAGGAGTAGAAAGCAGACCTACTCCGTCGCCTAAAGATCCATATTGTCAGAGTGCTCCGCGAGGCTTTTTTAATATGTAAAACGTTAAAACGACGTACTTGAGTCTGTAACTCCGGATTGTTAATAAATACGCCTTACGTGTCGTAAATCGAATTAGCGGCTACGGGCAAATCCGTTAGTGATTATTATAAAAGCGGAAAGCGTTTAACCCATTAACACCGTTACGAACGAATTGGAAACGGATATGCCCCCGTTTAATTGGTTTTAGGGCCGTATACTGAAGCCGTATTATGCGCTTTCCGGTTTTATAATAAGTTTACCGACCTTTGAAAGCTTTCTCTATTAAAATTACAATATTTGGGGCGTTCCAAAAAACAGTCGTCATCGCAAATAATTAAAATAAACCAATATTAATTAATATCAGGCGTTAACCGAAGAACTAGGAAGTCGGCAACTGCCATCACTATCTGGAAACAGAGCCTACGTATATACTACGTAAGCGAGTTTAACGATGTTATCACGCGTTGTCATAAGGGGGGTAAAGACCCTCCTACGCCTTTACTTAAGTGAATGCGACTTAAGACATAAGGTTACATCCTCGCTGGCACCGGTAGCGTCGACGGCGATAATGGCGGTGACGCTAGTACAAAGAGTGAGGGTGGTGTGTAGGATAGTAAAGACGCGACGGCGTCGCCTTTTCCCTCTCCTTTTGGCAATGACTAACAACTCCTTCTAACTGGGTTAGCGCGCCCGGTTATATCAATATTATTACTTTTTCCTTAAAAAATCGTATATAAGTAATAAATATAATTTAAAGTATATAAAATAAAAAAATGCACTATGCCAAAATCGATACGATATTGTAAATTAAAATAAAAAGAAGGGCGAGTAGTAAAATACTTAGTACGTCTGAAGTTTGTATAACAATAGGTAAAAAGTTCGGTAAGGTATTAAGCCTATAATAGTTATATGAACATAAGGTCTTTGAAGAGTAATCAGAATAATTGGTAGTTGTAATATAAAGTAAGATGTAGATGTTGTAAGAAGAAGCATCCAGAGGTGTATGCTATAGGTGAGGGCTTATAAGCTCTCGCCCAGAGCGTACCACTCTGGAATCTTGCTTCTAGACCGCTCCATGCATGAGAGTATAATCTGTAGCGTGTCACGTTATCATATACTCTGCAAGAGTACATCTTGTAGCATGAAATATGATCGTATCATGTTACAGGAGTATACCTTACAGCGTAATATACTACCACCTAAATATACTATCTATAAAGGTATATAATAATATCCACACAGATAATCTTTTCTCCTTTCTTTGTGCGTTCTGTATCTAGTAGTAACAGTATATCTTTGGTTCGTATTCTTAATCTAGTAGTAACAGTATAAGTGATGCGGTCCGTATTAGTTGTATAGTAACGATATTTTTAGTTAATAGTGACAGTGGGTAATATTTAGTATCCAGTAGTAATAGTGGTATATGCCATCGTTCCAGGCAAAACTTTTTTTTTTCTCTCACACTTATAGTAAAGCAGTGATATCTTAAGAATTAGGTTACATAAACTTCCTCGCAACTTTGATAGTTATAACAAATGTTAAAAGTAACGTATATATTTTGAATACGTATTTTAGGTCGTTGTACGTAAGTGAAATATTATGACTCAAGAACCAACTGTAGGTTATGGAACAGGCCAGCGGCCAGCTGCGCCATTAGAAGCTTGACGTCCAACTCATCAAGCGGGGAATATCTCTTATGTCAACAACCCAGGGTTAGGGTTAACGCACGGATGCATAGGATATGTTGGATATGTTGCTATCCAAGCTATCCAGTACTGAAGATGGTATGAAGGTACGGATATATAAGGACATGGTCATCACCACACAGATAGTATTTCCTTCATAGTTCTTCAGTTGTCAATCTAAGTACTCAGTCTACACATCTGAATAGCCTCACGGCTTTTGATCATTACTTGCACGGTTGCGATATTATTCACTCAGCATCTTTTCTATCTTCTTGATAACATAAACCCTCTGACACCTTCTATATACTCACGGGTATTTAGTGTGATCATTATACGTGATCGTTATGATAATACTCGAATCGAAACTTTTAACCATATTATAGATTTTTAAAGCCAAAAAGTTTCTCGTAACATTTTTAAACTTGATTGAGTTTTATTAAATAATGTTTTTACGAAACGTAAAACCCTTTCGGGCCGGTGTTTTATTACCAAGGACTAGGACAAAACCTATTTGCGAATTATAGTCGGAGTTATTAGCGAAAAAGCTGTTAATAAAAACAAATAGCTTTGTAGTACGTATATTTAGCGATACTAATTATAAACCGCGCTTTTGATTGTATATTTACCACAGAAGGCGTTTGTTAAACGTTTTGTATATATTATTTTACGAGGCGGTTTAGTACTACGCGGCGACTAAAGAGTTTAATGCCGTTTTCGGATATATTACAAGAGTAAGCTAAGCGCTCTATACACGTTGGTATTTATACTCGTCGTCCTGTTTTACGTTGTCTAAAATGATAAAGGTAACTTTATTCAACTACCTTTTTTACGTAAGGCCCAAAACATCGTTTCGGAAAGTAATAGTAAAGCTATTAAAATCGATCATATGGTTTTCCGTTAGGTACGTTTTAGGTTTTACTTTTAAACCGGCTTTTAAAAGTTTTTTCTATTTAAATACGGAAAAAGAGGCGTTATATAACATTAACGTGTCGTCTGATTACATACTCATTAATGTAAAGCTTTTAAAACTAGCCCTTAATATTAATAGATATTAGTCGAAAGTTAAATTAGTTATTTTGAGCCGCTCCTGATAATGTCTTTAATAAGTGTTATACTAATAAATACTAGTTTTAGCTAAGTCGGAAAGTGGTTTTATAATACGTAAAATCGTTTTAGATAAATAATGGTTTTTTAAAATCCTTCAGTATATTGGCGTAAATACATCGTTTATGTCGTTTTTTAAACTAAGTATATACCTGAATTATGTTACGGAGTTCAAAATATAGGTTGTATAGTTTGTTAAGAGAGGCTACGAACGTAAGAATCAAGTGGTGTCTAACCTGTTGTAAAGTGGGCGACTAGATTATAATATCCTTTTTATCATAGTTATTATAAAACTTAATAACCAGGCGGGTTTTTTCGTAAAACTTTTCGATTTTATCCTTCATTTTGTAAACGAAGCAAATGAAAAAAAATTCTGTAAACGCTGTAGATCGTTGATTCGAACCGTTTAAAGCGAAATATACTCTGGTAAATTAAGGTAATAATCTTTTTTTAGGTAAACTATTCGAACGGGGTACCTGTGGTAGTAATAATGCCGTCGTAGCAGATATTTAGGCTAAACTCGCGGTTTGTCATTTCTTTATGTGATGAAGGAACTTGCAGCAAAAGCCCCGAGGCGTTTTTTGGTTTTCGAATTAAAAAGACGACCTCTGTGGCGAAGTACGGGTGGAGTTAGTATAGGCGGGCCGCTTTCATCTATTAGTAGCGGGCCGGATACATAATTCTGGGGGTAGGTTAAAGCTAAAAGCAGTTTAGATTTGTCGTTTTAAGTGGTGTCTCGTTGGTGGTTTTATTAGGATCGTGGTTCTAGGCCATTCCTTTCCATTTTTCTTTTATAATTTCGTACTAATAATTAGCAAAAGAACTTGAACTATTTAGCAAATTAACGAGTATATTATATTTTTCAAACCCATAGATTTTCTAAAGGCCAGCCCATTCATTTTTAGTTTTTCAAAGTAGAATTTCGAATTGTAACGGTAGGTCTAAAACGTTAGTTTTGCGTAGGCCATATCTTATAACTAATGCTCTAAAAATATCGTTTTTAGCTCGTAAAGAAAGTAGTATTGCCATAATATTCGCCACAACATTCGCCCTTTACACCATGGTTTATAAAAATACAAAGTTTATATAAATCCTTAAATAATTACCAAAAATGAAGAGTATAAGAATAAATCCACTTAAACCAAAAGTGTTATTAATAGCGTTAACCATTATTTAAAGATAGATTTCTTATAATTAATAACCTTTAATTCTTTAGATAATATTATATACGCTTTTTTAAATGGTCCCTAATATCGTTTACATTTTCTAATACCCAAGGGAACTTTTACTAAAATCGGCTTATACTCGTTACCGGCTATCTGAATCTTAATACGTTATTCGATAAAGTTGAGAGGCATATTATAGTCTTACGTAATTTAGTTTAGGGGCCCTAAGTAGACGTTTAACCAACAATTAACCAAAACGTCCTAGTAATCTATAGCAAAAACGTTTTACGTAAACTTGGCAGCTTAAAATAATATTGTCATATCGATGGTGTAGAGGACCGGCTGGTTATTTAAATATATAATATTAATAATTACTTTGTAATTAAATTTTACATTGTCCTAAAAGCGGAATTTAAATCGGTGTAGGGCCTATAAATGTAATTAGCATTTATGTCAAGTGTTGTATTGCGGAGAGGGTGCTTGTGCTACTACTTGTACTTGCTTATATAAGCTTAGGTCTGGTACGTCTCGTGCCTTCTCACGAGACTATCTACTCATGAGTGCACCTTCTCACAAAACTGCCTACTCATGTGTCATCCTTCTCATGAATACTTATTGTTATGCATGTTCAGGTAGATTCCTCTTTTACTTAGTCTTCAACTCCAAATACAAACCGGAATACCACTATAAATTTGCACGTACACATATCACAACAAATAATAACTGTGAACTTAGATTTTACTTGGCATCAGACTAATTAATTGCTACAAAACAATTGAACAAAGGTCACCAACATAGACCTGCAATCATATAGCTCGGCTACTAAAAAACAACCACCTTCCCTATCTTCTTCCTTTATTTTTACCTTACTTTATACAAGTTTAGTATATGAGTCTTTAATCTCGATATATAAGTTAGCGAAAGCAATAAGCGCTGGGTATCAAACTACTAAACAAGCCCTAAACTCTTCGCCGTACACGCTAGCAGACTCGTACAAAGAAATCTGCACCTTCCACACCAAAGTTAACTGTCACTTTCCCTTCACTTCTACCAAAAGCCCCACTTTCGCCTACGCGCATACCTTTACCTATAACATTTTCGCTTACGAGCTTACATTATTATATCCCTGTAGCTTATTTTTTATTTATTTCTTTTTCTTTTATGGAGTTAGGAAAGGTATTCTCTGGCCCTATGAACAACGTCAAAGCGATGGAACTCGTAGAAAATCTACGCCGCGAATTTAAAAAACGTAATGCTACAAGACGTGCGGAGTATGACGCTGTTATAAGACGCCTCGACAGCTTAATAGTTAAGGGTCGCTATTCTCGTAACCTTTCTTCTCGCCGCTATCATCGATGACCTTCGCCCATTTCCATAATCTCCTCGAATACTTCTAAAGGTAACCGCCATCGCCTACGTAAAAGGAAAAAACGTAAGTCTTTTCGCCGCCGCCGTAAGTTTTCTTCTCATCGCCGCGAGCCTTTCCGCGACTATCGCAATTCCTCTTACCACCGCGAGCTCTTTCGCAACCATCGCGACTCCCCTCGCCGCCGCGAACCTTTTCGAAACCGTCGCGACTCCCTTCGCCGCCGCGAACCTTCTTGATGCCGCCGCGAACCTTCTCGATGCTATCGCGATCCTTCTTGAACTCCGAACACGATAGCTACACAATACTCAGCAGGCGGTACTCGCCGTCTAAAACGTAAAGAAATTGGAGTATTTAACTCCGAATATCCTAATCCTTAGGATATAGGCATTATTACAGTAGGAAAAGACGTGGTTTTAACTAAGGTATAAAGCTTCTAACAATATTTAGAAACCTTCGTATACACCTTTCTAACCTTAAAGAATCAAATCGTAAAAATATTTTCTACTTTATTATAGGGATTGATTGTATATTAGTTAAATACCAAGGTCACTTTTTATAAACGTCGTAAAATATCTCTTCGCGAACTAGCCTATATTATAGAAATTTTCGTTAACCGTTTAATCATAAACCCTGAATGAGTGACTACAGAGTTTGGGGAGGTCAAATTCTCGTTACGCGATTTATTAAACGATGAATATAGGTTATGTAAATATATATAAACCAAAATATAATACGTAAGAGCTATAAGTTTATTAGATCGCCATAATGACAATTTGTATAACGTTATAATCAACATTTAATACGTATTAAACCTAGGTAACCAATAGTACTTGCCGCCTTTATATCATAAGCAAATTATAAAAGAATATTTGACTAAAGTCGAAAAGTCGAAAACCGTATTATTAATAGTAGTAATTCGGCATTATCCTAATTATTAGCCTTTATCGAGAGATATACGTGAAAGGTACGACTTGCGGTATTTTCGGAAGGACGAATACTAACTTCGTCCGGACGACTAATCCCGTAAGCCTGAGAATAACGCTAGAAGGTACGAAAAACGCTCTTTGTAGGAATATAATCGTAAGCGATATGACTATCATCCTCGTGAGTATGCCGACCGAAACCATGATCGGGATAACCGAAAAAGTGATTTTAACAAGCGAAAACGTAATCTTGGTAAATGAAAACGTGATTACAAATACAAAGTTAATAATGTATAATAAAGGGTACACGATATTAACTATTCTAATTAAAACTATTTTAATTACTTACGAGTGCCCTTACAAGTAAGCTCATACCATTTAAGTAGGAAGGTGAGTTATATGATAAAACCTACCCTTACGCTTTCCAGTCGATGTACTTATATATATTGTAATGAAAATTACGACTCGTGTAATACTTTATTTCAATATTTAAAGAATTATACCCGGAAAAATAGGATTTCTTTTAACGATATAAAGAGGCGTATACGATAGTTAAACGGTATATAACTTGTAATTAGTTTGTACAATATCGTAAATAATACGGATAATCTTAATATTATTGTTGCTTAGCTTATTAACAAGGAGGTGGCACTCGTTATAGATAGTTATAGTTACCTATAAATTACCGTACAAGTAAATCTTATAGGTAAAAATTATATACTTTATTTAAATACGGACGTTGGTAAAGATCTCCTATCTAAATTTTGGCTAAATACGAATTTTTCCGACCATATTACGACTAATATCCTTATAGCTAACCGCGAAACTATTAATAAAGTAATAGGTCCTTCCATTCGCCTTACTATTAAGACACGTTAAACATTATATACTCCCGGGTATATGTTTCATGGTATTGCTGCCTTGTTATAGGAAATAATTAAAACCTAGTTTATCGATCGCCGGGATACGGGCCCTTGATTAAGAAACCATTGGATAAAACTTTCGGGTACAAATATATCAATGTCGAGGAATACTGTTCATTTTAAAAACAGTCACTTTGAGATTCCTTTTTTAGTATATAAAATAGCTATATAACCTATGTTTTGTAAAGTTACTTTCAACTTTAAAATCTTCATTTAATCTAAATAAACGGTATACGTCGTAGTCGAATATATTGCCTTTTTTAAGGGAAAATCTTTTATATTTATAGCTTAATATTCATATACTTTTAATTCTTTAATCGATATTACTACTCTTTATATAATACAAATTTATAATGCCGTACCTAAGGTAATGCGTTTCTCCAAATGTACTCGTCTAGAAACCATCGTAAAATGCGAAAGTAATATTTACTTTTAAGTTAAGTGGACGGAAGCTATACAAGCCCTTATATATGTTATAGGCATTGGTAATATGTTATTTGTAGTAATACAACCTATTAAGATGGCTGTTAATAACTATTAAATTTCTTTTATTTTTATTGAAAATTTAGATAAATCCACCCCTATTCCGGAAATTAATATTGAATTCAAGTTGGATTCTTCAATTATCCGTATTTTTATCGCGCCCACGAATACGCTTTTGTTACTATAGCCCTCGTAAAGCTTTACTTTACCACCCCTTTTTTTAGACGTAATAATGTATTTAATTTAAGAATCTAAAATCCCTAAAGTAGTAAATCTTACTAATAAAAAAAGCTGGTTTCGTGGAACTTTGCGATAAAATATGTTATCGAAATACATTCTTTAATATAAAAACACCCTAAAATATACTTATAGTAGAAACTTTATACGGTATTTACATTAAAGCGACTAATCCGAGATAATTTGTTTAATTATAATGTGTTTTTGAATAATATCTAACGATGTAAAGTGATATCGTCCCAATTCAAATGTCTGTAAATCCAATAATAAAAGTTTTACTAATTAATAGTTAATAATATGTTAAACTTAACTGTTATACTTATTCGATATTTAAACAAAAAGAAAGACTTTTCGATTGATAATTCAATACCTTTTACTAGTAATAACGTATAAAGTTTTTTTAACGATATCTTACTATTTACGTTGCTGGTATTTATAATGTGAAAAACTGTATAAGTAGAAGATAAAGGTCGAGTAATAGTAAATTTACGACTACATAACAAATAGGCTATTTCAAACTCCTATTCATTATCTTTGTAAAAGGATTTTATTAAATCCATTCGCGGTAAAAATAAATTATAATTACAAACGTTACCAAGTTTTTTTTTAACTTTTAGTATATGTATATTTTCGAGACCGATTTACTTTTGTTAGCTACTGTGGACTTCAACAAAGTAAAGTTGCCCCTATTGGTTTTCGTAATTAGCCTTTCTACGTTTAACGTTTTATAAATCGAACATTAAAGGAATTTCGGCCTTTTTATCGTATTTTTATCGACGATTTTTTTCCCACAATACGTTCGATGAATACCTTACTTATTTAAAAGTTATATTTAAGTTTTTTACCAGTGAAAGCGTCTTTTTTTCGTTAAATAAATCTTATATCGGGTTTCAATTAATGAAACTTTTGTAATTTTACATGGATGCCTTCAGACTTTCAACCATTAAAAGGAAAATTGAAGGTTTTCGTAATTGTTTTCCCCTTAATACTTAAAAGCCCTCTAAATATACCTAAAAACAACAGGGTTTTGAATGCCAATAATACTCTATTACGCCCAATCATTAGGTATATTTTAAAAACTTAAAAAAAGCCGATTAATATAAGACAAAAAAAATGAATCGAAATCAGTGACCGAAAAAAAAAAGATTATATTATATATAGTTTACTCCCATTTAGCCTATGCTTGAACAATAACAGTTTTTCAAAGTTAAACAAACTTATTTATATAAACAACTTAAGTTATACCATCCAAATCCAATACGTTAACATTTTATTTAGATTAACGGAAGTTTTAAACGCGGATTCGGTATTATGTTTTTTCACTTGAAAATAGGTTATTTTTGGTAACGGAATCAACCTATTCCAGTCATTATTATCGAATTAGTAATATTTTCAAGTTGTCGATTAACTAGAGCTGAAATTAATTATAGTTTTTCAAAATATAAGGTTATATATCTTATATGGGTATGTAAATGCCTGCGAATAACCTTGATTAACAATACTTTACCAACTATTTTATTTACCGATTATAAAGTTATTTGAGTTATTATAAACCAAACATTGCTCAATACGATATTTACGGATAGGGTAAATCGACGATTAATTAACGTATTAATTTATCTTAATTGATATTTATTAGAGATATAATTTACTTATTAAAACAATTTAATCTGATACCAAATACCTTTAGTCGTTCGCCTTTTAACGAAGACGAACAACCTTATAAAACGGATATACCGGTATTAAATTAAGTCTTTAATAAATTGTTTATGGTAAATTAAGGTTAGATGATATACCTCGTTAAAGCGTAGATACCTGATGATATATGACTTCGCTTTTAGACTAGTTATTATAAAGATATTATTTAACGTGGAATTCTACAAGATTTCGCAGATAATAAAAACAATAAGGATATACCTCTTAATGTTTCCAAGCTCGGATACCCATTTCAATTAATTAATCGTTTATTGTATAATCTCGACGCGAGTGGTTGTAAAAATCTTATGGTTCCCATAACACTCGTATAAGAATTTTTCGCCGAGGCATACGATAAAAAACACTGTTTCGAACCCAAGAAAATAATAGCTACCTTAAACGGAGTACATTTTCGTTGAAAACGTAAGTTTATCAAAGCATATATTAAGTATTATATATATTGCAAAGAATTGCGTAACGATAATCAAAAACCTTTTAGTTGTCATAAACCTATTCAAGTATTTAAAAAACCAATATATACAATTTACATAGACATCATAGTTGTATTACTAATAGTGACTTCTAAAGGCACACCTTAAACATTACATAGTAGGGAATCTTTCGATATCATAATGCCTATTACCTACAAAACGTCCAAGTGAATGCTTTTGATTCCTGTTTATATGGCGTATACGGACGAGGATTAGGCTGCTGTTTTGATTAGACGATTCTTATTATACGATTAGCCTTATCTACGACAAATTATCTCAGGTAAAAATACTAAATTTATATTAACTTTTTGGTAAAGTTTATGTAAAGGATTTGAAATACGTTTAATAATAACGACAGCTTATTATTTACAAATGAATAGGTAAGTAAAAAGGAAAAATCAATTAGTCGAATTAACAGTACGCTACTTTGTCGCAAAATATTTTGAATAATAATAAATTAATATTGTACCAGCTTTGTAATAAAACCTTCATAATGTTTGCTTATATACCTTGAAATCCAATCTATATTAGTATTTATTTATATTTAAACTTACGATACTAGTAGATATTTTGACGACAATTTTACCTCATCGACAAATAAAAATTCGTTTTATACGGAAACATTTGCGATGAGATGTATAATTAACGATAGATATTGTTGCGGCTAAGGCAAAAAAAAGATACGATTAAAATTATCGTTGGTATAAATTTACTATAGGCGACAAAATGTAGTAAAAGCCAGGAAAAGCCTATAAACAACTATATAGAAAAAGAAAATTATCTCCATTACATATAAAGCCATATACAATTGTAAAAAAAAAAAATGATTAAGATTTTACGTTAGACTTTCCACTAAACTTACGAGTTTACTCAACTATTTATATTACTTATGTATTACCTTGCTAGAACTCAGTGAATGACCCATTCAACCAAATTACGCTACCGCCCAAACTAGTTAAATACGAGGACGACGGATCGGATATCGAAAACTAGAAAGTGAAACGTATATTGGCTAAATAAGTGGATCGACGCCGTCGCAAAGGGAATTAAGTTTAATATCTTCTTAGATAAAAAGGCTTTACGGCTCGTGACGACGAATGGAAATCTGTATCAAAATTAAATTGCCCAGAATTGATTAAGGCCTTTAATAGGAACCATAAGAAGGAATAACGAGAACATTATTGTTTCTTTTGGCCCCCCCCGGCATTTATTGTATTGCGAAGGGAGTGCTTGTGCTACTGCTTATGCTTGCTTATACAAGCCTGGGTCTGGTACGTCTCGTGCCTTCTCACGAGAATATCTACTTATTAGTACACCTTCTCACGAGACTGCCTACTCATAAGTCATCCTTCTCATGAGTACTTATTGTTATGCATGCTCTGGTAGATTCCTCTTTTAATTAGCCTTCAACTTTAAATATAGACTGGAATACTACCATATATTCGTACGTATACACAGCAAAACAGCAAAACTTTTCGATAACGTGAAGTATGTATTCTCTAATATCCGTATAGCCTACGACAAGGAGTAGGCGTAAAAACCGTTTTATAGCCGGGTATCCGAATCAGCGGTGTAAAATCCGTAATTTCGGCTAAATTAATTAAATTACCTTAATTGTATGTGTTTTGAGGAAAACTACTGGTGGCCGAATTTAAGCCAAAGCGGTACAGATACGTTATATAAAGCGCAGATAAAATAGTTGGTCATATTTTGGACCTTAATTCTAAGCTTGTTTACAATAGTTAATAAAAGTAGGAATAATGTTTGAAAAGTCTATTATGTAAAACTTAACCGGTTCGAATCTCGTATTTATAAAGATCGTCCTATATGATAACGTTTTACCTTTATTAAATAAAACCTTTCGGTGTTTACTAGTTCGATTTAGTTAAAATTTCGAAAACTTCATTACAAACGCGTCGAATCGTCGTTTTCCAGCCGTTAAGATTTTGATTGTACCAGTGTTAGGTATAATTTCCTAAAACCGGTAGTCGTATCTATTCAAAAGTGTAAATTACGACTTTATGTGGGCGTTAAGTACTCTGTTTACGTAGTCTAAGGTTGTAATGTGTAATAAGGAGGCGTCTTGTAGGTTTGTGAAAATGTGCTAAGTGGTCTCATCGTTTTGGGTTATTAGGTAAGTATTATTACCTTTAAAGTCTTCGTCTTCGGATATATATTCGTATAGGTAAGCGTCGAGACTGTTATTTTTATCTTCGTATTTAATTACGTATATTATTAGGTTGGTTTTTATCCAGTTGTTAAATGTACACTCGGCTTAAAACTAACGTTTAATCCGAATCTGATCGTAAATGGAGTGGTTAGTGAACTAATAACCGATTTGTTTTACAAACGATATAACGTTTTTATAAACACGCGAAGCTTCGTATACCTTTTCGTAAGTATTACTATGTCCGCGGTACGTTTATCCCATTTCCAAACGATTTTTTTTATCCCTTATTAATATGGTTCCTCTTTTAGTACTTGTATTTTAGGCGCTCGTTTTGCTTTAGATATACTTTGAATCTGTTATTTAAGTCGCAGTGAATGGTTTTTGCAAGGTTTGCTTTGGTTATTTAGCCCTCGCCTTTGGTCTTTTCGGTTATAAATTCTTATCCAGAGCTTATCTGTTTCCGTATAAAGATTTCAAGCGATGTTTTATAGCTTATATAAAAAGCTTTTAAGTTCTTTCTTAACTTAAAAAGTATAAGGTCAAAATCCGGGTTTTCGCGGCATTTTTTTATTACTATTTAGATAAATGGTTTATTCCCCTTATATTCCTATTTAAAGGCTGCCTGATAATTTCAGAACTTAACTTACAGTATGATTAAAACTTCATGTGGGTTTTTATCGGCGTTTTTTTTTTTTTATGGATTTCCAGGTTATACCGGTCCAATCCTTATCATAAAGTTCGTAATTAATCTTTATATCGAAATGGAATTTCAAGCGGTTATAATACTTCACAAATATTTTTACTTATGCAAAGTAGTATATACACTATTTTTCAATTAACCTAGATAATATACCGGGTAGTATAATATAAAACTAAAAAGATTCAATATCTAGTCTATTATATATATTAAGTATAATACGTATCTTATTATTAAACACATCGTACGGTGTACTGCTATAGTTTTTGTCACTATCTTAAAGTTTACCGAAATTGATAAGCTTTATAGAATCGCTTTTATTAGTAGGAAAACGATGCGGTAAAAGGTTACAGCAAAGGTTGTAGTTAGTAGGCATTAGTTCGTAAGATACGTATTGGCGTTTTATACCGCTTATCGTTTCCTAAAACGAGTTAGTCTTAGTGTTTTAGCCGCTTCCGCTATGGCTAAACGGATTGTGTTCAGTGTTTCGGCCGGTTTTATTATAGCCGAATGGGTTATTTTCAGTGTTTGGAAAGTAGTTTAGTATTCGTTTTCATTTTACAATATATGCCGGTATAAGGGTGTATTGTATCCGTGTGTATAAGGATTATAGTCTTTTTTCCTTTTCCTTGAGGTCTTTATTCCTGACTTAGGGTATAGGTATGAAATTAGGTCTTCCTACGCCTTATCTTCGTTGGTTTATTGACTATCTCTTATATTCCGTTAGGTAATATCCTTTAATAAATCCCGTTTGATATAAATCTTTATCCTCCCAATTTTTTAAGTCGATAAGTCGCGCTATTTCGAATGGGGCTTTTGTAAGGCGGCTATTCCTGCACTTTGAGGTATTAATACCTTTACTCTGTAGTTTAATTCACAAGGCTTTGGTAATGAAGGGATTTACTATTTGTTATATACGTAACGTCCAACTCAAAAAACTTTCATGAAAATCATTCTATATTTCAGGTCCTTAAGCTTTCTCTTCCTAATAACGAAACATAACGGCCAAAATATATGTATTTAATGTGTATATATTTAGTTTCTCGACTAGTATATTGATAGTATTATCCCACAAGCCAAGATCAATTTTATATATTATAGCCTTTTTGATTCCCATCTATTTGAACAGGAGGTCGAAGTAAGCGCTGGATTCCTCCGGTATCATTAGTATTGTGGCTATAGCTATAAGTATCTTGGGCGGTTGGGGTTGGATTTTTTTGCATATACCTAGTATATTAGAGCGGCGTAAATTGGTGGTTTCGCGCCGCGGTTGGATTTATATACGTTAAAAGTTTAAAGTTTAAGGTAGTTCGGAAAATACAAATGAAATAAGATAATAAAAGCAGTTAAAATAAGGCTATTAACGTTTGTTAATATAAATAAATTTCAAACGATATATGAATAAAATATGACTACAGGCTAGTCAGATGTCATAAATTAGTTTTGTTAGCGTTTGGTAACTCTACGCTATCTAAGCGGCTAGGAAAACTTAAACGTTACAAGTACTAAATATAGGATATATAAGGCAAATCGTGGGAAGGCGAATAGGGCAAATGAAGTGAAAGGGGAATAGGGCAAAGGAAGTAAAAGGGTAACAGAGTAAAGGAAGCTTGGGTATGGGGAGGTATAGCGTGTAATTTGGTGTTTAGTAAGGTAAGCGATTCGAATTGTTGTGTCGTAGCCGCTTTTGATAAAGCGAGCGGTTCAGATAGTGTGGTTGTAACTGCTCTTCAATTGAAAGAGCGGTTTGGGTGCTATATTCGTAACCACTCCTGTGTTTTACGAGCGGTGTGGATTGTCGATTTCAAATCATACGGGTCCTAATAAAAGGTTTCAAAACTTGGTGGTTTTAGCTTACGTAGCCTGTTATGTTATAAGACGCTTTTCAAAAAGTGTCTGGGTACATTAAAGCATCAAGGGTTAATAGTGGCGTCAAAGGGTTTTTAGTAAATAAAGCGCCAAATAAGGGTAAATAATATTGTATTAAAGTTATTCTTTTTAATGTTACTTAGCTTTTACAGTCTTTGTATATATCCCGTATAATTTTTGTAAAAACGTAATGTTAAAGTATAAATAATTAGGATTATTATAACATCTCATTATAAGTATTCAACTTGTATTTGTCTTTTTTTCATAGGTTGTTTATAGTCGACCAAGTCGGTTACTAATTAGTATCGATAAGGTTTCAAAACCATATACGTAAAATGAGTAAGTAGAAGTGGAATCATTAAATTGGTATTGTTGTAGTAATAAAAGATAGATTAGAAAGGAGTATTCCAGAGAGTACACACTACGGATGGAAGGTTATAAACCTCTTATCCGGGTAGTGGCTCTTTTGCCGTGCATTCTGGAATACTTATTCCAAATCGTTCTATGCATTGCCATGCAGTATGAAATAGCAATTCCAAACTACTCCATGTATGATGCACTTTGCGTCTTACAAGAGTGAAGCCTGCAGTGTGACACATTAACATGCACTTTGTAGAAGTTCACCTTACAATACAGTGCACTGCCGCTTGGCCTATACATACTATCTATGAGGTTATATAGTAATATCCACATTTAGATATATTTTGGTTTTTTTCGCAATAATATATTGGGTTGTAAATTATTAATCCTCTTATCATAAACCTGTTCATAACGAAATTAAAAACGTCGTTCGAATTAACGAATAAAATCGTTCAAGAAGCCGTTGTTGTTGGAATAGTATTACATGCAGTGCAGTAGTTCAACTTTACTTATAGTAAAGTTAACTATACTGAACTGCAAGTTAAGTGTATTGCTTTGTGGAGACTTACTGCATTGGGTGTAAGTCGAGTGCAGTACGCTGGATTTCACTCTAGGGCACGGACCAAGCAATTAGCCATACAAATTACAGTGCTGACCGGCTAGCAGTCTACCAAACCTAGAATAATACATTCACTATCTGACAACGCACTACTACTGTTACTTCGAAGACAAATCGAATCGACAACGTTGTAACGACTAAGACCTACCAATACTGATCAGTGCTTATTAGGTTAAGCAGAAATAAGTTAAGTAGAAGAAGAAACTACTTTCCGGTTACGCTCTACGTTAACAACGGCGGTTAGGGTAGAGGAAATATTCTTGCGAAGGGCCTCTACTAGTACTTCGGTAGTCCTCAACGGCAGGAAAATAGAGAAGACTTTTGGGTTGCATTAGTCCCCAACGGAAATCTGGAAGTAAGCGACGGTATCTTTACTAAAAAACCAAGAAATCTTCATTGATCCATTTTGAAGAGCGTTGAGATTAACTGTTAAAAGTCCCAATCCGGCAAGTTAGCAAACAGTTAAGTCAGTATTATTGCGGGTGCTACTACTGTAAAAACGACTAAGTCCCACGAACTATAATAAATGACCTTCACCCTTTACCTACAACTTTTAATAATAAACGACCTCCGACCTTACCCTTTACACCAAACCTTTGCCCCTACTTTAATTTTTTCACTTCCCATACCACTTTAATCGTTAAATTCTCTACTATGAGCAAAAACACTAAGTTACGCTAAGAAAGCCACGTCACGTAATCTAACGCCAAGTCGCTAAATTTCCACGCAACTTTACGCTAAAACACCAAGTCCCCACGCCCAAAAATCATCAAGTTCTTCGCCTTACACACTCTATACATCCTCCATAAGCCAGAAAGTTTAGATGTATACCGTAAGTGCTCACTTTGAAGCCATTACCAACTCCATTAAAAAAGAGAGAATTGAGGCGCTCGAAACTGGTTTTATTAAATTCTATGACGACGACCTTTTTGTGCTAAATGTTGACGAAGAATCAACTGAAAAACATCTTACCAACTTCGTTGGATGCTTTATCGTTAAGCACAATATTAGCCACGACCCTCATTGTACTTTTAACAAATATCGCAAATTCTTAAAGAACTAGATGATGAATATGTAAAGAGAAATTTAAAAAGGGTTTAAGTTAAGACTTGGGTTCGAATTGAAGGAATTATTAATCTTTGTTTAAATATAAGGCGTTACAATGTTAACCTAAGCCCTTTTCGATTTGGACTAACTTAAAGAATATCCTTTTAAGCTACAGCCAAAAGTAAAATCTATTAAGGAACTTTATCGACCCTATACGCAATTTAGGAGACCTTTTACTTACCCTTAGTTAACTTAGGCCTCTTTATGTTTTGGAGATAAGGAACTTGTTAACCTGTTCGGTAGTTTAGTACCCTTATATAATAGCGCGAAGTATGCCCTTAGCAGTGGTAAGGTACGTGAAGCAATAGCTGCCAACGTGACTAGAGGAATTGACGTCGCCGTTCTACACCAGTTAATTAAATAGGATTGTCAAATCTTCCAAAACCTTTAAGTACCTATCGCCTTTTAGCAATTCAGTCGCTAAACTCCTCAAAACCCTTTCCCATTTACATTTGCCTATAGGTGAAAGCCTACTACAGGCCTTATCACAGGACTTTACCCTTTAATCCAGGCGACTATTAATTACCCTTAATACTATGCCTTAGAACCTCTAAAGCTAAAACTGCCAGGAAATACCACTCAAGGTTGGGATGACTATCGCAACCTTTTTTTAAAACCTGTTAAAATAGTTAATATTAACTATAAACTTTTAACGGATTTTGCCAAGATTTGGAACGATGTAAAAAAGTATAACGGAAAGTCTTATAACTTTTTCGACTCCAAGATAATACCTTTTTAAAACATTTATAAATAGATGAAGGCTTAACTTTTAGGTTTTTACCTACTGTTTCCTATAATACTTATAGGGCACACTAGGGACTATTACCTGAATTTCCTTATTAAAGCCACAACGTTTTTCGAAATCTACGATAGCATAAATGGATACTTCGTGCACGACGTTTACCTTGTATAATACCATATAAATTGGGAAACTACAAGGTAGACTATAATAATAGAAAAGAAAAAAAGGAGAAAACATTAATAGAAATCCTTAACTAGATACTTGATAAATTGATATTGTGTCAGAATACAATGTGGAAAGCCTACGTTAGCGAATTTATACTTCGCGAACAGGTGAGGGCAGCAGTTACGGGTGTTAACGAGTTCGAATACGCCTTATAACGCCTAAATACCACCTATAAAGGCTTTTTTAGCCAATTTCGTTCTTCACTTACCACAGTCATAGTGCGTACACCAAAATAGCTTAGTAAGTTCCCCTAAGTTGACAACTTTATTAACGTAGATAAAGAAGACCTTACGGTAGTTAATTACGTCGACCGTAAGTACGTGCGCCCATAACGCCTAAGGTTTAACACATCGATCTCAGCTTTAAACTAAAAAAAAAAACCATGCTGATATTAATAAGATTTAGGAGAACCTGTTAACCGCAAGCATTATCGTCGTAATAATGGCAAGAAATGTTGGATTTATGGTAAGTTTAGTTACTGGTTAATTCGACACCCTTCTGCCAAGCATAATAATATTAACACAGTATATTACGTCTAATACCCCACTGTTTTGAAACAGGATTATTTGGATTAAATCGCAGACTTTAAAGGCAATAAACCAATTAACGCTGCTAACGTTCCTAATTAAATTAAGTGATACGAAAATAATGTTTCTGATACAACCTAGTAACTAGCCAACTACGCCTTCCTATACCATTTAGGTGGTAAAAACCCTTACCTTTACCCTAACTAAGCCCCTAACCCTTGATATACCTTTAATCTCTGTGATTGTTACATGAACCAAACATTTTAAGGCATTATACCAGATATAGGAGCAATGAGGTACTTAATATAAGGCTATTCATAGTACGTGACATAATGGAGGAAAAGAATTACAGTTAATAAAATTAACCGTTACGATGTTGTCAAGGCTAAAGTTAGCTTTAAACTAAGCGAATAACTATCGTCACTAAAAATAATGGTAATTTAAACTATCGTTAGAGTAATTAAGTTTCATATCCTTAAGTCCCCTACCGCTTTCCTACTTTATTTAATGAATATAAAAACCCTCTGTATTAACGTTAACGATAACGTAGACGAATTGGTTAAAAACAGCTAGAGTTTTCCGCTCGCTTTCAAGTAAGAGTACTTATAGTTTTATCTTTAAGGCCCAGAAATAGTAATGTCAAACCTGACGAAGCCGGGGATATATTAATTACACCAGCGTTTAAACCGCCTAACTATTAATAAACTGTACAAAGTCCTAAAATCTATAGTGAATAAAGATGTGGAATACATTACCCTAAAATCCATTATAAGGCTTTTCTACCATTACCAAAAGTATATTTAAGCTCCTCGAAAATTTAAATTTAGACTAAAAGATGATAAGGATTTTAATTACGAGATCTTCATCGATATGTTTTACTTAGATAATATGTCTGTCCTTTACGTAATTAATCCTGTAACTTTTTTTCATAGGGCTAAGTTTTTAAATTCCCTTTCGATAAAGGATACGTGGAAAACATTAAAAAATACTGTAAATTAACACGTATATGGGTCCATCTAACATCATTGTTTATGATATCGATGCAAATATTGCCGCGGTGGAATTACAAGAAAATATTAAGATACTAGATATTTAGTACAAATAGGTACCTGTAAAAGCTTACTAAAGAATTGGGAAGATTAAAAGGGCACACGCCTTACTTCGTCGAATATATAATATCTTTACGTTGGAAATTAGAAGTTTTACGGATCTAGAGGAACGCTTATAAATAATAGTAAAAGGTTAGAATGATATTGTAAGCCCTAATGGCTTAGTGCCAACGCTCCTAGTTTTTGGAATGTACCCATGCTTAACGAGTAAATCTCCGCCCTTGTCAAGTATTTAGAAACGTGTTGCAGCTTATAGTAAAGCTTTAAGGGAACTACGAGGAGAATCCACACGCCGACAAATTAATAACACCTTTAATACTAGAAACGGCCCTTTAATAATCGACGTACTTGCTTTAACGTTACAAAGTTAAGTCTTTATATATCGAGAACTGGACAAATAAAAAAGCCCATATAAGATATTAAGTATTACAAATTCTAAAGTAGTTGTTAAAACTATTAAAGGTATTCTATCTTTCCAACCCACCCAGGTTAAGCCTTATATCAAGGCTACTAAAGTTAAAGATCCTTAAGCCCTATAAGCTAAGTGATTGAGCTAATAAGAACCTCTTTTACCCGTTATCGATAAGCCGATAAAATTCTGCCGGTGCGGACAACCTCTGAATAAAAAGAAAAAAGTTAAAGAAAAGGAAGGCATACCAGGCTATATTTACAATACTGTTTAAGTAAATAGGAAGGAAAAGAATAACAAAAACTTGGCACTAAAACTCCGAACTTAAGGCATTATCAAAACCTCTAGCAAACCCTTTAAGGAAAGTGATAATATCTAAATTAACATCTTATTAATTTTAGGGGTTATATAATTTGTACCGAAAACCGATTTTAACCTTCAAGACCCAAATGTCACGATTTTTAAGTCGAGGATTATTTACGAGGTTAAAGTTAAAACCACGAGGCAACCGTACGAAAAATCATGTTTCATTGCTTAAATATGTAGTAATAAAGATGAAAACTAAATTCTCATGCAATCGCTAACGATTGAAAGGATTAATGAACATTTAGTAGTCGTTTTGGAAACAAGTTTAATAGCTAAGGCTAAAGGTAGGTTGACGTTTAATAAGCGAAATATAACATAAACCTACACGTATTTAGTAACAGATTTATAAAGAATCATCCTACTAAAACTACTATAAGAACTACGCATTATATACCCTTTAAGTACGGTAATACGTTATATTAAGTTACTTTATAGATTGGTTAAAAGAAGGGTTTACTGGTTTTAAACTTATTAGTCGTATTTTAAATTACAACTAATAATAAAGTCTTTTATATACGGTTTGTATTTACAAATAACGTAAAAGAAAAACTTTGATGTGGTAGGTATATAAACTAGAGATACCCTTTTCGTCAGAACAGCTGGCTTTATAATACTAAAATAGTAAGCGATTAAAAACTTTAAATTCTAGAATTATAAGCTGGTAACAGCGTTAACGAGGGGTAGCTAACTTAACTTTAATAAATCGTTAATTCGTATACTTAATATTAATACCGGCCTTGACTTTTGTTAAAAAGGTTAGGGCGTTTTTTTGGCTACAATCAATAAAACTGATAAGGTCAGAAATCAATGGTACTTAAAACAGCGTGCTTGAGGTAGCTATATTGCTACCCTATGCTAACTGAAAGCCCTTTACGACCTTTTTATCGTAACGTAAATGAAAGAGCTAACGGATAAGGACTTTAATCGGTTAAATAAAAGGATTGAGCGGTAAATGAGAAACTTAGACTATGAAATTAATATGGTTTTAATCGACTTATTAAATATTAAGTTAATAATTTTTATGGACAGGCCTTTTGTAAATAACATCGATTTATTTTTACATATAGGCTTCCTAATAACTCTCGTTCAAGAAGATAGGCGGGAAAATTAGTTTAGTGTTATTGGTAATCTAATTTACTAAACCTCCGTCAAGTGCAAAAGAATTACATGAAACATATTGGTATCCGAGGTCTTTGGTATAATAATGGGCTTTAATAGAGGCATGACACTATAAAAGACCCTTAACTTTATTACTAAGAAGCTAAAATTTCTCCTATTCGAGTAGTAATTTATATCGACTTAAGGAGCCTTTTTAAATGTCTTTTAAAGCTCGAAACCACTAGTAAAAAACGCCTGATAATTGACGTAATAACACTTCGTAAAGCCTACAAAGGGAGGGAAATTAAGGAGTTTCGATAGATGACAAAGACAATCCTACTAATGTTATAACGAAGGTATTACCAAATAAGGCACTGGGAAGGTTTGTGAAAAACAATAGGCTGACTATACTCATCGAGAGCTACGTTAATAGGCCGTCCAGAAAGCTCAAATTATGTAACAACGGACAGAGATATGCTGGAAAACTGGAAGACTACCAGGGGATTAATAATGGTGATCTGTTTGAATACCACAGTTGAAGTGAAAGCCTGCAAAAGCCTGTGGCAGAAGAACTTTTTGTAGGAGTTAATAAACTCGAACCTCGGAGCAACGGAGCAATTAAGATTAAATGAGGTTAATTTGCATACAGTTGGGTATAATATAGTATGGAAGTCAACTGGAATTGACAGGGGTCTCGCCAATTGACGAGGAGGCAATTTAGTGGTGACCGGAAAAAATTTGTTAACTACACTAGCGCGCGCATACAAACTAAAAAGCCGCCAGTGTTGAAATAGTATTATATGTAGTATAGTAAGTCAACTTTACTTATAGTAAAATTGACTATACTGAACTGCAAGTTGAATGTATTGCTTTGTGGAGACCTACCGTATTAGATGTAAATCGAATGCAGTACGCTGCACTTCACTCTAGGGCATGATCCAAGAAATTGGCCATACAAATTACAGTGCAGACCGGCTAGCGATCTGCCAAATTTAGAACAATACATCCACCATCTGACCATGCAATACTACTGTTATTTCGAAGAACAATCGAATAGTTAATGTTACAACGTCTAAGGCCTACTAACAGTTGTATAATTATAACGTATTTCAAGTTTTTATAATTTGTAAAAATATTGAACAGGTGTACCGTATCCCAAAGCTCCACGTTATATACTTTTAAATAGCTTATAATTCCAAGTAATTTCTTATTGTAAATTTTTTAATCATATTTGGCAAATAATAAGCGACGAAAGTAATTAATGACCAGGCGTAAGGTATTACGGTTGTTGCATTAAAACAGATATCTGTTTAAGATTTAGCTACAATAATCGGATTTCAAAAAGGTATTGCAGTTGGGATTTTACTAGACCAATATAGGTTCAAAAAGAGAGCTAAATTTAAACCGTTCGAAGATGGCTTTCTTTTTGGACCTTAAACGGAAAGGGGTGTTCTTTCGATTTGGGCGAATTAAAAGCCTGATAATTGTACAATAATTGCGAATAAAATGTCGGTAAAAGTTAGCGAAACCGAAAAAATAACTCTTATCTTGAAAATAAAGTTAAAAACCGCCTATTTCTAGATAACACCTAACTTTTCTGAATTTATATAAACGCCGATGTTAACTTCGAGAACGAATCCTAGGTATTTGTTTTTTTAAATATCAAATTCCTATTTGAATATATTGAGGTTGAAGCCTATTGTATTTAAAACGTTCTATATCTATTTAACCTTAACGTTATAATCGTTAAAATTAATATTTGTTGGTAGGGCTTTAGACGTTAAAATTTTATCGATTCGAATGGTCGAAGTAATAGTAGTATTGCATGGTCATGTGGTAGATATTTTTTTTTAGGTTTGGCAGACCGCTTGCTGGTCCACATAGTAATTTGTATGGTCAATTACTTGGCGCATACCCTAGTATAAAATGGGTGTATATTATATTTAATTTATAGCCAATATAATAGCCTCATATAAAATAATACGCTCAACTTACAATAAGTACAGCTAATCTTACTATAAGTTAATTTAATATATTATATTATAATTACTACTATTCCAGCATTGGCAGAATTTTGGTCTATATACGTAAGCTAATGTAGTCAACTAATCTTTGCCGGTAAGCGTTATTCTGCGAACTCGTGAACTAGCCAGACCCATATTTATTCCAATTGACCTTTACATGAAGTTGTAACTATTTTCATTTAAATTAACCCCAATGGCCGTCGATTGCTCTATAGTTTCAATGCTCAACTTTATCTATTCTAATAAAAAGTTCTTTCGTTATAAACATATAAAACCTTTTAATATATTTATATTAGTTGAACAAGTCGCTATCAATATTCTCCTAGTAGTCTTCTAGTTCGTTAACATATCCTTAACCGTTAAGTAACTTTACCTTGACGAGCGACTTCTTAATGTACTCCTTAATATGTATAGTTAACCAGTTTCTATCTACAAACTTTTTTAAAGCTTTATTTTGTAAATTCTTCGTTACAATGTTATTAAAATTATCTTTTCCATTAATTTACCAAAACTCCTTATTTTTCCTCTATTTGTAGGCTTCGAAAAGTGTTATTACGTCGATTATCAGGCTTTCTTTGCTGGTAATGCCGAGTTTTGAAAAGCATTCAAATATGATTTTCGAGTCGGTATAAATTACCACTGTGATAAAAGGGATATCTAACTACCTTATAATAACCTTAAGGGTTTCTTATAATATTATACATATATCAAAGTTTGGTATTATACTGTAAACTTTCAAAGTTAATACGCTTCATATAATATTTTTGTATTTCATAGAGATTTATAGATTAGTATGATAATAATATTAAACTAGTTCTTTCGCCTATCCCTATTAATACGGGTTATTAGAAAACAGATTTATAAAGATAGATCGGTGTTATTTATAAAGGAAATATCTATAAAAACCATCAATTTAGCTTTTGATAGGTCTATTAAAACCATATTAATTCCTTGGTCTAAATTCCGCATCTTTTACTTAAACCTTTTGTTTAACCGGTTAAAGTCGTTATCTGTTGGGTCTTATACTTATCACGGGATAAATAAGTCGTAAAAAGCTTTCGGTTAACATAAGATAGCAATATAATTACTATAAATACGCTGTTTCAAGTAACGTTAAGCCTTAGCTACGTTAGTTTTATCGATTATAGCTAAGTTAGTACTTTAGCCCTTTTAATGAAAGTTAAGACCGGCATTAACACCAAGTATACGGATTGACGATTGATTAAAGTTAAATTGGTTACCCTGTGCCAATGTTGTAATCGGCTTATAGTTTTGAAACTTAAAGCCTCTAATCGTTTGTTGTTTTAATGCTATAAAGCTAGCTATTACAACAAAAAAAGTATCTTCGGTTTATATACATATTAGTCCAAAGTTTTTCTCCTATACTATTAACAGAAAAGAATAGTATATTAAGGACTTTATGTTAAGCCTTAACTTCAAACATAATAAATAGGTTAGAAATAAATAAAGGCTTGTTTTGGCCAGTCATTACAAAGGTTTAATATATCGTATTACTATCCCTAAAAGGTAAATAACACGCAGTATCCGTGGAAATTCTAATAGTAAGATACGATGTAAGTTGGTTGCTAACTACGTATATACTTAAGTTGTATTTCAGCTATTTAGTATAAACTTCCCTTTAATTTTAGCTAGTAAACTTATTACTTAGGTAACAACTAAAGTTAGTTGATCTTTTAAATCGTTAGCGATTACGTGAAATTATAGTTTTCACCTTTATTACCATATCTTTAAGTGATCAAACGTAATTTTTGATACAGAAGCCCTATAGTTTTGCCCTCAACCTTGTAGAAAATCCTCGACTTTAAAATCGCAATATTCAGGTCCTTAAAGTCAAAGTCTGTTTTCAACATAAATTATACAACTCTTCGAGTTAGTAAGCCGTTAATCTCCATATTATCGCTTTTCTTAAAGGGTTTACCGAATGTTTTAATAATTCCTTATACTCGAAGCTTTAATATCAAATCTTTGTTATCTCTCTCTTTCCTGCTTACAAAAATAGTATTATAAATACGATCCGGTATATATTTCTTTTCTTTCATATTTCTTCTATTTATATGTCGTCTGTTCCAACAACATTTTATTTGCTTATTTATAACGGATGAGTGAGGTTCGTATTAGTTCGGTTATATATCTTAAGGGTTGTTATCGTTAATAACCTTAATATAAGGCTTAACCTAAGTTATACGGAAAGTTATAAGACCGTTAAAAATTCAAAAAAACTACTTTAAAGTTGGTAATACTTAAGGTTTTATATAGACTTTCACATTTACCTTACTTCTGCTACACTAATACTTTACTTTATATAGGTAAAGTAAATACATCGAATATTATAGGGCTGTTTTTAGATTAAAGATATAGTTAACCTAACGGTGTGCCTATACCTTCCGTAGTTCCTTCAATGTTTTGCCGTAGGCTACAACTCGCTTTTAGGTACTTGCTAATAGTAAAAATTCACTTGTTAGGTATAAGTAAGTTTTAAAGACCAATAGCATTACTACAAAGTTGTTAGGGCCTATAATATTGTTTAGGCCTTTTATCGCTATTTGAAAGCGTGCCTCTAAATCTTCAAAACTATCAATCTTCAATATAAGAATATTGTTATTATAATCCAAGGACTAACTGCAGGTCATAGAATAGGCCAGCGGTTTGCTGCGCTATCAGAAACCTGATGTCCAACACATCAAGCTAGGGATCTCTTTTATATAATCACCCAGGGTTAGGGTTTGGACCGACAGGACCGCTTGCGGTCCAGTCGACAATATTGGAACCGAAGGAAGCGACATCGACTTCAGCGGTCCAGTGCTGAAGACGGTATGAAGGCACGAATATATAAGGACACAGTCATCACCATACAGATAGTATTTCCTTCATAGCTCTTCATTTGTCAATCTAAGTATTTAGTCTCAGTATATTCTGAATAGCCTAACGGCTAGTGATCATTCTATAGTACGAACAAACATCTTCTTGATATTGCACTTTTATTACCTCTGCTACCTTACTACTAATATAAATCCCTTGATTCCTTCTATTTACTCATGGGTATTTAGTGTGATCACTACAATTGTACATTCGATGAAGTAACGCGTATACCCTTTCGACTTTTCCAATATTCTAGTAGGCCTTTACAGATACTTATTTATATTGAATTCCTATTATCTTAACGTTTTTTTGAAATTTCGCCGCCGCAAAATTGATACTAGTATCGTAGACAACAACGTTAAGTAAAACTAAATACGTGCTAATACAAAGCATCTTTAATGTTTCCCACATATCTTTTTCCAAAAGGGACTTTAAAAACTTGGCTTCGTAAAAAGAGTTTGCAGAATTAACGACGTAAAAAATAGTTTTATTATCCAAGTAAAATACATTTAAAAAGACCTTATAATTAAAGTTTTTGTTGGTAGGCCTTTATCGTTGCAACATAGTCGATTCGAATCGCTGTAGTCGAAGTAACTGGTGTTGCGTTGATATTGTTGATTAATTTGTGTCATTTCTAAGTTTGGCAAACTGCTAGCCAGTTTGCATACTAATTTGTATGGTCAAACGCTTTGGCTTGTGCCTCACTTTGAAGTGGGCACTTACTGTACTATACTTGTAGTGCATTCCCACAAACTATAGTCAATTTGAAGTACGTACAATTAATTTTACTATAAGTAAAGTTGACTTAGTTGTACTGCATTTGACTATTATTCTAATACTAGCGGCTTTTTCTTTGTGCCTATACGCTAGCGTAGCCTGCCATCAATTGGTAGCGATCTTTGAAATCCTTCCTCAATCCGTAAGTTAACAACAAGCCAGACCCCTGTTAATTCCGATTAATCTTTACTGAAATCAACCTCAAGTACGGCCCTTTGTGGCCCTTTTTCTTTACATCTCCAAGGCCTCAGTTTTTCAAATCCTGTGCACAGATCTTTCGCCACAGACTTACGTAAATCAGGTACGTTACTACTTACGTACCTTTTGTTAATAGTTTAAATTACTGCCTCCACCACTTTTACTATCGCTAGTATTGATTTTACAGTCTTATAGTTTACTAAAGCAACTCTATTCCTTCACATTATGTGCCGAGTAATCCACGTATCCCTTGATTTGTATAGTTAACATATTGCTATTTATAAACATTTTTAGGGCGATATTATGTGTAGCCTTAGTTATGGCATTTGTAGGATTATTTTTGCCGTTGATTTACTGTAACTGATTGATTTCCCAGGCTTCGTATGCCTCCTTTAACGCTATTATGTCCATTATAAAACGTTTCTTATTAGTCGTACCTAATTTAAAAAAAAATTCGTAAAGGCTCTGGAAGTCGGTACATACTATTACAGGTATCGGTAGCAGTTCAAACTATTTGTTAACAATACTTAATATACTGTTAATTACTATATCGATGTTAAAGCCTACTATCATTCCATAAATTTCCGATACTAATATACTCCAGGTAACGCGTTTGTATTAAACAGATATCTAATATACAAAGTTTCTGGTAATTATAAATTTCCTTTTAAACTTATCCTTGTTAACTAATATTATTAGGAAGCCGATTAACAATGTAAGGTTAATATTGTTAGCAAATAAACCGCTTGTAAAAATTATTAACTTCGTTTTCGTTAAATTGGAACCATTTAAATTACTTTTTCCACATATTCTACTTAACATTAAATCCGTTTGTTTAATTTATTAAAGTTTTCGTTTTATGGGTTTCACGACTGTATTGTAATGGAAAGGTTATACAATGCTTTTGGTTAATATAACTTAGCGATGTAAGCTACATATGCCTTTTGCTTCAAATATCTCTATAATTTTGCCTTGTTAATCTTATCGATAATTATCAAGCTTATAGCTTTCCCTTTTTGGTATTTTCTAATATACATTCCATTTTTAGCCTTAATATCATCGATGCGGAGTAATGATTCATTAAAGTTATGTAGTATGCCCTTAGTTAATGTCTCAACTAGCTTGCACTTTCAGAGGCCTGACTTATCGATAGTACGCTATTTCGCTACTATAAATATATCATCGCTGAGGGAAAAGGCATCATTAGTTTGTATACCTACGATGTCAAAGTCTTTGCCCTTTGTAATTAACAGGCACGGGTTAAAGGTTAAAGTCTTTATATCAAACCTATTTTTTAAGTACGCCTGGTACGTTAAGAATTAGTGGACGCTTGCCTCAGCCAGTGCGAATAAAGGCTTCATATAATATATCACCGTGCCAGCCGAAAACTTATCCCTTATTTCGTTTAGCAGCTTTAATAGTACAATTCGTTAAAGATTGGTGGTAAACTATGTATACATTTGCGTAATATCACGGCCATTAAGTGTAAACTAATCTTTTACGCTAGTAGTTAAACTGGTAGTAATGGAAACGATTAAACGCTAGCTAATTTTCTGGATTATAAGTGATTAGGTAAGGATTTAGTTCTTATTTCTATCACTATCCTTAAGCGATTAGCCGTAACTTTTTATACGGCCGGTTCGTAGTTTTTCCTTTAAACCTATAAAATATCCTCGACTTGAATATAATGCCTTATTAGCCTTTAAATTACATTAACGGTACAAATTGTACAACTCCTCGTAATACAAGACCATTAATTTCTACTTATTCACTTTCCTTAAAGGGTTTGCCTGGTATATTAATAATACCTTCGATACGTAATTTAATGGAAAGTTCTCCGTTAAATTTTTCCTTTTAAGATACCCACGCCGTTATATACGCCTTTCCGGGCTTATAGTCCTTACCGTTGTCCTCCTCTTTAGTATGTATCCTCCTTTCAGGTAGTCGTTCACTTCATCGGTATTTTATTAGCTTGTTAATAATCGGTTCGAAAGGGTTATGTTGACTAATTCGCTCGGCTCGGAGGTTATCTATGTGAGAATTTTCATCAGACTTCACGGGCCTAAGGAGTTTTTGGTACGGTTTAACTTGTATAACTTGGGAAGTTATAGGACCGTTAGTAGTTTTAACCATTACATTTAAGTTGATAATCATTAAGATTTTATACGGTCTATCTTATTTGCCTAGTTCTTGCCATGTAAGGACTTTATTTTAAGGGGGAAGTTAAAGTACATTTGTTATTAAAGGTTTGTTCTCAGTATTAAGGGCATCGTTAACCTAGCAGCGTGCCGATTTTTTCCTCGATTCCTTTAAAGCTTTGATATATGCTATAACACGTTTTTGGATACTTGACGAGGGTAGCGATTTAGCTGTTATACATAGGTAGGCCTTAAATACTAGTAAAGTTGATATAAGTCTGTTGGAACTAACAGTATCATTAAGACCTTTTACCGTTATTTAAAGCTGTATTCTTTTAACTTGTGAAGCTTCCGATTTCCAGTATAAGGATATCGTAGGCTTTTCGTAAAAGGGTATGTACCTTTTCGACTTTTCCAATACCTTAGTAAACCTTAACGGGAACTTATTTGTATTAAATCCCTATTAACTTTGTATCGGTTGAAAACTTTATCGTAATAAAGTTGGTGCTAGTATCGTAAATTAATACGTTTGGTAATCCTAGGTACATATTAATCTATAAAGTACGCAATATCTCTTATATTTCTTTTACCTTAATGGGTTTAAGGAACTTAGCGCTATGAAAAGCCGTAATAGAGTCTATGACGTGTAATAATAACTTTCCGTCTAGGTAAAACACGTCTAAGAAAACTTTCGAATTGAAATCTTAGTCTTTTTTCAACGTAAATTTAAACTTTAAAAGGGTTTGGAAGTTTATTTGGTGGTAGTGACAAAGTTTCTTAATTACTTTTAAGGCTAGTAAATCTACATCTTCGTAACCAATTTCTTTTAGGGCCTTATAAATCCTATTAGTTGCTGGATAGTAAAATCTTCAATATAATTAACGAAGTTTTTCCTTCCTTAAGTTTAACACCATTGTCTTTAGCTTTTAAAGATAAAACCAAATATTCTCTTATTTAAAGGTAAGTAAAAACCTTTTACCTAACTTGATTTATATTAGTTCATCAGTCGAAACATTAATATTGACGGGAAGGTTTTTTATGTTTTTTAGGTAAAGAAGGAAAGGGATGGGATATTTCAAGATGTAAAAAATAGTAGGGCCGACAATAGTTTTTACTATTGTCGATCCATATAAAGATGGCTTTTTTCCAGGGCTAAATTCAACCTTGGCTTTATTAACATTCGCGTAGTCAAGTTTTGCAGTAATATTAATATCCCTTTGTAACGTGATGTATTACAAATAGCGTTTTGTTAAGTATCGTACCGCCCCCATATCCGGCATAATTCCCTAAAATAATTATTTCGCATAACTATCTTAAATAGTAAAAAGGTGTGTAGGGTTAGAGTTATTATCGTTATGTTGGTGGTAGAGGTTTTACTTATAAGGCGGTATAAAAAGGCGTAGTCGGCTAGTTATTACTTTATTTTCAGGTTAGTATCAGTGCTATTGTCATTATCTTCATATCAGCCAATAGCCTTTGGCTTATTTTCTTCCTCTTTATTTTTACTTCCCTTAAATTATATAACTTACTCTATGTAATCATAATTAGAAGTAAAGGGAAATTACGTGTAATATATCATTTGCTTTGTTTTACGTTCGACGGTAGTATAGCGTATTAACCAACAACCATGTTTGCTGCAAATTCAATATATTTTAACGTTTAATATAAATTTATTTGTGCGGCTTAAATAATTCGAAGAGAAGGAACACTCTTTTCTTTGGATAAAGGTCCGAACCTTCTGTTGACCGTACCAGCCGGGCCTTCCATACCTTCGATTAATATAGTACGAGTAGGAACGGTTTATTTTTCGTTATTAAATTTCGAAGTTTAAGGGTATATACTAGTCGAGTTGGAGACTCAAGTAGTTACGGTCTCTAACGAGGAATACAGTTGGCTAAAAAAACCCTTTATCAATAGCATCAGGGTATTATAAGGCGTATTAGAACTTTTTGTAGCCCGTAACTACTTGCCGAACTTACTGGTATAAAGTTCCTTCGCCAGCTCCCACGTTCTCCATTACTTATTGGAAAAGTATTAGTCCATTAAGTATCTAATTAAAGAGTTTTATTTTACTTTCCGACTCTTTTTTATAATCTAACATGTAAACTCACTGAATGATGTTCCAGCTGGTATGGTATTGGGTAAAATCAATATCGTATTCGAAATAAACCTTTAGGTTATTAAAGATTTCGCGGAAGGAGAAATAGTTTATTAGGTACTGGAGGGAATAATCTTTGGCTTAGCCGGCAAAGATATTGGGAAACAGTGAGTAAAAACCTGTTAATTTAACCCTTATCTGGCGGTAAATATTGAAAAACGGGCGTAACTTGACGTTAAGAAGGTTGTACGGCTTACCTTTATACTTTTCCTATCTTTCCCAAATCTTAACGAATGTAATAAGTACCATATAATCCGTATTCATCATAAAAACGCGTCGAGGGGAAAAGTCGATATAATAGTTGTAAAAACCTTTTAAATCTCTTAGCTAGGAAAAAGATTAAGGTTATTATTGGTACTAGTAGGCCGGATAGTTACCTTTAGTGAAGTTTAAAGGGGAAGAGCTAGTAGTCGTATCTATAATAGGCTCGCATGTAAAGCCGGTCCTTCCTTAATTTAGCTGCTGAAACTAAACGTACTAAGGAGCTTAAGGAAAATATGCCTAAGGGTTTCCACCGCAGGGGACTTAGCAATAATCCTTTCAATGTTAAGGGGTTCGTCGATGTTCCTGATTAATTAATTAATGTAAAGCGCCAATATCAATATCTCTGGCCGTGTTGATAGCTTTTAATTCGCGTATTCGGCTGCCGCTAAAGGTGTACTCCGCACTTTCATGTAAAAGCGCGGGACTTCCGAACAGATTAACGTATTCCTTATTGCTAACGTGTAAAGAGGTTTAGCTTAACTAAAAGTAAAAAAGAGATTCCCTAGATCGAGTATAGGAGCGGTGAAGTTCCTCAGTATACTTTTCCTTAGAGTATAGATCTTAAAGGCGTTCCTAAAACTGGGCTAGGTCGAAGAGTTTTTATACTAGCCTTATATTATCCTTGAGTGGCACATAAACTCCTTACCGTTTAAAGTCTGCCTTAAATTTCAACTTAACCCCTTTTTAAACTAAAGTTTATATATAAGTAGTCCAGTTACCAAACAAAGTCACAGAAGTTACTTAAGGCATAGTCAGGGTCTTCAGAATTTCTGTACTCAATGATATAGCAGCCAACGAAATTATTAAGGTATTTTTCGGTTATTTCTTTTGTTAACATTTTATCCTCATATGTTTTTGTCGTATAACTTCATAAAAAGGGTTCCTAAGGCATTGATCTCTTTTTTAATCTCTTAATTGGATGCCATCTTAAGGTTCAGGGTGATTTAGGACTTGGTAAACGAAGGACTTGGTAATCTTAAGCGTAAAGACTTTATTTTTCGGTGTGGAGTCGCATGATATGGCTTTCTCGGCGCTACTTGGCGATTCTTGGTATTTTCGCTTAAAACAGCGAACTTACCAATTGAAATAGCGTAGGGGGAGTAAAAAAAGTAAAGTAAGGGAAAAAGTTTGGTGTAAAAGATAAGGTTAAAAGTTGTTTATTAGTAGTAAAAATTATTAAACGTAGGAACTTAGTCGTTTTTCTTACAGGAGTAACACCTGTAGTAATAATAATTTAGCCATTTGCTCACTTACTAAACTATAAGACTTTTTATAGTTAATATCAAAGTCTTTAAGAAAAGTCAATAAAGATTTCTTAGTGTATTCGATAATGATATCGTTGCTACCTTTAAGCTTCCGTAAAAACCGACGTAGCTTAAAAGTCTTCTTTATTTACTATCATAAAAACCGACGTGACAGTAGAGGCCCTTCGCAAGAATCTTTCCTCTACCCTAACGTTAACTTAAAGAGTAACAACTGGAAAGTAGCTTCTTCTTCTTCAACTTAGCTAATCTTTGTTTAACCTAATAAGCACTAATTAGTGTTGGTAAGCCTTTATCGTTACAACGTAGTCGATTCAAATCACTGTGATCGAAGTAACTGGTGTTGCATTGATATTATTGATTGATGTATGTAAGTTCTAAGTTTGGCAGACCGCTAGCCGATCTGCACACTAATTTGTAAGGTCAAATACTTTGGCCTATGCCCCACTTTGAAGTGGGCACCTACTACACTATACTTGCAGTGCAGTTCTTCAAACTACAGTCAATTTTCAGTACGTACAATCAACTTTACTGCAAGTAAAGTTGACTTGACTATACTGAATTTGACTTCTATTCAAACAGTTTTTATCGTTTTTTAGTGTAAACTTAAATCTTCGATGAGATTAAGTATGTGTTTAATAATGATAACCAAGCTTTTCGATAGCTTTTTAGAACAAATTATTCCATATCTTTATAATTTGCGGGATTTAGGACTTTATACAACCTATTAATAGTTAGATAGTAAAATCGCTAATATAATTGACGAATTTTTAATTCCGTTAGGCTTAATACTATTACCTTTAGGCTTTAAATATTAAACCATAAATGAACACACTTAAAGGCAAGGAAAAACCTTTGGTTGTTTTCATCTAGATCGTCGGCGTTAATATTAACGTTAATATTAAAGGTCTTAATGTCTTCCAAGTAAAAAAAAAAGGAGTAAGAAAATTAAAGATACAAAACGCAATCAATCTAATAACAGCTTAAATTACTGTTATCTCCAATAAAGATATTAATTCGCTTAATCCAAAGCCAACTTCAACATTGTCAATATCGTAACAATAAATTTGAGTAAACGTAGTACTTTACCTTCATGATTCTACGTATTGTAAATTGCCTCCTCTTAATTACATCATTACCCTTATATCCAGCATAATATCTTAGAACATGTAGTCCTCGTAACGATCGCGAAAGTTAAAGGTAAATAAAGGTTCAAGAGTTTAGTTAAGGAAAAGTTAAATGTTTTTACCACCTCAGCAGTACATAAATACAGGGTTGGCTAGTTACTAGGCTGTATCAGAAGTTATATCTTCATACTACTTAATTTACTTAGGGCCATCGTCACTATCAATTCGCTTGTCGCCCTTAAAATTTATGATTTAATCCAAGAAATCTTGTTTAGATGTAATAGGGTATCAAATGTAGTATATCACCTTTTTATTATTTCATTCGGCGGAGGAATAACGAGTTAACTAATGGCTATTCTTATTACAAATTCAATATATTTTACTACTATTACAACTATAATTCTTACGGTTAACAAGTCTGTTTAAATCATAATATTGGAATAGTAGTATTTGAAGTATAGTAGGTCAACTTTACTTACAGTAAAGCTGACTATACTGACTGTAATTTAAGTGTATAGTTTTGTGTGGGCCTTTTGCATTTGACTGGAAGTCAAGTGCAGTATGACCCCACTTCATACTAGAGCACATATCAAGCAATTGGCCATACAAATTACTGTTCAGACCGGCTAGAGGTCTGAAAAACCTAGAATAATACATCGAACACTTGACTACTGTAATACTACTGTTACTTCGACTAATTAATCGAATCGATAACTTTGAAACGTCTGAAGCTCTACCAATACTAATCATTGCTTATTAGATTAAGTACAGATAATCTAAGTAGAAGAAGAATTTACTTTCTGGTTACTCTTTGCGTTAAACGACGGCTAAAGTAGATAAAAGATTCTTGTGAAAGGCCCCTACAAATTGCGTAGGTTTTTACGGTAGTAAGTATAAAAGACTTTTAGATTGCGATGGTTTTAACGGAAGCTTAGAAGTAGCGACGGTATCGTTATTGAAAACACTAAGAAATATTTACAGATTTTTTTTTGAAGATATTGAGATTAATTATCAGAAATATTAAAGTTTAGTAAGTTCGTAAACAGCTAATTTTCTACTACTACGGGTATTACTACTGCAAAAACAATTAGGTTCTATATTTAAAACAACAAATAACCTTTGACCTTTACCTATAATAAAAAACAATCTTTGATCTTACTATTGGTAGGGTTTTAGACGTTGCAACGTTTTCGATTCGAATTGTGGTTGAAGTAATAGTAGTGTTGCATGGTTAGATGGTAGATGTATTATTCTAGGTTTGGCAGACCGCTAGCCGGTCTGCACTGTAATTTGTATAGATAATTGCTTGGCCCGTGCCCTAGAGTAAAGTGCAACGTATTGCACTCAACTTACACCCAATGCGGTAAGTCTCCATACAAAGTAATGCACTCAACTTGCAGTACAGTCAACTTTATTGTAAGTAAAGTTGACCTACTACACTACATGCAATACTATTCTAACACTGGCGGATTTTTAATTTGTGCGCGTACGTTAATGTGACTGATCAATCTTTTTCGGTTACTACTAAATTGCCTCTTCATCAACTGGCCAAACCACTGTCAATTCCAGTTGACCTCTATATTAAATTATATCTAATTACATGAAAATTAACCCCATTTAACCTTGAGTACTCCGTTGTTTCGAGATCCGAGTTTATTAACTCCTACAAAAAGTTCCTTTGCTATAGACTTATGCAAACATTCACTTTAACCGTGTCACTCAAACAAATCACCATTATCAATCTCCTGGGAGTCTTCCAGTTTGCCAGTATATCCCTATTCGCTGTCACGTAATTTGGACCCTCCTGGTGGCTTATTAACGTAGCCCTTGATACGTATGGTTAGTCTGTTGCTATTTATAAACCTTTTCAGGGCTTTATTTGGTGATGCCTTCATTATAACGTTAACAGAGTTGTCCTTACTATAGATTTATCGGAATTCTTTAATCTCCATCCATTTGTAGGCTTTACATAGTGTTATTACGTAGATTATTGAACGTTTTTCGTTGGTAGTTCCAAGCTTTAAAAGGTATTCGAAAAGGCTTTTGAAGTCGGTACAAATTACCACTGTTATGAACTCAAGCTGTGAGCCGTCAGTCTGAGTCATAAGTCATGTGCATGTTGAGGTGCACGATGTTGTATTATGTCTAGCCATTATAGTATGGTTAGCGTAATCCAAGCCGTCTGGATTATTAGTAATTTTAACATTGGCGCAATGGTTAAGAGAACTGACTTATATTAGCTGATAGAAGCCACATTAACCGGCTTGAACTTAGTAAGACTATCACATATAATCCAGACCAACCAAGGTCTACGGTTCGAGCAGACCTTATTTACCTGCTAATTGAATCGTGGCTGAAAGGCGATGTTGAGGATAAGCTTTAAAGTATTTTAGACACTATAAGAGGAGATGAAAAGCGGGATATATTATGGATTTAGGCTATGAGCCGTTAGTTCAAGTCATAGGTTATATATATGTTGAGATATACAATATTATGTTATGTCCAGCCCTTTGTTATGACCCAAGAACATCGAAGGGTCAGAAAACAGGCCAGTATGGAGCTAAGCCACTAAGAATCTGATGTCCAACACATTAGATGGGGATATCTCTTATGTCAGCAACCTTAGGGTTAGGGTTACGCACTAAGGATCATTGAGATCATATTTCGATCCAACATGATCCAGCACTGAAGGCGTATGAAGGATTAAGGATATAAGGACACGATCAGCACCACATAGATAGTATTTCCTTCATAGCTCTTCAGTTGTCAATCTAAGTATTCAGTCTCAGTATATTCTGAATAGCCTCACGGTTTTTGATCATTACTTGCACGGTTGCGATATTGTTCACTCAGCACCTCTGCTACCTTCTTGATAACATAAACCCTCTGACATCTTCTATATACTCACGGGTATTTAGTGTGATCATTACACCCTTATAGTATAGTTATCGTAATTGAGGCTATTTGGATTATTAGTAATTTTAATATTAGCGTAATGGTTAAGAGGGCTGACTTATATTAGCTAATAAAAGCTACGCTAACCGGTTTAAATTTACTTAGTAAGACTATTACTTATGTTATAGTCCGACCTATAATGGTAAGCTAAGTGGGTGCCAAGTAGGGTTTACTATTAAGGTACGGTAGAAAACTAGAAAAGGCTACCGTAACCCACTATATAGGACCTATGGGTATAGCTAATTCCTAGCTAATGCCCAGCCTGTTATGTGCTCTTACACGTGCCGTACACGGACCGTGCCCGGTCCGTACCCGGCTAATACCTAGTTAATGCCTAGCCCGTCACGTGCCCTTACACGTACCGTATACGAATCGTACTCAGTTCATACCCGAACCAGGCTCAAATTGGATACTGCTTATCCTGTTATGTATACAGTTACGTAACCTATAAACTTAATAGTCAATGGTTCAAGTCCATAATATACTCTATTTTCTACGGATACTGTAAGGGCTACGGCATCTCGCTAGTTAAATATGGGGCACGGGCTTTACTCGCCTAATACGTGAGCCGGGCGCGAGCTGGTAACACGACGTTCAACGCGCCGTATAAAGAATCGGCCGATCCAACCCTAAGCCACTGACGTTGCTTAACGCGCCTTTAAACCTGGTATATAACGCGCCGTATGAAATATCGGCCGATCCAACTCTAACCACCCGCGCTATTTAATATACCCTTAGGCCTAACGTATAATATATCTTCCTTATCAACGGTACCGTATAACCTCCCTTTAATAAGTCGTATAACGTATTAGCTGGTTTAACCTTAAGCCATCGATGCTATATAATCCGCCCTTTAACTTTACTGCTGGTACCGTATAACGTACTTATTAATGCATTGTATAATGTATTCTTTTTACTGCCAGTACCGTATAATATACCGTATAATATCGAGTTTTTGCCTTTAATACCATGTAACGTACCCCGTATAATACGTAACTCCTGTTAAATTCAATCTACAAATTTTTATAAATACGGACGTCCTTGTAACCCTTAAAACTTCCTCACTTTCCCTTTTACAACGTCGCCCTCCTTTACCATTTACTTTTTTTCGTAATAATTTCACTTCCTCCCTTTATATTTCAATTAACAATTTTCGCCAATATTTTTTGGCCATTTCCTTTACCTCGTTTTTATAACCGACGTATATAATAAATTTGATTTAGTTTATATTACCGCTGGCCCCTTTAGTAAAAATAACAAGCCGCTTTATAAAGTATATTACCTTATTATATATTAATATCTTGCCGTTAATTCCCTTTTATAACTGTTTCGTGTTCTAAGAAATCTCCTTTTTCTTCATAATAGTAAAGATAAAAGCGAACTTTTTTTACGGGTTAAAGACGTTTATATATCGTATAGTAACTGACTTTTTAACTTCAACGTTTTTTTACTTATATTTAAGTTTATTAGGCGTAAAGTGATCGTACGTACCGAAAGGTTTATAATAAGGTAAGCTTATAAATTCATCTCATAAAAAACCTAACCTTGATTTAACCACTTTTTGTAATGTATTGAAAAAAATAAACTTATTTACAACCTTACACAATTTATGCGTCCTCCTATGTTAATTATTTATTGCGACTGAGGATAAGGGTTAAATTTTATCCTTTACGCGTAAACGTTAAAGAGATATCTTAGATCATCGACCTGTTTTTACCCTCATCTTTTTAAAGTTAGTTAATTAGTTTACCCGGTTTCGCAATATTCCTTGGGTATAAAAAATCCTCATCGTACCGGCCGTATAAGCCGTTACCCCTTTGTCTATACTTCCTCATCACTATTTTCTTTCGGGTCTATCTTTTTCTAAAACTCTTTCGTTACTTTTTACGGTATCGCCTATTTCTAAAAATGAAACTCCTTTAGCCGACTGTATTTTAATGTATAACGTTTTCGCCCTAGCCCACTTTAAATACCATCGTTTATATTTTAGTAGTTTGAACCTAAGTAATAGAAATAATATAGTTATTCGGGTTATATATTTTATAACTAATCTTAATTACGGCTTATAAAATATTACGAACGACGTCTAAAGCCTAATTATACCAGCTCCGATTTTACCTGTATCTTATTTTTTAAGTTTATTGAAAAGCGAATTAATCGGGCTGACTGCGAATGGACGTAAAATCGTACACGGGTCGACCGCGTCGCCCGGGCTTAAATTAATATATTATAATCTTTGGTAACACGCCTAAAGGATCGTTTAACTTGCCCTACCTCTTACCTTACTTTTCGTTCATCGTTATCGTCGAACTTCTTTAACGTTTGTCCTTTTTAACGTTATCCGCTATCATCGGCCTTTTTTAACGCTCGGCCCTCCTCTTATTATCCGTTATCGGCTTTCCTTGACGCCCGTCCCTTTTTGCGTTATCCGCTATCTTTGACGTTGCCTTGTGTTCGTCCCACATTTTACCAGCACCCTTTATCGGTATCTATTAATACCCGTTACGTCTTTTATTGTTTTCTTTTCCCGATGTTACTTAGTGTCCAAAGTTAATTATACTAAAGCCTTTAATATTAATAATGCTAATACTCGTTAAATCCCTATGAAAATAATAATAACTAATAAGTATATTTTATTAGGTCGTAGTAAAAGTCGTTTCATAGTCAGATACGTATCCGAGAAAGTCTGGTAATATTCACCCGGTCTTACTTATTATATTATGCCTTCGTTTAACAATATTTTTTCGTTTCTTTTTATAAATTATATCTTATTCTGAAGTTATTAACAGCTTTCCCTATATATAGTTCAATATAAGTTCGACGCCGACATCTAAATACCGGTTTATTATAAATTCGAATATCTTTATATATTGTTTTCAATTTGTTTAGGGTTACGATATATTAGTAATTTTCTTATAATTTCTAATTCGGTTTATGATAGACTTTTCATTTAATAAATATAAAACTAACCATATTTTATCCTTTTTTTATTAAGAAAATTTCTTAAATTTCAAATTTCTCGTATATACCATTTTTTATATTATTAACAATTAAAATTAATCCCAGACGAATATCAGATGGAACTTACGAAAAAAAAGGGGTCCAAAGCCATTCGCTTAACTCAATACACATGAAATATGAAGTATTTACCAAAAATATCTATAAGAATATTAAATGGATTCGAAATATTGACGACTTGGTATTAATTATAAAAATAATCGAGTTCTTTTATTTAGACGATTGGTTTTAATATTATAAAATCTTAGTTAAACATCGTTCCTTACCTTATATCTCTTTACCAAACGTCGTTTATAGTTCGTTGCCATTTTAATTTATTATTAAATATAAATTATTGTCGTCTAAGCTAACTCTTTCTTTTTGAGTAAATAAGTTAAAAATATAACAATTCGGTCTGTCGAACTAATTAACGACTTCATATCCCTATTTACCTTCAGAATAAGTCATATTTTATACCTATTTATTAAACGGTTTACGTTAAATCCGGTAATCGTTGATGATCGGTTATTTAACGTGAATTAATAAACAGATAAATATAAAGTCTAATTATATTATAAAAAGGCGGGACGAAAATATATAAATAATTTTAAGGTTTCTAGTTTACTCATTCAATACCGTTATATATATATAAATAATACATTATAAACAAAAGTTATTTAACTGTTATGAAAGACTATAAAGTCGTTTAAAATACGTCTACCTAATCCAAACAGCGGTTACTAATAATAGAAGCCGGGAATTTATAAAATTTCCGTTATATATTCCAGAAACGTTCTGTATACATATAGGCAGTAATAAACTATATAACTTTAAGTTGGACGAGCTTGGAAAGAAGGCCCGTAATAACTAATAAATATCAGGAGCCGTTTTTAATAACTAACAAATCGATTATTAAGTCGACAGAAATATACGCTTAATACTGATCTAAAATAAAAAGGGGTTAAAGAAGGCTTTGTAGTAAAATATAATAAGGTTTCATCCCATTATATTACATATATATTCGACATAGGTATCGAATATTTCCGATTATCCCCTTTTTATGGTAATTCTATTAAAAAACGTAAAATAAAATGTTTTTATTTGGATACTCTATAATAAGCGAATTATAAGTTTATGATAAGACTTACGTCATTAACAATTTCTAATTCGATAATTATCAACGATTACGGTAACGTAATACTCCTCGTAAGTTAATTTTGTAATCTGTAATTTATATTGTTTATCTTATTTTAGGTGAGAAACATCTAACGCCTTTAAAAACCACTAATAAACAAACCTTGTATAATAGGTCGTTCGTTACTCTTTAGTCTTATAATTCCGTTAACGTTTACGGGCCGAAAATAAGGCGACTATTCGGCACTAACGATATCGGCGGGCCTAATACGGGCCGGATTCGTTACGATACCGCCGGTTTCGTCGTATTAAAATCTTTCGATATTATCCTCGATAATGATTCGAGCGTAAACCGGGTCCAGGGCAGTCCTGCCCTCGATGACCCTTCGAAAACCTTCGACTTACCTTTGAAATATATGTCGTCGTAATCTAACAACCAAACCTTCGTCTTAACAAAATCGTCTATAGAACCCGGCGTAATTTACGTTCTTTTAGTATGAAAATCTATTAATATTATATCTAATATAATAATAAAAATAGGCTAAAAAAACTTGCGTAGTATTTCTTAATTTCAGGCTTATATTACAATCTGCGGGTTAATTCATCCAGACACGCACTATGAATTACAAGCCTATACCATAGGTATTATTAAAAAAGCAAAAAGATTTCGTCTTATTTAACTTGGCGTTTCGAAATTAAACGTAATAAAGAAAAATAGTTTAATCTTTTTTAATCCGTTAAAATCGTAAACGGGGTACGGATAATACGTAATTCAGAAAACTATGCTTTCAAATAGGATACCACCGCATAAAGCTCCTTATTGTAAATAATATAATTATATTACGCATTTATCAATTGTACGAAGTAATAAGTTACTAGCCTTAAAATAATATCCTTATCTCATTACAACAAATACCCTCCTAACGCCGTTTTTAAATAGTCGGTTTCCACTATCATTAGCATATTTAAATCCTAATATGCCAAAATCGTGGCCATAATAAAGATATTATTTAAGGTTTAAAATATATATTCCTCTCATTTCGTCTATACTTAACGAATTCTTTATTTTGTGAATCAAATGAAGTAATCAGATAATTTGGAAAAAATTACTAATAAAATTACGATAAAAGTTAGTAAAACCTAAAAAACTTTAAACCTCTCGAATAATACGTGGTAACTTCTATTCGCGAATTACCCAAACATTTTTAGGGTCGGCCTAAATACTTACCCCAAGTATTATAATAGAACCTATATATTTTACCTCTTCAATTACAAAGTTATATTTTTCTAGGTTCAAATTTAACCACATATTACGAAAACGTTCCAAAACTACGCGAACTCTTACTATACAATCCTATTTAATACCTTAAAAAAACCAAAAGGGTTTTCAGGTCCGTTATAACGAAATTAGCTAAAATATTAACTATTACATAATTAATATATCGTTAAAACGTCGCTGGCGTTTTTGTTAACCTAAAAGGGGTAACCAAATATTTATATAACACGAATTGCATATGAAACGCCGTTAATTCCTTTTATTCAAGTGCCACCCGAATAAAGTAAAAACTCGCTTAAATATCTAACTTCGTAAGATATATCAATTTCGATAACGTACGTAGGGTTTCTTTAATTAAAGGTAAAGTAGAGCGGTTTTACTCGGTAATCTTATTTAGTACTCGGTAATTAATACAAAATCGTTATCCCCCCTTAGGATTAAAAATAAATAATACCGGCTTTATAGCCGATGAAAAGTTTACCTGAATTTAACTTTTGTTCATCAATTTCGTAACTTATCGTCGAAATTAAAAAAATTAATTTCGTAATATTAAATATAATAGCCCTTGAAATCATTTCAATAAAAATCCATTTTCTTTTGGTTTAATATAAATTTAATAATAGAGATTCCCCATGTATAAGAGTAAGGGTATAACTTTATTTTTATTTAGTAGGTTACCAAATTTTATTAATTTTAACAAAAAACATAATTGATACTTTTCTTTTTTAACCGTAATCGTCGCTGTTATTCATAAAATCCACGTTATTTCGTAAAGTTTTATAATAAAAACCAATCGAAACCAATCTCCTGTATGTTATACCTTTCGATACGAACGTTTTACTAAACCGATAAAAACCGAACTTACTACGCCCTGTATATCTCTCTAACTAAAACGTACCATTACCACATCGATAACTAAACCTTTTTAACCCTGAATTACTAAATAACAACCGCCAACATCTTAGGTAACCTATTAATATCGTATCTAAGGCGTTTTAAAATTATATTTCACGTTATTCCAGGAATAATATATATTAATATCAGGTTAGATTATTTATTATTATTCATATAAAACTTTACTATTTGTGTTATACCCGTATTTTACCGTAATCCCATTGTTGTATTAGAATTTTGAAAATATAATAGCTGAATTTACTTTATCATTGATCATTATATTAAAACCGTGTTTACAATATAATAATAATTACAATGAAAATCGACTTAAGTATCTAAAAAGTAGGTGTTATTAAAAAGAATAAGGATAAAGAATGTATTCTCAATTATACGTATTTTTTTGTAAAATTCAACTTCTTTTTATTCTATTTTACAATTATACTATTAAAGCTATATAACCCTTAAATAAAACTGTATTTAGAAGTTAGACTTCCCCCGTTGCCATTAATAAAAAACCTTTTTTTACCTTTTCGACTTAAATCGTATATACTTATATAAAATATAATACCGGACGGAAATCGTAACTATATTAGTAATAGTATAACTAGCTATAATGTATGTAATGCCCTAAAGTAAGCCTAATTTAACGTTTTTTACCGCTGTTTACGTCGTTTTACGTCCTTAATTTTAAACGCGTACCAAACGGGTTTACTAAAATAACTAACCGCTATCAAAATAATTAGTCATAATTACCCCGACTCTTTAACGAAAATATTTAAAAGGCGTAAACCCCTGTTATAACTGTATTATTATCCGGCTGTTGAACCTGTATTAGTCCCACTAATTAATGACCAAAACGTTGCTTTAAATACAAAAAATCCAATTCGTCAGCGAATTCGCAATACTTTTTTAAGTCTATGACATAATCCACATGGTTAACACCTATCATAATGTATTTGTCGCGAATATGTAGCAATACACGAAAACGTAAGTAATTACACTTGACGGCCGAAGGCTAATTTAAGCCGCCCGTTTAAGTCAAAAGTATTTCGAATCTAATAACAAATAGCATTTATAAATATTTATTACTTATAACTAAACCTTTTAATTCGATCAATACCTTATTCACGCAGTAAAAGTCACTAAAGATAACCTTAATATAGTTAAAAAAAAACTTTCTTATATCGTATATATCTTTATATTCTTTAACTTTGTAATACGCTGTAACTGCCTTCTTTACCGCCTCTGTATAATATCCTTATATATAAACAAACGTGTATTGACCTTTTATAATCCACATTTTATCTGCTTCTAATATAAATTCGATCGTTTAGTGCGTTGCCGTCTACGTAAAAACGGATACGTCTAATCGCAATTAGTTGTATCGTTTTCGTCCTCCTTAAGCCAGTGATAAACTAACACGAGTTGTAGCTAATTCAGCTTCGAGTTATTAAATTTTAACCTCGATTTAGGCGAGGTTGAATATAAGGTCGATAATTAAATTCGACTAAATCGACTATTATAATTACTTTATAGCAGACGCAATATAGCTTACGGTATCTTATAAATGAAAAATGTTGGTTTAGGTTAGCCTTAAAAAGGTAGGATATGCATTTATAAAAGTGGAAGATTAGCTATTCACTGACAACCTATTTTCCCCGATAACGTTAAAATGTAACGTAAAATTATTAACGTTTACTATTGATTTATCTATTGTAAGTAACATTAATTTTAAAAGAAAAAGAAAAAACTTAATAATATATTATAATGTGACCTACGATAGTAAGCTAAGTGGATGTTAAATATGGTTTATTATTAAAGTACAGTAAAATACTAAAAAAGGTTACCGTAGCCTATCGTACAAGACTTATAGGTATAAATAGTACCTAGCTAACATCTAGCCCGTTACGTACCCTTATACGTGCTGTATACGAACCGTACTCAGTTCGTACCCAGCCAGTACCCAGCCAATACCTAACCGGTCACATACCTTTACACGTGCAATATACGAACCATATATGGTCTGCACCCGGACTGGGCCCAGATCGAGTACTGCCTATTCCGTTACGTACACAGTCACGTAATCTATAGTCCTAATGGCTAATAGCCTAAGTCCATAACAACCATCAGGATAGAAGGAATCTTTAACATCCTGATAATAAGGTTAAGGGTTTCCCATATTACCATACCTATATTAAAACCTATTATTATACTATAGACCTCCGATGCCAGAACGTTTCGTGTAATTATTTTACATTTAACGGAGGTTTAATAGATTAGGTTACCAATAATGGTAAACCGATTTTCCCACCTATCTTTATTGACGAAGGCTATTGGAGAGCCGATTTGTAAATATAAGTCGGTGTTATTTATAAATAACCTGTCCATAAATATTATTAACTTGAATTTTAATAAGTCGACTAAAACCATATTAATCCCGCGGTTCAAGTTTCGCATTTACCACTTGGATCTTTTATCTAATAGGTCAAAATTCTTATCCGTTTATCTTATACTTATATAACGATAGATAGATCGTAAAAGGCTTCCAGTTAGCATAAGTTAATAATATAGTCACCTCGAGTACGTTATTCCAAGTACTGTTAAGCCTTAGCCTTGTTATTCTTGTTAATCATAATTAGAATAACGCTCTAACCCTTTTAGCAAAAACTAAGGCCAATATTAACATTAAGTATACAGATTAACGATCTATTAAATTTAAGTTAATTGTCATTCGTTAACGTTATTGCCGTCTTATAGTTTTTAAGCTTAAAGTTTTTTATCATTCATTATACTAATACTATAAAGTTAATAATTCCGATGAAAACAGTATCGTTAATTTATATACCTATTACGTAAAATTCTCTTTCTTACGTTACTAACAAACAAGGGTTTTAAGTTAAAGAATTTATTATTAACCGTAATTTAAAGTACGACTGGTAAGTTAAAAACCAATAAACGCCTGTTTTAGCTAATACATATAGTAGCTTAATACATCATATTACCGTGCCTAAAGGGTAAATAATACGAAGTTCCTATATAATTTTTAGTAGTACGATCCGTTATAAATCCATTGTTCACTGCGTATAAGCTTGCATTATATTACGGCTATTAATGGTAAAATTGCTTTTAATTTTAACTAACAAATATGTTACTAAAACGACCATCAAAAGTTAAGTGATTTTTTAGATTATTGGTGATTTCATAAGGATTTAGTCTTCACCTTCATTACCGTATCTTTAAACGATTAAACGTGATTTTTTGTACGGCTATTTCGTGGTTTTACCTTTGACCTCGTAAATTATACTCGACTTAAAAATCGTAAAGTTTATGTTTTAAAGGTTAAAATCAGTTTTCGGCACCAATTGTACAACCCTTCGAATTAATAAGCTATTAATTTCAACCTTGTCACTTTCTTTAAAGGGTTTGTCGAAAGTCTTAATAATTCTTTATACTCAAAGCTTTAATGCTAAGTTTTCATTATCCTTTTTTTTCTTGTTTACCTAAGCAGTATTATAGATGCGGCTTGGTGTATATTTCTTCTTTTTAACATTCTTTTTCTTCTGAGGTCGTCCGCGTTGACAGCGTTTCATTGGCTTGTTAATAACGAGTGGAGGAGGTTTGTATTAGCTTAATCGTTTGACGTAGGAGTCTTTATTATTAGTAATCTTAATATAAGGATTAACCTATTTAGTTTGGAAGGATATAAAACTGTTAACAATTTTAATAACTACTTTAAAGCTCGCAATACTTAATATTTTATATAGGATTTCCTATTTACTCAGCTTCTGCCATATGAGGATTTTACTTTATAATATTAAAGCAAATAAATTGATTACCAATAGACCGCTCTTAATGTTAAGGGCGTTATTGAACTAGCAGTGTGCCGATTTTCTTCGTAATTTCCTTAAAGCTTTGTTGTAAACCGCAGCATATTTTTGAAGACTTGCTGAAGATAGGGATTCACTTATTAGGAGTGGATACGCTTTAAAAACTAATAGTATTAGCACTAAAACGTCAGGGCTCACAGTATTATTCAGGCCTTTTACTATTATCAAGTATACCTCCGAATCCATAAAGATTTTAATTTCCAGCGTTAGGATATTATACGTACGTCGAAATAAGGCGTATATTCTTTTAACCTTCCTAATATTTTAATAAGCCTTTACAAGTAACTATTTACATTAAATACCCATTATCTTGGTATTTTCTTGGAATTCCGCTGTCGCAAAGTTAATACCGGTATTGTAGATAATGACGTTAGGTAGACCTAAATACGTATCAATTCACAACATCCTTAATGTTTTCCACGTATTTTTTGCTGAAAGAAATTTTAAAAACTTAGTTTCGTAAAAAGAGTTTACGGAGTTAAAGACGTAAAAAACAAGCTTATTATTGAAGTCAAATGCATTAAAGAGATTTTATAGTTGAAGTTCTTATCGTTTTTTAATATAAATTTGAATTTCTGGGGGGCTTAAATATACGTTTGACAATAATAACAAAGTCTTTTAATAGCTTTTAAGATAAAGTATTCCATATTTTTATTCCTTACGAATTTTAGGACTTTGTATGCTTATGAATAGTTGGGTAGTTAAAATACTGGTGTAGGTAACAGATCTCCAGCTTCGTTAAGTTTAATACTACTGTTTTTAGACCTTAAATATAAAATAATGAGTGCCCCTATTTAAGGGCGAGTGGAAACCTCCAGTTGTTTTTAACCAGTTTATTTGCGTTAACGTCGACGTTAATATCAAGAGTCTTTGTATCTTTTAATTAAAGTAGAAAATGAATAAGAGACTTGAGAATGTGAAACGTAATTGCTTCTATAACAATTTAAATTACCGTTATCTCTAGTAACGATAGTTGTTTGCCTAGACTAAAACCAACTTTAACTTTACTAGTATCTTAATGATTAATATTAGTAGCTATAGTGCTTTCCTTCCGCAGTACCACATACTACGAATAGCCTCCTATTAAGTACTTTACTACCCCTATATCTGACATAATACCTTAAAACGTGTAGTTTGCATAAAGATCGCAAATGTTAAAGATACATAAGGGGTTGGAGTCTTAGTTAAAGTAAAGGTAGGGGTTTTTACTACTTAAACGATATAGGAAAGCGTGGTCAGCTAATTATTAGACTATATTAGGAATAGTATTTTCGTATTATTTAATTATTTTCGGGGCGTTAGCATTATTAATTGGTTCGTCGCCCTCGAAATTTTCGATTTAATCTAAGTAGTCCTATTTGAAAGCAGTAGGGTATTAAGAGTGATATCTTGCCTTTCTGTTATTGCGCTCGATAGGGGAGTCTCGAGTTGACCGGTAGCCGGATTTACTATAAATCTAACATCTTTTACCACTATCACGAAGATAGTATTTACGGTTAATAGATCCGCTTAAATTCTGGCTTTATTAGCACCAACGTAGTCGTTTCCGGTTTGTAAGAAGTAGGTCAGACTTTAGGCGTTATGGGCGCTCGTACTTACAGTCGATATAATTAATTACCGTAAAGTTTTCTTTATTCACGTTAAGGAAGTTACCGGCTTAGGAGTATATACTAAACAAGTTTAGTATACTTATTATTATAGTAATAAGCGAGGAACGTATTAAGTTAAAAAAGTCTTTACAGGTGGTATTTAGGAGTTATAAGGCATATTCGAATTTACTAACGCGTGTAACTACTACCTGTACCTGTTCTCAAAGCGTGGCTTCACTAATACGAGCTTTTCTCATTGCTTTTTAGAATAACATTAACTTGTTAATGATTTAGTTAAGTATATCTATTGGTATTTCCTCCTTTTTTTTAGCTATTATCATTACTCACCTAATAATAGCTCAATTTGTATAGTATTATATAAAGTGGACATTGTATTCGAAGTGGCTCTTTATGCTATTGTAATCTTCGCGAAACGTAGTTGTTTGGGTTAGAAAGGTTAGGTAATGACCCTTAGTGTGATTTATAAGTATTTCGGAAAATAGTAAGTAAAAAATAAAAGATAAAACCTTTATTTATTTGTAAATGTTTAAAAAGGGCATTATTTTAATATCGAAAAGATTGTAAGGTTTTCTGTTATAATCTTTTGTGTCGTTCTAAATTTTGGCGAAGTCTGTAAAGAGTTTGTAATTAATATTGACTATTTTGACAGGTTTTGGAAAAAGGTCGCAATAATTATCTTAGCTTTAAATAGTGTTTTTTAATGGGTTAAGCCCTAAAACTTTTGAGGTACGGTATTAAGAGTAATTGACTGTCGCCTAGCCCAAGGTGTAAAGTCTTATGATAAGACTTGTAGTAGGCTTACGCTCGTAGGCAAATCTAAAGGAGAAAGGTTTTTAAGGGTTTTAGCGATTGAATTGCTAAGGAGCGATAAGTATTTAAGGGTTTTAGAAGGCCTAACAATCTTGTTTAATTAACTAGTATAAAGAGCTAACATAAATACCTCTAACCTCATTGGCAGCCACTACTTTACGTATCTTACCGCCGTTAAGGACGTACTCCGCGCTGTTATATAGGGGTATTGAATTGCTGAGTAAGTTAATAGGTTTCTTATCGCCAGCGCATAAAAAGGTTTGATTTAGCTAAGGGTAAGTTAAAGGTCTCTTGGATTGCGTGTGGGGGCGTCAAAGTTTTTCAACATCCTTTCTTTTATGCATTAAACCTTAAGGGTATTCTTTAAGTTAAGCTAGATCGAAAAGTTCCTATACTAGTTTTATATTTCCCTACGTTCATAAGTAATCCCTTTAGCGTTTAAGTCTTACTTCAATATTTATCTTAATTCCTTTTTAAATCAAAGTCTATATATCCCTGGTTTAGTTATTAAAAAGGTTATGAAACTTGATAAAAGTGTTGTCAGGGAAGTTAACGTTATAGTATTTAACGATATAATAGCCGATAAAGTTAGTAAGGTGTTTTTCAATGAAGTTTTTATCCCCATCTTATCCTTAAAAGTTGTAGTTATAGTGTTTGGTAAAGAAGTGTCCAAAGGCCTTGATTACTTCTTTGTTGGCAAAGTCGGTAATGGTTTGAAGGCGTTCGCTTGTAGTAGCCATCTTTATGTGCTGGTTTGCGTAGAATGAGGGACTTGATGATTTTTGGGCGTAAGGTCTTGGTGTTTTGGCGTAAAGTCGCGTGGGAACTTAGTGACTTGGCGACTTGATAGCTTAGCGTAAGATCGCGCGACGTGGCTTTTTTGGCGTGACTTGTTCTTTTCGCTTAAAGTAGCGATCTTGACGATTGAATTGGCGTAGAGGAAGTGAAAAAAAAGAAGAAGGTGCAAAGGTTTGGTGTAGAAGGTAAAGTCGAAGGTCGTTGTTGGTGGTAGAGGGCAAAGGTTGTTTGTTATTTGGTATAAGAACTTAGTCGTTTTTCTACAGTAGTAGCACCTGCAGTAGTACTAACTTAGCCGTTTGCCAACTTACCAAACTTTAAAACTTTTTTGACAGTCAATTTTTGCGTCTTTAAGAAAGATCAATAAATATTTTTTAGTGTTTTTAATAGCGATATCGTCGCTATATTTAGTCTGTCGTAGAGACTACACAGCCTAAAGGTCTTCTTTACGTACTGCCGTAGAGACTGTATAGTATTAAAGGCCTTTTGCAAGAATATATCCTCTACCCTAACGATAACGTAAAGCGTAACAACTGGAAAGTAGCCTTTTTTTTACTTATCTAATCTATGCTTAATCCAATAAGCACTAATAAGTATTAATAGGGCTTTAGACATTACAACGTTGTCGATTCGAATTATAGTCGAAGTAATAGTAGTATTGCGTGGTCAAATAGTAGATGTATTATTTTAGGTTTAGCCGACCGCTAGCCGGTCTACACTATAATTTGTATGGCCAATTGCTTGGCTCGTGCCCTAGTATGAAGTGCAACGTACTGCACTCGACTTACACCTAATGCGGTAAGTCTCCATAAAGCAATGCACTCAACTTGCAATACAGTCAACTTTACTGTAAGTAAAGTTAACCTACTGCACTGCATCTAGTACTATTCTAACACAGTGAATAACTATAGAGAGTTTTTAGGTTTTTTTCGAGTTTATTCGACAAAATTTTCTTTATAAATATAAAAAAGATCGTCGTCAATAATATAAAGCTATTTAAAGTTATAAATAGCTATGGTAAAGGCTATAATAAGGTAAAATATTGTAAAATTAGCGTAAAGTGAGATTAATTATAAATTTGGGTTAATTATGTCTTTATTAGCTATATCTAACGGAATTAAGGTAAGTAACTCAAAAAAAGGGTGTTTTATCAGAATATCTTTTTTTCGTTGTATTTCGAGGTTTGTATTACCTGAAAGGCTGCCGACGTCATCTATTATAAGGAGGAGGTTGGGAGGTTAGACAATCGAAAAGGTTGTGAGGAGGTTGAAAGAAAGTTGTGAGGAGGTTGAGGCTTGAGGCTTGAGGCTTAGGGCTTGAGGCTTAAGGAGTCTTGTGTATGATGGGACGCGTATCAACAACTATTTCTGATGAATATGAACGAGTTAGGGAATGCCCTTTTTAGCTGTTAATCTTTTTAAATATCGTCCAGGGAGTCTGATTCAGGAAGGATTCAGGGAGTCCTGTAGTGTCGATTCTTAAGGTTGTAGCACACTTAAGATTTAGATGGTTTGCTGGTAGCAGGGAGGGTCTTCATCGTGGTACCTTTCCGTTGTACCTTGCGATCTGTGCTATACAGTACTGATCAGTGTTGGTACACAAGGTACATTGTACGTATGATAGAAAAGATGGGTGGGTGAGGATTGAATTGGTTTCTTTGATTGTTGATGTAGCTAGATAGAAGAAAGGGATTACCCAGTTGCCAAAAGATACAGCAACCCTTGTAATACTTGCTATCCCTGTTAAGCTTGCTAATGCAAGCTACCAATGTAAGTCACTATTCTATAGTTAACTTACGCTAATTAAAATGGTTAGTGGTAGTAGTAAGTAAGTTAATTTATAAATGTTAAATGGTAATAGTAAGCAGTTTGACCTACATTGGTTATAATAGCTAATGGATTTATATAAGCAATTAAAGAAAGGGGAAAGGGGAGAGGTTTATGGGAGTAAGAGTATGCTAGGGGTAATGTTACAGGCTGGTGTCTATAGTAAACCCTTTTGTTGAAATAGCAGTCAATTCTAATATTATTAAGTTAACTATACCGATTTTAAGTTGATTGTACTGATAGCAAGTTGCCTATATTGTCTGTAACTTAACTGCAAGTTAAGTGTAATAGGTACCCACTTTAGATTAGGGCACGGGCCAAGCAATTAACCATACAAATTAATGTGTAGACCGGCTAGTAGTCTACCAAACTTAGAAGTAACACATTACCACTTTCAATGCAATACCAGTTATTTTAACCAGAGATTCGAATCGACTATGTTGCAACAATAAAGACCTACCAACATATAAACTAAAATCTGTTTTTATCTGTGCCAATATCCGTTCTCTATAACCAATACCCTAAACACCATAGTGAGGGGCAATCGTACTTTAATTGCCGACTTCTGCTTACGATATTAAGGCGAAGACTTCTGCCAGGTGTGTCACGGTCCAACTATATAAACACATGAATAAAATGACCACTTCATTTTCAATGCCGGGTATTTTATTACATGTCATGTGGCTCTTTAACACACTGTACCCGGGTAGCGTGGCTCAGTTACCTGTGGATGTTAATTTTGGCCGTCTGACGCTAATTAATATGCGCTTGAGCGATGATTCGGGGTACGTGGTGCAAATGCCGTGAGGAAGTACGGAGAGTTCGGTGAGTTCTCCGACATACCCGACCCCCGGGAAATTGGAGTCGCCGACTTCAATGCCTGATGATTGTCCATATTTGATCCATCCCCGAGGCGACGAATCTGCCCCTCGTGCCACGCTCCGAGAAGATGGCAGTACTCCAAGTCCTTTTGGCGGCAGTTTGGCTCCTTGCCCAGAACGTCGGCGCGCAGTTTGTCACGGCACCCACAGATCTCAACCATACTACCGGCTACCTCGATATTCCGGTGAGGTATAAGCAGGTACCGGATGGCATCTGCGAGACCACCCCGGGTGTGCGGTCTTTCAGCGGCTATGTCGACATCGAGGAAAACGAGCACATTTTCTTCTGGTTTTTCGAGGCACGCAATGCTGATCCCACGACTGCTCCGTTGACTGTCTGGATCAATGGTGGGCCTGCAAGTGACGCTCTAGCACGGAGAAGTGCAAGCGGAACAACACGCTGATAACGTGCCATATGTAGGGCTCATCTTCCATGATTGGACTATTTCAGGAGCTTGGCCCATGTGGTGTGGACCACAAAGGTGATCTGTATGTGTTTTCCCGGCCAACCTGCTATTCATCTCGAGTATACCTGGTTGGTAATCTTCAAGGCTGATCTTCAACCAGGTACTCCAACCCCTACGCCTGGAACAATGCCAGCAACCTCCTATTCATCGACCAGCCCACGGGCACCGGCTTTAGCTACTCGGACGCCGTGCCAGCCTACGTCGCCAAGTCCGGCAATGTGATCCAGCTGCCCGACGCCACCTGCCCAGACTACGCCGGCGCCTGCGGCACCTACTCGGCCTCCAACCTGCTCGCCACGGCCAACTCGACCCAGGCCGCGGCCCCGCGCTTCTGGAGGACGCTGCAGGGCTTCACGGGCGCCTTCCCGCAGTACGCGCGCGGCGACCTGCACTTCGCCAGCGAGAGCTACGGCGGCCACTACGGGCCCGTCTTCGGCGCGTACCTGGCGGCGCAGAACGCGGCCGTGCGTCGCGGCGGCGGTGGCGGGCGGGGCGCGCGCGAGCTGCGCCTGCGCAGCGTGCTCGTCGGCAACGGCTGGCTCGACCCGCTGCTGCAGTACGCGGCCTACGGGCCCTTCGCCGCAGGCGGCCCGGACGGCAACACGTACGACGTCGCGCCGCACGACGCCGCGGCGCAGCGCGCGGCGCACAACGCGATGTACGGGCCCGGCAACTGCGGCGACCTGACGCGCGCGTGCCGCGCCGCGGCCGGCACGGCCGGCGTCTGCGCGTTCGCCGACGCCTTCTGCACCGCTGAGGTCGAGGTGCCGCTGCGCGCCGCGGGCCGCGACGAGTACGACATCCGCGAGCTCGAGCCGGACCCGTTCCCGTACGAGTTCTACGGCGCGTACCTGAACAGGCCCGAGGTGCAGGCCGCCGTCGGCGCGTTCGTCAACTACACGGCGTCGTCGAGCCTTGTTGGCAATGCGTTTGCTATCACAGGCGACGACGACCGGGAGGCTGGCACGATCGAGGCGCTGCGCGAGCTGGTGGCGCAAGGGGTGTACGTGGTGCTTTATGCGGGCGATGCGGACTGTATGTTGCCGTTTTTTTCCTACTTTCTTTCTCGTCCCCAGCCACGAACTCCTCCGCCCCGTCAAGTACTGTTGCGCGCATCGCGGGCTCATGAACTCCGTACACGTAGACCTCTGCAACTGGCTCGGCGTGCAAGCCGTGGCGGGGGAGGTTGCCGCCCCCGGCTTCGGCGACGCCGGCTTCGCCGACATCGCGACCTCGGACGCAGTCGTCCACGGGCAGGTCAAGCAGAGCGGCGGCTTCGCCTTCGCGCGCGTCTACTACGCCGGCCACGAGGTGCCCTTCTACCAGCCGCTGCTCGCGCTGGAGATGCTCGCGCGCGTGATCGCCGGCACCGACGTGGCGACGGGCGCCGCGCGCGCCGTGGGCGCCGGCAGCAACTACCTCTCAGCCGGGCCCGCCGCGAGCACGTTCCGGGAGGGCAACGCCACGGTGCAGTTCGCGGTGGTGGACCGCACCGCGACCTACAACGTCACGACGGGCGCGCCGAACCCGCGCGCCGCGAACGGCACGGCGGGCGCGCGGCGCGCGGTGGCAAGGCGGGCGCGGACCAAGAGGCGCGTGGCGTCGTCGTCTCTGCAGCGCCAGAAAAAGCGGTAGGCTTCACAAGAAACACTAGTTTTGTTACAAGGCCTGATGGGCCAACATGCACGACTCTGCACTTTCCATCTACGCTGAGCTCTTCCACGGCTGTCTTCCAAAAAGCTAGTTCTTTTCTTGACCACTTCCCTCCCGCTTTGCACAAACGGAGACTCTTGCGCAGTGACTCGTTTCAGCGCAGCCATGGTGTGCCACTTCGGTCTCCGCGCCTGACCCCGATGTACAGTGTCGTGAAGTCACAACCGTTGAGCAGTACGACATCACGCCTGCAACGTGCTTCAAGCAGAAGGAGCATGGAACGAGCGAGTCATCCTCATCTCTCCAGAGTGACCAGGAAGCCACCCTGGCAAATTCTGCACTTGGTGGACGGCCTTTTTCTCAGCATATCCACCAGGACGCCAAGGTATACGGCACCTTCGCCTTGCCTGCCGGAATCAACCTGGTAGACTCCTACTGTCGGAGGTTGCATGCTTCTTGACAGAGACTCTCTCCATGTGTATGGGGCACTCGTTTGTGCCCAGTATTGAAATCTTTGCATACCGTTGATGCGTCAACTGTCTCGTTGGGATGCAGAATCGGTGTCTTCGGGTGGCTACAACAAAAGGAGCTCCATGTGCGAGGGAAGCCCATGGAAGAGCTCATCTCCACGGCGGCCCATTCCGTGCTGATGGCCAACATTGCTATGGTGCTCTGCAAGATTGGATGCAAAGGACAGCTGAACGATACCAGGCAGTCGGATTTGGAATGGTCGTCTCGGGTGTTGGCCTTGTGCAGGAAGACTATCTCAGCGCATGTTTGCAGAGACTAGAGCTATAGAAGGAGTCGCAGCCACCCAATGTGGCCGATACCAGCGAACACCGAGAGGAATGACAAGTCTTGTGAAGAGAAAAGCAATCCAAAGAAAAGGGATCCATTTTGATGTGTGTAGCTTGTGCCCATTGCTGCTATCTCTTGTCCTTATCCTGTTTCCGCGCTGTCAGTTTGGGTGGTAGCTGTAAACGCACGGGCCATGTACCTACCACCAGAGCAGAGCACCAGTGCAGTGCAGAAGACCTTTGTTTTCTTTCCATGTACCTCTCTCACCAAGTCCAAGTTGCCCGACTCGCCTGCAAGCCCCAACTGTCATCGCACACCAGTCAAGGCATTTCGATGCGTCGCATTGCGGTGCGAGCGTTTCGGCCGTGTCAAGGCACAGTCCGGAGCCACCGCACTCTTTCTCCCCTCCACAGGCCCCGAGCCAGTCCCAAGGCCGCCTATCCACAGAGCCTTGGCCAGGGCACCCATTCTCTAACCACGCCCACCATCGCCCACCGCAACCGCTCCCTTCGACTGTCGTCCTCGTCCTCGTCCTCGTCCTCGTCCCCGTCCCCGTCCCCGTCCCCGTGCACGCGCCCTCGACCCGATGTCTTGCGAGACGCCTCCCAGTCCCCCATGAATGTACGACGCGCAACGGTCGCTGTGGTGTCGGGCCTCGTCGGGTACGGCGCCTGGTACACCTACAACGGCAACGCGACTGACACCGCCCAGGGCCGCCACAGCCCTGCCCTCGCCTCCGCCCCCCGCGCCGAAACTGCCATTCCTACACGCTCTGTCCTTGTCATAGGCGCCGACGAGCTGCAAACGGCCAATTTTGTCGGCGAGGGGCCCATCACCAAGACCACCGACGACGACGGCCGCGCCGTCGTCGAGATGCTGAACGCAGACCAGTCTACTCAGAAGTTGAGGAAAATGGAGGAGTCCTATCATGTCAACCGGGGTACGGGTGTCCTGCGATACGATGTAGTCCAGCTGGCCAGCAATCACCCCATAGAAGACGACCACGCCGAGAAAATAGTCGAAGTCCCGGCGAGACCTGACACGGGTGCTGGCAGTGACTGGATGTTCTGGGGCGTCTTCGACGGTCACTCGTATGTTTCGTCGCAACACCCCTCTCCCTTGGCGCCGTGTTGTCTAATATGAGCGTGCACAGCGGATGGACGACGTCGGCAAAGCTCCGCCAAACCCTCATCAACTACGTCGCACGCGAGCTCAATGAAACCTACACGGCTGGCGGGGCCACGACCCCTCCCGAGGCTGTTGATGTGGCCATCAAGAAAGGATTCACCCGGCTTGATGACGAGATCGTCCACCAGAGCGTACAAGAGGTCTTCAAGTCAAACTCGAGAAACCTTGCTGCAGAGCTGCTTGCACCCGCCCTGTCCGGGTCATGCGCCTTGCTGTCCTTCTATGACAGCAGCACCGGCCTTTTACGCGTGGCTTGCACCGGGGACTCTCGTGCCGTTCTGGGCCGTCGGTCCGAAAATGGGAAGTGGTCTGCCACTCCGCTCTCCGTGGACCAGACGGGCGCCAACCCGGACGAGGCCAGCAGATTGAGAAAGCTGCACCCTGGCGAGGAGCATGTCGTCCGAAACGGCCGAGTCCTCGGTGGGCTGGAGCCCACGCGTGCCTTCGGGGACGCAACCTACAAGTGGAGCCGGGAGGTCGCCAGTCGCCTGCGGGAGTCCTTCTTCGGGCGCTCGCAATCCCCTCTGATGAAGACGCCTCCTTATGTCACAGCAGAGCCTGTGGTGACTACAACCAAGGTGCACCCGGAGAGGGGTGACTTCCTGGTCCTGGCTACGGACGGTCTCTGGGAGATGCTAACGAACGAGGAGGTTGTTGGACTTGTCGGAAAATGGATCGAGACCCAGACGTGGAAAGAGTCCAACTCTCAGCTCGATTCGGTTTGGTCCAAGATTTTTGGCGGACAGAAGGCGAACGGTCTTCCTGTGGAGCATGGAACCGAGACTGTTGGAAAGGACGGCCAGAAGACCCCAATTCGCGTGCGACAGTGGGGCATCTCGGCGGAAGACGATAGGTTTGTGGTCAAGGACAGCAACGTCGCCACGCATCTCATCCGCAACGCCCTGGGCGGGAAGAACGAGGAAATGGTCTCGGCTCTTCTGACTCTGCCATCGCCTTATTCGCGGCGCTATAGGTAAGGTGGAGATTTCACGTTGGCTACCATGCATGTACTAACAACGAATGGCAGGGACGATCTGACAGTGCAAGTCATCTTTTTCGGTAACGGAGAGAGAGCACAGAACAAGGAACAGGAGATTGTGGTCAACGACGAGGCCACAGCGCCTCCTCGGGCCAAGCTTTGAGGAGCACCGCGCTGAGCAGAGCAGAACGATGGCATGGGATTCCGGGGTTTCCGTGTGATGTTGCGCAACGAGGCATCTGAAAGGCGTGGAATATGCGGCAGCATGTGGACTTGCATCGTATGGATAGAAACCAGGAGACAGCCCTGGGTGTTTTGGCCACAAGCAATGCACGAGTCGCGTCAAGCGACATCAAGGACGCCGTATAGACTAGCCCGTGGCACCCACCACAGCTAAGAAGCCGGCCGGCACCATACGTGCCTGTGTGGTTCAATGCCGTGTCAACGGCCGCCGTTGCTATACCGGTCGATGCTAAGCGGAGAAGACGCCGTGGCGCACATGCTGTGCATGAGCCTGGTGGCCTGTCATGCAGTACTGTCTCGAGTAGGCCGGAGGTTTCATTCATCATCACCAGTGCTGGCAGGAGGTGTTGGAGGCAGCCAAGCCCTTAGAGCTCATGCAGAGCGTTGGCCCGTGGAACTTCCCACGGCCAAGAAACATGACATTATTAAAGCAAGATGTGCTTCCCATGGAGGCGTGAGGCGTTCTCAAGGCTTGAGTCTCGAAGGTTGCGAGGTGGCGGAACAATACGGAGAAAGAGAAGCAAAGGGTTGTAGGTGGTTCCGCACAAGCAGCGAACGAACAACTACCAGAGCAAGAGCAAGCAAGGCCTTGGCGAGCCTGACCGACCTGGCCAGCAACGAGGCCAGGAAGGAAGCTGCAAACAAACAAACATGACAAGGTGCTCCTGCAGGAGCTAGCTGCTGATCAAGCTCCCGCCAAACCACTTGCCTCCAAAATGTAGCTTGCTACCCCTGCTGCACGACCGACCGTCCACCTTACCACCGCTAGTCGGTCGAGACACGCACCTGTGGAACCCAGGAAACCCACCTGGTGGACCAATTTCTCTGCAACCTCCCGCACTTTCTCTTGCTTTCCTGCTCTTATCCGGTCCTCGAAGCCCTACTTTGTCTGACAGCCTGTTCACGACGTCGAGCCTTCAGTCCACGCACTCTTGTTAGCAGCAGCAGCAGCAGCAGCAGCAGCAGCAGCAGCAGCACAATTGGATCCGCCCGCAACGCACGCGCTCAGTCTCGGCTCCTCCCAAAGCTTTGGGCCCTGATTCTCCATTGCAGCCATGGTTGTCTTCGATGGTCACGAGTTCTTGACTACCGAGGAGAATCGGCTGAAGGAAGATCGCCACCGTGAAAAGTACTGGAAGAAGTGGGGCTCCTATCTTTCCGAGCGACAGTGGGCCACAGGTTCGTCACACGCCGCTGTCGCGGCCTTCCTGCGCCTGTTGGTGCGGAACGTGGAGGGCGCCAAGCTGATGCGGTGCCACTGCAGTGCGGGAAGACTACAGCCATGACGGTGACGCCTGGAATCGTGAGTTCCACCTACCCGGGGCATTGCCTGCTGCCCAAAGATCCATCCCCGCAGACGAATGGATTTCTGGCAGTAAAGCAAGACTGACTGACGTCTGCCTCTTTGTCCCACCAGACTTCCCCCACGAACACGCACGGTCCCGGACCTACAGATGGGGCGAGGATGGTATTGCTGGTGTCTGTGACACACATGGCTTCCAGAACATTGCCTTCGCTTTCTGGAATGGGGAAGAGTCCGTCTACACCCTGTACATGGGCCCTTGCTTCCACAGTTCTCGGGGCTGACGGTCATCAGCCCATACCTCAAAGAACGGCTTTTCGGTCTGTCCAACTCGCAGGGAAATCATGGCGAATGCGTCAAGGAGGCCTACTTCCACTTGGACAACACTCCGGTACGTGTCTAGATCCCCCGATCGCACTCAAATGGCCAGATGGCTGACTCGGACGGTACTGCAGACTGTAGGTCAAGCCGCGCCCGAAACGAGACCCCTGGATCTGGAGATGCTCACATGATAGTAGCACTCGTACATGAAGTTCTTGTATAAGTACCCTCAGTGCGAATTTCCCTACCAAGATCTCGTAGACGAAAATGCAAGACGGGGCAAGACGGACAATGAATACCAGATTCTCGACACGGGCTGCTTCGAGGACGACAAATACTGGGATATCATCATCGAGTCGGCCAAAGATGGCGAGGATCCGGACGAGTTGCTGTTCCGTGTGACGGCGTGGAACCGTGGATCGGACACCAAACCCCTTCACATCATCCCGCATGTCTGGTTCCGGAACACCTGGGCATGGGGCCGCGAGCCCAAAGAGAACAAGCCCTCGATTGGGATGTACGCCGAGAACATGGCCAAGTCCAATCACTATGCTCTGGGCGACAGATATATGCTCTTCTCGCCTTCCCCTGGCGTGGGTCCCAGCGGAGAGGATGTGGATCCCGAGATGCTTTTCACGGAGAACGACACGAACTTTGCGAAGCTCTACGATGGAAAGAACCCTACACCCTACGTCAAGGATGCCTTCCACCGACACATCGTGGATGGGGAGAAGGGTGCTGTGAATCCTGCCAAGACCGGAACAAAATCGGCTGCTTGGTTCAAGTTCAGCGAGGCCGGTGGTGTTCCTCCGGGAGAGTGCGCTGGTCAGTTCTGCCTCCTTCCACAAGCCATGTTCGCCAGCTGATGTTGATCTAGTCGTCCGTTTCCGTTTCACCAAGAAGACTGAGACGTACCTCGACGAAGAGGAATTCGACGATATCATCGAGCGTCGGAAGGAGGAGGCCGACGACTTTTACTACCACATCAGCCCGCTGCCCATGTCGGATGACTTGCGCAACATCCAGAGGCAGGCCTTCTCCGGCATGATGTGGTGCAAGCAGCATTATCTGTTTATCTATGATCACTGGGCTCATGGCGACCCGACTCAGCCTCCTCCACCTGCCAGCAGAAGGGCCATCAGGAACTCCGCATGGAAACACGTCCACAGCGATGATATATTGTCGATGCCGGACTCGTGGGAGTACCCTTGGTTTGCTGCCTGGGACAGTGCTTTCCACTGTATTACCTTGGCCATGATAGACCCTGACTTCGCGAAGAAGCAGCTCGACTTGTTCACTCGAGAGTGGTACTGTCATCCCAACGGGCAGCTGCCCGCGTGAGTTTTGGCTTTGGTGTGCTACGCTTGTGTGTGATGCAGATGCTGATGGCTGAGACAGCTACGAGTGGAACTTCGGGGACGTGAATCCCCCCGTCCACGCATGGGCCACCTTCCGCACATTCAAGATCGAGCGCAAGCTGTACGGACGACAGGACTTGGACTTCCTGGAGCGCGTCTTCCAGAAGCTATTGCTCAACTTCACCTGGTGGGTCAACCGAAAGGATGTCGATGGCAAGAATGTCTTTGAGGGAGGTTTCCTGGGACTGGACAACATTGGGCTCTTCAACCGGTCCGAGCCGTTGCCCACTGGTGGTACTCTAGAGCAAGCGGACAGTACGGGCTGGATGGCCTTCTACTGTCTTTCTATGCTCAACATCAGCCTGGAGCTTGCCAAGTACCGCCGTGTGTACGAGGATATTGCTTCCAAGTTCTTTGAGCATTTCATCCTCATCAGCGACGCCATGACGTTCCGGACTGGGCAGAAGGATGAGAAGTCGTTGTGGAACGACCAGGACGGCTTCTACTACGACGCAATTTCCTGGGGTGGGCCTTGGATCCAGCAGATGCCCGTCCGGTCACTGGTCGGCCTCATTCCCATGTACGCCACGCTGACGCTGGAGCCGGAGCTGATCAACAAGCTGCCTTCCTTCAAGAGACGGCTGGAATGGTTCATGAAGCACAAGGCGGACGTGACCGAGCGGAACATGCACAGTATCCGCAAGCGCGGAAAGGGCGACCGTATCCTCCTGTCCATCGTCAGCAAGGACCGCTTGGAGAAGCTGCTGAAGCGAATGCTGGACGAGGATGAATTCCTGAGCCCTTACGGCGTCCGGTCGTTGTCCAAGTACCACGAAAAGCACCCCTACTCGATGGATGTCAACGGACAGCAGTTTCAGGTGAGCTATGTCCCGGGCGACTCCGACAGTGGGCTCTTTGGAGGCAATAGCAACTGGCGAGGTCCCATCTGGATCTGCGTCAATTTCCTCCTCATCGAGTCCTTGCAGCGGTTCTACATGTTCTTTGGACAGAGCCTTCAGGTCGAATGCCCTGTTGGTTCGGGCGACATGATGCATCTCGGCCATGTCGCCGAAGAGCTCCAGCATCGTCTGCAGCATCTCTTCGCGCGTGGCGATGACGGTCGACGAAGCATCAATGCCGGCAACGACATCCTGGACTTCGACCCGCTTTGGAAGGACAATTTGTGGTTCTACGAATTCTTTGATGGTGACACTGGCCGTGGACTTGGAGCAACCCACCAGTGCGGGTGGACAGGTCTCGTAGCGAGACTTATCCATGATACTGGGTAAGAAGGGCCTCGTCTCTTCCGACTACCGGGTATTTGCTGACAAGTCGATACAGTGTCAATTGTCGTCTTCCTCAGACACCCCGGACACCGTCCGTCGGTATGGCTCACTACTTTGATGATCAGATCGACCGACAGGTCATTCCACGCTCCCCTTCGATGCCTCGTATCCGGCGTTCGTCGAATTCGCGATCGATAGGGGCCCGCCCGGACTGGGACACCGAGGGCAATGGCTACGACGATGATGGCTACCATAGTACGGGCGCCGCTAGTGTCGATTTGCCCGGGGACCCGGAACAGCAGCGCCAGAAGGCCGAGGCGGACGAGCACATGCGCAACTACATCACGGAGCAGCTCGAGCGGGTCAAGAACGAGCAAATTGCCCAGGGCTATGAACAGGGCGACGAGTTTGAGGCACAGGCCTGATGAGGGCCCCGCTGTCGAGCGGTTGGGTTGACAGATTCGCTGTGGCATGCGAGACTGTTGCGTTGTCTTGAGAGACGGAATGATGCATAGGGTAGAAAAAGGTCACGAGGTCACGAAGACTCGAGATTGCATGGGAAAGAGGACGCGAGCCGGGATGACAGGACGACAAAAACAGAGCTCGTGGATACACATTGACACCGAGCTGTACAAGGCAAATAAGGGCATGACGCGCATAGGCGTGTGGTATTGTTATGACTTGCTGGGCTGGTGGCTGGTGGCTTTCTCGGACTTGCCTGCGGCGTGAACTGGCAGTGCTTAACAAGATGCCTAGATGGATGCAGACCAATCACCTCCTACCGCCGAAACAATGGAGTTCTGCTGTATCAAGAAATAAAAGATAGACTTACCTGTGGAGGTTGCTGTTGTAAAAAAATCCCCCCACTAACCTCTGTTCGGCCGGTAGTGGGTTGGTTACAAAACCATTACTACGTACGTATTTGAACTTTTGTTTGTACCGGAAGGGCTTTTCAACAAGTCCTCGCGCGAAGCTACCAATTGGAATCCCTCACCATGGTAGAAAAGCCTTCGCAGAATCCACCAGCTCCACGGCATACCGCACCCACTCGGCAAGTATGGTTTCGATACCAACACCGTGCACGTGAATGAAAGCATCACAGCCGAAGTGTGCATGTGTGTGGGGGCAAGGGGGGGAGCTATGAGCTACAACTACACTGCATGGCCCGCGCGGCCGCGGGCACGTCGCCCGTCCAGCGGGCCTCCTCCTCCGCGTCCCCCGCGTACGCGGCCCCGGCCCCGGCCCCGGCGCGCCCGTGCCAGCCGTCCTCGAACGGGTGCAGCGCCATGTGCACGACCCGGCGCAGCACGTCGCGCTCGCCCTGCTCCGCGACGCGCCGCACGACCTCGTCGAGGACGAAGCCGCGCGGCACGAAGTGCGGGTTGACCCGCTGCATGGCCGCGGCCCGCGCCGCGTCCTGCGCCGGCGCCACCACCGCGACGCGGTCGCCGTCGCCGTCGCCGTC
>JASMMZ010000005.1:10235415-10254162 GCA_038502455.1 Anisogramma anomala
AGCCGCGCGCCCATCAGCCGCGTGTGCTCGGCCCGGAAGACGGCCTTGTACTCCTCGCCGGCCTGCGTGATGAGCGTTTCGGCGCGCGCGACCAGGGCCGCCGCGGCGGCGCTCCCGGGCGCCGCGCCGCCGCCCGCGTCGACGAAGGGCGCCGCATCGACGGCGGCGCCGGCGCCCATCAGCTCGCCGAGCGCCTCGCCGAAGCGCACCAGGTTCCACCAGATGATGGTCGGCTGGTTCTTGTAGCTGTAGCGCAGCAGGTGGTCGTCGTGGTTGGGCGTGTAGGCGGGGTCGAAGGTGTCCATGAAGGCGAACGGCCCGAAGTCGATGGACAGCCCGTAGACGGACGTGTTGTCTGTGTTCAGCACGCCGTTCATGAAGCCGTACGCCTGCCACTTGGCCACGGTCGCAGCGTTGCGCCGCACAACCTCGCGGTACAGCCGCGCGAAGCGGTTCTCCGCTGCCGCGGCCTCGCCCTGCACGGCGTCCCGGGCAACGCCGCGCGCGGGCGCCTCCAGGTCCGGCGACGCGGCCGGCTTCGCGGGGTCGCGCAGGCGGCCCGGCAGCCGCTCCCACCCGCCGAGCACGGCCTCCCCGACGTACGTGGCCAGCGTGCGGGTCAGGGCGCGGTCGCCGCGGGCGCGCAGGAGGTCGAAGTTGCCGAGGCGCAGCCAGCTCTGGGCGAAGCGCACGACGATGGCGCCGGGCTCGTAGCCGTCCTCGCGCAGCACGCGGCTGTGCGGCAGCAGCGTGAGCGCGAGCGCGCGCGTGCTGGGGATGCCCAGCGCGTGCAGGGCCTCGGAGACGACGAACTCGCGGATGCTGGAGCGCAGGACGGCCTTGCCGTCGGCGAAGCGCGAGTATGGCGTCAGGCCGGCGCCCTTGAGCTGGACCTCGAACTGCGGGGTAGTGGGCGCGCCCGTGACGAGGTCCGGTGTGGCGGCGGGCGTGGCGGTCTCGAAGAGGCTGATGGCACGGCCGTCGCCGAGCTGACCGGCCCACTGACCAAACTGGAATCCACCGTAGAGCTGAGCCCAGGGGTAGCCGCCCTCGAGCTTGTGCTCGTCCCAGCCAAGCAGGGTGTTGCCGGCGGCAAACTGCCGAAAGGCGGCTGTCGCGGCCTCGGAGGGGGCGATGTTCAGGTCACGCAGCGCGGCGGGCGAGACGGCGAGCAGCTCGGGGTCCTGCTGCGGTGCGGGGCGCACCCAGGTGAAGAGGCCATCGCGGACCTGGCGCGGCGTGATTTGGTCGCGCGGGGTTCTGTGGGAGGCGGCCGGTGTGGGAAAGACTGGGTCTGGGGGTAGCGCAGAGGTGAGGCGCCATGCCTTGGGCAGGTCGGCGAGGGTGTACGGTCCACTACAAGCTGTGGCGTGCTGGTCGGACATGGCGGACCGTCGTCGCGGGGATGAAGCCGAAGTTGCGATGATGCGCCGGAGGGGACGAGGCAGACTTGTGCGGAGCATGGAGTAGTTGTTGTGTGGTCCTGTGCGGGTTCGCTGCACATTCAGCAGTCGAACTCTTCGTCTGAAGGCATGGAAGCTAGTGGTGATGATGTATGCTTGGTAGCATTGTCAAGCAAAGCGGCATCTTGCGCCGGCCTGCCTTTACCCTTTTCCCCTCCCCTGTTCTGACCTCATGCCACGAGACAAGCCGGCCCCCGCACTCGGTGCCACCTCCAGTTCTTCGATATGCAGCGCGCGCAATGTACACTGCATGTACACTGCATGTGTTGAGAAGCGAAGCAAACAAACAAACAACACAAGCGCCCACAGTGCATAGCAACAATCCTACATACACGCAACGCAGTCTTGACCGAACCGAACCACAGACGCTTCAACCTCGCTCACCGTCAACTAGTAGAGCTCTTCTTCACGCCACTATTCGGCGCCGAGCTCCTGAAGTAGTCGTCCCACGCATGGCGCTTCAGATCCGGCAACACCATGCTCCTCCTCTTTCTCGACCTGCTGCTCTCCGCATCCGCCTTGTCCCGCAGCCCCGCCGCCACAGCTTCCCGTGCTATCGGCTCCTCCAGGCTGGCCCGCCGGTTGCGCCACGGCACAAAGTAGTCCGTGTTGTTCCTCGTGTCCTTGATCGTCTTCTTTTCGGCCGGCTCCCTGCCCAGGGTCTGCGTTGACGTCCCTGCACCGGAGACCGCCCCTAGCATGCTGGTAGCCACATGGGCAGCTGAGACGCTGGCGGAGCTGCGGAAGCGCTCGCCGTTGGCGTCGTCTCGAGCGATGGACGATGGGGCAGACTGGCTGTAGGGGTTGCGCTGGGGACTGCGATTCTTCCGTGTCGAAGCGGACGATGGGGCTCTGCCTGGAGCCTCTCTGTGTCCATCTCTGCTGCCTTGACTTGACCGCGTGTTCTCCAGTGCCGAGCCCGCCCGTCCTGTCTTGTTTGGCACAGGCGGTTGTGCCATCGAGTTGCGACGGAATTTGTCGTCGTCACGCATGTCCTTCGTAGCTGTCGAGGGCCGGCGATCGCGGTCTAGCCCACTACCGCTGGCTGGCTCGGAATCCTTGGTGGGGGGCGGCTTAGGGTCGGGGACATACCGCGAGGTCCCACTGGCCGCCGCACACATGGAAGCGCGCTTGTCCGATGTAGCTGCGACGACGATCGGCGTCGGTTTGCTGCCTGTCCTCGACGACTGCGAGGCGGAGCCCTCGATGTCCTCCCTGAAGTCATTCCAAGCATCATCAACCAACCGCCTCATCTTTCGTACCGGCTCTTTGGGAAGCAGGTATCTCGAGATCTGCTTCGGTAATCTTTCCGGCTTGCCATCGAGGAGGCTTTCGGCTTCGATGGGGAGGGCCGAGACAACCTTGTCCAGACGCTTGGCCTCTTCGTCCGGGTAGGCTTGTATCATAGTCACCAGCCATTTTATGAAACCTTGCGGTGTGAGACCTGGGACGGTATGTCGAGAGCGATCGTCTGCCTGCACCAAGAAGTACTGGCATCCAAGGTCCTCATACAAGCTCTCCAGCGCCTCGTTGAAGTCCTTGGACTTGGCCCTAAAGAGCATTGCAATGGGGAAAACCTCCTTCTCCAGCCGGTGATGCGAGTAGAAAGCAGCCATCTTCTCGGGCGTAATGACAATGCTCTCCTGCGGCATAAACTCACCCACGATGTAAGTCGCCAGACCCCGGAGAACCTGCTCCATGCGCTTCGTATGCGAGCCATCATTTTCAAAGAGTATGCCCCACCTCATATCTATGGCCGTCAGTTCGACATCTCTGCAGGCCGAGGCCTTTCGAGAATCCTCCGCTCGAGATGGGTTGGGCTCGGCCGGCTTGGTCTCGACGCTGAAGCGGACCGTGGACGTCCTGGGCGAGTCCTTGTGTTCGCCTTTCGTCGGCGATGGCTTTGCCGGTGATGGTGGAGAGGCTAAGCCCGTCTTTTCCTCCAAGACCTTTGCTGGGTACGGGTGAATGAAAACGCCGGTAGCAGTGATGAACGGTTGGACAGGTGACGAGGGTCGCTCTCGCACTATGGAGGGTCGTGGTGGCTCGTGGACCATGCCTTCCTTGCGCTCCTTCGTGTCGCCCTTGAACGTCTCGAGTTCCTCCCTAATAATCTTGCGCAGCTCGGTCAGGAGCTCCGGTGACACCGAGTTCAGTGTAGACTTCCTCGATGGGGTCACAGCCGGCGCACATGATCTAGACTCCTCGGGCAGCGGCCGGCTGGGACCATATGCTGTTGTACGCATATCCGGAGGAGGGCTGGCTCTTGCTTTGGCATCCTCAAGCTTCCTCCGTATCTCTTCTCTTTGTCTGTCGTTCAGGGGGGTGGCGCCCCTGGAGCGTGGCGAAACATCTTCGGCGTTGCTCGGATTCTGGACCTGAGCCGGCATTTGTGCGTCGCCCCAGGTGTTGCTCAGCGTTGGCAGTCTCGCCCTTTCCCAGGACTGAGTCGTGCCAGCGCCACCTGCTTTCGACATTGTCTGGAGTGCACTTGGGCGGTGTGGCGAGGCCGCAGGCCAGGTGTTGAAGCGGCCTCAGTGAGCGTGCATCGTGCAGGAGGGCCCAAGCAGAAACAGAAGACATAAGCGACCCAAACACCATCGACCAATAGCGGCAACGCGGGTAAACAAGAGACTCCAACATGCGACAGTGCCAGCAAGGGAAAGGATTGCATTACATGGACATGAAGAACCGGGTTTGAATAAATGAAGTCGACAACAAGGAGGGTGCACAGCCTGGAGTATATCACCTGGCGCAGTGACGAAGTGATGTCACAAGGTCCCAGGGGCAGCACGCTGCTATGTACATAGTACTGTGGCATCTAGTCCCATGATGCCTGTGCATTCCCCAGAATGTTCGTGACTCACCAGTGATCCACAGATTAATCAGTAAGTGAAGTGCATGCACTACCGCCTTCTTCGCAGCCTCACACAACCCGGGCGGAAAAGGCGCCCGGCCTGCCTGCAACGTACTCAGCCACCGGTGGGCCATCCTTGCTGATCAGGCCGAAAGATATCAATCACATGCAAAGCCCGCAAAGCCCGACGATGAGTCGTTGCTCTCGTGGGTCGCCCGTCGGTGTCCAAGTTTGTAGGTGTCGCTCCAGACGGCTGGGTACATGCAGAGAATCGCCGTGGGATGGTACACTGCTGTGGCGCGATTAAGGTTTATGTCGGCAACTGTTCGCGGTAGCTTCCAGGTAGCACAGCTGCAAGCCAGCTGGCTACGACCTTCGCCCGATATGATGGAGTCGCTATTTGCGTGACTCCAAAAAATAAGACACCGCATCTTCCTTGTCTGCGTTTCGTCGTATCAGTTGTCAGGTTGAGAGGTTGGGCACGAGGCACGTTGCAGCAGCACAGCATCCGCCGCTGCACTGCGTACAAGAAACCTAGAGCAGCACCATTGTGAGCTGCGACCGCGCGAAAATGTACATGTCGGTCATGCCAGTCTGTTGCATCAAGAAGATAACTCCATAGGCTGGCTCGATTCGCACCGTCATGCAATGCATTAGAGTGGTCACCATATGCGCCCATGGTGAAATCCGTTACCCGTCTTCGCAAATGGTGTATTCGAGTTCAGCGCAAATGTGCTTAGTGAGGAGGGAAGAGTCTTGCTACCTACTTTGCCACCGATTTCCATCCATTACCTTCTTCAATGACCCGAGAAACAAGAATAGATAATGGGTGCCGGGATCCGTGGATCCCTAAGCAGTTCTGTAAGTTGTTCGACAAGGTGGCAGGCGTGATGGACCCTGTTTGCTCCGTGCCATGCCGGCTCCATGGCCGAGTTCAGCACTCGTCCTCGCTGCCGGAGTCGGAGAAGTCGTAGCGTTTGGGCGCGTCCTCGTCGGCTTTGCCCCGACTGAAAAGATCGGGCACCTCAACGGCCATCTTGCGACTGCTGACCTTGGCCCAACCACTGCGGGTGGTGGGGACGGAAGTGGCAGAGGTAGCAGTCTTGACGGTTCTACCGGTGGTCACAGAGGCAGCAGAGGTAGCCATGGCCGAAGGAACTCGCTGCTGCACCAGGCCAGCCGGACCGCAGCCGTTGTAGGGCCTGGACGGGTGGCGAGAGCCGATGCTGGTGACCGACTCCGTGTCGGATGGCGCAGACGATGCACCATAGCTTCCCTGGGCTCTCTCAGAGGGGAAGGGAGGGTAGGCCTTGGCGTGTTCGTTGTTGAGTAGGTCTACGCAGAGATCTGCGTTACGGCTGCGAGTTCGATCAGGCTTGGTAGAAACATCATCCCAGGTCGAAGCGCCATCGACAGTGATGTACCCAGCCACGCTCTCGTCGTCGGCGTTCTCGTCGATAGTAGACTCGTCGAGTTCGTAGTCGCCTGCCGAGTTGTCGGCGAATTCGACCTGTCAAGGTAGTGGTAGGTCAGGAACAGGTTGCCAAATGATGGGAGTGCGGAGTCGGGAAAAAGACAAGCAGGGTTGGATAGCAGCTTGCCGAATGGTAGCGGAGAAGGGATTATGCATACTTTGAGCTCTTCGAAACGCTGGACAGTCTCGGTGTAATTTACGCAGACACGGCAGCGGCGAACCTCGGGCCTCTCCTTGCGCTGAGCGTTGCTGAAACCCTCGAGGGGCTTCCTCTCGTCACAGTTGCTGCAGGTGAGCTCGGGAATCGGAGCCTGGGTGTGCTTGCGGCATCTGATAGCATAGCGCCTGTTCTGATGGTACTTCCTGAGCTCGTTGTTGGAAAACTGGTCCGAACGCTCCCATTGCCTGTCGACAGTGCACAAGATTCTGAAGTGCCGGGAGTCATTAGCCTTCAACGTTCACTCGGCCGTAGCAATGGCGGTGTGTCAATGGCCACTTACCTGTCAGCCTTGCCCAGGCGGGCATTGTTCTTGTTGCCGCCGCTGTTGCTGCCACCGCCGTTGTTGCCGCTGGCAAAGCCCCTGTTGCTGTAGTAGCTCGACATATTGACGGTGACCCGAGGTAGAGGCGAGGGTTGTGTTGTGTGTGGGCTTGTAAAAGGTGTTGAGCAACTGGAGGGGGGGTCAGGATCGAAGATGGTGGCCGATAGGTCAATCTTTGGTGCCTGTCAGTGAATGACGCTGATTGGACCGGTTATGGTGACGATATTGGAAATGGAGGGTGACGTTCTGCCACCAGAACGGCGAAGGATGGGGCGTAGCTTGGTAAGGAAGCTGAAGAGGAGGACAAGAAGGCAAATTGGGAAGGAGGGAAGGAGGAATCAGGTCTGGCTAGGCAGCAAAGAGTTCGCCTTCCCCACGATGACCTTTGCAAACTCTTGCGATGAGTGGAACTTACTGTAGATTGACCTAACTCCAGCCAGTAGCAGTGGCTATGGACCTGGCTGTGTTGGTCAGCTTGGCCCAGAGGGCACAATGATGGTCCGGAGAAAAGGGGTAGATGGAAGGTTTCTGTAGAGGGACCGGAAAACCCCATCGAGGAGGGGAACTTGTACACCTCCAGCTCAACAGCCCCTTGTTTTGTGATAGACAATGATTTACTTACCAGGTGACTGATGGGCAGTGGAACAGTATAATGGCTCCTGGTGAAGGGGTTCCCCAAGGGCGTCTCGAAAGCAGGAGATGCAGAGGAGGGAAAAAGGCCACCAAGGTAGCTGCCGAGTGTGATGGTGTTTTGTGGAAATCCGAGGTTTTTCCCGGTAGGTGCCAGCCTTTTTGGGAAGCTACAAACTGCTTCAGACCTGAGTGTTGAGGCGAAAAAAATAACCCGGGTGTTGAAAGACAGCACGTGACCAAGCTGATGGTTCTCTGATACTCTAGAGGAAGTAGGTGGTTTGGGTAGGGCTAATCCAACTCCCCCACAATGCCCTAGGTTGCTGATGCCGCCAGGAAGTCTTCACCAAAGACCTCAGCTGCCTAAACCTATCACACCCAGTTCTGCCATACCAACACACACTGGAGTGATAAGTCACATCATTGTTGTCCTTTGTGTCATTCCTCCACCTTGCCTATGCCAGCATGGTCCCCCTTTATGCTCCACAGCTACAACACTGAAAACTGTTTCTGCAACTACTTGCAAACCATAGCCTACCAGCCGAAGACCCCTTTGGCCTTTCCCACCAGCTTCAGCACGTGGCTGGGACTCAGACCAGCTCCAGCTCTAGCTCCAGCTCAGAACAGGAGTGTCAAGGCAGACGCCCTTGTGCAAGTCTGTGGCCGCTTGACCATCATGCTCGAGACAGTCCATGCAGAGACGCAAAAGAGACGCAACAGAGACGCAAAAGAGGCATGAAAACTCGGGACGTTACCACTGACACATCGAGATAAGACGACTCCTCCCACTGATACCGATTGAGCACAGGATGTTCTGCTGATAGGGTATCCAGTTACTTGGTCGTTCTAGGCGGCTAAGGGACCATCATCACACTGTCAGCCCCAAAATCCATCCACCCAGGTCCTACTTCGCGATCTGCAGCTGCAGGCAAGCCCGGGAACCTCTTGATGTCAAGAATATACAAGAGATATTCTTGTACGTGCACGTCCCCGCCTGTTCTTCCTGTTCACTGCGATAGATCATCCAATACTGGAGGCACCCCAGGGGACTCTCAACAGTCGATTTACGGGCGATGGGCCCCTATCAGGGTAGAGCCACGTGGAATGGAAGGCCAAGTCGATGAGGGCAAAGAGGAAAGATTGCCCGGGAAGGCAGGGGCCTGGCATTGCGAAGGACTCCGTAGTTCATGGACCGCTGCCGCCCGTAGCAGAGAAGCAGGGCAGATGGAAACGAAGCGGTCACTAGGTGGGGACGGTTCCACCCAGGGCCGGCTATGTAGATCTTCCATCGGGGAGAATCCATCGGGGAGAACCCGTGGGGGCAGGGAAGGAAGACAGAGGCAGCAGCACAGCCCCAGAATTACGGATCTGGCGGGTGGGTAGGGCGCCAATGTGGCTAAACACAGGGCCGTCGACGACTTCGGGGGCCAAACGTCGTCCGAGAAGGCTATCTTGGCAGTGTCGACAGGCCGCAGCTGTCGCCTGCGCAGTTGATGCCCATACCAGTTGCGGCCGTGGTGCGCAACCGAGGCCCAGGTGGGATGGGCCCGGGACTGGGGACGGCTCCCGCAGTTGGTTAGCAGTGTCCGATTTGGATCCAGAGCTCAATGCGAGACGTTACTGTGACGATATCGAACCGTGGCGTGTTATGCCTGCGCATCAAGTTTGCCGGACCTCGAAGGAAAAAAGGCCGTACAATTGCATGCGCAAATCTTTGGTACGACGGCCACAACGGCACATGCAACGAATGTTGCACGAGCATCCTGGGTCGCAGTCCGGCCTCTGTGCAACCAGCCCTGTCGGCCTCAACAGTTTCAAGTCGCGAGTTTATGCGGTATTCGATACTTGGCAACGACTAGCTCTTGAGGTGTGCAACATCTTTCCCTGGCTTTACCCGCGCATCAAAACAAACACATACTACGTATGTACTAGGCGTAGCTCCCATCGATGTGTTGATGCGTTGACAACCTTAACATTGCATAGTACATAATTAAGACTCCAGCGGCCGCCGCCTGCAGTAGCTAGCCCGATTTCATTTATTGCCAAGATTAGCCACGAGTTCCACCGCTCATTACGGTTCATCCGGACGTGTGCACGCACCTTAGCATGTCTACATCAACCGTGAGCCTCCTGCAGTGATCCTGAAGTGAGGCCGCTTTCCAGCTGTCGAAAACTTTGTACATACGCCTGACCTCGTTCCCAATGGGGAGCTCCGTGTCAGCTTTCGACGGGCGATTTTTCACGACAGCGACCATTCCGAGAGCTTGCTTGTCTCTTTACTGGTTAGCCGATCATGCAGGCCTGATCTATGGTCTCCTGTATGGAAATCTCAGGGAAAACCCGTCCCGCCCTCGACCATGTGACGACAGCATTGAGGTGACTATAGTGCAGTGGCAGGCTTGCAGCCAGGCTCCCTTCTATTGCTGTTGGTAGGCTGCCGGCGAGCCATCTCGTGCTACCGGTACCTAAATTGTCCGAGCAAAAGGCGGCATTGATTCAGCTTTTTTGTGTTTCCTGTTGGTGAACTTTGTCGGGAAACACCGTGAATTCTGACAAGCTGAGGCAGCTGAGATATAGTACTCATTGGTCAAAGCGCAAATATGCGAGATTCGACAGACCTCGATGCTTCAATCATTATTTCGGGCCAACAGCTCCGTCAACCGTTTGCGACGTCAGGAGTGTCAAAACGGCCGTGACTCGGTTGCTTTCCAGGTGGAGCCCGCACCGGCACCCGCGCCCGCATCTCACAAACGGCGACCGTTGCGACAAACACAACATAGGCTGCAGGCTATCATCCCACCATGAATCCTGAGATGGTATCTCGTGTTGTAGCAGTCCAGCAGCGCCGTTTCTTAAACGCCGGCTCCAAGAACTGGCTTTCGGCATTGGGCGCGGTCCTCCTGTGCCCCTGACTAGTTCCCGTTCGTACGCGGAGGGCACGCGGCACCAGGAGAGACTGCTGTTGTGTGCAAGCAGTTCCTGCATGTACAGTACACACAGTACACTCTAGCGGACTATCCTTTATTATGCAGCCGTGTAGCGGTGGCTGTGCCTCGTTGCACCGCAGGCTGCATGAGAGATGGTAGGCTCTACCTACCGACCTGGTCCGACATATCTCAATCACCAGTCTGCGACTGGTACGGCGCGGACGCGGCGGGCACATTGATGGCGAGTGTCATCTCACATGCATAGTCACCGTTACATACATACAAACATCGATAAGCACAGCTGCTGTGTAGATTACGCAGCATTGCCTCGCCAACGTGCCTGGCAAGGCTCGTATTCAGTGTTGATCTCTCCCTTTATGTAGTAGGCGTCATTATTGTTGTCCCGGGGCACGGTGGCTCGAGCTGATCATACACGGATCCTACGAGTATGTACATAGTACACAGCGTGCTCGCTCGGGCTATAGTGCATTGACGTATAGCCTCCCATAGCAGCTGCCTAGCGAAACCATTGGCCCATCCCCGTTGGCATGGAGGAACGAGCATGTTCCGAGGCATGAACGAGACTGAGCTAGGACCGCCACGATTCGGTGATGGCATGACTGACTCCCTCCAAATTGCCGTGCTCAACCTAATTTACGGTGCACGAAATCATCAGCGTCTTCTGAGCATCACCTACCTCAGCGAGGAGAGGAATTGGCATGGGCACTGGCATTGGCACTGGCATTGGCATTGGGGCATTGGCGTATGCAGTGTTGGCTTGCAAGCTTGGGTACCGAACCTGCCCAGTAGGCACCCTACGGTTGGGTACTTCTAGGCTGATACACAGTGGATGGTGGGACGGACCTAGCCCAACGCTACCCGCCGGGCATCTGCCAGGTACCTCCGCACTCAGGCCATTTTGCCGTACCGCTCGCTCCCATTTTCCTCCTGCTCCTGCTTACAATCATCAGAACCCGCATTCCATCCATCGTCGCCGACGTTCGTCCCCGACGACAAACGGTATGCTTGATGGGAGTCTCTGACGTCTCTGACCGACTTCTCTATCTTCCTCTGGCTTTGGCTCGCGTGTGCACTGTCCATTGCGACCCGACCGGGGCCGCCCTCAGATTTGGTGGAGCCACCAGACCGGACCGCAGGAACAGCCAACCGGAATTACCACCGTTTTCTTTTCACCCTCTCTCAGCCTCGGCCACAGCTTCTCCCACAAGTCATCGTTTGTGTTACTTTTCAGAAGGGCATTAGGGCATTGGCATCCAATACGCTGTGCACGCCTTCCACCATCCAGCTCACCGCACCCCGTCCAAAACCTCGTCCACCCTCCCAGCGCGCCTCCAACCAACCACCTTGAAGGACAAGACCACGCAATCGAAACGGGCTTCGAGACGCCAGACCAGAACGTGACCTCACCCCCACCCCCGGTCGCGAGCGCACATGGAAATGGAAGCTCAAAGAGACCGTTAGCGAGATTTGCTGCCCCTATCGAGTTGCCCAGTCAATCAAACGGCAAAGACGGATCCCGTCGACCCAGACCCCAGCTGCTTCCATTCATGCTAACAACGGGGCCTCGATTCGCCCACCCGGTAACGCATCGTTCCACGCACTGTCGTTTCTTTGCCAGTTCTGCACTGCCATACGACAAGACGCATCCTGCACTGTTCGAAGAGAGCAGGAACCGGCTGAGGCTGCGGGTAGAACGACATCAACAACCTCCATCCCCACAGTGGCTTGGTAACTGCTATCTTCCTCCCACACCCCCGTCATTCCAACCCTTGCCACCGACATCGTGCCGTTGCGCGCCTCTTCAAGCGTGTCTGTTGGAGAAGCACCATCTTGTCTGGCCTGACCCGAGCAAGGACCAGCTACTCTTCGTTCGAGACCGGAAACTCACCACAAACAAGCCATCTTCTCACTTCGACTCGACCCTCTTGATCTTTCTCAGATCAACGTTGTGCATCAGTTCCAGCATCAGCATCAGCGTACGCTCAACGCTCCAAATACCCTGCTTTTCGGGTGACCGGGGGGTATTTTGATTGCAGCTGGGGTCCATCTTGATCCACTTGTTGCATCTAGGACGCCAAGGACCGAGATCACGGCGCGACCTTGTCCAGTACGGTACCTACGCCAAACTTCCCGGAGCCGCTCAAGGGACAGACCCGCATCCCAACCTTGGGTGGTCCCTCCCTGCACGTCCATCAATCTCTTCAGCCTTTCTTATTATTATTCCAGGCCCGACTCTTCTGCACGCCCGTCCGCTCTTTTGGAACTTTTCCTATTTCCTACCTTTCAACTTGGCGACTTGACCCAACCTGGTCCCCTCCTCTCACGTACATCTCAGACTGCCAGTCTTACTCTCTTTCTCCCAACGGCCTTCCACTCACCAGACGCGATCGACTGGACGACACAACCGACCGTTCCACGATCGAGGACTGACTAGTCGCAACCAAGCCCCATTCCCACTCTCCTCCAGTGTTCGCGATATCGGTTTTTCTACCAGGCTTAGTTCTGAATGCACAAGCTACAGTGTTGAGCTCTCCCGGACAGAGCTTCTTCCAATATCCCACCACTCTACCTGAGAAGAGACATCCCCGAGTCGCTAGGAATCATTTCACAGACCGTCATGACTATCGCACATGATCTGACCCACAAGGGCTCACCAATGGGATCAAACACAATGGCCTTGGAAGACAGATTCGAGGTCCTCAAAGAAATCGGTGATGGCAGCTTTGGCAGTGTGTGTCTGGCGAGAGTCCGCACTGCTGGAGCCAGTGTAGCCAGGAGAGGGACTGTGGTGAGTCTCTACAACCCAATGGAGTTAGCAGTACCATGTGGTATGTACTAACATTGGTTTTAGATCGCTATCAAAACTATGAAGAAGACATTCGAGTCCTTCTCACCATGCTTAGAGCTCCGCGAGGTTGTTTTCCTGAGGACATTGCCGTCCCACCAGCACCTTGTCCCAGCTCTGGACATCTTCCTGGACCCATTTACCAAGAAGCTCCACATCTGCATGGAATACATGGAGGGCAACCTGTACCAACTGATGAAAGCCAGAGACCACAAGCCGCTGGACAACTCCAGTGTCAAGAGCATATTGTTCCAAATCATGCAGGGTCTCGAGCACATTCATGCCCACAGCTTCTTCCACCGAGACATCAAGCCAGAGAACATCCTGGTGTCTACTTCATCCCATCAAGACACTACCAACTCATTCAAACGGTACTCATCGCTAGTTACTCCACCCTCGACGCCTCCCACATACACCGTCAAGATCGCCGACTTTGGACTTGCCAGAGAAACGCACTCCAAGCTGCCGTATACGACGTACGTTTCGACACGATGGTACCGAGCCCCCGAGGTCTTGTTGCGAGCCGGCGAATACTCGGCCCCGGTTGACATTTGGGCAATTGGTGCGATGGCAGTGGAGGTTGCTACGCTGAAACCATTATTTCCCGGCGGAAATGAGGTGGATCAAGTCTGGAGGGTCTGTGAGATCATGGGCAGCCCAGGGAACTGGTACAACAAGGCTGGTCAACGTGTCGGTGGCGGCGATTGGCGCGAGGGTACCCGCCTGGCCGGGAAGCTGGGCTTCTCCTTCCCCAAGATGGCGCCTCACTCGATGGACACCATTCTGCAAGCGCCGCAATGGCCTGCGTCACTGAGTCAATTCGTGACCTGGTGCCTGATGTGGGACCCCAAGAGCCGGCCGACGTCGACACAAGCTCTGGCACACGAGTACTTTTCTGACGCTGTGGACCCCCTCCGCCCCAAATCATCCGCTTCTAGAATCCTGGGCCGCAAGCCGTCAGAGCTGAAGAGCAGTCCAAAAGACGCATCGACACCCGCCATGTCCGCGAAGCCGTCCTGGTTCCGCAAGTCACTGATTGGTCGCAACGAGTCCTCGAGCGATCTTGTGGCAGCACAAACGACGGGTAGAGATCCACCTGCTGCGAAACCGCAGCCAGTCCATGTCCCGGCTGAGGTTGCACCAGTGGCCCCCGCTAAGTCTCGGCCTGCTAACAATAAGAGGACGACCTGGACCAACGGAATCTCGAACGTGGCCCCCATGCCGATACTCCCTACTATCAGGCCCATTTCCCCCTTGTCAGACACAGTGACGGCCCAGGCCAACAGCCGAACGCCATCGTACAACGACGCCTATGCCAATGCGCACAGGCACCACGGCCCACAGGAGAAGCCCAAGAAAATCGGCCGTCAACTGTCGGTGCAATCGAATACCAACCAATATGCAGAGATTCACCGACAAAACGCGGAACGGGCTTTGAATGGTCATGGTGGACTCTCGTCCCCGCCCAGCGCTCATAAGGAGGGCTTTTTCTCGCATCTTAGGAAGCGGGCGCGGAGGTTTTCCGGGCGACACCAAACCCCTGTCTCCCCCATCGAGCCGGATATGGAGTCCCAGGCCGGGTGTGGTCCATGGGGAAGCAATTCAGCGAGGTCCAGCATGGTAATGGCAACCGACTCATCACCGGGACCTGTATCGAAGGACACTTACGAATCCCTCGACAGAGCTTTGAGAGACGTTCAGCCAAACTCGGATAGTCCATGTGCCCCGGCCCCTCCGATACACCAGGCGTCGGCCACGTCGAACCTGAAGCGCCACCACTCGCTACCGCACCACACCGTCCGATCGGCAGACAACCAGTCCGGAACGGCTCGAACGGCTGGCCCGATTTCCAGCCGAACAAGACGAGCACAGGCAGCGCATGGCGTCCACCAGTACGACGCACCGGACGAGGAGGACGAACTTCTCGACGAAGTGCTGACCTCGACCCAGAAGGCCATGAAGCAACTGGAGAAGAAGGGGTCGGCAGGGCAGTTGGCCAACAGTCGGAATCCGTATCCCACGCCATCGCCTTCAGCCAATGGCCAGCCAGTGATGTACGATGGGCAAGATGCGGTCCAACCCAAGCCTCTGGACCTGAACCGGAAGGCGGCGGCGTACAAGTGGCCAACCCCTCCATACGAGGCCGAGAGTGAGTGGGGAGCCTCGGCCTCGGCTTCTATATGGGCAGCGAGCCATCGATTCTGAGCGAGCGATGTTTGTGTGCATTGGTGGTAATGTTGTATTTTTTTGGTGGAATTCGGGGCAGACACAAAAGGAGCAGGACCTGGTCGATTTCGGTGGCGTTCTACGGTGTCGCGGAAGAACATGGGCATCGCCTGGACGATGCGGCCTTGGTGGCAAGCTCGGGCCGCTCGGCTGGCAATGTGACAGCTGGTGACAGCTGCAGTTGGATGTATTCCACTTCAGAACATTGTTTTTGGTTTCCTTCTTGTCTGGTCACGTGTGGCCCAGTCTTTGTGTTGCGGCATTGCGTTGTCATACTACAGAATACCCCCCTGATAGACTGCTAATCGGTCCAAGGCTGACATGGTCCGGCATCTCTCTTGTTCGTTTTGGCTTTGGCAGACAAAGTACATGCCAAGAGGTTGACAATAGAAACTCGAGATTCCCAAGACGACTGCATGTGCACGACATAGTTGAGCACTGGCAAGCAGACCATCGCGCTGGTTTCGAAAAGGCGGATGGATGGTGGGTTGGTTGATGTTGCTTGGTAAGTGCGCACGTTGTACGTTGACCAGCAAAGGCCAAGGCCTGGCCAAGGCCTGCTGTGCACTGTGGTCCTGGGCGGACACTCGGGCATTTTACTGTCCGAGCCCCGCTGCGTGGAGCCAGGGCCTGGCCTGGCTTTCTCGTCTTGGACCTTGGTGCATACGAGTCCATATCAACCCGAACATCGCCTCTTGCAGCGCCCTTCTCTCGCCGAGACCGTCGCCGAGAGTTGCCAGTTGCCAGTTGCCAGTAGCCAACACACGCGGTCGCGGTGGCCTTGGCAGGGCCCGCAAGAGGCCGCCTGCGCGCATGAGTATGAGAGACAGCCTCTCTCCGGCCCATCCGCGCCGTGCAACTCCTCCAACATGAGCACCGACCTACCCATCCGCTCGCCAGCTGCGCAACCGACTGCGACTACGACTGGTCCAACAAGCCAGGACAACCGCAATGACATCCCCGCGTCCATCAATGGCCCTGTCAATGGCCCCGTCAGAGTCACAGAGCCCCATGGCGACTTTGCGCCCACAGTGGATCGGCTGATTGTCGGTGTGGATTTTGGAACTACCTTTTCCGGGTGAGTAGGGGGGCATCTGTTTGCCATCTGGGCTGGCATGCTTCTTCTGCACATGCATGAAGCTTATGCCTTGCACCAGCGTCGCCGCCGTCTACACCGCCACGCCGGATGACGTGGAGATCATCAAGACCTGGCCCGGCGGCAACGGCATCGCCTCGGACAAGGTGCCCACCGAGATTTCGTACGAGGTCCCCGCCGGTGCGCCGCCCGGCGCCGCGCCCGCCGTGAAGTGGGGCTTCCAGTGCAAGCCCGACGAGGCGCGGCTGCGGTGCATCAAGCTGTTCCTGGACCGCTCGCAGAAGCTGCCCTTCTACGTCAGCCCGCTCGAGACGGCCGCGCAGCTCAAGCGCTGCCACAAGACCGTCGTCGACGCCGTCGGCGACTACCTGACGCAGATCCACCGCCACACCATGGACACTCTGGCCCGCCGCTACGGCGCGCGCTTCATGGCCGCCGCCAAGGTCGACTTCGTGCTGACCTGCCCGGCCGTCTGGTCCGATGCGGCCAAGAACACCACGCTGCAGGCCGCCGAGCGCGCCGGCATGGGCGCCAAGTCAAGCATCCAGATGATCAGCGAGCCCGAGGCTGCAGCGGCCTACACGCTGCAAGCCATCCAGACAAACCATCTGAACGTGGGCGATAATTTTATCGTGTGTGATGGCGGTGGTGGGACCGTCGAGTGAGTGGCCTCGGGCCAGCGAGCACAGCCGGGAAGCTCTTACTGACAACCCACTAACCACCCTGCCAGTCTCATCGCATATCGGATCATTTCTCTCAAGCCGCTAAAGGTAGAAGAGTCGGCAGTGGGGACAGGAGGGCTATGCGGAAGCGCCTTTCTCAACTATAGGTTCGAAGAGCATGTCAAGAACAGGCTGGGCAAGAGCCGGTTCGACGAGATGAAGGTCAAGAAGAACAGAACATGGCAGATGGGTCTCCGATATTTCGACGAGTTTGTGAAACGGAGCTTCAACGAGGACGAACATCAAGAGATCAATATACCGTGAGCCTAACCACCATGTTGCACGCGGAGCCAAGCTGAACCATCTTTTCCTTAACCAGATTCCCCGGTCTCGCAGACGACGAGGAAGTCGGCCTCGACTCGGGCTTCCTCGTCATGACGGCCGTGCAGGTCAAGGAGATCTTCGATCCGGTCGTCCAGGAGGTCTGCGAGCTCGTGGCGGGCCAGGTCGCGGCGCTGCACGCCCAGGGCGGCGCCGTGAGCGGCATCCTCCTCGTCGGCGGCTTCGGGCAGTCCGACTACCTGTACCGGCAGCTGCGGGCGCACTTCGCGCCGTCGGGCGCCGCGCCGCCGCCGTACAGCGAGCGGCCCGCGCGCGCCGCGCACGCGGCCATCGAGGTCATGCAGCCCGTGCACGCGTGGACGGCCGTCGTGCGCGGCGCCGTGCTGCGCGGGCTCGAGGGCAGCATGGTCGTCTCGCGTAGGGCGCGCATGCACTACGGCACCAGCTACGCGACCGTGTTCGACGCGGCGCGGCACAGCGTCAGCGAGCGGTACTGGAGCCCGCTGTGGGAGCGGTGGATGGTCAACGACCGGATGCAGTGGCACATTGCCAAGGTGAGTTTTGGTTTCTCGGCTGCTGCTTTTTTTTTTTTTTTTTCAATTTTCTTGTGTGCGTTTGTGTGTGTGTGTGTGCCCGTGATTTCACACACGCCTCCCTTCCTACCTGATCAGTACCAGGAGGAGCATGCGCGTCGCTGCTGATATATACACATACATATCTCCACACGGTCCAGGGCGAGGCCATCTCTCCGCTCACCCCGGTCGCATTCCACTACACGCGCAACTTCCGGCCGGGGCAGCCGCTCGTCGTCACGGACGAGCTGATCGCCTGCGAGGCGGACGAGCCGCCGGCCGCGTACGCACGCGACCTGGTGCACGTGTGCAAGCTCACGACGGACCTCAGCGCCGTGCCGCGCCGCCTGTTCACGCGGCTGACGACCACGCGCGGCGTCGAGTTCGACAACCTCGACTTCACGCTCGAGATGACGGTCGACAGCGCCGGGCTGGGCTTTGAGCTGAAGGTCGACGGGGTGCGGTATGGGCGGGTCGATGCGGATTTCCAGTAGGGGGGAAGCCCCCCCGGGGGGAGGATGGCCGGGGGCTGCATGTTTGACAACATTGGGAGCGATACTTGGGAGTTGTGTTGTACATCAGCGACGGGAGGTTCAATGGCATAGCATGAGCAGATCAATCTATCTAATTGTATTAGATGCGTCTGAAGGCTCAGCCCGGACCTGGTTGGACCTCTGGTCGTCTTTGGCTGTCTTCAAGCGCCCAGGTCAGTGTCCTCCTACCAGGCAGCCTGGTGCCAGGAATTGTACGTATGCTTACCCCTTTTCATTTCATCTTCTGTGATTTGGCAAGGCACCACGGGATGATTCTGGAGCTGTGCTCCGTAGCACGGTGTGTGCCGAGACATGCAGGTACACATATCTCTCGGTCTGCTCCAATATATATACATACACGAAACTAAACCCCATGGCTAGCCACAGCCACGGACCCACCACCCACCCACCCGTCTTTCCTCATCCTCCTGCTGCGAACCGTCTCCATCCAATACGTGAACAGCCCAGCCAGCCAGCCAGCCATCGTGCTGCAGACGCTCGCGCCCCATTGTCCAATGGCCGGAATTGCGCCGGGGTCCAACCACCCCCTCCCCCCT
>JASMMZ010000005.1:10254417-10340119 GCA_038502455.1 Anisogramma anomala
GGGTTCGTGTATCATGTATACAAAAGCAGTGTGTAGACTGGCTAGCGGTGGTTTGCCAGACTTGAAAGAACAAAATAATCCACCACCTGACCTTTACAATAGATACTATTGTTACTTTGAATACACTTCGAATCGACAACGTTGTAACGTCTAATATTCTATCAACACTAATCAGTGTTTATGTTGGTAGGCCTGCCTATAAATGTAGGCCTTTCGTTGCAACGTAGTCGATTCGAATCACTGTGGTCGAAGTAACTGGTGCTGCATGGTTGAAAGTCTTAGTTGTAAGTTCTAAGTTTGGCAGACCGCTAGCCGGTCTGCACACTAATTTGTATGGCCAAACGCTTTGGCCTGTGCCCCACTTTGAAGTGGGCACCTACTGCACTGCACTTGCAGTGCAGTCCCACAAACTGCAGCCAATTTTGCAGTCAGCACAATCAACTTTCCTTGCAGTAAAGTTGACTTGGCTGTACTGCATTTGACTGTTATTCCAACAGTTTATGAGGTTAAGTATAGATAAGCTAGGTAGAAGAAGAAGTTACATTCTGGTTACACTTTATATTGTAAGGTAGAGGAAAGATTTTTGCGAAAGGCTTTTATGAATTGTATCGGTTTTTTACGGCAGTAAGTAGAGAAAACTTCTAGATTACGTTGGTTTTTCACGGCAGTTTAGAAGTGCCGATGATATCGCTGTGAATAATAACAAAAACACTTTATTTAAAGAGTTTGAAAGAAAAGCGTTAAGAGTAACTGCTAAAAGTTTTAAAATCAATCGTTAAAAAGCTATCATCAAGTTATTAAAACCTTAAAAATTAGTAAACTGTTAATTTGTTACTACTATTACTATTACAAATCGTAAACTATAAATTGTTAAGTTTGAAACCTTTATATTAAGCAATGGCTTCAATAACAACTTAGTTAAAAACATTAACCTTATATCTTATATTAATATTTTCCAATTACATTATAAAATTGCTAATCGGTTACGCTATCAAATACATTAAGATTGCAACGTTAAATAAAAACCCGAAAATTGCTAAACTGTAACAAATAACCACATTACGTTATTCTAGAATTGAAAATATATACCCAATTTTCATTATTATTAATCTTTTAGCTAAAGTATTAAATTACTACTAAAAACACTGAATTAAAAGTAAATAAAGCCTTCGGATCCCTTTTCGTCGGGTATTACAATGAAAACTTATAGGGTAAATATTGATAATCCTGTCTAATAGGCCTTTAGATGTTGCAACGTTATCGATTCAAATTGTGGTCGAAGTAACAGTAGTATTGCGTGGTCAAGTGGTGGATATATTGTTTTAGGTTTGGCAAACCGTTACCTGGTCTATACACTAATTTGTATAGCTAATTGCTTAGCCGGTGTCCTAGTGTAAAGTAGGTGCATACTATATTTGACTTTACAGTAAACCTACAAAATAATACACTTAAATTGCAATTAGTATAGTTAATTTACATATAGTAAAGTTAATTGATTGTATTGCAATTATAACTGTTCCAACACTGACAGCTTTTTAGTTTATACGCGTATGCTAGTATAGCCAACTAATTATTTTTGGTAGCTTTTGAAATCCCTCTTCGTTAGCCAGCCAGACCCCTATTGATTCCGCAGCTAAATTGACTCCAATCACCTCCTTTTGCCCCGCGGTTCTAAGTTTTAACTTTATCAACTTCTATAAACAAGTTTTTCGCCACAAACTCATGTAAAGTTTTAACTTAGTTATAATATTCAATTAAGTTGACGGTTTTATTCCCCTATTAATCTTCCAGTTTACTAGGGTACTTGTATTTCCTTTTCTGTTTGCTGACATGTAACTTAACCTTACCAGGTAGCCTTTTAACGTAGCTCTCGATATATATAGTTAGCTGATTATTGTTTATAGAATTTTAAGGGCTTTATTTAATATTGATTTAGTTATGATATTAGCTGGATTGTTTTTATCATTGATTTATCTAAATACATTAATCTCTCTGATCTTATAAGATTTACAAAGTGTTATTATATCTATCATGAGGCGTTTTTCGCTGGTAATTCTTAGTTTTAATAAGTATTCAAATAGGTTTTTCGAATCGTTATAAATTACCACTGGGATAGAGCAAGGCTTCAGCTGCTTGGTAACGATGTTAATGGTTTTTTATATTGTTATATCTGTTGAGACAGTAGTATTTGCAGTGAATTAGGTCAACTTTACTTACAGTAAAGTTGACTATAATAACTGCAAGTAAAGTGTATTGTTTTATATAAGCCTACTGTATTAGCTGCAAAACAAATACAATATGCACCCACTTCACATTAGGGCATGGGCCAAGCAATTAGCCATACAAATTACTATGTAGACCGGCTAATAGTCTGCCAAATCTAGAACAATACATTCACCACTTGACCAATGCAATACTACTATTACTTTGACTAATCGAATCGACAATGTTGCAACGTTTAAAGCCCTACTAATACTGATCAGTTTTTATTAGATTAAGTACAGATAAGATAAGTAAAACAAAAGGCTACTTTCCGGTTACGCTTTACGTTAACAAACTGCGGATAGGGTATAAGAAAGATTCTTACGAAGGGTCTCTATTAGTATTGCGCCAGTTAATAATAGTAGGGAAATAAAAAAAACTTTTAGGTTACGTTAGTTTACAATAACAACCTAAAAGTAAGCGACGGTATCGTTACTTGAAAACACCAAGAAATATTTACTAAAGATCTTTTTTAAAGACATTGAGATTAACTGTCAGAAGTTTCAAAGTTTGGTAAGTTGGCAAACAACTAAGTTAGTACTACTACGGGTGCTATTACTGTAAAAACGACTAAATTTTACGGTTGAACAATAAACAATATTCGATCTTTACCTATAATAACAAATGGCCTTTAACCTTACCATTTATATCAAACATTTTACCATACTTTACTTTTTTACTTCTTTTACACCAATTTGATCGTTAAAGATCGCTATTTTAAGCGAAAACACTAAGTCGCGCTAAGAAAGTTACGCCACGCGATTTCACGCTGAGTAGCCAAGTTTCCATATAATTTCACGCTAAGTTAACAAATATGTTACCCACTAAGCTCTGTGTAATCCAAAACCTTAAGATGGCTACCGTTAACGTTTACTTTAAAGTTATTACCGACCCTGTTACGAAAGAAGTAATTAAAGCCCTTGGACATTTTTTCTCTAAATATTACGATAAAGAGCTCTAAGGATACAATGTCGACGAAGATTTAACGGAGAGGTACCTGGTTAACTTCTTTAACTATTAGATTATTGATTACTATGAAGACGAAAACCTTAACCACGACAGCCATATTTTCTGTAAATAACGTAAGGTTTTAAACAAATAAACTATTAATATGTAGAAATGCGTTTAAAATATATTGAATTAAAGTTAAAGGAAAAAACTAAACGACAAGGGATTTATATATTAGAGAAAAGCTTCACCAAATTAGCAAAAACCTTTTATAATTTGACACAGTTTAAAGAATAACGTTATAATCCGCGCCTTAAAGGGAAATGTATTCAAAAACCATATCGCCCTTATACGAATTTTCAGGGACCTCCCATTTACCCTTATTCAAATTAATCTTTTTTATGCATTGACAACAAGAAACATATTAACCTATTTAACAGCCTAACACTTTTACGTAATACTGTGAAATACGACTTTAATGGTGGTAAAGCGCGCAGAACAACGGTTACCAACGGAGCAAAAGGTATTAACATCGGCGTTTTACACCACTTAATTAAGTAAGATTTCCAAGTTTCCTAGAACTTCCAAGCTCTTATTGCTATTTAGCCCTTTAATAAGAATCGTCAAGCCCCTTAAAAGCTTTTATACAACAGGTTTATATATACGCGCGAGCCTACCACAAGTCCTACTACAGGACTTTACCCTTCAAGCTAAGGAGTTAGCAATTACCTTTAATACCGTGTTTTGGAGGCTTTAAAGCTGAAACTACCAAAAATACTAATAAAAACTTGGGTAACTATTTCGACCAGCCTCTAACACCTATTAAAACGATAAATATTAACTATAAATTTCTTATAAACTTCACCAAAATTTAAAACAACGTAAAAAAGTATCATAGAAAGTTTTATAACCTCCTCAATACGAAAATAATACCCTTTTCAAACATTTGTAAATGTATGGAGGTTTCCCCTTCTAGTTTTCACTTACTATTTCCTGAAATCCTTATAAGGTACGTTGGGAATTACTACCTAATCTTTTCAACCCGAGTAATTATCTTTCGCGAAGTCTATGATATTATAAAAAGCTACTTCGAGTTCGATATCTACCTTACCCAATATTATATAGACCAAGCTATTACAACGTAAACTACAATAATAATAATAAAGAAAAAGAAGGAAATACCAATGTATATATTAAACCAGATGTTTAATAAGTTGATATTATATTAATAAATAATAGGGAAAGTCTACATTAGCAAAGTTACAAATCGCAAACAGTTATGAGTAGCTATTACAGGAGTTAACATGTCTAAATACGTTTTATGATGCTTAAATGCCATCTGCAAGGGATTTTTTTAACTAATTACGTTCCTCGCTCGTAAACGTAATGACACATATACCAATTTAGTTTAATATATACCCTTAAGCCAGCAATTTCAATAATATAAATAAAGAAAAACTTACGGTAGTTAATTACATCGACTGTTGGTGGATTTTTATCGTTGCAACGTAGTCGATTCAAATCACTGTGGTCGAAGTAACTGATACTGCGTTGATATTGTTGATTGATGTGTGAGTTCTAAGTTTAGCAAACCGCTAGCCGGTCTGCACACTAATTTGTATGGCCAAATGATTTGTCTATGCCTCACTTTGAAGTAGACACCTACTGTACTGCACTTTCAGTGCAGTCCCACAAACTACAGTCAATTTATAATACGTATAATCAACTTTACTTGTAGTAAAGTTAACTTGGCTGTATTACACTTGACTATTATTCCAACACTAGCGGCTTTTTGTTTTGTGCTTGCACGCCAACGTGATTTGCCATTAATTAATAGTAACCTTTAAAATCCCTCCTTAATCCACAAGCCAACAACAAGTTAGACCCCTGTCAATTCCGATTAATTTGTACTGAAATTAACCTCATTTACGGCCCCTTGTGGCCCTTTCACTCCACCCTTCCAAGGCCTTTGTTCCTCAAATCCCGTGTATAAATCTTTCACTATAAACCTACGCAAATCAAGTACGCCATCACTTACGTACCCTTTGCCAAAAGTTTAAGCTATTGCTATTACTACCATTGCTACTATTGCTCTGGCAGTCTTCCAGTTTGCTAGGGCAAGCTTATTCCTCCATGTTACATGCCGGGCGGTCTACGTATCCCTTAATTCGTATAGTTAACATATTATTATCTACAAATCTTTCCAGAGCGCTGTTAGGGTTGGCCTTAGTTATAGCATCGGCAGGATTATCTTTACCATTAATCCACCAAAATTTATCGATTTTTCGGGATTTATATGCTTTTCTTAACGTCATTACGTTTATTATTAAGCGTTATTTATTAGTTGTGCCTAGTTTTAATAAATATTCGTTAAGGCTCCAGGAGTTGATATATACTACTATAGGTATCTGTAGCAATCCCAGTTATTTGGTAATAATCCTTAATATACTTTCAGTGACTATACCGATATTAAAACCTATTATTATAACGTAAATTTTTAAAGCTAATATACTTCAGGTTACGCGTTTGTATTTAACTGATATCCAGTATATAAAGTTTCTGGTAATTGTTAATTGTCTTTTAGATCCATCCTTATCCACAATTATTATTAAAAAGCCGATTTACGATGTAAGGTTATTATTATTAATAAGTAACATACATGTCAAAATTATTAGCTTCGCTTTTGTTTGATCTATAAAATTATATTAATTTTTTTCCACAGGGTTTATTTACTACTAAATCCGCTCATTCAATTTATGAAAGTTTTTGTTTTATAAGTCTTATGTCTGTATTGTAATGAAAAGATCATATAATTCCTTTAGTTAGCATAACATAAAGATATAATCTGTATAGGCTTTTTACTTTAAATACCTTTGTAATTTTGCCTCGTTGGTCTTATCAATAATCGTTAAGCTTATAACTTACCCCTTTTGACGTAGGCTAATATAAGTGTCGTTTTTAGCCTTAATACTATTTATATGGATTAATGATTCATTAAAATTGAGTTATATACCCTTAGTTAACGTTTTAATTAGCTTATACCTTTAAAGACCTAATTTTTTGATTATATACTATTTCGCCGTTATATAACTATTATCACTGAGGGAAAAAATATCGTTAATTTATATACCTACGATACCAAGGTCTTTAGCCTTTATAATTAATAAGTATGGGTTTAAGGTTGAAGTCTTTATACCGAACCTGTTTTTAAAGTACGTTGGGTACGATAGAAACCAGGAAACGCCTACCTCAGCTGGTCCATACAAAGGCTTAATATAACGTATTACCATGCCTGGCAGAAACTTATCCTTTAATTTTTTTAACAATTTTAATAATATAATTCGCTAAAAATCGGTGGCTAACTGGGTATACGCTTACGTAATATCCCCATCATTAAATAGAAACCGACCCTTTACACCAACAGTCAATCTGGCTATAATAGCGACGATTAAACGTTAACTGATTTTCTAGATTAAAGGCGATGAAGTAAGGATCTAGTCCTTACCTTTATTACCATGTCTTTAAACGATTACCGTAACTTTTCATGCAGCTAGTCTATAGTTTTACCTTTAATCTTATAAATTATCCTCGATTCAAATATAACAACATCTTAGCCTTTTAATTACGTTAACGGCATAAATTATATAACCCCACATAATAAAAAGCCGTTAATATCCACTTAATCATTTTCTTTTAAGATCTTACTTAATATATTGATAATTTCTTCGGCGTGTAGATTAAGTGCAAGTTCTCTGTTAAACTTTTCCTTTGAAAACATTTACGCCGTTGTATATGCTTTGCCCGGCTTATAATCTCTATCGTCATCCTTCTTTTCGGTATGTATCCCCTTTTTGAGTAGTCGTCCACACCGCCGACGTTCTATTAGCTTGTTAACAATCGTCTTTAAAGGGTTAGATTGGTTAATTTGTTCGACTCGGAGGTTATTAACCTTAAGATCTTTATCAAACTTAAAAGGCCCGTAGGGTTTTCAGTACGGCTTAATATATATAACTCGAAAAGTCATGAAGCCATTAATAATTTTAATTATTACATTTAAATTAATAATACTTAAGATCTTATACGACCTATCATATTTGCCTAGTTCACACTATATAAGGAATTTACTTTGAAGGGTGAATAAAAGTACATTTATTATTAAGGGTCCATTCCTAATATTAAAGGTATTATTAACCTAACGACGTACTAATTCTTTATTTATTTCCTTTAGGGCTTTTCTATATACCATAATACATTCTTCAATATTTAATAAGAGTAACGACCTAACTGTTATACGTAGGTAAGCCCCAAATACCATTAAAATTAGTATAATTCCGTTAAGGTTAACAATATTATTGAAACCTTTTACCGTTATTTAAAGCCGTATTTTTTAACTTATAAAGTTTTCGATTTCCAGTATAAGGATATTATAATCCCTTTGTAAAAGGGCATATATCTTTTCGGCCTTTCTAATACCCTAGTAAACTTTAACGGGAACTCATTTATACTAAATCCCTATTAACTTTATATTAACTTAAAATTCTATCGTAATAAAGTTGGTATCATTATCGTAAAATAACATGTTTAATAGGCCAAAATACGTGTTAATCTACAAAGTACGTAGTATCTTTTATATTTTCTTTATGGTAATAGTTTTAAAAAACTTGATGCCATAAAAAGCTGTAGCGAAGTCTATAATATATAATATTAGCTTGCCATCTAGGTAAAACACGTTTATGAAAACTTCCGAATTAAAGTTTTAGTTTTCTTTTAACGTAAACTTAAATTTTAAAGTGGTTTAGAAATATATTTGAAATGATTGTAAAGGTGTTTAACTGCCTTTAGTACTGGTAAGTTCATATCTTTATAACCAGGTACCTTTAAAAGCTTATAAAATTTATTAATTTCCGGGTAATTAAACCAATGGTGTAATTAACGAAGTTACGCCTCTATTAAATTTAATATCATTATCTTCAGCTCTTAAAGATAAAACTTAAAATACCCTTAATTTAAGTTAATTAAAATCCCTTTACCAGCTTTAATTTGTATTTTTTTTAAATTTAAACGTTAATATTCAAACCGTGGTTTTTTATATTCTTTAAGTAAAGGAGAAAGGGGGTAGCGGATTTTATAATGTGGAAAACAATAGGGTTAATAACAATCTTAATTGTTGTCGATCCTAATAAAAACAACTCTTTTCTAAGACTAAAGCAAACCTTAGCCTTACTAACATCCATATAGTCAAGTTTTATAACAGTATTAGTATACCTTCATAACTAGATATATTACTAATAGCCTTTTATTAAGTATCGTATTGCCCCCGTATCCGGCATCATCCTTTAAAAGACTTGTTTCACGTAATAGTCTCGAATAGTAAAGAGGTGTATAAAGCTAAAAATTTTATCATTATATCGGCGATAAGGGTTTTCGCCTATAAGGCAGTATAAAAAAGCGTAATCGACGAGTTATTACGTTGCCTCCAAGTTAATACCGGTATTAATGCCAGTATTTTCGTATTAGCCGATAGCCTTTAACTTATTTTTCTCCTTTTCGTTTTCACTTCCTTTAAACTATATAATCCGCTCGATATAGTTCCAATTAAAGGTAAAGGATAATTATATATTATACATTACTCATTTTACTTCACGTTCGATGGCAATATAATGTATTAACTAATAGCCTCATTTGCCGTAAATCCAATATTTCTTTACATTTAAAGTAAACTTATTTAACCGGTTTAAATACCTTAAAGAAAAGGAATACCCTTTTCCGAGGGTATAGGTCCGGACCTTCCGTTAACTATACTAACCGGGCCTTTTGTACCGTCGATTAATATAGTATGACTGGAGGAGGTTTTCTTTTTCGTCGTTCAATTCTGGAGCTTAAGGGTATATACCCGTCGAACCAAAAACTCGAATAATCATAGTCGTCAGCGAGGAACGAAGTTAGCCAAAAAAAACCTTCGTAAGTGGTATAAAAATATTAAAAGACGTATTCGAACTTTTTATAGCCTGTAACTGCTTGCAGAAACTATTGACGTAAGGTGCTTTTATCAACTCCTAAGGTTCCTATTACTTATCAGTAAAACATTAACCTGTTAAACATTTAATTAAAGAGATTTATCTTACTTTTCGACTCTTTTTTGTAATTTAGCATATAAAACCACATAATAATATTCCAGTCGGTATAGTATTAGGTAAAATTAATATTGTATTCGAAATAGCCCTTTATGGCATTATAAATTTCGCGAAAGGAAAAACAATTCGTTAGGTATCGGAGGTAGTAATCCTCGATTTGATCGGTAAGGATACTAGGAAACAGCGAGTAAAAACCTAACAATTCAACTCTTATCTGGCGGCAAATGTTAAAAGAGGAGAGGTAATTTAATATTGAGGAGGTTATACGGCTTACCATTATACCTCTTCTTTCCTCCAAAAATCTTAACAAACGTAGTAATTGCCGTATAATCTGTATCCTCTAAAGGAATGCGTCGAGGTGAAAAGATGGTTTATTAGTTGTAAAGACCTTTTATATCTTTTATCTGAGGAAAAGGCCAAGGTTATTAGTGTTAGTAGGTAGGATAATTTCCTTTAGCTGAGTTTAGAGGGATAAGGCTAGTGGTTGTACCTATAATAGGATTACATATAAATCCAGTCCTTCTTTAATTTAGCTGCTAAAACTGGACGTGCTAAAAAGCTTATAGGAAATGGGCTTAAGGGTTTTCGTTGCGGGGGATTTCTCGATAATTATTTTAGTATTAACGGGTCCAGCGAGATTCCTATTTAATTGATTAATGTAAAACGCCAATATCAATAACTTTCACTGTATTGGCAGCCCTTACTTTACGCGTTCGGCCGCCGCCAAAGGCGTATTCCGCGCTGTCACGTAAAAAAGCTTAAATGCTGAGTAAGTTAACGTGTTTCTTATCATCAGCATGCAAAGAGGTTTGGCTTAGTTAAAAGTAAAAGGGTTTTTTTTTGGATTATATATAGGGATGATAAAATTTCTTAATACCTTTTCCTTTAGGCCATAGGTCTTAGAGGTATTTTTTAAGCTGTGCCAAATTAAACGAAGTTTTTACTAGCCTCGTAAAACTCTTTTCTAGTACGTAAATCTTTCGGCGTTCAAGTTCTTCCTTTAAATTAAACTTAACGGTTTTTAAAACAAAATCTACATATTAATAATCTAGTTGTCGAAAACCTTATGGTATTTACAAAAAACACGGTTTCTGAGGTCAAGTTTTTCGCCGTAGTTTTACTTAATAATATAACAACCAACGAAGTTGGTAAGGTGTTTTTCTGTTAAGTTTTATTAATATCTAGTACCTAAAAGTTGTCGTTGTAAAGCTTAGTAAAAACTAATCTGAGGGTTTTAATTTTATCTATAAATGCCTGACTTGGAGCCATCCTGGCAGTTTGGTTAGTAGAGCATGTATAGAACGCGTAGGGTAAGGTACTTGGTAATCTTAGGCGTGAGGACTTGGTGTTTCAGCTTGGAGTCGCATAATGTGGCTTTCTTGGCGCGACTTGGCGATTCTTAGTGTTTTTGCTTAAAGCAGCAAATTTGACGATTTGAGTAGCGTGGGGAGTGAAAAGAGTGAAGTAGGGGAAAAAGTTTGGTGTAGAAGGTAAAGTTGAAAGTTGTTTGTTGTTGGTGGAGGGCGGAGGTTGTAAGTTATTTGGCGTAGGGACTTAATCGTTTTTCTTTCAGTAGTAACACCCGCAGTAGTACTGACTTATCCATTTGCCAACTTGCCGAACTTTGAGACTTCTAACAGTCAATCTTAACGTCTTCAAAAAAGATATTTGGTGAAGATTTCTTGGTGTTTTCGATAGCGATACCGTCGCTACCTCTATTCTTCCGTAAAAACCGACGCAGCCTAAAAGTCTTCTCTATTTACTGCCGTAAAAACCGACGTAGCAGTAGAGGCCCTTCGTAAGAATCTTTCCTCTACTCTAACCGCCGTTTTTAACGTAAAGTGTAGCTGGAAAATAGCTTCTTCTTTTACTTAGCTAATTTGTGTTTAACTTAATAAGCACTGATCAGTATTGGTGCAAAGTAGTCAATTCGAATCACTATAGTTTAAGTAACTGATTCTGCGTTGATATTTTTGATTAATGTGTGAGTTCTAAGTTTGGCAGACTGCTAGCCGGTCTGCACACTAATTTGTATAGCCAAAAGCTTTGGCCTGTACCCTACTTTGAAGTGGGCACCTACTGCACTGCAATTGTAGTGCAGTCCTACAAACTACAGTCAATTAGCAGTACGTACAATCAACTTGATTTGCAGTAAAGTTAACTTGACCGTACTACATTTGACTGTTATTCTAACATTGACTATAAATATGGTTACGGACGCTTATAACGCCTAAGGTTTGACTTATCGGCTTTAGACCAAAGGTAATAGACGCGTTAGTGTGAATAAAGTTAAAATTTAAGCGGACCTGTTAATCGTAAGAATTATCGTCGTAATAATAGTAAGAGATGTTGGATTTTTAGTAAGTTTAGCTATTGGTTNGCGGACCCGTTAACTATTAGCATTATTGTCGTAATAATAGTAAAAGATATTAAACTTATAGTAAAATTAAGTGTTAATTAACTAGGTACCTCTTTGCCAAGCGGAATAATAAAAAGGTTATGTATTATATTTAGTACCTTACTAATTTTAAAAAAAACCATTTAGATTAAATTATAAACTTTAAAGTCTACGAAATAAGTAATGGTAATGATACTCTTAAGTAAATCAAATAACATAAAGATGTAGTTTTTAATGCGGCCCAATAACTAGCTGTAGGAGAAGATAAAAAAAGTGGAAAGGGAGCTAAGGTTTAGTGTATAGGTTAAGGTAAAAGATTGTTTGTTATTAGTAAAAGCTAGGGGTTAAAAGTTGTAAGCTGTGAAACTTAGTCGTTTTTGTAATAGTAGTACCCGTAGTAGTATTAACTTAGCCGTTTAATAACTTGTCATTTGAGATTTTTACAGTTAATATTAACGCTTATTAAAAAATATTTAGTGAAGATTTCTTAGTGTTTTCAGTAGCGATACCGTTGTTACCTTTAAATTACCGTAGAGACTAACGTAGTCCAAAGGTTTTTATTACTTATTATTGTAGAAACTGATATAATAGTAAAAACCATTTGCAAAATCTTTCCTTCACCCTAACCGCTGTTTAATGTAAATCATAATCAGAAACTAACTTTTTCTTTTACTTAGCTAATCTGTGCTTAATCTAATAAACACTAATTAGTTTTTATGATCATACTAAATACCCGTGAGTATATAGAAAGTGTTAGAGGGTTTATGTTAGCAGTAAGGTAGCAGGGGTAACAAAAGGTGCAATATCAAGACTGTGTTCATGCGAGTGATGATCAGAAGCCGTGAGGCTATTCAGGGTAGACTGAATACTTAGATTGACAACTGAAGAGCTATGAAGGAAATACTATCTATGTGGTGCTGACCGTGTCCTTATATCCCTATCCTTCATACCGTCTTCAGTACTGGACTGCTGGAGTCGCTGTCGGTTCCATCGGTCCTGTATAATCGACTGGACTGCTGTCGGTTCTATCGGTCCTTCCCTGTCCGGGGTTGCTGACATAAGAGAAGTTCCCCGCCTGATTCTAGACTTCAAGCTTCTAGTGGCGCAGTGTTGTATACTAGCCTGCTTCTTAACCCAACCTCTGTCTGGGTTATAACATTAGTATTGGTAGTGCTTTAAACGTTATAACGTTGTCGATTCGTTGGTCGAGGTAACAGTAGTATTACGTGATCAAGTGGTAAATATTTTTTTTTAGGTTTGGTAGACTGCTAGCTAGTCTGCACAGTAATTTTTATGGCTAATAGCTTGGCTCGTACCTCAGTGTGAAGTGAGCGCATGCTATACTTGACTTATAGGCAATACAATAGGTCTATAAAAAATGATAAACTCAACTTACAGTCAGTATAGTCAACTTTATTGTAGGTAAAGTTGACCGATTGCACTGCAATTACTACTATTCTGATAACGATATTAATAAGTAACTTTGAACGTTGGTGGAAACCAATCAATGATTAAAGGTTATTGTTGAAATAGTAGTTAAATGCAGTAAATTTAAGTCAACTAAACTGTCAGTTTATTTATTATACTGACAGCAAATTAGCTGAAGTTTGTAGAACTGTACTCCAAGTGCAGTGTAGTAGGTACCCACTTCAAAGTAGAGCACAAGCTAAAGCATTTGATCATACAAATTAGTATGCAGACCGGCTATATTATAGACTCAGGTCATTAGCCATTGAGTCTATAGGTTACGTGATTGTACACGTAACGGGATAGGTAGTACCCGGTTTGGGCCCGGTTTGGGTGCGGACCGGGTACGGTTTGGGTAAGGATCGGGTACGGTCTGGGTGTAGACTGGACACGGTTCGTGTATGGTACGTATAAGAGCACATAACTGGCTAGGTACTAGCTATACCTATAGGTTCTATATGTTAAGCTACAGTAGCTTCTTTTTGGTTTTTTTTCGTACCTTAATAATAAAACCTATTCAATACTTACTTAATTTACTATCGTAAGTCGAATTATAACATATTATTCAAGTTTGCTTTTATTTATTTTTTGAAAAAAAAATTACTTAAGATAAACAAATTAATTGCAAACGTTAATAATTATACGTTATACTTTAACGTTATTAGAAACGATAGGCCGTCGGCGAATACCTAGTTTTCCACCTTTATAAATATATTTCCTACCTGTTCGAAGCTAATGTAAATTAATATTTTTCATTTATAAAATATTGTAATATATATTACATCAGTTATAAAATGATTATAATTACCGGATTAATTAACTTTAATCATCGATTTTACGTTAACTTTTGTTTAAATTATAACCAAAATGTAATGATTCAAAATTGAATTAACCGCGACTCGCGTTGATTTTTCACCGGCTTGAGGTAAGCGAAAACGATATAATTAACTATAAGACGAAGAATTTAATTTTACGTTGGTGGCGACGCATTAAACGATTGAATTTACATTAAAAACGGATGAGATATAAATTAAAAAAAGTCGGTATATATTCCTTTACGTATAGTGATATTATACAATGACGGTAAAATAAACGGTTACGAAGTATTACGAAGTCGGAGGATACAAGGGTATATATAATATAGAGAAGTTCCTCGATTATATCAAAACGGCTTTTAACAAACTTTATCGTGCGGATAAGGAATTGATCGAATTAAAAGGTTTGGTTATAAACGATGAGAACCTGTAGGCATTATTCGTTATTAAATTCGAATTTTTTTAATTTAAAACAACGACTTAAATTCGCCTTCATCCGTAAAATGTAATTGCTTACATTCTAGCGTATCGTTACATGTCCGCGAAGAACCCATTACGATAAGTATTAATCGAATAAATTATATTATAACCTTAAAAGAATACCATAAATTTACCGATAGGTTATAATCTTTAAATTCAAAAAGACGTTTTAATCGTTAACTAACATACCCGTATAAATTTAATAACCGAATAGTAATACGGTTGTAACAGGGGTTTACGTTTTTTAAATACTTTTATTAAAAACCCGTAATAATTACTATTAATTATTTTAATATAGCTTTTAATTATTCTAATGAATCTATTCGGTACGCGTTTAAAACCAAAATCGTAAGGCAACGTAGGTAACGATAAAAAACGTTAGGTCAAGTTTACATCGAAGCGTTATATACGTTATAGCTTATTAAACTATTACCAACGCGATTACGAATTTCGCCCGATATTACCTTTTACGTAGGTATATACGATGCAAGTGAAAAAGGTAAAGAAAGGTTTTTTATTAACAGCGATAAAAAAGCTTAACTTCTAAATACAGTTTCGTTTAGGAGTTATATAAACTTAATGACGTAATTGTAAAATCGAGTAAAGGGGTTTAATTTAATTAAAATACGTATAAAAGAAAATTTATTTTTTATGTTTATACTTTTTAATAATATTCAATTTTTAAATGTTCAAATCGATTTTAATTATAATCATTATTATATCAAAAACATGATTTTAATAAAATGGTTAAAAATAAAGTAAATTTAGTTATTATATTTTCGAAATCTCGGTATAATATAAGGGTTATGGCAAAATACACGTATTACCTAAATGCCTAAGTTTTATATAAATATTAATAAATAGTTTAATCCGATATTTATATATATTATTTCTGGAATAACGCAGGATATAATTTTTGGAATTCTTTGGATACGACATTAAGAGGTAATTTTAAACGTTAACGGTAATTATTTGGTAATTTAGAGTTGAAGAAACTTGGTTATCAACGTAATAATAATACGCTTTAAGACGGGGGATATATAAAACATAATAAATTCGAATTTTTGGTTTGATATAACATTTATATTGAAAGATATAACATATAGGGGATCCGTTTCGGTTAACTTTTATTACAAACTTTTACGAAATAACGCTGGTTTTATAAATAACAACAATAATTATAATTAAAAAAAAGGAAATGAGTTACGTTTTTTATTTACCAAAATTAACTGAATTTTGCGACTTATTTGATAAAGATAAGGTTACAAACTTACTCTTATAGAAAGGGAAACTCGATTATTATATTTAAATTTAACTGAAGGAAAACAAATTTTTATTCAAACGATTTTTGGAGTTGTTATATTCGATATTACGGGATTAACTTTTCGACTTTCGACGATAGGTTACGAAATTAATGAATACAGGTTAGGTTCAAGTAAACTTTTTATCGGTTATAACGCCGATATCATTTTTTTTTAAACTAGGAGAGAAATAACGGTTTTATATCGATTATCGGGTACTAAATAAAATTACGAAATAAAACCGTTTTACTTTACCTTCAATTGAAAAGGCCTTATGTATGTTGTTGAAATCAATATAACTTACAAAATTGGATATTTGAATGAACTTTTACTGTATTCGAATTATACCCAGAAAAAAGGAATTAAAGGTATTTTAAACGCGATTTGTGTTATTTCAATAGTTAATTATCACATTTAAATTAACGAAAACGCCGGTGACATTTGAACGATATATTGATTATGTAATAATAGATATCTTAAATAATTTCGTTATAATGTATCTAAACGACTTTTCAGTTTTTTTTCCGATATTAAATAGGGTTATATAACGAAAATTCACGTGGTTTTGAAACGGTTTTATAAGGCGGAGTTCAATTTGGATTTTAAAGAGTATAATTTTGTATTTAAAAAAGTAAAATACCTAAGTTTTATTATAACGGTTAGGATGGGTATCCGGGTCGACCTCAAAACAATCCGGGTAATTTTCGAATAAATGTTTACATGTATTATCCGTGAAATTCGAATTTTTCTAGGCTTTACCAACTTTCATTGTAATTTTATTAGTAATTTCCCCAAATTAAAGGATTATCTCGTCTGTCCAATGTAGTAAGTTATTCGTTTAGCTTAAACGAAACGAAAGAAATATGTATTTTAAACTTTAAAAATGCCTTTATAACATCCCCAATTTTAGTATATTAGGATCCAAATCGGTTAACGGTAGTAAAAACCGATTATTCGAAAACAACGTTAAAAGAGTACTTATTGTAACGGGATAAGGATAATATTTTGAAATTAATAACTTACTATTTCGCACGATTGACGAATACGAAATGTAATTAAACAATTTATGATAAGAATCTTTTCGCAGTAGTATTTTATTTAAAACCATGAGTTTTCGAATGATGTAGTATTTATATACCGTTTACAATTTTAACGAACTATGAAAAATCAGAATATTTTTCTTTACCACGATTAATTTCGAAACGTTAGGCTAAATAAGCCGAAGTCCTTTCGCTTTTTCAATATTACTTGAGGTATAGGCATGTAACTTAGGGCGCCTGCCTAAATACGTTAACTCATAGGTTATAGGAAAAATCCGAAATTAAGAAACATCGCATGGGGGTTTTTTAGCCTATTTTTATTGTTATATTCAATATGGTATTAATAAACTTATACATTAAAGGAATATAAATTATGACGGTTTATATAGATAAATTTGGCGAAGAGGAGGCTTATTTATTGGATCATAACGATATATATTTCAAAGGTAGGCGGAAGGTTTTCGAAAGGCCGTCAAAGGCGATATCGCCCCGAATCCGACCTGTATCCAGATCGTTATTAGTTATAACGATAAGGGATTTTAGTACGATAACATCGATAATATCGTTATAGGCCCGGCTCGCGTTATACCTACCGATATCGTTAACACTGAGTAATTATTTTATTTTCGTTTCGAGTACATTAATAAAACTATAAAATAAAAAAATAACAAACAACCCATTATATAAGGTTTAATTTTAAACAATTTCCTAAGGCGTTAGACGCTTTTTGGTTCAAGTAAAATAATTGAAATAGATCAAGGATTGTGAATTTAACCAGCAGGGTATATTATATTACTGTAATCGTTTATAATTAACGAATAAAAAACTCTAAACGACGAAAATCCTATAATGAAATTACGATTCGTTTATTATATGTTATTCAGGTAAAAATATTTCATTTCGCGGTTTTTAATGGTATTACTACTAAAAGAAGAAAATCACAAATATTGGACGCCTATGTCGAATATATACGTAATATAATAAAATGAAACCTCGTATTACCTTACGATAAAACCTTTTTTCACCCTTTCCTATTCTAAATTATCATTGAACGTATATTTTAATATATTTTATAGTCGACTTGCCAGCTACTAAAAGCGGTCTTCAACATTTATTAGTTATTACACATTGCCTTTTTAATTTTTTTAGTTTAAGGCTATATAGTTTATAACTACCAATACGTATACGAAGCGCTCTTGGAATATATAATAAAGATTTTATAAATCCCTAACTATTGGAATAGTATTACATTCAGTGCAGTGAGTCAACTTTACTGTAAATAAAGTTGACCGTACTGCAAGTGTATTGCTTTGTACGGACTTACCGTATTAGTTGTAAGTCGAGTGCAGTATGTTGCACTTTACTCTAGGGCACGGGCCAAGCAATCTACCATACAAATTACAGTGCAGACTAGCTATTAGTCTGCCAAACCTAGAACAATACATCCATCATTTGACTGCGCAATACTACTGTTACTTCGATCAATCGAATCGACAATGTTGCAACGTCTAAGGCCTAACAACATTGATCAGTGCTTGCCTGCTAGGTTAAGCACGGATAAGCTAAGTAGAAAAAGAAGCTACTTTCCGTTTAGGCTTTAAGTTATACAACCGATGGGGTAGAGAAAAGATTTTTGCGAAGGGCCTCTACTGTTGCGTTAGTTTTCACGGCAGTAAGTAGAAAAGATTTCTATGTTGCGTCGGTTTTTACGGAAACTTAGAGGTAGCGATGGTATCGCTATCGAAAACACTAAGAAATCTTTATTAATCCTTCTTGAAGACGTTGAGATTAACTGTCAGAAGTCTTAAAGTTCGGCAAGTTAGCAAACGGCTAAGTCAGTACTACTACGGATGTTACTACTATAAAAATGACTAAGTTCCTACACCAAACAACTACAATAAATAACCTTCGACTTTTACCACTACCAACAACCTTCGACCTTATTTTTTATATCAAATCTTTGCTTTAATTTATTCTTTTTCACTCCCTACGCCACGCCAATCGTCAAGTTCACTGCTCTAAGCGAAAAACATCAAGTTACGCCGAGAAAGCCACGTTACGCGACTCCATGCCGAATCGCCAAGTTCCCACGCGACTTTACACCAAAACACTAAGCATCTACACCCAAGATTACCAAGTTTTTCGCCCTACACGCCTGTAAAAATATCTACCACAAGCCCTCATCTTTAGGCTATTACTAACTCCGCCTGGAACGAAATAGTTAAAAATCTTGGAATTATTTTTACTAAGTTTTACGACGAATAACTTTAGACCACAAACGTCGACGAAACCTTTGATAAAGTTTACATAATTAGTTACGTCAGCTAGTATATACTCGAAACAAACTTCGGTAACGACTAAAGTCGCAGTGCCCGCGCCTTCCAAGACTTTCGCGAGTTCTTTAGCTACTAAACTTTTGACATGTAGAAGATAATCTAACTTTCGGTCAAAGCCTAGCTAAAAAAGGAGTTCACACACCGTAATATCTATATTCCGGACAAAACACCAGTGTAACTAGTAAAAATCTTATTTGAACTAGCTCAATAGAAAGACTACCCTTAAAATCTCAATTCTTAAGATATTCAAAAAAAAAGGAAAAGGGGTTGAGGGATTCCAATGCCAATACACACGTTTTAAAGGATCTTCCCTCTTTAAAGGACCTTCCCTTTAGCCAAGCAAAACCTCTTTACGCGCGGACGATGAGCCCGTTAATATGCTCGGTAGTTTAGTACCACTACATGATAATGCAGAGTACGCTCTTAGCGACGGCAGAGTACGTGAAGCAGCGGCCGCCAACATAGCCAAAGGCATTAACTTTAGCACTTTACACCAGTCAATTAAGCAAGATCTTCAGGCTTCCCAAAACCTTTAAGTATCCATTGTCCTTTAGCAAGTTCACCGTCAAAACCCTTAAAAACCTTCTTCATTTAAACTTACCTACGTACATGAACTGACTACAGGTACTATTATAAAAATTTACCTATCGGATTAGGCGACTGTTAATTACATTTAACACCGTGCCTCGAAACCTTTAAGATTTAAACCGCTAAGAAATACCAACTAAGCTTGTGATAATTATCGAGACCTTTTTTTAAAACCTAATAAGATAATTAATATTAATTATAAGCTGAAAATGGACTTTGCTAAAGTCTGGGATAATATAGAAAATTATAACGGAAAGTTTTATAACCTTTTCGACACTAAAATAATGTCTTTCCTAAATATTTGTAAGTAGATAAAAGTCCTACCTTTTGGTTTTTACCTACTATTTCCCGGAATCCTTACAGGTTACGCCAAAGATTACTACCTGACCTTTCTGACGAACGTTATTACATTTCGCGAGATTTACTATAGTATAAAGAGCCACTTCGAATAAGACGTCCATCTTACTCAATACTATACAAATTGGATTATCACGCGATAAATTACAATAATAGCAAAGAAAAAAGAGGAGGAATTACCAATGGAAATTCTTAATCAAATACTTAACAAGTTGATAATATGTTAAAAAGGCAATGAGGAAGGCCTACGCTGGCGAAGCTATACTTCGCGAACAGGTACAGGTAGCTATTACGGGCTTTAATAAATTCGAATACGCCTTATAATATCCAAATACCACTTATAAAGTTTTTTTTAGCCAGTTACGTTTTTCGTTTATAACCGTAATAATACGTATATCAAACTCGTTCGGTATATATTCCTAAGCCGACAACTTCCTTAACGTAAATTTATAAAGACCTTATAGTAGTTAATTACATCAACCGTAAATATGGACGTTCACAACGCCTAAGGTTAGGTCTATTAATCTCGGTCCTAAACTAGAGGAAAAACCTATGTTAGCGTTAACAATATTTAGGCGAACCTATTAACCATAAGTACTTTCGTCGTAATAGTGGTAAGAGATATTAGATTTGTAGTAAGGCCAGCTACTAGTTAAATCGTTACCCCCCCCCGCTGAATATAATAGTAAAAAATCAACGTACTACATTTAATATCCTATTGTTTCGGAATAAGATTATTTGGACTAAATTGTAAATATTAAGGGCGATAAGTCAACTAAAGCCGTTAAAGCAACTAATCAAATTAAGTAACACGAAAATATTGCTTTTAATAAAATAACTCAGTAACTAGTCGACCATATCTTTTTGTATCGTTTGGGTAGTAAAAACCCTTACCTTTTCCCTAACTATACCCCCAATATCTTATATACTTTTAAACTCTGTAATCTTTATACGGATTATACGTTTTAGGGTATTATGTTAGACATAAAAGTAATAAGGTATTTAATAGGAGGTTATTCGTAATACGTAATACTGTAGAGGGAAAACATTACAGCCACTGAGATTGATTGTTATAATACGGGTAAGGCTAAAGTTAGTTTTAACTTAAACTAACAACTATGATTATCAGGGACAACAGTAATTTAAACTGTTATAAAAACAATTACTTTTTATATCCTTAAGTTTTTTATCCCTTGTTTACTTTATTTAAAGGATATAAAGACCTTCAGCATTAACGTAGACGTTAATATAGATGAGCTGATTAAAAACGGCTAAAGGTTTTCACTCGCCTTTAAATAAGAGCATGTATGATTTTATCTGTAAAGTTCGAAAGTAGTAGTGTTAAACCTAACGGAGTCGGAAATACGACAATTACATTGGTGTTTTAACCATTTAACTGTTAACAGGTTGTATAAAGTCTTCAAGTTCGTAGGGTATAATAATATGGAATATTTTACCATAAAAGCTATTGAAAGGCTCTACTACCACTGCTAAACGTATGCCAAGACCCCCGGAAATTCAAGTTTATACTAAAAAACGAAAAGGACTTTAATTATAAGATTTTCATTAATGTATTTTATTTGGATAATAAACCTCTTTTTTATGTCGTTAACTTCGTAACCTTTTTTTACGAAGCTAAATTCCTAAAGTCCCTTTCGACAAAGGATACGTAGAAAACTTTAAAAATATTGTAAATCAATACGTACTTGGGTTTACTGGACGTCGTCATCCACGATGTCGGTACTAACTTTTCGGCGGCGGAATTTGAAATAAAATAAAATAATAGGTATTTAGTATAAAGAGGTACCTGTAAAAGCCTATTAAAGTATTAAAAAGATTAAAAGGGTATACGCCTTACTTCTCCGAACGTATAATATCCTCACATTAGAAATTAAAAGTTTTATAGATTCGGAAGTACGTTTATAAATAGCAGTAAAGTGTTTAAATGATACTATAGGCCTTAATGTCCTGGTACTAACTCTATTAGTCTTTGGAGCGTATTTACGCCTAACGAATGAATCTTTGCTCTCGACAAATATTTAGAAACGTATTACGGCTTATAGCAAATCTTTAAAGGAATTTCGAAGAGAATCGGCACGCCACCAAGTTAATAACGCCCTTAATACCATAAACGGGCTTATAACAATCAACGTGTTTACTTTACTATTATAAAGTAAAGTCCTTATGTAATGGGAGCCGGGAAAATGTAAAAGTCCATATAAAATATTAAGTATCGTAAACTTTAAAATATTAATTAAAACTGTTAACGGTCCTGTATTTTTCTGAACTACTTGGGTTAAATCTTATATTAGGGTTATTAACAATAAAAACCTTTAAATTAAATGTTCTAGTTAATAAAAACCTTCCCTACCCGTTATCAATAAGCTAATAAAATACCGCTGACGTGAACAACTTCTGAAAAGGAGTAATATTAAAGAGGAGAAATATACACCAGACCGTATCTATAATAATATTTAGGTAATTAGGAAAAAAAGAATGATAAAAACTTAGCAGTAAAACTTGGAGTATAAAAAATTATTAAGATTTCTGGTAAACCTTTTTAAAAAAGCGATATAGTTTAAATCAACGGTTTATTAATTCAAGGTATGGTATAATTTATATCGAAGGTTAACTTTAACCTTGAAAACTCGAATGTTACGATTTTCAGGTTTAAGATTATTTATAAGGTTAAAGATAAAATTACGGAGCGACTATATAAAAAGTTACGGCTAATCGCTTAAACATATGATAATAAAAGTAAGGACTGGATCCTTGCATAATTATTAACGATTTAAAAAAAATAGCTAACTCTTAGTAATTAATCTAATAACAAGTTTATTAACTAGGATTAAGGGTAAATTTACATTTTATAACTGTGATATTATATAAGTTTATATATAGTAAGCAATGGATTTACAACGTATTATATTATTAAAGTTATTTTGGGAACTTCTTATTAATTACTTATTAAAAATAGTAATACGTTTTATTAAAGTATTATATAAATTATCTAAAACAGGTCTTTATTGGTTTTTAACCTATTAGTTATACTTTAAGTCTTGGTTAGCGATAAAGTCTTTAATATACGATCCGTACTTATTAATAATGTAAAAAAAGGACTTCAGTATAGTAAGCATGTAGACTAACGATACCCTTTTCATTGGAACGGCTAGATTTATGGTACTGAAATGATAAGTAATCAAGGACTTTAAGTTTTAAAATTACAAGTTGGTAACGACGTTGACGGAAAATAACTAACTTGACTTTAATAAATCGTTAATCCGTATGCTTAGTATTAATACCGGCCTAACCTTTCATCAAAAGAGCTAGGGCATTGTTTTTTCTATAATCGATAAAATTCATAATGCTAGAGTTTAACGGTACTTGAAATAACGTGTACGTGATAGTTATATTACCATCTTATACCAACCAAAAACTTTATACGATTTATCAATTACGACATAAGTATAAGTATTAACGGATGAAACTTTTAATCGATTGAATAAAAGGTTAGAATAATAGATGCGGAATTTGGATCACGGGATTAATATAATACTAATCGACCTTTTATAGGCTAAGCTAATGATTTTTATAGACGAGTTTTTTGCAAATAAAACCGACTTATATTTACAAATCGGCTTCTTAATAATCTTTGTTAACAAAGATAGGTAGGAAAATCAGTTTAACATTGTTGGAAATCTAATCGATTAGACCTCCGTTAAATGTGAAAAAATTATACGAAGCATATTAGCTTTAAAGGTCTACGGTATAATGGCGGGATTTAGCGTAGGTATAACGCTGTAGGAAACACTTAACATTATTACCAGGCAGTTAAAGATACCTTTTATCCCGGTGGTAATTTATACTGACTCAAGGAGTTTTTTCAAATGCCCTTTAAAGCTCGTAACCACCAGTAAAAAAGTCTAATAATCGACATAATAGCATTTAGCGAAGCTTACGAAGGGAGGTAGATTAAGGAGTCTCGATAAATCGATGGCAAAGATAATCTTGCAAATGTTATGATAAAGGCTACGTCAAACAAAGCCCAGAAAAAGTTTATAAATAGCAATAAGCTAACCATACGTATTAAGGGCTATATGGATAAACCTCCCGGAAAACTCAAACCACGTAACGGCGGACAAGGATATGCTGGTAAATTGGAAGACTGCTGGGTGATTGATAATAGAGATCTATTTAAGTGACACAATTAAATTTACGAAGGGCTATAGCGAAAGAACTTTTTATAAGAATTGATAAACTTGGATCTTAGAGAAGCGGACCGATTAAGGCTAAATAGGCTCAATTTTCATTAAATTTCGTGCAGTTTAGTATGGAAGTCAACTGGAATTGACAGGTGTCTAGCTAGTTAAAAAGGGGAAATTCAGAGGTAAATAGAAAGGATTGGTCCCCCATACTAGCGTGCGTACGCACAAACTAAAGAGCCGCCAGTATTGAAATAATATTACATACAGTGCAGTAGGTCAACTTCACTGTAATTAAAGTTAACCGTACTACAAGTGTATTGCTTTGTGCGGACTTACCGCATTGGGTATAAGTTGAGTACAGTACGCTGCACTTTACTCTAAAGCATGGGCCAAGCAATTGACCATACAAATTACAGTGAAGACCGGCTAGCGGTCTGCCAAACCTAAAACAATACATTCACCATCTGACCACACAATACTACAGTTACTTCGACCAATCGATTCGACAACGTTATAACATCTAAGGCCTACCACAACTAACTTTTATTATTAGTAACCGCGGTTCGAATTGGTTAAACGTATTTTAAAAGACCATATATTCCCTAATAAAATTCGAATGACTTTCATTTATAATGTATTACTTATGAAAAGATAACAATATTAAACGGTTGAACCAAAAAAAATTACGTATCATTAACGCCTTTTTGTAATAGAATTAAATTTTATATTTACTTATTTATTTATTTGCGGTAAATAATAGAAAATCGGTTACTATCGGGTTTAATATAAACCCTTTAATATATAAATACGAAATGTCACTTATCTCCAGAGTAAACGAGAATATAAAGTTGTTAATTAATTTAGTAAAGCGAATTATTATATTTTTAGTTTATTTAAGAAAAGGGGCGAAATTGATTAAAGCAGCGATAACTTATATTTCATAATAAATAAAAACGGCGATAAACTGTAAACGATATTGGGCAAAACAATAAAAAGTATAGAACTAAATTTCGTTAAGCTTTCGTAATATTGAAACTAACTACCCGAATAAAAAACTTGATTAATTTTACAATAATAACTGCTCGTCGATATTTTAAACCTATTTAATATAGTATTAAATCTCCTTGATAAATACCCTATATTTTATATAAATTTAGTCAAATGAACGGCTTCGGACCCCCTTTTTTTTGTAAGTCTTATCTCATATTCGCCCGGAACTAGTTTTAGTTATTAATGATGTAAGGGAGGGTAAATACGAAAAATTTGAAGTCTAAAAAATCCTCGCAATAAAAATGGAGTAAAACGGGTTTTGCTTTATATTAATTAAGTAAAAAAATAATAATAACAAAACATAATAAAAACTATTAAAAAATTACCAATGTATCATAACCTTAGGTAAATTTTAAATGAAATACAAAAAAACTCGTGTTTATCATAACCCGGTATTTCGATGTCGATATAAAATTTATATCAAATCATAAACGCGGAGCGAAACGCTTATACCTTGAAAATAACACTTTACCTATATATAAAAAGGAAAAGTTATTATTAAACGAAGTTATAATATAATAGGTAAAACTAGGTAAATATTACCCTAGTTTTTCGAATAAATATTCGACTATAATACAGCTTTTACCACGATTTAACGAAAATTTACTTATTTATTATTATTATCCTCATTAGGGTTTAACAAATACCAGTGTTATTAACGTTAAGGGCCTTATTATACTTAACTCCGGATATTAGGTAACGTCGGAGAAGGGGGACAATAAAAGACATAATGGAAGCTAATAAACACCGAAAAGGGGGGTTAATAAAAAGTGGAATGAATATAAGGCGATGTTGAGGATAAAGAATAACGTGAAAAGGAATGGGCGTTAAGAGAAACTGATAATGGATAATGTGAGAAGGGATAAATATTAGGGGAGGCCGATGATAATGAATAGCGTTAAAAAAAAAACAGACGTTAAAGGAAGCCGACATTAACAGCTAACGAAAAATAGAGCAGGGGACGAAATAAAGAAAAAGACCCTTTAAAAACGTTACCAAAAACTATAATAAATTAATTTGGGCCCGGAGAATACGGTTTGCTCAGGTATAATTCTACGTCTACTCGTGATCGGCTTGATTAACTCGCTCCTAACTAAGGTTAATCAATAAGATATAGGTAAAATCGAAAATGGTATAATTAAACTTTGGACGTTGTTCGTTACATTTTGTAAGCCGTAACCTATATTAATCATAATAAACATAAATTATGTAGTTATATTATTTTAAATCCTTAGGTCAAAATTACGAAAGGGCATACAATGGTAACTAAAAGTGGTTGGAACTAAAATTTTACCCGTTAAAACCCGGTTAACCGAATGTGTTTCATCTTTATGAATAAATAAAATAATAAAAAGTAAAGAATTTTTTTAAGTAAAAACGGACCCGAAAAAAAGGGGCGACGGAGACGTATAATTCAAAGGGTAACGGTTTATACAACCGGTATGGTAAAAACTCTTTATATCCAAACGATATCGCGAAACCTAATAAACTAATTAATTAATTAAAAAAGGGCGGTGGTAAGAAGGGGTCGATAACCTAATATATTTCCCTAATATCTATATATAAAGGATATGATATAACCCTTATCTTGGGTCGTAATAATCAATTAATGTAAAAAGGCACATAAACCGGACAAAATCATAAATAAACTTTTTTTAAATATATTACGAAAGAAAGTTAATTCACGATTTGGCTTTTTAGAGGGTTTATTTATAAAATTACCTTATTATGAACTTTTCGTTATATATAATACGTTTTCGTCGAATAAACTTGAATATAAAAAAGAAAAACGCTAAAGTTAAAAAAACAGTTAATATATAATATATAAACGTCTTTAACCTATAACGAAAAAAGTTTACTTTTATTCTGATCATTATTAAGGACGAGGAAATATCCTTTAATGCGAGGCAGTTATAACAGGTAATTAATGGTAGGGTATTAATATATAATAAGATAATATACCTTATAAAATAGCTTCTTGTCCCTATCAAAAGCGCTGGAGACAACGTAACCTAAATTAAAGCTATTATATACATAGGTAATGGGAATAAGTTAGAAAGAAAGTTAAAATATATTAAGATAAATTATGAATTGAAATATATGAGGGAAAAGTAAAATAATTATAAAAAGGGTGGTTAGCGAAAAAGGGCGACGTTGTAAAAAGAAAAAAGAGGAAGTTTTAGGGGTTACAAAGACGTTCGTATTTATAAAAATTAACGAATTGAATTCGATAAGGGTTACATATTATATAGGGCATTTTATATGGTACTAAAGGTAGAAACGCAGTATTATATGGCGTGTTATACAACATCGGCAATAAAAAAGATATATTAAATAGTGCGTTAAAGGGTACGTTATAAGGTATATTGTATGGCGCCGACGGTAAAAGAAATACATCATACGCCTAGCTTACGGGCGCATTATAAGGCACCGGCGACAAAGTTAAAGGGTGCGTTATATGGTGCCGGAAACCTGTGGTTAAACCGGTTAATATATTATACGATACGTTAAACTTCGCGTTATTAGTTTATGTCTAACTCGCGTATCAAGTGGGTACGGCTTTCGTTCGGTATTTAACTAACTGGGTGTCGTAATCCTTATAATATTAGGGGGAAAAAGAGGTATATTATAAACTCTGACTATTAGCTATTAAGTTTATAAGTTACGTAATTATATACGTAACTAGATAGGTAATACCCGGTTTGAACCCGGTCCGAGTGCGGACTGGATACGGTCCGTGTACAGCATGTGTGAGTGCATGTAATGGGCTGGGCACTGACTATGCCCATAAATCCTGCACGTTGTGCCACGATAGCCTCTTTTAGTCTTCCTCCGTACCTCAATAGTAAACCCTATTTGGCACCTATTTGGCTTACCATCATAGGTCGGACCATAACAGACTAGCGGTGTGCTAAACTTAGAACTTAAAACTCAAACTTTTCAACCAATTTCAATGCAGCACCCGTTACTTCGACTACAGTGATTCGAATCGATTATATTGCAACGAAAGGCCTACATCTATAGGCAGGCCTACCAACAGCTTTAAAGAGGTTTATAAATAGTAATAAGTAAACTATACATATTAAGGGTTATATTAAAAGGTCACTTGTTAAAGATTAGTTATATGCTAACAAGTAGAGAGGAAAACAAAGGTACCCTAACAAATTTGAATACTGATAGAACGGTAATTGGTTTAAAGCCGAAGATTTGATTAATTAGCACGGTTAAGTTTGAAATGTGAATAAGTTTTTGATGAAAAATTCGTCTATAGGAGTTAATAAAGTTGGGATTAGGAACTGTGAGGCAAAGGAAAGTAATTAGAGTTAATTTTGGTGCGTAATTAACAGGAGTTTGGCTGGTTAACAAGAAGATACTTCGGAAGTCACCGTAAATAAATGGTAGATTACACTAGTATACGCGTATAAAATGAAAAGTCGCCAATGTTGGAATAGTAGTAATTGAAATATAATTAGGTAACGTAAGTTAATTGTATCAATTTTAAGTTAAGTGTACTTTTATGGGTTAATTTTATTGATTATAAAGTTAAGTATAGTATATAACCAATTCAAACTAGGGCATAGGCTATGAAATTAACCATACAAATTAGTATTCAAACCGGCTAGCAGTTTTCCAAACCCAGAATAAGATATCTACCATTTGACCACTTAATACTACTGTTACTACAACCACAATTCAAATCAACAACGTTGTAACATCTAAAGACCTATTATTAGTACGGTTTGTCAATAGGTGTAACATAAACTTTAGAGTCAGGTTAAGTTGAATATATGGATTCGAACCTATAAACTGAACCTAAACTATTTGTTTTGCTCATTAGTTAATTGATTGTGCTGGTAGGGTTTTGGACGTTGCAATGCTGTCGATTAAATTAGTTGAAGTAACAGTAGTATTGCAATGGCTAAATGGTAGATCATTGTTCTAGTTTTGGAAAACCGCTAACTGGTTTACACAGTAATTTATATGGCTAATTGCTTCGCCCATGCCTTAGTATGAAGTGGGTGCATATTATACTTAACTTGCAGCTAATACAGTAGGATTACAAAAAATACATTTGATTTGTAGTTATTATAGTCAACTTTATTAAGTAAAATCGACCTACTACACTGTAATTACTAATATTTCAATACCGGCGGCATTTTGTTTTGTGCATATACTTTAATATAATCGAAAAACTTTCCTGTTCATTATTAAATTACATTTTGGTTAATTGGAAAGACCTCTGTTAATTTTAGGTAATTTTTATATGAAAATTAGCTTTGATTACCTTTATTTACCTATAGTTCTAAGTTTCTATTTCACCAATTTCTGTACACAAGTTTTTTTCTATAAAATTTCACGTATTGTTACATTGCTACTATTGGTTATCTTAACTTAAGTGAGTTAAACCGCCTCTTAATCCAGTTAATATACGTAGGTTAACTGGTTTAATGTTGCCTCTGCTGTTATTAGTACCACTGGATATTTTAACTAACGTGAGTTAAGTCACTTATTAATTTTACTTAACCCAATTAAGTTCATTAATCTATTACTACCCCCAATTTTACCGTATCATTTGAAGAAAATCGTTATCGACGGTTTTATTCCCCTGATAGTTTTTTTACTTTGCTAGTATATCATTATTTTCTGGTATGTAATTTGGATTCGCTAGGTGGTCTATTAACGTAGCCCTTAATGTATATATTTAGTTTATTGTTGTTTACAAAATTTTTAAAGACTATGTTTATCGATGTCTTCATTATAAAGTTAGCTGGATTATCTTTAACATTCATCCATTGGAATTACTTGATTTCCCTGCTTTCATAGGTTTTACAAAGTGTTATTATATCGATTATTAAGCGTTTTTCGCTAGTGGTTCCTAGTTTTAAAAGGTATTCAAATAGGCTTCTCGAATTGTTATAGATTACTACTAAGATAAAGGGAATCTTTAGTTACTTGGTAACAACGCTAAGGTTTTCTTATAATTCTATATTTATATTAAAGCTAGCTATTATAGCATAAACGTTTAAAGTTAACATGTTTCGTGTAATCCTTTTACATTTGATAAATGTTTAATAAATTAGGCTTTTGGTAATATTGAACTGGTTCTCTTGCCTGTGTTTATTGACAAGGACTATTAGAACAACAATGTGTAACGATAAGTTTATGTTATTTATAATAAAGCTATTCGTGAAAATTATTAACTTAGGCCTTAACAAGTTAATCGAGACTATATCAATCCCCTTGTTAGGGTTTTATATTTGTCATTTTAGTTTTTTGTTTAGTCGATTAAAGTCTTTATCATTAGATCCTGTATTTATAATATAATCAAAAGGTTGTAAAATACTTTAAATTAATATAAGATAGCAATGTAATTGGCTTAGGCGTGTCATTTTAAGTACGGTTAAGCTTTAGTTGGATTAGTTTTGTTATTTATAGTTTAGTTAACATTTTGATTCATTTATCAAAAATTAAGGCTGGTATTAATGCTAAGTATGTGGATTGACAATCCATTGAAGTTAATTTGGTTACCTTTTATCTATATCGCAACTAACTTATAATTTTAAAACTTTAAGTCTTAAATAATTTAACATTCCAATATTTTGAATCCAGTCATTTTGACGAAAAGGGTATTGTTTATTTGTATACCTATTAAGTTAAAGTTTTTCTTTTACGTTACTAGTAAGTACGGGTTGTATATTAAAAACTTCATATTTAGCTGTGACTTAAAGTGCGATTGATAGGTTAGAAAACAATAGATGTTAGTTTTATCCAGTCCTTACAGTGGTTTAATACATCGTATTATCGTCCACAAAAGGTATTTGTTACGTAGTTTTTATGGTAGTTCTATTAATACGATTCGCTATAAATCGGTTGTTAATTGTGCGTACGTTTGTGTTATAATGCGGCTATTAAGGGTGAACTTCCCTTTAATCGTGTTTATAAAATTTATATTACCAAATCGATTATTAAATGTTAACTAATTTCCAGAATTGTTGGCGATTGCATAAGGATTTTGTTTTAACCTTCATTAATATATTATTAAGCCATTAGTCATAGATCTTCATACGGCCGCCCCGTAATTTTTTTTTAATTTTATATATAACTTTCAACTTGAAAATCGTTATATTTTGTTCGTAAATTTCAAAGTTGGTTTTATGTATAAATTATGTAACTTTTCTTTCTATAAGTGTGATAATTTCTACCCTATCACTTTCTTTAAAAGGTTTATCAAAGGCTTTAATAATATATTATGCCTTGAGCTTTATAATTAAATTTTAATCGTTCTTTTCTTTTCTACTTACTTAAACAGTATTATAAATGCGATCTGGTATATATTTCTCATTCTTAGCTTTTCTTTCGTAGCAGTTGTACGCACCGGCATAATTTTATTAGTTTATTCATAATAAGAGGAAAAGAGTTGTATCAGCTTATTTACTTAATTTAAAGGTTCCTATGTTTATTGTTAATCGCCCTGATATAAGGTTTAACTTATGTGATGCAAAACATTGCAGAGTTATTAGAAGTTTTCATAATTATTTTGGGGTTGGTAATACTAAAAATATTATATAGGTTATTCTATTTATCTAGCTTCCGTTATACGAGAAATTTACTTCATAACGGTAAGGTAAGTACATCGATTGTCGTGGAGTTGTTTCTGGTGTTGAGGGTATTATGAACTTAACGTCGTGCTAATTCTTTCCGCAGTTTCTTCAATGCTTTACCGTAAGCCACGACTTTTTTGGGGTATTTTCTAATAGTGTAAATTTACACGTTAATCGTGTGTATGTTCCAAGAAACCAGTGGAGTTAGTATCAAGCCATTAAGATCTACATTGTTATTCAGGCTCTTTACCGCTATTGAAAGGCGTATCTTTTGGTCCATAAAACCTTTAATTTACAGCGTAATGATATCGTATACTTTTTAGAAGTAGCGCGTATATCTTTTAGATTTTTCTAATGCTTCAGACGGCGTTAAAAAACACTTTTTTATACTGGATTCCCATTATTTTGACGTCTGCTTGAAAATACGTTGTCGTAAAATTGGTGAAGATATCGTAAACAACGACATTAGGTGAACCTAAATACGTGTTAATTTACAATATTTGTAACGTTTTCCACGTGTTTTTCTCCAACAAGGACTTTAAAAACTTGGTTTCGTAAAAAGATGTTACAGAGTTAATAACATAAAAAACAGGTTTGTTATTCAAGTAAAATAAATTAACGAAAATTTCGTAATTAAAGTTCTTGTCGTTTTTTAATGTAAATTTGAATCTTCGGAGGATTTAGGAATGCGTTTGGTCATGATAGCAAAGCCTTTTAATATCCTCTAAAATAGAGTATTCTACTTTTTCGTGTTTTATAAATTAAATACCACATGATGCCTATTAACGATTAGGTGATTAAAATGCCGATGTAGTTAATGTATTTCTTACTTTGTTCAATTTAATATCGTTTCTTTGAAGTCTTTAAGATGAAACCATAAATTTCATTATTTGGAGGCAAGGAGAAACCTTTGGTCTTTTTTAACCAGCTTATTAATGATGATATCGATGTTGACGCCATGAGTTTATTTAAGTAAAAAAGGAAAGTGTTAGAATGGCAGTTAAATGCAGTGCAGTCAAGCCAACTGTACTTGCAGTAAATTTGATTTATATGTACTACAAATTAACTGTAGTTTATGGGAATGCAGTGCAAATGCAGTGCAGTAGGTTCACACTTTAAAGTGGAGCATAGGTCAAAGCGTTTGACCATACAAATTAGTATGCAAACTATCTAGCAGTTTGCCAAACTTAGAACTTATATATTATCAATAAGAAATATCAACGAAACACTAGTTACTTTGACCATAGTGATTCGAATCGACTACATTGCAACAATAAAGGCCTACTAATACTGATCAGTGCTTATTAAGTTAAGCACAAATTGGCTAACTAGAGGAAGAAACTACTTTCCGGTTACACTTTGTGAAAGACCAAGATAGAGGAAATATTCATGCGAAGGGCCTCTACTGCTGCGTCGGTTTTCACGGCAGCTTAAAAGTAACAACGGTATCGTTATCGAAAACACTAATAAATCATTATTGATCCTTCTTAAAGACGTTTATATTGACTATCAGAAGTCTTAAAGTTTGGCAAGTTGGTAAATGACCAAGTTAGTACTATTACAGGTACTCCTACTACTGTAATAATAACGACTAAGTCCCTACGCCAAAAAAACTTTTATTACCAACAACGATATTCAATTTTACATCCAAATCTTTAACCATAACTTACTCTTTTTATTCCCGACATCACTTTAATCGTTAAGTTCGCTGCTCTAAACGAAAAAACACCAAGCTACGTAAAAAAAGCTACGTCGCGCGACCTTACGCTAATTCGCCAAACCAACAAGTTCCCACGCGACTTGATGCTAAAAACAACAATTTTTTACGTCCAAAATCACCAAATCCCTCGCTCTACACGTTCTATACAAGCTAAACCATTAACATAACTCTAAGCTGGGAATATATAAATAAAGTTAAAGCCCTCGGATCAGTTCTCGCTAACCACTACAACCAATAGCTTCAAATTACGGATGTTGACGAGACCTTAATTAAAACTTACCTAACTAATTACATTAGCCAGTATATCATTTACGCGGACCTCAGTGATGAATACAGCCGCGGAGCCCACGCTTTTCAAGATTTCCGAGAGTTCTTCAACTATTAAACTCTTAACATGTGGAAGATAATCCAACGCACAATTAAGGCTAGGCTAAAAAAGGAGGTTACATGCCGTAATATCTACATTGCTAAAAATAACCCTATTGGAATTAGCGAAAACCTTTTTCGAACTGGCTTAATAAAAATACTTCCCTTAAAAACCTAATCCTTAAAACCCTTAAAGAAAAGAGAAAGGCGTTAAAAAACCTTACCGCTTATATACACGTTTTAAGGAACCCCTGCTTTACCTTTAGCCAAGTCAAGCCTTTTGACATGCTAGCGATAAGAAACCTATTAACCTGCTTAGCAATCCAATATATTTACGTAACAGCGTAAAGTACGCCATCAACAGCGACAGAACATGTAAAGTAACAACCACCTATATAGCTAAAAGTATTAACATTAATGCTTTACATTAGTTAATTAAGAAAAATCCTCGAGCCCATTTCCTCCAAACTTTTAAGCACGTTTAATTTCAACAGTTAAATTAAAGAAGAACCGGCTTCACGCGCAAGTCTACTATAGGCACAATCACTAGCTTTTTCCATCTAAATTCAGCTAAAAGTAATGATCCTGCCTACTAATAATAATAACCTCAATCCTTACCCCAGCCCAGAAATATAAAAGATCCTTACGGCCAGTATATCACCCTTCCCCCTCGACGCGTTCTCATGGTTGATATGGAATACACGGTAGTTACTACATTCGTTAAGATTTAGAAAAGAAAGGAAAAATATAACAGTAAGCCATATAACTTTTTCCACGTGAAATTACGCCTATTATTTAATATTTGTCGCCAAATAAAGGTTAAATTGCCAGTTTTTCACTCGTTATTTCCTAATATCCCTACCAGCTAAACCAAAAATTACTACCTCTGATATCTGACGAATTATTATTCCTTCCAAAAAATTTATAATAGCCTAAAGGGTTATTTTAAACAGGATATGAATTTTACCTGATACTATACCGATTAAAATATTATTAAGTAATCTTATGTGCAAATTTTTTTTTAAAAAAAATCCGAAAAACAAAATAGACCTCCTTAATTAAATATTTAATAGGTTAATACTTTGCTAACAAGTAAGGAGAAACTTGGGAGCTGGTAAAGGCACCCTTTGCTAACAGGTTTAGTAAGCCATTACAAGTTATAAAAATTTCGAATACGCTTTTTAATACTCCAATAATACTTATAAAGAGTTTTTTAATTAATTTCAATCCTCGTTAACGACCGTAATTACTTTAGTTTCCGGGTCATTTAATATATACCTGTTGTTGGTAGGCCTTAGACGTTGCAATATTATCGATTCGATTAGTCTTCGAAGTAACAGTAGTATTGCATTAGTCAGATAGTGGATGTATTGTTCTAGGTTTAGCAGACTGCTAGCCGATCTGCACTGTAATTTGTATGGCTAAGTGCTTGGCCCGTGCTCTAGAGTGAAGTATAGTATACTTTAATCGACTTATACCCAATGCGGTAAGTCCGCACAAAGCAATACACTTATAGTACGGTCAACTTTACTGCAAGTAAAGTTGACCTACTACACTATATGCAATACTATTCCAACACTGGCAGCTTTTTATTTTGTGCTTACACGCCAACGTGGCCTACCATCAATTAGTGGTAACCTTTGAAATCCCTCCTTAATCTACAAGCTAAACCCCTATTAATTCCAATTAATCTGTACTAAAAACAACCTTAATCACGGCCTTTTATGGCCTTTTGCTTTACCCCTCCGAGGCCTTCATTTCTCAAATCCCGTGCATAAATCCTTCGCCACAGACCTGTACAAATCAAATACGCTACCACTTACGTACCTTTTACCAGTAATTCAAATTACTGTTATCGTCACCATTGCTATCGCCACATTCCTGGCGGTTTTCCAGTTTGCCAAGGCAACCTTATTTCTTTATATCACGTGTTGAGCGATCTACGTATCCCTCAATTCGTATAGTTAGTGTATTGATATCCACAAACCTTTCAAAGGCGCTATTAGGTGTGACCTTGGTTATGACATCGACAGGATTATCTTTACCGTTAATCTACCAGAACTTATAGATTTCTCAGGCTTCGTAAACCTCTCTTAACGTCATTACGTCTATTATCAGGCGTTTTTAATTAATTGTATCTAAGTTTAATAGGCATTAATAAAGGCTTTGAGAGTCGGTATATACCATAACAATTATTAGTGATAAACTTAGCTATTTAATAACAATTCTTAATATGCTGTTAGTTACTATATTGATATCAAAACCTATTATTATACCGTAAACTTCCGAAGCTAACATAATACGGGTTATATATTTATACTTGATAAATGTCTAGTATATAAGTTTTGCGGTAATCGTAAATTACCCTTTCAACCTATTCTCGTTAATGAATATGATTAGGAAGCTGATTTACGAAGTAAGTTTAGTATTATTAGAAAACGACACATCTGTAAAAACCATTAACTTTGCCTTTGTCAAATTCACAAAAACTATATTAATTTATGATTCCACGTCATCTAATTTCCACCAAATCCTTTATTTAACTTGTTAAAGTTTTCGTTTTACAGGTCCCATACTTGGGCCGTAATAAAAAGATTGTATGATACCTCCGATTAATACAGTATAATGATATAAGCCGTACGAGCCTTTTACTTTAGGTATCTCTATACCCTTACCTTGTCAACCTTATCGATAATTTTCGGGCACATAGCTTGCCCTCTTTAGCGTAGGCCAATATAAGTATCGCTTTTAACTTTAATACTATAAATGCGAAGTAACGATCTATTGGAGTTCAGTTGTATACCTTTAGCTAACGTTTTAACTATTTTACAATTTTAAAGGCCTAAATTTTCGCTAGTACGTTGTTTCGCCGCAATAAATATAATATCGCCGAAAAAGAGGGTATCGTTAGTTTATATACCTACTATATTAAAGTCTTTGCCTTTTGTAATTAATAGGTACAGGTTAAATATTAAAGTTTTTATACCTCACATATTTTCAAAATATATCTCATACGTTAAAAAACAGTGGACACCAGCCTCGGCTAATCCATATAAAGGCTTAATAGAATACATTCTCGTGTTAGCCAGGAACTTATCCCTTAATTTTTATGGTAGTTTCAACAGTATAATCCGTTAAATATCAGTGGCAAATCATGTATACATTTACGTAATATTCCGATTATTAAGTATAAACTAACCATTTATGCTAACAGTTAAATTGATAACAATAAAAATATTCAAACGCTGGTTAATCTTTTAAATTATAAGCGATTAAGTAAGGATTTAATACTTACCTTTATTACCGTATCTTTGAGCAATTAGCTGTAACTTTTCGTACGGCCGGTCCGTAGTTTTACCTTTAACCTCGTAAACTATTATTAGCATAAAAATAGTAAAATTTTAGCCTTCGAATTACATTAACGATATAAATTATATAACCCCCTATAATAAAAGGACGTTCATTTCGACTTAGTTACTTTCTTTAAAAGGCTTGCTCAGCGTATTAATGATGCCTTCGCCACGTAACTTAAAGGCAAATTCTCCGTTAAACTTTCTCTTTTAAAACACTTACGCTATTATATATACCTTACCAAGTCTATAATCTCTATCTTTCTCTTTTTTAGCGTGTATCCTCTTTTTAGGTGGTTTTCTAAACCGTCGGCGTTTTATCGGCTTGTTAATAGTTGGTTCGGAAGGGTTATGTTAACTGATTCGTTCGACTTGGAGGTTATTGACGTTTAAATCTTTATTCAACTTAAGGGATCTCTTGTATAGCTTAACTTATATAGCTCGAAAAGTTATAGGGATGTTAACAGTTTTAACCATCACGTTCAAATTAATAATACTTAAGATTTTATACGGTCTATCCTATTCACCTAGCTTATGCCACGTAAGAACTTCACTTTAAAAGGGTAGTAAACGAACGTTTATTATTAAAGGTCTGTTTTTGGTGTTAAAGTCATTATTGACCTGGCGGTGTACCGATTCCTTCCTTAATTCCTTTAGTTCTTTGTTATATGCCATAGTATGTTTTTAAGTGCATTACAAAAATAGAGACTTAGCTATTATACGTAGTGTTATAATCCAAAGACCAACTGCAGATCATGGAATATGCCAGCGGTCCGCTGCGCTATCAGAAGTCTGATGTTCAACACATCAAGCCAGAGATCTCTCTTATGTAAGCACCCAGGGTTAGGGTTTGGACCGACAGGACCGCTTGCAGTCCAGTCGACAACATTGGACCGAAGGAAGCGACATCGACTTCAGTGGTCTAGTACTGAAGACGGTATGAAGGCACAGATATATAAGAACACGGTCATCACCACACAAATAGTATTTCCTTCATAGCCCTTCAGTTGTCAATCTAAGTATTCTGTCTACACACCTGAATAGCCTAACAGCTAGTGATAATTCTACAGCACGAACAAACATCTTCTTGATATTGCATCTTTGTTACCTCTGCTACCTTACTGCTAACATAAACCCCCTAACAACTTCTATTTACTCACAGGTAATTAGTGTGATCATTACACGTAGGTAAACTCCAAATACTAATAGAGTTGGTATAAATCTGTTAGAGTTAATAATATCGTTAAGATCTTTTACCGCCATTTAAAGACATACCTTTTAACTTATAAAGCCTTCGATTTTTAGTATAAAAATATCGTAGGCCGTTCATAGGAGTATGTATACCTTTTTAACTTTATTAATACCCTAATAAGCTTTTATAGAGATTTGGTTATATTTAATCCCTATTAACTTTATATTAACTTAAAATCTTATTATAACAAAATTAGTATCACTATTGTAAACTAATTCGTTTAATAAACCAACTTCCGTATTAATTTATAAAATATTTAATACTTTTTTTTGTTTCCTTCTCCGTAATGGTTTTAAGGAATTTAAAGCCGTAAAAAACCGTGACAGAATCTACGACGTGTAATATTAACTTGTCGTCTAAATAAAATACGGTTACGAAAATTTTCAAGTTAAAGTCTTGATTTTGCTTTAACGTAAACGAAAACCTTAAAGGGGTTTTGGAATATATTTAATAGTAATAAAAAAGACGTTTAATTACTTTTAATATTTGTAAATCCACATATTCATAAATATCTTTTTTAAAACCTTATAAAGCCTATTGGTTACTGGGTAGTTAAACCTATGATATAGTTAATAAAATTTTACTCTCTTTAAGTTTAATACCATTACTTTTTATCCTTAAAGGTAAAATCAGAAATACTCTTACTTAAGGTTAAGTAAAAACCTTTTACTAGTTTTAATATATATTAACTTATTAATCTAAATATTAACATTAACGCCGAGGTTTTTCATATCTTTAAAGTAAAGGAAAGAAAAGGTAGGGAATTTCAAAATATAAAAACAATAAAGCTAATAATCGTCTTTACTATCGTCGATCCTAATAAAGATATTTCTTTTCCTAAGCTAAAGTTAACTTTATCCTTATTAACATCTGTGTGGTTAAGTTTTGTAACAATATTAGTATCCTTTTGTAATATGATATACTACGAATAACCTCTTATTAAGTATTGTGTTGCCTCTGTATCCGGTCTGATTCCCTGAAATACTTATTTCGCGTACCTGTTTTAAATAGTAAAGAGGTATGTAAGGCTAAAGTCTTTATCGTTATGGCGATAGTAAGGGTTTTTACCTATAAGGTGGTATAGGAATACGTAGTCGACTAGTTATTACGTAGCTTCTAGGCTAGTACCGGTACCTATATTGGTATCTTCGTGTTTGCTTATAACCTTCGACTTATTTTCCCCCTTTTTAACTTTAATTCCTTTAAATTACGTGATACGCTTTATATAATTTCATTTTAAGCTACAGGGGTATTGCGTATAGTATATTACCTATTTTACGTATAGCTCGACGATAGTGTGGCGTATTTACTAACGACCCTGTTTATTGTAAATTCAATATCTTTTAGCATTTAAGGTAAATCTCCTTAATCGACTTAAAAATCTTAAGGAAGATAAATACCGTCTTCCGTAGGTAAAGGTCCAAATATTTTATTAACCATATTTACGCCTTTCGTACCGTAGATTAATGTAATACAAGTTCAAAGGGTTTTTTCCTTTCGTTGCTGAATTCCGGAACTTATAGGTATATACCGGTTGAGCCGGAGATTCGAATAATTACGGTTGTTAACAAGGAACGAAATTGGCCAAAAAAAACCTTTTGCAAGTAGTATTAAAGCATTATAAGGCGTATTCGAACTTTTTATAGCCCGTAATTGCTTGCCGGACCTGCTAACGTAAAATGCTTTTACCAAATCCTACGTTCCCCATTACCTATTGGTAAAGCATTAGCCCATCAAATATTCAATTTAAAAGATCCATTTGACTTTCCAACTCTTTTTTGTAATTTAATATATAAAATCACTCAATAATATTTCAATCCTTATAATATTAGGCGAAGTTAATATTGTATTCGAAATAACTCTTTATACTATTGTAGATTTCGCAGGAAATGATATAATTCATAAGGTATTAAAGGTAATAATCTTTAGTTTAGCCGGTAAGAATACTAGGAAATAACGAGTAAAAATCTGGTAATTTAACTTTTATTTAACGGTAAATGTTAAAAAATAGGTGTAACTTAATATCGGGAAGGTTATACAACTTACCGTTATACTTTTTTTTTACCTCCCTAAATCTTAACAAATATGGTAATTTCCATATAGTTTATATCCTTCATGAAAACGCGGTATAAGGAAAGTGTAATTTATTAGTCGTAATACTCCTCGGGATAAAAAAAGACTAAATCTGTTATTAGTATTAGTAGATAAGACAATTAACTTTGGCTAAATTTAAAGAGAAAAAGCCGGTAGTTATACCTATAATAGGCTTTCGTATAAAGCCGGTCTTTCCTCAATTTGGCTATTAAAACTAGACGTGTTAAAAAGTTTGGGGAAAATAGTTCTAAGGGTTTTTGTTGTGTAAAACTTAACTATAATCCTTTTGGTGTTAAGGGGTTCGGCGGGGCTCCTGTTTAATAGACTGGTGGATTTAAGGGCTTAAGGGGTGTGGATCTATCGATTTCTTGTATTTGTTTATTTAAGTTGAAATAAATCTTTACGAACGTATATATAGGCGTTAAAAATTACTGCCGTTAAAAATTCCATGTCCCTTATCTTTTTAAGTCTATTATAATGTTTTATCCGTAATATAATAGTAAAGTATATTAACGAGGTTACCGTTTTTACCGACCTTTAAAGGTAGTAAAATCCTTCGTTCACGTAAATTAACCTTCAACCTAACCTTAACTTACATTTTTATCTTTTTCCACATATCTAAGCTTTAATCTTTAAAAAATTGTATGTAATTGAAAAAGACTTTAACTTTTATATCTTAATCGTTATAGGTAATGTTGAGGATAAAGTAGCCGATGTAATTGATAAAGTACTTGGGGGTAAAATTTTTAATGGCTTCGGTAAACCAGAGTTTTTCATCGTGATATTTTTCGAAGGTGCTACCGAAAGCCCTGATTACTTCCTTTCTGATAGGATTAATAACATCTTTAAACTAAGCGTTGCCGGAAGCCATCTTGGCATTCTAGCAGGTGTAGGTCTTGGTGATTTTGAGGCATGGGGACTGGACGATTTAAGGCGTGTGGATTTGGCAATTTAACACGGAGTCACGCGATGTAGCTTTCTTAGCGCGACTTGGTATTTTCGTTCGAAACAGCGAACTTGACGATTAAAATGGTATAAAGAGTGAAAATAATAAAATAGGATAAAGGTTTGATATAAGAGGTAAGGTCGGAGGTTGTTATTAGTATTAGAAGTTGTTTGGTGTAGAGATCTAGTTGTTTTTCTTGCAATAGTAACACTCATAGTAGTATTAACTTAACCGTTTGCCAACTTGCTGGTCTAGAGACTTTAAAGCGATCAATCTCAACGATTTTTCTTTAAAAATAATCCAGTAAAGGTTTCTTGGTGTTTTTGATAATAGTGTAATGATTACACTAAATACCCGTGAGTAAATAGAAGGTTTCAGGGGGTTTATGTTAGCAGTAAGGCAGCAGAGGTAATAAAGGTACAATATCAAGAAGATTTTTATTCGTTATGTAAAGTGATCACTAGCCGTTAGGCTATTTAGGTATGTAGACTGAATACTTAGATTGACAACTGAAGAGCTATGAAGGAAATACTATCTGTGTGGTGATGACCGTGTCCTTATATATCCGTGCCTTCATACCGTCTTCAGTACTGGACCGCTGGAGTCGCTGTCGGTTCCATCGATCCTTTCCTGTCTGAGGTTGCTGACATAAGAGAAGTTCCCCGCCTGATGTGTTGGACTTCAGGCTTCTCAGTAGCGCAGTTGCATACTGGCCCATTTCCTGACCCAACCGCTATCTGGGTCATGACAAATAGCAATACCGTTACCACTTTTAAGTATTTGTAAATAGCAAACAAATTTAAAAGTCTTCCTTTTAGCTACCTGTAAACAGCAAACGTAGCCTTAGAGCCTTTCGCAAAAATATTCCCTTTACCTTATGCAATTGTAAAGCGTAACCGGAAAGTAGCCTTTTCTTTTACTTAGCCAATCTGTGCTTAACCTAATACGCACTGATTTGTGTTGGTAGGCCTTAGATATTATAACGTTGTAGATTCGATTGATCTTCAAAATAACAGTAGTATTGCATTAGTCAGATGGTGAATGTATTGTTCTATGTTTGACAGACCGTTAGCCTGTCTGCACTGTAATTTGTATGGCCAAGTACTTGGCCCGTACCCTGGAGTAAAGTGCAGCATACTGTACTCGACTTACACCCAATGCGGTAAGTCCACACAAAGCAATACACTTGCAGTACAGTCAACCTTTCTGCAAGTAAAGTTGACCTACTACACTGCATGCAATACTATTCCAACACCTTTAAGCTTCGAAATTTAGTAACTAGAGGAAAAAACCTTCCAATTTATATTACATTAATCGACGGTTCAAAAAACCCGGTTAATACAATTAATGAAAGGTTCGGACCTTTACCTGCGGAAAGAGGTATTCCTTTTCCTTAAGGTTTTTAAGACAACTAAACAAATTTACTTTAAACGTAAAAAGATATTGGATTTACGGCAATTAATGTTATTAGTTCATACGTTATACTACCACCGAACGTAAAGCAAAGCAAGTCATGTATTATACGTAATTCTCCCTTACTTTTAATTGGAACTACATCGAGTAAGTTATACGATTGAAATAAAATAAAAATAAAGGGAAGGAAAATGAACTAAAAGTTATCAGCTGGTACAAAAATATTAATACTGGTATTAGCTCGAAAGTAACGAAATAACTAACCAACCACGCCTTTTAGTACCACTTTACAGGTAAAAATCCTTCCCGCTGATATAACAATAAAAACCTTAGCTATATACACCTCTTTACTATTAGAAACCGTTACGCGAAATAAGTCTTTTAAGGGATTATACCAGATACAAGGGCGATACGGTACTTAATAAAAGGCTATTTATTGGTAGGCCTTAGACGTTGCAACGTTATCGATTCGATTGGTCGAAGTAACAGAAGTATTGCAGTAGTCAGATGGTGGATGATTTGTTTTAGGTTTGATAGACCGCTAACCGGTCTGCACTGTAATTTGTATGGCCAACTGCTTGGCCTATGCCCTAGAATAAAGTGTAGTGTACTGTACTCGACTTACACCTAATACGCTAAGTTCGCACAAAGCAATACACTTATAGTACGGTTAACTTTACTATAAGTAAAGTTAACCTACTATATTGTATGTAATACTATTCCAACACTGGCAGCTTTTTAGTTTATGCGCGCACGCTAGTATGGCTGACCAATATTTCTCGATTACTACTAAATTGCCACCTCGTTAACTAGCCAGACCCCTATTAATTCCAGTTGACTTCCATACTGCATTACGCCTAATTGCATGCAAATTAACCTCATTTGGCCTTAATTACTCCGCCGCTCCGAGGTTCGAGTTTATCAACTCCCATAAAAAATTCTTTCGTCAAAAGTATTTACAAGCCTTCACTTCAACTGTGTCAGTCAAATAGGTCACCATCGCAGCCTCCACTTCCTTGAAAGTCTTTAAATTTACTATCATGTAATTTGGGCCTTTCGGGTAACCGGTTAACGTATCCCTCGATACGTATGGTTAGATTGTTGTTATCCACAAACCTTTTCAGGGCTTTATTTGGTGTGGCTTTCGCTATGGCATTTATAGAATTATCTTTACCATTAATTTATCGGAACTCCTTAATTTCCCTCCCTTCATAGGCTTTACGGAGTGCTATTACGTCGATTATTAGGCGCTTTTCGCTGGTAATTCCGAGCTTTGATAGGCATTCGAAAAGACTTTTCTAGTCGATATAAATTACCACTAAGATAAGAGGAATCTTTAGATTCCTAGTAATAAGGTTAAGGGTTTCCCATAATACTATTCCTATGTTAAAGCCTGCCATTATATTGTAAACCTCCAAAGCCAGCAAGTTTTGTGTAATTTTCTTACACTTAATAGAAGTCTAGTAAATTAGGTTGCCGGTGATACTAAATTGGTTTTTTTTACTTGTTTTTATTAATAAGAGTCATTAGGAAGCCGATTTATAAAAACAGGTCGATGTTGTTTGCAAATGACTCGTCCGTAAAGATCATTAACTTTGCCCTTGATAAATCGATTAGGACTATATTAATCCCGCGATCCATATTTTACATCTGTTATTTGAGCCTTTTATTCAACCGGTCAAAGTCTTCATCCGCTGGCGTTTGTGTTTATGTCGTAATAGATAGGTCGTAGAATACTTCCGTTTAACATAAAATAACAATATAACTACCTCGAACATACTGTTTCAAGTACTATTAAGCTTCAGCCTCATTATTCTTATTAATTATAGCTAAAATAATGCTCTAGCCCTTTTAAAGAAAGTTAAGTCTAGTATTAATACCAAGTATACAGATTAACGATCCATTAAAGTTAAGTTAATTGTTTTTCGTTAATGTTGTTACCGGCTTACAATTTCAGAACTTAGAGTCCTCGATCGATTGATGTTTTAATGCCATGAAGTTAGCCGTTTTAACGAAAAAGGTATCATCATTTTATATATCTACTATGTCGAAGTCTTCTTTTTACGTTATTAATTAATACGGATCGTATATTAAAAACTTGATTGTTAAACGGATTTAAAATACGATTTATAAGTTAGAAACTAATAAATATCAATTTAACTATTTTATATAGTAGTTTAATATACTGTATTACTATTTCTAAAGGGTAAATAACACGTAGCTCCTACAGTAGTTTTAGTAATACAATCCTTTATAGGTTCTTTGTTAACTATATATAGACTTACTTAATGTCATGACTATTAAGTATAAATTTGCCTTTAAACTTAATTAGTAAACTTGTTACTAAGGTTATTAACAAGCGTTAGCTCATTTTCTAAATCGTTGGCGATTACGTAAGGATTTAGTCCTTACCTTTATTACTTTATCTTGAAGCTATTAATCGTAACTTTTCGTAAAACCGCTTCGTAGGTTTACCTTTAACCTCGTAAATAATCCTCGACTTAAAAATTGTAAAGTTTGAGTTTTAGAGGTTAAAGTCGGTTCTCCACATAAATTATATAACATCCCAAATTATTAGGCCATCGATATTGGCCCTATCGCTTTTCTTAAAAAATTATCGGAAGTCTTCAAAATCCCTTATACCCTAAGCTTTACTATTAAATCTTCGTTATCCTTTTTTTCCTAATTTACTCAAGTAATATTATAGATACAATCCGGTGTATATTCCTCCTATTTAACTTTTCCCTTTTTTTTCGGTGGTCGACCGTACCAGCGGCGTTTCATAAGCTTATTAATAACGGATGAAGGAGGTTCGTATTGATTTAATCGATTTACTTAGGAAGCTTAAAGATCTTTATCTTTAGTACCCCTAATATAAGGCTTAACCTGTGTGATTCGAAAGGATATAAGGCCGTTAGCAGTTTTAAAAACTACTTTAAAGTGTGTAATACTTAATAGCTTGTATAGCTCTTCCCTTTTGCCTAGCTTTTGTTATACGAGGACTTTACTTTACAACGGCAAAGCAAACACATCGATCGTTAAAGGGACGTTTCTAGTATTAAGGGTATTATTAATTTGGCGGCGTGTTAATTCCCTTTGCAATTCTCTTAAGGCTTTGTTATATGCCGTAACACGTTTTTAAGTACTTATCGAGGGAGGATATTCACTCGTTGGGCATGGGTACGCTCCAAAAATTAAAAGCGTTAACACTAAGCCGTTAGGACCCATGGTGTTAATAAGGCCTTTTACTTCCATTTATAGGCGTGCTTTCGGATTTTTGAAGTTTTTAATCTTTAACGTAAAGATGTTATACGCTCGGAAAAGTAAGTTGTATGTTTTTTTAACCTTTCCGATACTTTAATAAACTTTCATAGGTACCTGCTTACATTAAATACCTATTATTTTGGCATCTTTCTGAAACTCCATCGCCGCAAAGTTAATACCGGTATCGTGGACGACGACTTTAGGTGGATCCAGGTACGTATTAATCTACAATATTTTTAACGTTTTTTACGTATCCTTTGCCGAAAAAAACTTTAAGAATTTAGCTCCTTAAAATAAGTTATGAAATCAATGACGCAAAAACCAAACTTATTATCCAATAAAACATATTAATAAAGATTTTGTAATTAAAGTCTTTATCGTCTTTTAATATAAATTTAAATTTACGAGGGGTTTAGGCATATGTTGAATAGTAGTGGTACAGTTTTTAATATCTTCGAAGGCAAAGTATTCCACATCGATATACTTTACAGACTTTAGGACTTTATATAATCTATTAACAGCTGGATAATTAAATCGTCGATGTAGTTAACGTATCTCTGGCTTTGTTAGGTTTAACACCGCTACTTCCAGACCTTAAAATAAAATCATAAATACCCCTACTTAAAGGCAGGTGAAAACCTTTAGTTATTTTTAACCAACTCGTTTACGTTGATATTAACGTCAACGCCGAGAGTTTTTATATCTTTCAAATGAAGTAGGAAAAAAGATAGGAGACTTAAAAATGTAAAACTTAATCGCTTCCATAACTGTTCAAATTGCTGTTATCCCTAGTAACAATAATTATTCGCCTAGGCCAAAGCCAATTAGCCTTGCCAACATCGTAACAATTAATCTTAGTGGTTGTAATGCTTTCCCTTCATAGTACTATATATTGCGAATAGCCTCTTGTAAAGTACCTTACCGCCCTAATGTTTGATATAATACCTTAAAACGTGTAATCCGCGTAACTATCGCGAAAGTTAAAGATATATAAGGGATTAGTGACATAGTTAAGGTAAAGGTAAGTGTTTTCACCACCTAAACAGTATAGAAAGGCATAGTTAGTTAATTACTAGGCTGCTGTATTAGTAATAATATTTTCATACTACTTAATTTATTTAGGAGAGTTAATGACGTCATTTAACTTATCGCCTTTAACGTTCGCAATGTAATTTAAGTAATTTTATTCCGAAGTGGTAAGGTACTTAACGTGGTACATTACTTTTCTGTTGTTACACTCGACGGGGGGATGCCGAGTTGACTAACAGATAGCCTTATTATAAATCCAACATCTTTTGCTACTATTACGACGATAGTATTTGCGGTTAATAGGTCCGCTTGAATTTTGTTAACGTTAACGTAGGTATTATTTCCGGTTTAAGGCCGAGGTCTATAGGGCTAACTTTAGGCGTTGTGGGCGCTCGTACTTGCAGTCAACGTAATTAACTACCGTAAGATTTTCCTTATTTACGTTAACAAAGTTACCGGCTTAGGAATACATACCGAGCGAATTTGGTATACGTATCATTACGGTGGTAAACGAGGAACGTAACTAGCTAAACAAGCCTTTACAGGTGGAATTTGGGCGTTATAGGGCGTATTCGAACTCTCTAACACCTGTGACTGCTACCCATACCTGTTCGCGAAATGTAGCTTCGCTAATGTAGACTTTCCTTATTTCCTTTTAACACATTATCAACTTATCAAGAATTTAATTAAAAACATTCATTAGTAATTCCTCCTCTTTCTTTTTTGCCATCATTGTAGTCTACCATATAGTAGCCTAGTCTATGTAATATTACGTAAGGTGAACGTCGTATTCTAAATGGTCTTTTATGTTATCGTAGATCTCGCGAAATGTGGTGGCGTTTGTTAGGAAAGTTAAATAATAGTCTTTGGCGTAACCTGTAAAGATTTCGGGAAATAGTAAGTAAAAATCGGAATGTGAGACGTCTATCTATTTACAGATATTTAGGAAAGGTATTATATTAGTGTTAAAAAGGTTATAAGATTTTTCGTTATACTTTTTTAGATTATCCCAGATTTTGGCGAAGTCCGTTATCAACTTTTAGTTAATGTTAACTATTTTAATAGATTTTAAAGGAAAGTAGCGATAGTTAGCCTAAACTTATTTGGTATTTCTTAGCGGTTTAAACTTTAAAGGTTTAGAAATAAGGTACTAGGGGTAATTGCTAGTAGCCTAACCCAAGGAGTAAAGTCCTATAATAGGACCCATGGTAGGTTTGCACACGTAGGCGAATCTAAAAAAGGAAGGTTTTTAAGGGTATTGGCGATTAAATTGCTAAAGGGTAATGGATACCTAACGGCTTTCAAAGGCCTAACCATCTTACTTAATTAACTGGTGTAAAGCGCCAGCATCAATACCTCTAGTCGCATGAACGACCGTTGTTTTACATACCTTACCCCCGTTAAAAACGTATTCCGCGTTATTACGTAGTAGTACTAAATTATCGAATACGTTAACGGATTTCTTATTATTAATACGCGAAGAAGTTTAACTTAGCTAAGGGTATAAAGGTGATTCTTTAAAACGTATATATAGGCATTAAGGTTCCTTAACGGCTTTACCTTTATCTTGATGATCCTATAGGTATTTCTTCAGCTAAGACAACTTAAAAAAGGTTTTTTTTAATCCCCTTTAAGGCTATGTTTGGTATGTAAATCCCACGCCTTTTAACCTTTATCCTTAAATTAACTTTAATGTAACTTTAGATCATTTTTTACATGTCTGGTATCCAGTAGTTAAAGAACTCGCAAAAGTCTTAAAAAGTGTTAGCGCCGTGGCTAAAATCTTTACCGGCGTCAGACTCGAGGATATACTATCTAACGTAGTTAGTCAGGTAAGCTTCATCAAAGGTTTCGTCAACGTCCGTGGTCCAAAGTTATTCGTCGTAAAATTTAGTGAAAACAGTTCCGAACGCTTCGATTACTTTTTTCCTAATAGGGTTGGTATGGATATGACTATATACCTTTATAGATAGTATATTTAGGTGGCATTACATTACGCTGTAAGGACACTCCTGTAGCATAATACGATCATTTGTTATGCTATAGGCTGTACTCTTACAGAGTATATGACAACATGACACGCTGCAGATTATACTCTCATGCGTGGAGCGGTCTAGAAGCAGATATTCCAGAGTGGTACGCTCTGGGCGAGGGCTTATAAGCCCTCACCTGTAGCGTGCACCTCTGGATACTTTTTTATATCATCATCTTACTTTATACTACAACTACTAATTATTCTGATTACTTTTAAAAGACCTTATGTTTACGTAAATATTATAGGCTTAAAACTTTACCGACACTTATTAGTAGCCGACTCGATTGACTATAGACAGCCTAGGAAAAAAGAGACAGACACACGTTAAATACCTATAGCGAGATGCTGTAGCGGTCTCAACTGTTTGTACTCTAGCACTTTGTTTTTACAAGAATTATACGCCAAAGTATACAAAGACTATAAAAACTAAGTAACTTAAAGAAAAAAAACTTCAACACGATATCATCAACCCTTATTTGGCGCTTTATATACTAAAAGCCCCATTACGCTACCATTAATCCTTGTTTGGCACTCTGATGTACCCGGGCACTTTTTAGAGAGCGTCCTATCACGCATCAAGCTACTCAAGCTAAAACCACCAAGTTTTAGAACCCTTCGTTAGGACACATCTATTTTTTTTACTAACCACTCGCTCTAGCAAAGTGAAATTCTGTTACACACAAACAAACAATCTGATCGCCCTACCAAAATCGGTTGCATACCAAGCAACCAACCAATCCCTTCACCAAGTTCGGTTACGGCACACCAATACGGATAGATCACCACACATCGGATCACATACTACGTTTCCTTACATATATATACACTTTACCTTATCCACATTACTTTTACCTTATCCACTTTCTTACGATTTACTCTATTTGTTTTAAATTTATTTAAGTTTTCCTAATCGCTTGGATAATATAATCTTATTAAGCGTTAGTAAAACCTTTTCGTATTCGCTTTACCTTTACGTTCGCCTTGTTTTTAGTTTCGTTTACCTTATGTATTTTATTTAGTCGAGTTTTCTTAGCTGTTTGGCTAATATAACATTACTAAACGTAACTAATTTGAAACGCTTGCTATGGCCCTAAGACCAACAATACCGGAGGACGCTAACGTTTACTTTGACCTTTTGATCGTATACGTAGGAATCAGAAAAGCTATGATATAATAAATCAACCTTGACTTTTGAGATAATACCATCGATTCGCCAGTTAAAGAACTTAAACCCTATGTCACAAACATATGCATTTTGGCCGCTATGTTTCGTTACTGGAATGAGGAATTTCAAGGACCTGATATGCTAGATGATTTCCACAAAAGATTTTCGAATTGGACGCTAGGTATGTGGCAAAAAGTAAACCTTTCTATTGCTAAAGCCTTACGAATTCGTTTACGAAAAAGGGGCATTAATACTCTAAGGGGTAGGAATGGCTGCCTTACAAAAACCCTATTCGAAATAGCATAAAATCTCAACTTGCCAGACTAAAAGGATAAAGATTTGTATCAGACAGATTTTGTAAAGGGGTATTACCTTAAAAAGTAAAAGAAACTGTTGTTGGTACGACGGAGTCAAGACGTAAAATAGCCTCAAAACGAAGGAGGGCTATAAGAGGAGGAAAGCTTATGTATACAACCCAAACTACACTTTCAAGACAAAGAAAGGAAAGAAAAAATTGTCTCTGTATGCTTTTAAGGGAAAGAAAGGCTGGCTACGCATTTTTGGCCACAAATTCAAGAGAAAGAGAGGCCAGGTATAGAGTCTAAGACAAAGCCTCAAAACGAAGGGGGGCTGCGGAAGGAGGAAAAGGAAAGGCTGGCTACGTATTCCTAGCCACGACCTCAAGAGAAGGAGGGGCCAGGTACAGAGTCCGGACCACACCTACAAGGAGGAGGAAAAGAGCTACGAAAAAAAGGACCAGGTACGCAATCCGAGCTACAGCCTCGAGACGAAGAAGGGCTATAAAAGGAAGAAAAGGAAGGCCTAGATACACACAATCTGGGATGTAGTTGCAAAGAGGAGGAAAAGGGCAAAATCTACCACAAATACAATAAAAGCACCGCTTTCTTAATTCAAAATCGGCTACAATTGCAACACTCACGCCAATTTCTTCAGCAAAATCTGCTACATTACACCAATACGAGCCGATACTTCAGGAGAAGGATTAGTCAGATACTTTACACGCAATTAGGCCTCCAAAAGAAAACAAAAATACTCCTACCACTACTTCCACCTACGAACACCCTAAAGTACATATTCAGAATATATACGTTGCTTTTAACACTTGTTACCACTATCAACGTTACGAAAAAGGTCACATAACCTAATTCATAAGATATTACTACTTTACTATAAGCAAAAAGAAAAAAGAAAAGAAAAGAAGTTTTGTCTGAAACGATAGCATACACCATTGTTATTACCAACTAGGAACGAGAGCATATACCACTATCACTATTAACTAAGAATATTGCTACTATACAGCTAATACGGATCGTACTACTTATACTGTTACTACTAGATTACATATACGAACCAAAACTATACTGTTACTACTGGATACGAAACGTATAAAGAAAAAGAAAGATTGCCTGTATGGATATTATTATATACTTTTATAAACAGTATATTTAGGTAACAGCACATTACGTTGTAAGGTACACTTCTATAATATAATAAGATCACGTGTTATGCTACATACTATACTATTACAAAGTATATGATAATGTAATACGCTGCAAATTACACTTGCATGCGCAGAGCGGTCTAGAAGCAGATATTCCAGAGTGGTACGCTCTAGGCGAGAGCTTATAAGCCCTCACTTATGGTTTACACCTCTGGATGCTTCTTCATATCATCATCTTACTTTATATTACAACTACCAATCATTCTGATTACTCTTCAAAGATCTTATGTTTACGTGCATATTATAGGCTTCAGACTTTACCAATAGTTGGTGATAGCCTTAAACTGAGCGCTAGAAGCAGACATCTTAACAAGAATATAGGGTGAAAAACATGGTGATCTTGGGCGTAAGGGCTTGATGTTTTGGCATAGAGTCGCGTAAGAACTTGGCGACTTGGCGAAAGATCGCGTAATATAGATTTTTTGGCGCGGCTTTGTGTTTTCGCTTAGAGCAGAGAACTTAACGATTGGTGTGACGTAGGGAGTGAAAAAGAGTAATGTAGAGTAAAGGTATGGTGTTAAGAGTAAGGGAAAAGGTTAGTAGTAGTGGTAAAAGTCGAAGGTTGTTTAATGTAGTTGTTTGGCGTAAGGACTTGGTCGTTTTTCTTACAGTAGTAATACCCGCAGTAATAATGACTTAGCTGTTTACCAACTTACTGTACTTTAAGACTTCTGACATTAAATCTCAACTTTTTTCTTTAAAAAAGATTAATGAAGATTTCTTGGTGTTTTTGATAGCGATACTGTCGCTTACTTTCAGATTGCCGTTGAAAGACTAACGCAACCCAAAAGTTTTCTCTATCTTCCTGCCATTGAAAAACTAGCGTAGTACTAATAAAGGCCCTTTACAAGAATCTTTCTTCTACCCTAGCAATAAACGCAAAGCGTAACCGGAAAGTAGATTCTTCTTCTACTTAGCTTATCTGTACTTAACCTAATAGCTAAGCACTGATTAGTATTAGTAGGGCTTAAATGTTGTAACGTTGTCGATTCGATTGGTTGAAGTAACCATAGTATTGTAGTAGTCAGATGGTGAATGATTTGTTTTAGGTTTGACAGATTGCTAGCCGGTCTTCACTGTAATTTGTATAGCCAACTGCTTGGCCCGTACCCTAGAGTAAAGTGCAGCGTACTGCACTCGACTTACAACTAATGCGGTAAGTCCGTACAAAGTAATACACTTGAAGTACAATTAACTTTACTGTAAGTAAAGCTGACCTACTACATTGCATGTAATATTATTCCAACACTATTCATAATATATCGCGTTACAAAGAAATATTAATACTATTACGAAAATTAACCACGCGGATACTAGCAAGGTTAAGGTTGGCTTTAACCCTCGAAAAAAGTTATTTTTACTGGAATCGACAACGGTTAAGATTATTATTAGTCTTATTATCTTTTACATTTTAAAATCCCTTGCCCCCTTTCACCTTTGCCTAAAAACATGAAAATCCTTAGCGTTAACGTTAATATTTAGACCAATGAATTAATATAAATTAATGCCGGTAAAAAGTTTATATTTAGCCTCAAGTAGAGGCATTTTTAATTTTACTTTCTAGGGCCAAAGGTAATAATATTAAACTTAACTAATGCGAAACTTTATTCATTATATTGTAAGTTCAACCACCCAGCAATTAACAGGCTTTATAAAGTTTTAAAGGCAGTTAGCTATAAAGATATAGACTTGCCATTGTTGAAAGTAATAGAATGGTTTTATCATCAATACTAAATACACTTTTAAACTCCTTTAAAGTTTAATTTTACGTTAAAAAACTAAGACTTTAATTCGAAAGTTTTCGTAAACGTGTTTTACCTGGAAGACAAGCTAATATTATATGTTGTAAGCTTCGCTACGGCTTTTTATAGCATTGAATTACTTAAGACTATTACGGTAAAAGATATATAAAAAATATTACGTGTTTTGTGAATTGATACGTACCTTAGGTTACTAAATATATTAGTTTACTATATTGATACCAACTTTATTACAATAGAATATCAAATCAATACAAAGTCAATAGGAATTAAGTATAATCAGGTTTACATTAGGGATTATTAGGGTATTAGTAAGGTTAAAAAGGCATATACACTTTTATGCAGGGCTTACGATATTTTTACATTAAAAATAGAAAGTTTTACAAGTTAAAAAATACAGTTTTAAATAGCGGTAAAAAGGTTTAACGATATTATTAGTCCTAACAAACTTGTATTAACTTTACTGGTATTTGTAGCCTATTTACGTATAACAGCTAAGTCGCTACCTTCGTTAAGTACGTAAAAACTTGTTATGATATATAACAAAACTGTTGTAACAATATTGGCTGCTATTTTTAGCAGGTTAACTGTAATGCAGTCAGTCAATTTTACTGTAAGTAAATTTAACTGTATTGACTTCTGGTTGAGGTACTGCACTGCAAGTGCAGTGCAGTAGGTGCCCACTTAAAAGTGGGGCACAGATCAAAGCGTTTGACCATACAAATTAGTGTGCAAACCGGCTAGCGGTCTGCTAAACTTAGAACTTACAACTAAGACTTTCAACCACATAATACCAGTTACTTCGACCATAGTGATTCAAATCGACTACGTTGAAACTATAAAGGTATAATAACAGCGTAGGTATCTTAAAAGTAGAAATTAAACGGAGAATCTGCTTTTAAGTTATGTGCTGAAGGCATTATTAACATATTAAGTAAACCTTTTAATGAAAGTAATTAAGTGAAAATTTACGGCTTTTTATTGCGAGGGGTTGTATAATTTGTATCGTGAACATAATTTAAAATCTAAAACGTTATTATCTTTAAGTCGAAGATGGTTTATAAGGTTAAAGATAAAACTACGGACCGACTGTACGAAAAGTTATGGCTAATCGTTTAAGGATATGGTAATAAGGGTAAGGATTAAATCCTTATTTAATCACCTATAATCTAAAAGATTAGCTAAAGTTTAATAGTTATTATTACCGACAAATTAATTACTAGCATAAAAGGTTAGTTTAAATTTAATAACTAAGACATTATGTATGTGTATACATAATCTACCACCGGTTTTTAACGGATTATACTACTAAAACTGTTAAAAAGTTAAAAGGCAAGTTTTCGGTTAATACGAAAATACGTTGTATTAAACCTTTATACGGATTATTTGAGGTAAACATCCATTAGTTTTTAACGTACCGGACATAATTTAAAAACAAATTTGGTATAAAGATTTTAAATTTTAACTCGTGCCTATCAATTATAAAAGGTAAAAATTTTGGTATCGTAGGTATAAAAACAGACGATACCCTCTTTCTTGGCGATATTAGGTTTATAGCGGCGAAATAGCGTGTTATCTAAAAATTGGGCCTTTAAAAGTGTAAACCGATCGAAACGTTAACCGAAGGTACACAACTTAACTTTAATAAATCGTTAATCCGCATTTATGGTATTAAAGCTCAAAACGGGACTTACATTAGCCTACGTTAAAAAGAGTAAGCTAAAATCTTAACGATTATCGATAGGACTGACGAGGTAAGATTATAAAGATATTTGGAGTAAAAGAATTATATAGCCTATATTGCTACTTTATATTAAACAAAAATATTATACGATCTTTTCATACAATATAGGTATAAAAACTATAGGATAAAAACTTTGATAGGTTAAATAAGCATATTAAATAACAAATAGATAATATGAAACGAGGAATTAATATAGTTTTCGTAAATTTAACGAAAGCGAAGCTAATAATCTTTATAAACAGGTTATTCACTAATAATACTAACCTTATATCTTGAATAGACTTCCCAATAATATTCGTTAACGAGAATAGAGTTAAAATTCAATTTATAATAATAGGAAACCTTATATATTAGATATCCATTAAATATAAACATATAATCCCAAAAGTATTAGCTTCGATAGTCTACGGTATAATAATAGGCTTCAACATCGGTTTAATGACTAACAGTATATTAAAAATTATTACTAAATAGCTAGCACTGCAACCGATACCTATAGTAATATGTACTGACTACCGAAGCCTTTAAAAATACTTATTGAAGCTGCGTACATTAAACAGAAAACGCCTAATAATGAATGTAATAGCTTTGAAGAAAATATATAAAGCCCGGGAAATCGATAAGTTCCGGTGAACTAATGGAAAAGATAACTTTATTACTGTTATAACCAAAGCCACCCCTAATAATGTTCTGGAAAAGTTTATGGATAGTAATACGTTAACCATACGAATTAAGGGATGCGTGGACCGCTTGGCACGTAACGTGGAGAAATAAGGTTGCCCTGGCAAACTGAAAAACTGCTAAGGCAATGGTGGCAATAATGGCAGTAGTTTAAACTACTGATAAAAGCTACGTAGGTAGTAACATACCTAATTTACACAGGTTTGTAACGAAAGATTTGTGTACGGGATTTGAGAAACGGAGGTCTCAGAGGGGTAGAGTAAAAGGGCTATGAAGAGCTGTAATTGATGTCAATTTCAGTACAGATTAATTGGAATCGACATGGGTCTGAGTTGTTGTTGGCTTGTGGATTGAGGAGGGATTTCAGAGGTTGCCACCAATCGATGGCAAGTTACTCTGACATGTAGGCATAAAACAAAAAGCCGCCAGTATTGAAACAACAGTCAAATGCAGTGCAGTCAAGCCAACTATATTTGTAGTAAAGTTTATTTATACGTATTGTAGATTAACTGTAGTCTGTGGAACTGTATTGCAAGTGCAATATAGTAGGTACCCACTTCAAAGTGGGATACAGGTCAAAGAGTTTAGCTATACAAATTAGTGTGCAGACCGGCTAACAGTCTGCCAAACTTAGAACTTACACACCATCAATAAATAATTTCAACGCAACACCAGTTACTTCTACCATAGTGATTCGAATCGACTACGTTGCAACAATAAAGGCCTACTAACAAAAGTGATAAAAGACTTAATGATTTGAAACGTAATTAACCTAATAATAGTTTGAATAATAGTTATCAATAATAATAATATTTATTCGCTTTGGCTGAAGTTCAATTTAGCCTTACTAGTATTTTAATAATTAATCTCTGTAGTAGTAGTTCTTTCCTTCAGTAATGCCACGTATTTCAAATAACCTTCTATTAAATACCTTATTGTTTTTGTATCTGTCATAATATCTTGAAACATATAGTCTATGTAATAATTGTAAAGGTTAAAGGTATGTAATAGATTAGAGGTTTAGTTAGGATAAAGATAGGGGTTTTCGCTATTTAAACAGCATAAGAAGACATGATCGGCTAGTTATTGGGCCGCGTTGAGAGTAGCGTCTTTATGCTACGTAATTCATTTAGAAGTACAGTGTAAAGGGACTTAGGCCGAAGCTGTTGCTCAAGGTGGTTGGATTCTATCGATAAACCTTGATGAAGAAGAGAAAGAGAAGTCTCTGTTAGGGAGCGACTATGGATCTAAGATGGTGTAACTCCTGGTTACGTAACATGTGGAAGCGTGTTCCCAAGCAGCTCCCTCTTTGCTTTAAATCATCGCAGGAACGTGTAGAACTACTAGGGTTAGATCCCTGGTAATACTAGCTAGGCACTAGCCTGTAACATCACCATTAAAGACATCCTCTCCCCCTTTTTTCTATATATTTTTTTTGGTTTTCGTTACGTATAGCGTAGCAAGTACAAGGGAAAGTAAAAGCGCCTTTTAAAACATCGTGGTGTTATGTGAAAGATGTTAGGCCGTGTTAGGCTAAACGTTATGTAGAAAATACTCTGATACCTTACTTATGAATGATTTCTAAACTCCAGTTTTTTTTAAAAAAAAATCCCATTTTTAACCTTCGTATAATATTAGTACTTTTAACCTTTAATTAAACTTTAACATTTTATAGAATATTTGTATTATAATTCCTTTCGTTATTAAAACTATAATATTGATTTTTTCGATGAATCCCTAACTTGTTATCGAGATAGATAAAGTTATTAAAGATGTAAGTTACATGTTCCGAAGTTATTTGGTTCTAATTAACGAGTATATTGATAGGATAGCATATAACTTTAGATTTTTTCCCCAAAAGACTAAGGGTAAGTAATTTCGGTAATTACGAGGAAGTTATGAATAAACGGTTAAATACTAGCATTCGATATCAGTTTTGCTTCGCTGAGGCTATAAGCCATAGCTTTAGCTATTTTTATATGCTGTTAAACTTAAATCCAGATATAAAAAAAGCTGTAAAAACTATTTAAACTATATTTAGCGTTTAACTTTTAAAACTGGAATAAGTTTTAATTTTCGTAAGCCGTTTTATAGGTATTAACGAGCGGTTGAAAGATGAGTAAACTTAGGTAATCGTCATAAAAAAGTTATAACAGTACGTCGTATTACGTAATGTACAGTCGATACCTAAGGTGGAGCGAGTTTTGTCTCCATTACTCCCATACGTTTTAAAGGCCTGCGGGTCGTATCATTAATAAATAAAAAACGTAGTATTTAAGTAAGTTTTCCATAATAAGGTGAAAACGTAAAAGACGCGGTAAACGAGTAGTTAAGGAGTGTTATTAAAAGCAATATAAAAGTTTGTTAAGGTTTTAAAACGTATTAATGTTAAACTGGATCTTATGAATATTAAATTAAGTTAACTTGTTGAAATATATAAAAAAAACTATTAGGTTAAGAATTAGATTAGGAATTCGAAAATATATTCCAATAAATCTAGTTATTGTCGTTTACTTTTCGTTTTTGCTAATATTAATGCATTTATTTGTTACCTATTCATTAGTAATTTAAACGCTATTCCATTTCATAAAGTAAAGTATAAAAGTTAAGCCTATTTAAAGGTTTGATGTAAAGGTCTATCTTTATATGTAACTAATCCGTAATACGATTCGAAGTTATTAAGTACTAAGGTATTAGAAAAGTTTAAAAGCGGTTTTTACGTGAGGTATATATAACCTACCACCTAACTAAAAATTGTCGTTTCGGTTAGTTATAGAATTGAGTATGTTTGATTTAGGGTTTGTCATAGGCCTATAATATACTTTCAACTTGGTATTTTGGTTTTATTTCGGCCATGTTACCTATAATATTTACGGCTTACGGTTAAAAATTTCGAGTTTATTAATTTAAAAGCGGGTTTTAAGCGGTTCATACAAGTTGATTTATATGAAATCGGAGATTATTTTCGTCTGGTACGTCATATTTAATAATACAGGAGTTAATTACACACCTTACTCGGTATTTGTCGTAAAATTGATTTGAATTTTTAGGAAATTCATCTAATTTATAGTTTTTAAGAACAATTTAAATGGTGTAGCCGACTCAAAAACAATTCAAAGAAGAACGTCGCTTATTAATGGCTTTTTATACGTTATTATGTAACCACTATTACGGCTTATAAAAATTTCGTAGCTTTGTGAATCCGTTAAATAAAGGTTTTAGCTTTCGCGAATAATATTATAGTCGAAACCAAAAAACGTTATACGGGTAATATAAAATCGATGTGATAACCATAAGTTATGAAAAACAGGTTAATACTAATAATAATTGTATCTTTATTATTTAACTTTAATTAATAACCATGTATTAAACGATTTTAATCGAATTAAATGTAAATAATAAAAAAACGTAAATACGTCAAAACCTTTTAATTTATGCGTTCGGTAACGTCGTCGGTTTTTGGATGAAAAGTAGTATTTAAACGTTACTTTACCCTAATTTAATTGTAAAATCGGTTTTGAAACTTACTGGTGCAATTTAAATTACGATCTATAATAAACGTACGTGAGAACATATAAAATCGCTAATAGTAATTTGAAAACCGTTTCGTATAAGCGTCGATGTTTATGATAGTTATAGCCTTAAAGGTAATGGTTTTACTTAGGTATTTTGTAAAATCTTTTCACAATCTAAGTATGATAGCGGGTCAGGAAGTAAGCTAGTGTGCAGCTGAGCCCGAAGTCCAACACATCAGGTGGAGAATACCTTTCCTTTGTTAGCGGAAATGACTAAACCAATCATGTGATTAGGATCAGTGGGATCAGCACTGATCCAAGTAATTTAGTACTGAAAACGGTATGAAGGCACGGATATATAAGAACACGGTCATCACCACATAGATAGTATTTCCTTCATAGCTCTTCAGTTGTTAATCTAAGTATTCAATCTCAGTGTATTCTGAATAGCCTCACGGCTTTTGATCATTACTTACACGGTTGCGATATTGTTCACTCAGCACCTCTACTACCTTCTTGATAACATAAACCCTCTAATACCTTCTATATACTCACGGGTATTTAGTGTGATTATTACATAACTATAACGTAACGTAGGTTATTAATATATCTTTAGAATAAATTAATCATAAAGTTGACAAAAAGCCTATTTTCTGTTCGAAAACTAGAAAGGATTTAAAGAGTTTTTTTCAACGGTGTTTTTAATAGGTTATACGCCTATAAACGTCGTAGTTACGATAAAGATAGTGGACCGCGCGATGTAAGCTGGGTTGAAAGTACGTTTTGAAAAGAATGGTGATAATAATGTCGCGGCTTAGGTAGCTGGTAAGAAGTAAATTATAGGTAATTTGAATTGGTGCGGTAGTAAACGGTTCGTAAATAGGTATTTAAATACGGTCGCGAAACCATATAACTTCATCGTTAATTACTAAGTATTTTGAAATTAAAACTTTTAATATACGGTTGTCGTTAGTACGGATATTCGCTAGGAAATATCGATCGTTTATACATATCACGCGTATTAGTTGGTGGTAGGTAATATTGCGTATAATGGCGGTATTCTAATAACTTTAAAGGTTAATATTAGTAAAACGTTTATAGTCTTTCGGGATAAATTCGTCGGAAACGATTGATTGGGAGATATACATATGCGGGAGCAACTTCAAAGCGGATTATTCGGGATATAACAATTGAAGTTTTCGACTTAAATAAAGTGAATAAGAAAAGTTTTTAGAAATATTTTAATTTAGTCGTAATAACATATTGGATCACATATAATTTATTTTTCATTATATAATAATCGAAAACGAAATTGTGAAAGGCGTTTTAATTAGCAGATTTGTTGTTTTAAAAGCCGTCATATAGTTATAAAGTAATTCAAGTTTTTATAATTTATTAGGATCATAAATGAACGTATCGTACTATGGAGCTTCGCATTCTATATTTTTAAGCAGATTATAATTATAAGCAGCTCTTTATCATCGATTTCGTAATTGTATTTAATGAGAGATAAGTGACGGGAGTAATATGTCATTAGATGTAGTTTACCATAGTCATTGCGTTGGAAAAGATAGCCTTTTAAGACCTAATTATAATAGTCGGCTTTTAAAAAGATATTGCGGTTAATATCTTATTAGACGAGTATAGATTCAGAAAAAACGCTTAGTTTAAGTCGTTCGAAAGTAACTTTCTCTTTAAATTCCTAACGAAATAGGGTACTTTTACAGGTTAGCCGAAGTGATAGTTTGATAATTATCGAGTAGTTGCGAATAAAATCCCATTTAAAATTCATGAAATTAAAAAAGCTTCATATTTTTAAAACCAATATAAAAGCCGCTTATTTACGTATAACGCTTAATTTTTTGGGGTTTGTAGGTATTCTAACACTCACTTAGATAACGAATACTAGGTATTTGATTTCTTAAACTCCGAATTCGTATTTGAAAATATTTAAGTTAAGTTTTGCAGCGTTTAAAAGGTTTAAAGTCTATTTAACTTTAATTATATAATTAACGAGGATATTATTAAAGTAAACAAGGATATAATCAGGATAAGAAAAATAGAAAATACCGAAAAAGTAAGTGACGAATTGTCAATATACCGTTAAAAGGTAACGGGGGCGTTAAAAAGGCCTAAAGAAGTAATGAATTATTCGAAAAGTTCGAAACATATACGAAATAAAGTTTTCCATTCGTTTCCCTCTTTAATACGAAGCTTATAAAAAGAGATTTTAAAATTTAGGTTCGTAAATTACCTGGTTTATAAGATATTTGCGAGCGTTTTTTTAATGAAAGAAAGTAGGTAATGATTCTCCTTTATAATAGTATTAAGTCAGCGGTAGTCGATATAAAAACATAACCTTTTTTTAAGTTTTTTAATGAAAAGTATTGAAGTATCCGCTAAAAAGTTGTTCGTTCTAATATAATCTTGGTCGGGTAATTCGGTTAACATCTTTTGTAATATAGAGAGTTTTTTTATACGACATATTGTATAAAGAACCTTACGGAACCTTTAAAAGTTGGCCTTAATTGTCGGTACGAAAAATAATTTTGTAATTCGTTTCGAAGCGGAAAGGGGGTAGTTTGTCGTTAAAGGCTTTGTTGAATAAGGGGGTGAATTCTTTAAGATTGGTTGGAAGTTTATTGTAAGCGAAAACAAGTGGTTTCGGGGTGAGTGCTTTATTAATATTTTCGAAGGAAATAGCGGCAAGTTATATAGTAACGGTTTAGTATTTACGGTATTTTCGTATGATAATATAAAATATAGCGATGCTGACTACTTTCGATGTTTTTAAAATGGGCGCGAATCCTCGCTTTTAAACGCGATGATTATCGGCTCGTTTCAAAAGTAGTATATGTTTTAAGGCGTCATAGATAACCTATTGATATTTTATTTAATATTTACTTAAAATAACTTTATATTATAAAAAGGAGACTATATAGGCTTTTATTCGGTAACGATATTTATTAAAGTCGATATCTAAAAAGGTTATAAAAATAAGTTGTAAGAAATAGTCGAATACATAGTATGTAACCTTACCGAGTTTTCGTAAGTGAATTGGGAAGCGCGGTAACTTTAAGCGATCGGTAAATTACATATTCGTAACTTTATAGTATTGATAACCTATATTTACTATAACGTAAATAAAACGAATAAAACTGTAAAGTAAATCTATTATAAACGGAAAGTTATTTAAAAGTTGGGATCAAGTTACTAAGTTGAATTAATTTTTTATTAACTTTTTTATGCAACTATATATAGGAGTTACGATTTTTGTTTTTCAAAGTCGATAAAATTTTCAGCTGAAATAAAATAGATTTTTAAAACGGCTTTAGTATTAAAACCGCTCGGGCGTTGCGTCAAATCCCATGGATAGGTACGGATACAGTAGCCGTTTGCGTCGTAATGTAAGTATAACCTAAGGTTTTTATGGTGGGAAAATTCCGAATGGTTAACCTAGGCGGCGCATCGTTTGGGAGTGACTTGGAAGGCGTTTACGTTAGTTATAATTACATCGTTTTAGCTGTTTCAAGCGGGAGCGTCGCCGCTGTTATTCCTATTACGGGAGGCGTTCCTCATAATAACAGTATACGTACCATCGTAACGAGTGCAAAGATTGTAAAGGAGTTCATAAATAAGGTAGGTGCAGGCGACTTATTCGTTGTAGTCTGCGGGTATGTTAAGGGGAAGTAACGTATTAGCGAGTATATTATTAATAGTTTTCTTTAAGATAACAAACTTCATGGTAGATTTCTAGGTTATACGGTCAGCTTTTACGAATAAGGCCTTTTAAACGTTAAAAAAACGTAAAATTCGTTTGCGAATCTTTTATTTTATATTCTTTAGCCGAGCAATATTTATTTCAACCGCATTAAAGTCGTAGTAATAAACGCAAAATATAGTTATAAAAGCGTTAAGGTCGTTAGTACCGCCATTGCCTTCGCGGATATAATAACTTTTGATAATAGTTTTCGTAGGGCTTTTTAATTATTGAAAAATAGTGTAAAATATTTTTTAATACGGATAAATTTCTGGTTCCGACGTAATTTATATATTATCGTAGCTTTTTATATAGGAAATCGTAACTTAATATCAGAAAACTTTACCAGCTAATTAAAAGGTTTGCGTTTAGGTCGTTAATGTCTGTCGAAAGGGGCGTTAATATTGTAGTCGGAATTAAAGGAGTTTGAGTTTTCGTTGTTTGGAAAGTTAGCGTGTTTCCCAATAAAAAGCGATATAATGGTAGCGTCATTTATAATATATGTAGGGGAAACCTTTTAAGGGGTAAGTTATCCAAAATACGTAAGTGAACCAATAACTTCAAATTATCGGATTATATTCGTTAGGGCGTTTAAGAAGTCGATATTTCGTTATTTTAAGTGTAAATTGTATTTCCGAACGACTTAGTTCTGTTTAATAAGTTTTATACGTAGGGCGTTGGTAAAACATTCGTATTAAGCCGTAAGGTAATTGTACCAAGCCTTTAAAACGATTTGAAATTGTTTTTTAACGCGTATATCGAGGAATTACTTTAAAACTTAGGGGTTTAGATTCGGTAGGTCGAAGATAAAGATATAGCCCTATGCTATAATTGTTAATAAAAAATTTAAACACTGTCGAAAAGGGATCGAGGTTTATATGTAAAATAATTAAGGCCGAAGCTATCGTTTAAGGTGGTCGGATTCTATTTATAAACTTCTATAAAAAGAGAAAAAAAAATATCTACTAGGGAACGGCTATCAAGCTAAAATGATGCAACCCCCAATTACGTAACATGTGGAAGCGTGTCCACAAGCGGCTTTCTCCTTACTCCAGAGAATCTCAGGAGCATGGAGAACTACCAGGGTTAGGTATCTGGTGATACTAGCCAGGCACTAGCGTATAACATACAGTTACCGTTAGTATTTTTTTGCTTTCATAATTTATGATACGGTTAAAGTAATTTTGTTCGGTAGTAGTGGAGTATTGGGAGTAATATAATGCTTATTATTTATGACCTTTAGCTAAAGGGTGACGAATTAACTAACAGCCGAACTTGTTACAAATGTAATATCTTTTGCTAATATTAAGACGATTGTTTTTACGGTTAATAGGTTTGCTTAAGTTTTGCTGTCGTTGGCATTAGTGTGGTTGTAACTTTTATTTTAAAAGTTTTGAGCCAGATTTTAAACGTTAGGGTCGCCTGTACTTGTGATTAATATATTATATTGGTACGCGGTATTTTTCATTTATATCGCAGAAGTTATTAGTTTAGGGGTATATACCAAGCGAGTTTAGCGTACGTATTATTACAATTGCAAAAGAAGATTATAATTGGCTAAAGAAGCCTTTACAAGTGGTATTTATATGTTATTAAACGTACTTAAACTCGCTTATACCCATGGTTACTATCCGCATTTTCTCGCAAGAAGTAGCCTTATTAATATACGCTTTTACTATTATTTGTTAGTAAAGTATTAGTTTATTAAGTATTTGAGTTAGAATATTTATCGGTGTTTCCTTTTTTTGTCATTATTGTTATTTAATTTATAGTAGCCTAATTCATGTGATATTACATGAAATGAAAGTCGTATTCGAAATGTTTTCTATTTTATTATAGATTTTACGGAAGATTTTTACCTGTGTTATATAGGTTAGGTAGTAATTTATGGCATTCTTTGTAAAGATTTCAATAATAGTGAATGAAAACTAAAACGAAGGACCTTCATTTATTTACAAATGTTCTAGAAAAGTATTATATTTGTGTTAAATAGGTTGTAAAGCTTTTCCATTATACTTCTTTGTATTATTTTAATTTTTTTTCGAAATTTGCAAGAAGCTAGTTATTCATATTTATTATTTTAAAAAGTTTTTGGGGAAGGTTGCAATAGTTTTTTTTTTTTTTTTTTGTAGTATTTTATATTGTTAAATCAAGTTATAGAGCCTTCAAATTGCGGTGTTAAGGGTAATTGCTAGTTTTTTTGCTCGAGGGGTACAGTTTTGTAATAGGATTTGTAATAGGTTCGCGCGTGTAGGCATACCTACCATAGAAAGTTTTTCTTTAAAGGAGTTGTCGATTTTAGGGGAAAGATTAATGGGTAAGAAGGATTTAGCTGTAAGAAGGGTTTTAAGGAACTTGATGATATTATTTAATTAATCAAATGGCGATGACTTTAATACCTTTTTCTGTATTAGCAGCTATTACTTTATGTGTTTTGCTGTCGTTAGAGGCGTATTCTGTGCTGTTACATCATGGTATTAGGTTGTTGAACAAGTTAATAGAGTTTTTATTATCGACGCATAAAAAGGCTTTACTTAACTAGAGATTAAATAGAGGTTTCTTAAAACGTATGTAAGAGCGTTAATGTTTCGAATGCCTTCTTCCTTCTGATGTAGGTTTTAAGGATATTCCTTAAATTAAGCCAACTCGTAAAGAACTTCTGCTAGCTTATCAAAGTTTTTGCTTAATACATATACTTTTCGACAAATTAACTTTGATTTTAACCTGCTTTTAACTCATTTTTAGATCAATTTCCATATGTTAAATGTTTAAATTTCTCAAGAAGTAGCGGAGGGTTTTCAAGGCGTTTTTATTACGATTAAATTCGTTACCCTTTTTATTAAAGATATCGTTACCGACGAAGTTAATCAAGTGTTGCTTCGTTGAGTCTTTGTTAACATTTCGCCCTTAAAGCTTTTATTCGCTTTTAATTAGATGCTATTTTAAAGTTTTGGCTGGTGTAGAACTTGATAGTTAAAGGACTTAGTGATTCTAAGTATAAAGACTTAGCAATTTAACGTGAAGTTGCGTGACGTAGCTTTTTTAGCGCGACTTAGCGATTTTCAGTGTTTTCGCTTAATGTAACCATCTTGATGATTAAATTGATATAAGGGGAGTAAAAAGAGTGAAATAGGGTGAAAAACTTAATGTTTAATATAAAAGTTTAGTATGAAGAGTAAAGTTAAAGGTTGTTCATTATTGGTGGTTAAATGGCGTATAATTTATTCGTTTTTGTAGTAGTAGTACCCGTAGTAGTATTAACCTAGCCGTTCATCAATTTAACGAACTTTGAGATGTTTAGTGGTTAATTCTAAGTTTTTTTTTTTTTAAAAAAAAAAGGATATGTGAAGATTTTTTAATGTTTTTAATAGCGATATTTATTATGATCCAACCTAAGATGGTAAGCTAAGTAGATGCCAAATGGAGTTTACAATTGAGGTATAAGTGAAAGACTAGAAGTGGCTATAGTAGTCCTTCGTGCAGGGCTTATAAGCATGGTCAGTATACAGCCCGTCATGTGCCCTCACACGTGCTGCATGTGGACCGCGCCCGGAATGAGCCCGAGCTAGGTACTGCATATTCTGTTATATGCACAGTTATATAATTGATAGATTCGATGGTTAATAGCCTGAGTTCATAACAATATCGTCATTACCTTTAGCTTGTCATGGAAACTAATACAATTTAAAGATCTTTTTTACTTATTGCCATTAAGACTAATACAGTAGTAAAGGACTTTTATAAAAATCTTTCCTTTACTTTAACGTTAATGTAAAGTGTAATCAGAAAGTAGTTTTTTCTTTTACTTAGTTTATCTATGCTTAATCTAATAAGCACTAATCAGTGTTGGTTGGGCTTTAGACGTTGCAACGTTATCGATTCGATTGGTCGAAGTAATAGTAGTATTGCGTGGTTAAAAAGTGGATGTATTGTTTTAGGTTTGGCAGACCGCGAGCTGGTCTGCAAAATAATTTGTATGGCCAATTGCTTGGCCCATGCTCTAATATGAAGTGGGCGCATACTGTACTTGATTTGCAGCCAATACAGTAGGCCCACACAAAACAATACACTCAACTTGCAGTCAATATAGTCAACTTTACAGGAAGTAAAGTTGACCTACTGCACTGCAATTACTACTATTCCAACAGACTGATTGATTTATTGGTTGCCCCTCTGCTGGGGCAAATCAGGGGGGGCAGGTAGGAGGGGTGGGTTCGTATATCATATATATATAATATACATATGTATATACTGCCCTGAACCATCTGAAAGGGAGACGTTTCCAGCTCCCGCCTCTGCTCCGCTCCGCTTCCCTTTTTGGCACCTGCGTCTCTATTCTCTGCAGCGTCTTTATTATCATCTTTATTATCATCTTTATATTTTATCATCTTCATCAATGTTGTCATTAATGTTGTTTGTTTGAAGAAAAGGCACTTGTTGGCTCTGTATGCCGGCTGGGTGGTGCGAGACTATCCTGGCGGGGCACCTACCTACTGCTACACTACTACATAGCTGTCTCCCACCCGGACGGGTGTGTGTGTTCTCCGGGGAAAGTGCACAGCCCGTAGGGAAGGGGAGGTAGGGGGATATGCAATGTTCCTGCAGTGCCCCTGCGGCTCGCCCGACTGCAGCGTGCGGTTGGTTGGATGATGCGATGCGATGCGATGCCGATGTGGGGGCCCTTTGTTCCGCCACGATGCCGTTCCTCGGCGGACGCTCCCTCGTGTGCCTGGCTGGCTGTGGTGGCTGTGGCTGTGGCTGTGGCTGTGGCTGTGGCTGTGGCTATCGCTGTCGCTGTCGCTGTCGCTGTCGCTGCGCTGGCGCTGCTGCGCGCAACAGAGAGACGCAATCGAGTCCCGCCCCTTTCTCTCACAGGGCTGCTGCAGGGGGGAAGCTGGGGCGTCAACCTCGTGCGGCCAATCATAAGTTTCATTGCGGGGAGAAGGCAGTCCCGTGGCTCGGCCACGGCCCACGTACAAGTATACGGCGTTGTCCTGCGTCCATCCCTCCAAACAACAACAACAACAACAACAACAACAACAAAAAAGGAGGAGAAGGGGATGGGTGGCTTCATATCGTCATCAACCCTGCACATGCCACCCACCATTGCTTCATGCTTCATCCAGCCGACGCACCGTCCACGTCACGTCGTCACCAACGAAACAAGGCTGTAGAACCTCGCACCACCGGCCTGGGGACAAGGCTTCCGAGTCCGAGTCCACACAGAAAGGGTGCCTGCATACGCGAATATCCAAAGCCATAGTCGTGGAGACGGGAACATGAAGGAAATCCACGGGGTGTTACAGATAATCGGGTGAATCGAGGGAGGGCACAGCCCCTTGTCCAACGGAACCACCCACACACCCACGACGTTGAGAGAGAGAGAGAGAGAGAGAGAGAGAGAAAGAGAGAGAGAGAGAGAGAAAGAGAGAGAGAAAGAGATCGGCAACCACTGTTCGGTCCAGCCAGCAGCACCCCCGGAGCCCGGGTGCATATGGTACCTGGCACACACACACACACACACACACACACTATCCACAACACACTATGCCCCTGACAACCAAGAACAACCAGAGTAAGTAGGCTCTCGAAGGAGCACAGAACCGTTCGTCAGACCAAGCCGACAGCCTCGACTCCCAACCCCACAGGCCAGGAAGCTCAGTGAGCCGACTTCCTGTGGCGATGTGCGTCTCGGCCGTGTTCCCTCCTGCCGCTCTGCCTCTCTGCCCCCCCGTCTCTGGAACTGGACGACACTGCCTCTTCCGTCAGCGCGAAGAGATGCCCATACTGGCTCCTGCTCCGATGGTGGCTGCTGCTGCTGCTGCTCCCCCCGTGGCTGTGGCTCCCCTGACTGCGGCTCCCCGGGCCGCCGGCGCCCCGCCTCGCCGGGCGCCCGCCCACGAAGGCCGGCACGCGCGCGGGCTGGAGCCAGGCCTCGTAGGTCCTGTCGTCGATGAGCCGGTGGTCGCGCATGTGCTTGGCCAGGTGGCCGTCCGGGAGCCGGTCGCGCCCGTCGCAGCCGTCGTGGACGATGTGGTCGCGGATGTGCTGCATGCGCTGCCGGAAGTTGGACGCCGCATCGTTGCTCCCCTGCGCCGCGTTGAACTCGGGGAAGCTGCAGTCGGCAGCGAACCCTGGGACGCGTCAGTGGCTCGCTCCTTGCTCAACGGCCTCCTCGCCGGCCGCGTGCGCGCAGGGGAGATGCCAGAAAGAAGAGGGGAAAAAAAACGGTTCGTACAGCATCGAAGCTTGTGCGGAAGCCTGCCCCCGAGATGGCCCTTGGTGTGCTGCATCCACGCTGCCTCCTCCTCGTCGCCCGCAAAGAAGACTTGGTTGCAGCCGTGGACCTCGCACGGGAGCTCGTACCGCTGGCGGGTTGGTCCTTGGTTGCTGATCATGTGGTTGAGGTTGTTGTGACTCTGCCGTGATCCCGGCGTCGACGGCCTGGATGGTTCCGGATGGCCTGGCTGGGACCAGTTGCTTTCTGCAGCCACACTTGCGGCCGAAGACTGCACCTCCCACTCGCTGGGGAACGGCATTTCGTAGCTCGGCCTGGAGTCAGAGGTGTCTGGCTGGGTCGTTGTTGTCAAGGGGTCCAACAATTCCTTGAGCCATTGTTCGGTGGTGATGCCGTTACCAGCAGACTGGTCACCGGCGTCCAGGGAATAGTTTCCAGCGGTTGGAAACTGCTGGTCCGGTTGATAGGACGGGTCAAAGGGTAAGATGGTGAAGGTTCCTCGGGCCAAGTTTCGGGGGGTAAAGGCAGATTGGGGGTCGCTGAGGCTGATGGAACTGGCACAGGACTGATGACCACTGCTCTTCCCCTCGTACGAGTCTTGGCTACTGCTCTTCCCCTTTCCCTTTCTCTTGGACCTATCGCTATGCGACATGATGATTTTGGCTGACACTGGAGTAGAGTGACGTGAGTCCGCACAAGGAGCGGCGAACAGAGTGAGAGATCGCTTCATCCATCCTCCACTCGCTCCGGCGGGGACAGGCGCCCTATTTATATGCTTCGGCATCCCATGAGCCTGTGAGGCAGCGGCCAATGGACTCCGACCAACGACTCGGATGGCACCAAGTTTCCTCTTTTGCGAAACGCTACTCGAAACAAAGGCCAGGCGCGCGAGCGAGCGAGCGACCTTGCATGCCGAGATAGTTACTGCATGCCATGCCATGCACTGCATGAAGCGCTGCAGCATCCGTCGAACAACGTGACCGCCGTTCACCCCAACGTTGATCCAAGGTCATACGAGAGCGAGCCTGCCTCCGTTGGTGCAGTCTGCTGTACCAAGGCCTGTGTATGCAGTGGCGGTTCACGACGAGGTCTCGAATCGCGTCTGCGAGAAAGATTCTCGACGGAAACCCGAGCCAATTCTCTGGTGATTCGGCCTTGATAGTGCCACTGCCGGTATGGAAGAGCGGTCGACCATTGGCGAGGTTTCGATACAACTTCGCACTGCACTTGGTGGATGGGCGGCAGAGCGTGCATATGCCAAATCAAGTACCCTGGCGCACGATTTGTGTCCATTTACACAAACGTTAGTGGAGATTCGGCCATTGGGTGGCGTTTGTCCCCTCATCATGATCTCGTCACTCCGGGACAAAGGATATATGCAAGTAAGACCGCTCTTTTCCTATTGTCACGTTCTTCTCGGAAGGCGGAAGATGTACAACCTCTGATGACCTTCCCCGTCTGCTCCTCGTCCTGGGAGGGGACGACCACGCCAGCGACTGGAGAACGGCGTGCCTGTGGCTTCGTCCCATTACTCACGACACTCATCCAAAGGGTTCGTGCAGGCCACCAACGACTAGTCGGCGTATCACACAGCTCCATCGAAAGCCACATGTCCAGGCGCGAGAGACTTCTATCGCCATGGCTGGCGCTTGGTTCGGCTCGCGGGACGCCATCACGGCTGGCCCCTCTTCTGAATGGCCGTTCTTGGGACCACCACCCTCACCGGTCCCGAGTCTGGATGCTAGCCTCTGCCGGGCCTGGGCCGACGTTACGGACCAGCTCCAGGGATGATGGCCTCACTGGACGGAAGCTGATGGTGCTGCGATAAGAAGATGCCCAGGTGTGGGCGTCCTCCTCCGGTCCACGGAGCTTCTCCATCTGCTCGGGAGTTGCTGGCGGGGCAGCTTCTCCTTCACAGATGGACTGCAGCATCTGTGATGTGATGAACCAAGGCAGGCAGGCCATCTCGTGCGCGAGGGTTCCATGCACCATGATTATTCCGCATTGCATGCATGGCCTGAGCAGCCCTTGCTCTTCTGCTCGGATCCGGTCCTCCGTGTCGGCCCGCCATGCACATACATCGACAGTGCGCCCCAACAAGCGTTCGGGGACCTTGGAGAACCACGTCTTGACACCACGTCGATGCGTAACCCAAGTCCAATCAACGCGACCGACCGATTGGCCAGCGATGGCAATACTTGCAGCAAGGACGTCCCTTGGGCCCCTCTGTACGCCGTCCATGGCCAGGTGATTCGGAACCTGTCGCACGCTGGTGGGCGCGTCCTCGCGCAGCACATGGCTGCCTGACCTGGAAGCGGCTGGCAAGCTCTCGAGCCACGGAGCCGCATCGTCGGGACGCGTGGCATCCATCGTGAGGGCCGGGCGGGGTTTGTCCATTGTCGATCCCGCCGGCAGAGATCGTGGCACGAAGCACTTATCTCGGGAAATCAAGATACGCGGGGCCTCCCACAGGCGATGAAGCCCCTCGGTGAGAGGGGATGGGACATTGCAGGCGACTGCTCAACAGGGAAGGGCAAGGGACGACTGGCTACGTGGTGCGTGGTTGCGGGGCGACGAACGCATCTAGTCAGGTGGAACCACGTGAGTGTATTTTCGGTGGAGCGTAGTGCTACTCGGAGAATACCACTTCCTGCAATGTACGTGTGCGAGCCTGATACAAGCCAGGCACTGGAGTCGCACGGTAGGGCCGGCCAGTCTTTCCCCAAGCATCGATGGGGCCAAATTGCTCTTGCGGTTTCAACAAGTTGAGCCATGAGCTGTGCTTCTCCTGGCCCATGTGTTTCCATCAGCTGTAGGACAGCGTCGCACCAGGAACCCTCGGATAGGGCACCTGGCCTGCTTGAGTGATGCGCCGCTTCCGGGTCGTAATGGACTTGGGTGACACCCAGCTTCAGACACTCAGTCTCACAGCATGGGGTGGCTTGTACGGCTTCGCTTCCGATTCAATCGTTTGCGCTGGCCATGACGAGCAGATGATCTTGCGTCTACTCGGGGCCGCAGAGCACTCTCTCCTTCGAACTGTCATTTCGGAATTGCAATTGCGACCCATTCTCGTTGCCCCGTTGCCGTTGGGTGATGCCGGGAAAAGTGACACAAGAGAACTGCCTCTGACCCAGGCTCTCGTCGTCCTCGCCCATCAGCTCCTCCATGGTGGCCTGGTCGAACAAGAGCTGCTGATGCGACGGGATCTCGGGCATCCAGACCTCGAATTCGGCCTTTTGCGCGACCAGCAGCCTTGGCAGCTCCTCCATGACATTGCTGGCAAGCTCTAGCTTCTATCGTCGTGTGACCAGCACTGTTGTTCTGCGCGGTGGTGTCTTTCGTGGTCGCATCCAGGATCCCCGTTGATCCTGCTGACGACGCCCTCGGCTGTCTGGGGCGTCTGGGGCGTCTGTGCCTGCATGTGCCCCGCCGCCCCCGTTCGCAGGATCGACAGTGTCACGGAGCGCCAGTAATCACGGCCCTCGGCGGATCCCAAGGTCGGCAAGTGAGCTCGGTGTTTTGTGCTGCATGTGCGTACCTACGGTCCGGGGCGCGCTCACCGAGGGCTGCCACGAGCTGCTCGGCCCGCCGCAGCAGCTCTTCCTGCTCGGGACACCAGGCCAACGAAACAGGTACCGAAGACCTGCTGTGCGAGGATCCGCGACAACCAGCGACTGCAGCATCTGCACCTTTCCCCCCCCTCCCGCCCCCCCCAAGCCCAGCAGCGCCGTATGCGTGAATGGGCGGGCACCCAGTTCTGCAGCCGCCGTCGCGCAGCCGCGCCCAGCGCGCGCGTGTACTCGTGCTGGCCCACGCCCTTGGTGCCCGCGCACCTCTGCGCCCGGAACTCGGCGGGCGGTCGGAGGCCGAGGCGGCGACGCCGTGCTCGGGGCGCTTGCTGCTGGCGTGCCGTGCCGTGCCGTGCCGTGCTGCGCCACGGGCGGACGGACTGGGCGGGAGGACTGGGTCGTTGGGGCGGCTCGGAGAGGACGAGGGGGCTTGCACGCGGGGCCGGCGCAGCCAGGAGGTCTTGACGGGTGGAGGAGGAGGCGGCGGCGACGGCGGCGGCGGCCGGGCCTTGGGAAGACGAGGGTTGGCCCGTTGCTGGCGGCACCTCGACGGGCTTCTTCGCCGGTTCAGACTGGCGAGACCACCGGAGATGTACCACCACTACACTAGCATGATCAGCGCGTTCAGGTGCACAAGAAGCCGTCTTAAGTACCCGGAGGCTGCGGTCTCGGGCAGGGAAGATCTCCTGAGAAGCGCAGCATTGTCAACAAGGATGATGTCGGTGGCTGATGAGGATTCGAAATGCAAATAATGTGATCTGGATGGGGATGTTGTCTTTGCAGGCGCTTGAGAAGAACGACTCAATAGTAGCGGCCCGGGCTCGGCAGCCGGAGGGTGCCGGGGCCTCTTTTAGTACTAGTATCCTACTGTATGCCGAGTAGAGCTAGTAGTACTAGTGGAGACGAACGGCTGAGACCGGGTTCAGGGTTCAGGGTTCGGCCTCAGAAGCTATCATCATCCCATCATCAACGAACAAACAAACCTAGGAACCAGAGAATCGAAACTCTACTTGCGACGCGAGTTTCCCAGCTTGTGCTCCACAACATCTCCCAGAACAGCCAGCGAGAGCAACGACCTGGCCAGCACGCACCCGCACGCACCCGCCCGCCCACCACATGTGAGCCGGCTGCTTTCCCCAACACGCCGGGCCGCACCCCAAGATGGCCTCGTCCCAGCGCCCAAAACGACCCCCGCCAACGCACTTCCTCTGCCTGCCCCTCGTCACCCCCGCCTCCCGGCCCCAGCTCGCCGCCAGCCTCGCCGCCTTCACGGCCGACGCCGTGCGCGCTCGCGCCCTCGGCGGCTTCGCCCTGCCCCCCGACGCCGTGCGGCCCCTGGGCACCCTGCACCTCACGCTCGGGGTCATGTCCTTCCCGCAGCGCGCGCCGCGCGCGCAGAGAAGCAGCAGCGGCGGCGGCGGCGGCGGCGGCGGCGTGGATGCGGCCGTCGCCACGCTCAAGGCGCTCCAGCCGCGAGTGCTCCTCGCCGGCGTGGCGGTGGCGCCGGCGGCGGCGGCGGCGGCGGCGCCTACGCCGGCCGTGGCCGGGCCGGACCCGGACATGGACCCGGACCCGGACCCGAACCTGGACGCGACGCCCCTCCGCGTCTCGCTGCGGGGCCTCGCCGCGATGGGGGGCGCGCCCGCCAAGGCCACGGTGCTCTACGCGCCGCCGGCGGACCCGGCGGGCCGGCTGCAGGGCTTCGCCGCGGCGGTGCGGGCGCCCTTTGCGGACGCGGGGCTGCTGGTGCCCGAGGCGTGGCCGCTGCGGCTGCATGCGACGATCGTGAACACGAGCCACGTCCGGCGGGGCAAGCGCGCGGGCAAGAAGTGGCAGCGCGTCGTCATCGAGGATGCGCAGGCCATTCTGGATCGGTACGAGTCCCAGGTCTGGATGGAGGCCGTGCCGTTGGAGAAGATTGCCATATGCAAAATGAGCGCACAGCCGGTGGAGGAGAACGGCGTGGTGGTGGATGCTGAATATGAGGTCGTGGCCGAGCTCGACTTTTGAGGCTCGCTCACGAGCAATGAAGTGTAAGAGGCGCCTACTTGCGACGATCAAGGCGTCCGTGTCCGAGCTGTCTACTTAGGCGCAGTTGTGCGATTTGTTCATGATTCGTTCATGGGCTGGCAGTGTCGATACTCCGTCACTGCGTTTGACGTTCCGTACCACACCACGGCAGCGGGACTTGGTCAATCGAACGTGGCTATGAGCAGCCACCACCGGAGTAGTGGCCATCATCCCAAGGCCGGTGATCATGTCACTGCGAAACGTAGTTGAGCAACGTTATTGAGAACCCTCCATTCCACCCGTCATCCTAGCTCCTGTTTATGCCACCGACCGCAGAGAATCAGTTCATGGACACCACTGCCATATACCCCTGAGCCACACAATGCCAACATGCCAAATGCTTCTAGATTGACGACCCAAGCGCCCCATTTCAAGTCAAAAATGCTTGTTCCCGGTATCTTGCATGCCCATGAACGTGGCGGAGCCGCTTCCACCCATTTTATGAAGATGTTGACAATGGTATTCGCCAAATCGAGGCATGGAGTTGACTGCCATGCGGATGAATCGCTCAGGCGGCGGCGGGCGCGGCAGGCGCGGCGGGCGCGGCGGGCGCGGCAGGCACCACGGACTCGGCGGGCTCGGCGGGCTCGACGGGCTCCTCCTCTTCGGTGGGTTCGGCGCCGAAAAAGGCCCTGAGCTCCTTCTCAAGATCGGCGAAGTCGACCTTGACGGCCTCCACAGCATCTTTGATCTTGGCCAGACAGACCTCCTCATCCGGCTCGTCGGTACCGTCGACGGTCTGCTTGTGACCGTACTGCTGAATGATCTGGCAGCTGTCACGGACTTTGTTGAAGCCCAAGGTAGCCGAGGATCCTTTCAAAAAATGACCAAGGCTAGATAACTCGCTCAAGTCCTCCTCCTCCCTGGAACCATGGCAAAATGAGCAGTTAGCCAGTGCTCGTGAGCTGTGAGCTGTGAGAGCTGCATCTTGTGAATGAAAAGAAGAGAGACCGGGGTGTCTGAAGATGGAGACTCACAAAGCTTTGTCCATTTTCTCAAAGGTTTCCTCGGCCTGCTCAAAGAAGTTGAAGACCAAGGGCTTGGAGAACTCACGCTCAGTCTCGTCCTCATCCATCTCCAGAATCTGGGAGAAGGTCTGTGCATCAACACTATCGCCAAAGTCAGGCAGGGTAGAGTCCTCGTTCTAAAGCCAGCAGTCCATGATTAGTCACTAAGCAGCTCTGCCGTTTCTGACATATCAGACAAAGATGCATGGGATGTTGATTCAAGCCACTTACATCAGCCATTTTGCAGGTAGTTTCCACTAAGAATCGTATACTTCTTATGGTGTGGTGTTTTGTCCTGGTGGAGTGGTCCCAAGGCCTACAAGCTGTTTAGGACAAGAGCAGTTCACGATCTGTGAAAACCCAAGGATGTGATGCCGTGTTGTTTGCTGAGAAGAAGACAATCCCGGGTCAGCATGTCCCAAAAAAGGCAAAGATGTGGGTCTTCGGGTCTGCAGGTTGGGGGAAGCGGGTCAGAGTGATGCAAGAGGGGGGGCCATGAACCCCGAAGCCAGAGAGGACCAGTTGCTGAAAATATCTGTTCCAGTATGGCAATCTGTAGGCAAGAAGAATGGCTAGGACAGCATGAGGCCATCTATATGCCATATGGAAGGAAGCCTTGATTTGGAGGCCAGCTGGCAGCTGGCCTGCCACCAAATTGCAAGATGATGTGCGCATGGAGGGCATAGTGGGGGCCAGGCACAGTGTACTGAGAACAACAGAGGGTGAGGAGGTCGGGTGAGGATGTCAGGTGAGCGGTGGATGGATCGGAATGGCTTGCAACCTACCTTGAAGCTGGGATGTTCCAAAACACCAAGGTTTGCCCAGGAATACTCTCTCTTGTGTCAAAAGCGAGGTGCTGTGGTGGGCCTGGTGAAGGCGGGAATGGCGACGTCAGTCCAGTGAAGTGGGGGAGCCGTGGTGGGCTGGGCAATTCGAGAAAACTGGATTTGCACCTCGCAGGTGAGCCTGGAACCACTGGAACCAAGGGAACCAAGGCTCGAGGGTTCAAGGGCTGATCTTGTCGTTATCGTGAGTGTGTCCCGAGCCAATAGATGGTTCTGGTGGTAGATCAAAAGGACAGGATTGCCGACCAAAATACAGATTACAAGGGCCTTCTTGTCAACTTTCGAGAACAAAGTGGGTTCTCTCCTGAAGAATCAAGCCAGTGAGTGGATGGGTGGGTCGTGGGGTCGTGGGTCTGCAGATGCTTCTACAAAGTAGGTACAAGTGTCATATGTCAGAGGCACAGGACCTGGGCCATGGATTGTGGGCCACCGAGGCACATGGGCGGTGGACAAGCAGCAAGGCAAGGCAGGCAGTTGGAAGGCAAGCGAGTGGCCTCTTGGACAGTAGTGGAGAGAAACTATTTTTTTGACGAGAGACAGACCAAGAGCATGAGGTGATGCCCACGCCTGCCACATGATGTCATTGCTACAAGGAAGGTTCAGGGTCCAATGACTCGCCTTGGTGCTTACTAATGTTCACCAACAACGTGCTTTTACCATAAATGTCTCGCTTGATACCACTCAATACTGTACTGATTCTACTGATACCGAGATACCCACAAGATCGAATCTGTACTGTCGACCAGTCTGCCAGACAAGCCAAAAACATCATCGGAAGCTGCATGGGCATACAATGGCGGTGGCCCAGCTACAGCTACATGCTGGATGTTGTGCTCAGGTGAACACGCAAATGCGATAGACATCATGACAGCATCAAGCACCCTCATTCCTCCTGCTTAGTTCTCTGCATTCAACTGACTTGCGGTCTGGGCTGCCTGGCCATCAGGCTGTTGAACCATCGTCTGGTGGACCATCGTGATGACATGGCGCCAGCTTTTGGAAGCCACTGGAATTCAGGATGCATAACAGGGCACATGCGCATACGCATCCAGCACTGATCTGCACACAATTCGGGTCACCTATCCAGGACACCTATCCAGGACACCGGACAACTACCCAACCTCACTTCCCAGTCTGTGTCGCGAAATATCCTCAAAACCAATTACCACGCTTGTGTACTCCTATGTGCGCCCTGAGCATATTGTGCCATTGATGCACCGAAGGCTGTGGTGCCGGGCTCCCAGCTGTCAAGAAACGCCTTCATGGCAAAGACACGATGCAGCTGCTCATGATCGCGTCTGCTGCAAGGAATATGACAACAACTCAAAAGTCGACAAGTTCTTAGGCATTGGGCCTATATTCAAACACCAGGTGTGTGTCGGGCGTGATCTGGTTATTTGCACCATGGCAATTGGAGCCTCAGGACAGTTTATACTCTCCGAAGCCGACGTTGCGTTCATACCTATGCCTTCTCATGGAACGTTACAGGTTGGTGGGCTAGCACACTAAGCAGCCTGAAGAAAGAGGCCAGCCACTTGGTTAGTTCCAAGGGAATCGAAGTGCGCATTGCAAACAATACAACTCTCTCAAAAAACAGGTTTTCTCAGACGACGACTTGCCAACCCTGACTATGGCCGACCCGGCGACGGGTCTAGACCATGGGATCAGCACTCAGGACTTCCCAATCAACCATGATGTAGCCGCCAGTGTGACCAATGTGCTGCCTGAATGTCTCTGTCCTTTAGTGGATCGATGAGAAGCGGAAGGGATCTCTTAAGCATTCTAGGCGACGGAGGCCCGACGACGTTTGGGGAGCCCAGATTTAGATCGACCATGTTGTATGTGCTCCGAGACGGTCCGAGACGGTCCGAGACGGTCCGAAACGGTCCGAGACGGTTCGAGACGGTTGAACCCACTCGACGGTATGCCGCCGACGGGTGTGGCCGAGCTGCGCATCACGCTTTCTTGGTGACATGCCAAGCTGCCTATTTGTTGTTTGGGAGCACGTGGCCAGGACTCCGCGGTTTTCAGGACCATGCGACCTTGGAGGCGACACTTAGAAGCCATGCGGCATCCTTCCAACCTGTCTCATCCGAGTTGGGCGGCGTCAAGCGTTGCGGCTCGGACAAGGACGTCATGCGGCCCTCCAAGTCTTTGTCACGGTCGCAGGTTTCAGAAAGGCAATCTTCAGCCTCGCCATCCGTCGTAGAGTCCCCGTCGTCCTCGTCGTCGTTTTCCTGGACAGCGAATAAACTCCAGCCCATGATGTTGCCATACCAGGTGTGCGGTCGCCCGTGCCGATCCGTCACCAACCTCCGCACAGTGGTCTCGTCGTCCGAACCCGCGTCTGCGTCCGTCCCCACAGCCTCAAGCTTTTCGTTCAGGTTTATGAAATCTGGACCAGGAATATACACGTCCCCGCCGGCGGCGTGTGCTCCAAAGTATCCGTCCATTGCAGCACTCTCTCCAGGTGTAACAAGCTGACTGCGACTTGCATGGCCGCTACCTTGGCGGCTGAGATAGGGAGAGTCATCGTCTTCCAATAAAAACTGTAGACTGCCCCTCCTGCTAGTGTGTCTGCTCGAGATCAGGGCTTCCCTGGCAACGCGCTCCTTGTCGAAGACAGCCACGTCCCTGGTCTCGTCAAGTTCGAGCCGCTCCGTGTTCGTCGAGCTTGCCCTCGAGATCAACCAAGACTGGCCCTTGTATTCCCGAGTCTCGCTGCTGATGAGCGCCCCAGCACGGAGGAGCCAATCACGGTCCGCTCGGCTCGGAGCTCCGGCCGGAGCGTCGCTGTCTTTAGAAGGGTCTTTCTTGGGGCCGCGCCGGTAGCCTCCCGGGGTGGCGGCACGGGACCTTGGCCGTGCGGAGAGGTTGGTAGCGGACTGGCTCTTGGATATGTTGGGGGAGGAAGCGCCATGGCCGAGGGGGGAACAGGTGCCTCTGGTTGACAAGCGCGATCGTGCAGGGCAGCGAGCTAGGAGCGAGGGCGTGGTCGGGGCCGACTTGCCCTGCATGTAGCTGGTGGAGTAGGAGGTCGGGAATAGGAGCTCGGAGGTGATCATGGCGCTGTCGTTGAAGGGAGGCTTGTTGGTTAAGGGGGCAAGAGAGAGGCGATGGAGGTTGGTCGAGGAACGGTTCTTACGCCTGGCCTGGTGGGCATTATATGCTTGTTCCATGATGGCTAGACGTACTTTGTTGGTGTGCTGTTCGTGTTCCTGTTCCGTATGTAGTTGAGCTCAACTCGAGCGGTGATTGCGGGCGTGTTTGTGTTCTCGCTTGGTGGGCCCACGTTGCTGTTGTGAAACGTCATGATGGTGGGGTTATATTTCGATCCTCGTCCGATCCTCGTCCGATTCTGGGCCGAGATGGAAATCGAAAGGCCGAAAGGCCTACACGGAAGTCGGCAGGCAGGCGCATGGCTACGGCGGCTGCGGCTGCCGGCAAAGGCCAAGGCACCCTTGCACTCCGTGACACTGTGCAGATACAGTGTTGATTAGCGGAGGCACAGTCTGAGCATTAGCCTTGATTTTTGGGACGAACGCGGCATGAAGAGCAGCAAGCATGACCATCTCTCTGTCTACTAATGCCCCGAGCTCGAGTACTCCTGACTGAGAATCAGAACGATGCGCAATCTTCGCACCATCGACTATCGAGTGGGCCAAGCTGCGGCAGACATCTCAGCCACATGTTGGGACGCGAGCAGGGACGAGGTCTTGGTCACTTGTGGCCCGTCCACGTCCACCCAAGACCTCAAAATCGAACTCCTCCGGGCTGTCAAAGATCGCAGTTGTCATGACCCGGCCCTGCCATTGTGAGTGGCCTCTGCTTCTGCGTTGATGCTCGCACTAACTCGAGCACACAGACTGTGTGAGCGCATGGCCTCATGGGATGCGCCCAGCCCAAGCCCAGACCTGCTTGTCGACCGGATAGTCGGTCTTCACTACTTCAGTGACACGACAACGGCATGTCTTGTCCTCGAGGGTGGCGACATCGTCGTCGTGCAGGAAGCCCTGACCCCGGAGCATCTCCACGTTGAGATAGTGGGCTCCATCGATGCCGGCATAACAGCTGCGAGATGGTCACCAGACGACGAGCTTCTCACCATCACAACGAAGGCACAGACCGTGGTCTTCATGAGCCGTAGCTTTGATGCCATCGCTGAGGCTACCATGACCGCGGCCGACTTCTCGGCTTCCAAGCATGTCAGTGTTGGCTGGGGCAAGAAGGAGACCCAATTCCAGGGCAAAGGTGCAAAGGCCAAAGCCTTGCGGGATCCTACCATTCCAGAGAAAGTGGACCAGGGAACCCTCAGTCCCAATGACGACGGCAGGACAAGTGTCAGCTGGAGGGGAGATGGTGCCTATGTTGCCATCAGTACCGTCGAATCTGCCTCGCGCAGGCTCATACGCGTCTACACCCGTGATGGCGAACTCGATGGCGTGAGCGAGCCTGTGGACGGCCTCGAAGGAGCCTTGAGTTGGCGTCCAGCTGGCAACTTGATGGCCAGCGTGCAACGGTTCAGTGACCATGTCGATATCGTCTTCTTTGAGAGGAACGGGCTGAGGCATGGCCAATTCACTCTTCGCTCCAGTGAGGAATTGCGTGACCCCAGCATACATATTGCCCTGGAGTGGAATACGGACTCGACAGTCTTAGCCGCTGCATTCGGAAGCACTGTCCAAATGTGGACCATGGCCAATTATCACTGGTATCTCAAGCAGGAGATTCTTTTACAATCTCCTTGCTCACATGTCTCGTGGCATCCTGAAAAGCCTTTGCGGGTCGCTATTGCCTCTCGAGGTACGTCGCTGAACACGTTCCCAATGTGAACAAATCTGATCCGAAAATAGACACAATCCTTCACGCCGAACTTGTCTTCACGGTGGCCAGGGGTTCATTATTGCCTCCTCATGATTTCGGTGCTGTTGCCGTGATTGATGGCAGGACAGTGAAGATCACTCCCTTCCGGACCGCAAATGTGCCTCCGCCCATGGCCGTGTATGACATCGAAGCCAGCCATACTGTCATAGATATCGCTTTCGCTCGGGACAACTCTTCCATGGCAGTGCTGCATCACGGTGGTCTAGAGCTCTTTGAGTGGCAGACCAAAAACGGGCAATCGCTACCTCCACGCCTTCTTGCGACCTATGATTGCAGGTTTGATGGATCAGTGAAGAATTCTCTTCAAGTATCGATGACAAGTTCTCACAAGCCGGTCATACTATGCTTCAATGGGGGCCTCAAAGCCTGCAGACTCACTCTGGCCAGCGGCACAGGCAGGCTCGCAGTCTCGGATGCTGTCCTGCTTGCGGAGGAGGCTCTGTTGCTACAGACAAACTCTACGGCCCATGGGTCAGAAGGAGCTACTTCTGGAGGAATTCACTTACAGACAAAATCTGGAAAATTGGTCCGCCTTTCCAGTGCAGGTGCTATGGAAACGCTTCCGATCGGCTTCTCTCTGCAACTGCCCTGGGTGGAGACCATGGAGTTCGAGGACGAGACTGTCGCGTTTGGGTTATCAAGAAGTGGCCATTTGTACGCGAATTCTAGACTACTTGTCAAGAACTGCAGCTCATTCCTCGTCACCTGCGATCATCTCATTTTCACAACGAGCAATCATTTCCTTAAATTTGTACACTTGAGCAGGCCTGAAGGTATGTTGCATGTGGACCCCAGACCATATCCGCTGGTATTGACGATATCAGATCTCGAAGTGGCGCCTGATGATCCGGAACACGATGAGCGGTGTAGAAGCATTGAGAGAGGCGCAAAGCTCGTTACCGCTGTGTCGACGACCATGAGCGTCGTCCTCCAAATGCCGCGAGGCAATCTCGAGACGATTTACCCGCGCGCCATGGTCCTCGCTGGTATCCGGCAGCTCATCGATCAGAAAGCATACGGCCAAGCGTTCTTGCACTGCAGGAAGCAACGCGTGGACATGAACATACTCTATGACCACAATGCGGAACAATTCCTCTCTAGTGTGGGACTAATTCTGGAACAACTTCACAACGTGGCTCATATTGATCTCTTCCTGGCCTCGCTCAGAGAAGACAACGTGACGGAAACCATGTACAAAGACACGAAGAAGACCAAAAAGCCACAGACGGGTCTTGGCGGGACAACCGAGGAGACGAATACCGCTGCAAGCAAAACATCAGTCTCCAAAGTCAACTTGATATGCGACTCTATCCTCAAAACTCTCCAAGCTCGCAGGGACACGAACTTGCAGAACATTATCACGGCCCATGTGTGCAAGAACCCGCCAGCCCTCGAAGATGGCCTCCAGGTCGTTGCCGAGCTTATGCAGGAGGACGAGACCATGGCGGAGAAGGCGGTGGAACACATCTGCTTCCTGCAAGACGTCAACAGGCTCTATGACCACGCACTTGGCCTATACAATCTGGATCTGGCACTTCTCGTTGCCCAACAGTCGCAACGCGATCCACGAGAGTACCTCCCCTTTATACAAGATCTTCACCAGAAGCCGGAAACCAGACGCAAGTTTGCCATCGACGACCATCTAGGCCGCCGCGAGAACGCGTTGCAGCACTTACATACCTTGAACGTCTTTGAGGAATTCCAAACATACACTACGAAGCACAGTCTCTACCAGACGGCCCTTCGTCTCTACCGCTACGACACGGAGCATCACAACAGGCTCACTGACCTCTACGCGGTCTATTTAGAATCCAAGTCCAAGTACCGTGAGGCCGGTCTAGCCTTCGAGTCCTTGAACAACTTCGTGCACGCCACAGCTTGCTACCGTGCCGCAGGTGGCACTTGCTGGCGAGAGTGTCTGTTCACAGCGCAACAGCAACAGCCTCCACTCTCGCCGGCCTCCCTCTCCGAGCTCGCCACCGCGCTGGCCGACGCACTCTGGGAAGCCAAAGACTACACCTCTGCCGCCACCGTCCACCTCGAGTACCTCGACTCGCTCGACGCCGCCGTCCGCTGCCTCTGCAAAGGCTACCTCTTCGCCGACGCGATGCGCACCGTCGCCCTGCGCGGCCGGCCCGACCTCCTCGCGGCCGCCGTCGACCCGGGGCTCGCCGACGCGCTGTCTGGCTCGACCGAGTTCCTCGCCGACTGCAAGGCGCAGCTGCGCGCCCAGGTGCCGCGCATCGCGGAGCTGCGGCGCAAGGCCGTCGAGGACCCGCTCGCGTTCTACGAGGGTGAGCGCCGCGGCGGCGGCGGCGGCGGCGGCGTCGACGCCGTCCCCGACGACGTGTCCGTCGCCGGCAGCGCGGGCGCGAGCACGCGCGCGAGCCTGTTCACGCGCTACACGGGCTCGGCGGCGGGCACGCTGGACTCGCGCGCGAGCCGCGCGACGAGCAAGAACCGCAGGCGCGCGGAGAAGAAGCGCGCGCGCGGCCGCAAGGGCACCGTGTACGAGGCCGAGTACCTGGGGAACAGTGTGCGGCGGCTGGTGGAGCGTGTGGAGTGCGCCAAGGGCGAGGTCGAGAGGCTCGTGTTCGGGCTGATGCGGCGCGGGATGGCGGAGCGGGCGCGGGCGGTCGAGGCGTTGATGGATGAGGTCGTGGAGGCGTGCCGTGCTGCAGTGGCTGAAGTGTTTGGTTCGCCGGAGCAGGAGCTCCTGGAGCAGCAGCAGCAGCAGCAGCAGCAGCAGGTGGAGGGTGCTGGGAGGACACTGGATGAGATGCTCAATGGACCGGATGGTGTGGTCCAGACCTCATTGGACGCTGTCAGTGCTCAACAGGTTGCGCCTGTGATCGCGGCTTTTACAAAGTTGTCGCTATTAGGATGATGCCTGGACGAGGAGAGCCTGGCTATGCCAGACAGGGAGGCAGTAGACCTTACGATGCTGCCATCAGTTCACATGCAAAGTCTCCTCCTTGTGTCTCGACGTGGTATATATGTATGGAGCTGCAGACCTTGGTACAAGCTCATGATGGGGGGGGTGTCGTCTCCTCGAGCGTTGGCTCTGGAGCTGCCAGGGCTGGCCACGCTGCCGCCTCCTTCTCCAGTGGTGCTTCCCCCTTTGGTTGTTCCTCCGCCTGCAGCGCTGCGGCGGCCGCGGCTGCCTCCGCCTTCAGCCGTTCCTCCTTCGCGTACCTCGCCCTCAGCCGCGGCTCCTCCTTCGCCCTCCTTTTCTTCGACATGTACCGGAGTCGGTCCTCGAGCGTCTGCACCTTCTTGACTCTCTGCGCAGGGGCCGGGACTTGGGCGTGCTTCAGCTCCTCCACCACGCCCTTCTTCTTCGCCTGTTGGGCCTTGAACATGTACTCGCCCAGCCTCACCAGCATGGCGTCCGAAAGCACGGGCTCGCCCAGCGCGCGGCGCTCCTCCCGCAGCTTGGCGTTCAGCTCCTGCAGCGGCGTGCGCATCGCAGGCGGGGTGGCGGCGG
>JASMMZ010000005.1:10349007-10634157 GCA_038502455.1 Anisogramma anomala
GGGCGTGCACATGCGCCTGCGGGCGGCGAACGTGCTGCGCAACACGGTCGTGCGGGACGCGGAGCTCCGGGCGGCCGACGCGGCCTACTGGGCCGAGGAGGGCGTCGTGATGCAGGAGGCGATGGAGAGCGAGGAGGTGGCGAGCAGCATCAAGGACGCCATGGAGCACGGGCGGCTGGATCCTGCCGGCATGGAGGAAGCGGCCGAGGAGTTCACGCGGCGGGTGATCCCTACAGGTTGAGGGCCTCCTGGTAGATATACACTGTCGGGAGCTGCTCACATCATGTATCGAACACCAAATGAGGCAGGCTGTCGATCACCAATGCGGAATCATTTGCGTGTAGCAGAACCGTCCAGGCCACCATGCTGAATAGTTAAGAAGCTGCACAGTTTTTGAAAATGATGCCTTGTTCCCAGTAGTGTACACCCCCCGCCGCCATCCCTGGATCTTGCTCGCTCCTTCCATGCCCGTCAAACGCCAACATATGGCTCCTATACAACGCCTCCGCCGAGACTACCGGACCGTCATCAGCCCGGCCAGCGTGCGGGGGCCGCCTTGCACTAGCCCTTCCCGTCCGGCTTCGTCACGGCCGCGCTCGCGCCCAGGCTCGCCACGCTGCCTTTCCTCGACTCCGGGCCCATGATCTCGGACGTCCTGCCCTCCTCCGCGCTGCGTTCCAGGAACCCGGCCCACAGGTCCGCCAGGGACTCTTTCCCTGCGGCCGTGGCTGGCTGGGCGTCGGCGAAGTACTCGGTGCTCAAGGACGGCGTGCTAGGCGTCCGGTGGAAGGGCGAGGCGGGCAGGCGGAGTGTGCTGTGGGAGGCGCCGGGGCGGGCAAGGCCGGCTTGCTCTTTCTGCTCGTCGGTCCAGGCCAGGTAGCCGGCAATGACTTGCAAGATCTGGAAGCGCTTGGGGTCGGACCGGTCGATCGAGAGGAACTGCAAGAGGTAGTTGGTGATAATTTGCCTAGCAGCATAGCATCGTCAGTCGGCCGAGCAGCCCGCCCGTACTGGCAAGATGGGAGGAAAGCCTTACCTGTCGACTTGCTCGTCTGGTTTCGTCTTCTTCAGATATCGAAGGGCCTTCGTGAGGTGGTCGTTGAGAATGATGCCCTCGTGTCTCAGCTTTCCAATGAGCAAGTTCTTCTCTCTGACCTCCTTCTCGAACGGCGCCGTCCTCTCCAGCTCCTTGGACAGTGACTCCTGGGCTGCCTCGGCTTCTGCTGCCCTCCGGTCGGCATCTTCCACCCGCTGCTTCATCTCTTGGATTTGTTCTTCGGAAGACTCGACCAGGTCTCTTAGCTCTCTCCTCCTCGCGTCCTGGATCTCTTGCAACGCTCTTTGCAGGCCGTCCACTGTCTGGAGAGAGCTGTCCCTCTCTTCCGCAGCCCTGTCGTATGCTTCCCTCAAAGACGTCAGCTGTTCTTCCAGATCCGACGTCTTTTCAACAGCACTCTCCCTCAGCTGTCGCTCCTCCATAGCAATGGCTTCCCACTCGCCCATCGCAGTGCTTGTAGACTCCAGTTCGCTCCGGAAATGTTGCACCTGCCTCGTCATGTCGTCCTTCTCCTTCATCCAGTTCTCCTGGGAAAGGTGATTCCGGCTTCGCAAGCTCGCAAGCTCGCGGTTTGCCTCGGCCAGCTCTCTCTTCCAACCAGCCGCCTCCTCGTTCTGCGCCTCGAGCTCCTCGATGCGGACGTTGGCCTCCTCCAGTTCCGCCCTGTCCCGCTTCAGACGCTCGCCCAGCGTCTCCTTGATCTTCTCCACCCTCCCCAGCAGCGTCTGGTACTGCTCCTCGGCGTTCTCCCTGGCTGCCTCGCTCTCCTCGAGGCTCGCCTGCAGCCTGGTGGCCTCCGCCGCGTGCGACTCCTGGAGTGTCTCGAGCTGCTTCCGCAGCTGCTCCACCTCGGCGCGCAGCGCCTCCCGCTCCTCGCCCATGGCCGCTAGTTTTGCGCCCGTGTCGTCTGTGTTGGCGACGGCGGCGGCGGCGGCGGCGGCTGGAGGGGGCTCGCCGGGGACGACTGGCTGGGCGTGGGCAGACGGCGGGCGTGCATGCCCGTTAGGATGCGATGCCTCGGCCGGGGGTGTGGGTTGCGTGGGTGTTGCCGCGTCCGGCTGACCGGCGTCCGTGGCTTCGGTCTGTGGGGAGGTCATGTTAGCGACAGGCTGTCATCTTTCGTGGAACGCGGTCCTGCAGCTTTGTTTCTTTTTCTTTTTCCTTTTTCTTTTTTTTTCTTCCTTCCCCTCCCCCCCCCTCCGGGGGCGCATGGAGCTCTCGTGGGATCGTTCGTTTGTCCGTGGCAAACACAGCAATCCGCACGCACAGCATGCAACGCAGGAGGCTCGTGTCATCTGGGCGCAGGGTGGGTCCTCTCGGGGCGTGGCAGGGTCCAATTCCTTCGGTCGTGCCGCGCTTCGTGTGTGCCTGGAAGCATTGGGGGTGGGGGAGGGGGCTCGGAAAGGGGGACTGACTCACCACCGGGCTGCCTGGCTCGTCGTCGCCGGCTTGGTCTGCGCGCGGACTCGGCGGACTCGACGGGAGCGCTCCAGCGGCCGCTTGGGCGGCATGGGCGGTGGTCTCGACGGGCTTCTTGGGCTTCTTCTGCTGCGGCTTCCGCTTCTTGGTGCTCGCGTCTGGTGGCGCGGCCGACGACATGATGAGACACCGCTCCGGGGCTCATGCGCGTCGCAGGACGAGTGGCATTCGGATGCGAGGCTGCAGGTGTTGGGTATTTACGGCAATGGGTTGCACGACTTCGCACATAGCTGCAGTGGGGAGAAATACGCTGCAGTAGCAGGCCTTCTTGGAATGGCCCAGGTGGCCCTCAGGGCCTGCGGCAGGGGTTGCCCTGTACCACAGGCAGCAGCTCGCCGCGAGCCGATGCAAGGGACACACTGTACGGTAATCATAAATAGCCAATCCCGCCGTTTTCTCGGACGGCCCGTTCTCTTTTCCGTTCTTGCACATATTTTCACCCTCGTCCCACCAGTGCACACATGCCCTCCTGCGCGTCGTGCACTGGCTCATTCGCAGAATGCAAAGAGGCAGACAAACGCTCGCATCCTATAATGCTGGTCACTGTCAGAGGAGGTTCCTCTTCCTCGATTGGCTGATCCAGTTTCGCTTTGATTCTACAACTATCTGCTTGCTGGAGGGCCTGACTGCACGCTCGTCTTGGACTTCGGGAAGGATGAAATGCGTCCTGCCAGGGCTTGTGGGGATCCAGTGCCTGGAGTCATGGGATTGATGTTCACCATCACATGCCAGTGACGGCGTGCTTGGAAGGACCAGTTTCCCTGTGGGGGGGGACCCTTTGGGTGGTTGCAAGACCATGCGACCAGTCCACCACGGGCCGATTTGGTGCAACAACCGGGGCGTCGCCTTCATCATCAACAACGTGCGCTCGGGGAAATGTTCTGATGCGCGCGTTGTGCGCCGCGGCAAAGGCGACGGGGCGGAACGGTGCGGGCACGGGGCTGAGCTGAGGTGGTGAGGATTTCCAGAGACGAGACGCAAGTTGGGCTCGTAAGGACATTTGCCTATGCGAGACTCGCCTGTGGACGCAGTGGTCACCCTTCTACGTATGGACGTTTGGCTTCTCAGACAGTCTAGTCATTGTGAACCACAGCTAGGAGCTTCTGGGAGAAAGCTCGGAACGCAAGCTAGATAGAATATTGCAATATCGGTTTGGTTCGTGATTTTTCTGTACAAACACCCGTATTTTATCCTCGGTGATCCCGATGCGACGCTGGGTAATCAACAACCCAGACAACCCGTATTCTACTCTACGGCTTGGTCCTCCTGGCCCTCTTGTTTGGCGTCGCCACCGCCGCCGCGGCTTTCGGGGGTCTGCCACGACCACGCTTGGCAGGCCTCGGAGTCTCCACAACCTCTTCCAACTTCTGGGCCTCCTCCTCGGTGGCCTCCTTGTCGGCCTCCTTGTCGGCCTCCCCCTCCACATCTTCCTCCTTCACGGCGTCTTCAAAGACAGCAGCCTCAGCTGCTGCTGGGCCCTCGATAGCCTTGATGGCTGACTCCTTAATGGCTTCGATGACCTCGTCCCCAGCCTCAGCCGCAGCAGCAGCGATGGCCTTGGCGGCAGCAGCATCCTTGAGCTCCGGTGCGCGATACTCGTAATTCAGAGCCTCCAGCTTCTTGGCCCTGTCAGCCCGTCTCTTGTTCTCCTTGGCAATCTTGCGCGACCACTTGTCTTCGACCATGGGACGTGCCATTTGCTTGCGCTCGATCTTGTTCCAAGGAATCACCTGCACTCCCGAATTAATCGCCGGTCAAACGAGCATTAGGTGGTGATATGCAATACATACCTTGAGTCTCTTGTTTGCGCCCTTGAACAGGTCATCATGCACTTGTTCCTTGGGGATGACACTGCACTTCAGGATGTGACCAAAAAGGAGGTAGTTGTCCATAGTCTTGGCCACGATCTCAGCAGTGCTGAGCTCCTCGAACTCGATGAAGGCGAAATGCTTGGGCCTGCCCGTCTGCTTGTTGCGGGCGACGCGCAGATTGCGAATGGGTCCGAACTGGCTGAAATAGCTCCTCATTTCATGCTCGTAGAATCCGTGGGGTAGACGACCAATGTAAAGCACACCAGTGCCCTCCGTCACCATCGACGAGCCAGCAGCGGCCGCCTTGGCGGCCTTCTTTTTCTGCTTCTTGGTCATCTCAGGGATCTTGCCGACATCCTGGCCCTTCTCGAAAAGAACGATTCCGGACTGCGCGCCGTCATCATCTTCAATTTCGACAGTCTTGATGAGATCTCTAGTCTGCTGATCAAGCTCTTCGTCGGACAAGACAAGCTCATCGTCCTGGGTCGCTGCATCCTCCTTGACCACCTTGACGAGGTCTTCCTCCGCCGGCCCAGGGTTCTTGGCCGACTTCCTTGCTGACTTGGGAGTCTTCTTCGTCGACTTGGGGGTCTTCGACGAGCTGGGACCAGGCGTCTCCTGGTCCTTGGGCCTGGCGGATGCCTGCTCGATAGTCTCGGGAATGGACTGCTCAACCGTCTTGGACGTTGTGTCCTTGGCCAACTTCGCTTTGGCAGGTGTCTTGTCTTTCTTCAACTTGGACTTCGTAAAAGGAGTCTTGCTGGCCTCGGTTGGCGCAGCTCCCTCGTCCTTGGCCGGTGTCTTGTCCTTCTTCGCCTTGGTAGTAGGCGTCTTGTCCTCAGCAGCAGCAGAATCGGTGTTCTTGGACTTCACATGAATCTTGGTCTTCTTTGTGGACTTCAGCGCGGGTGTCTCGATGGCCTCCGGGAAAGTGGTCTCCTGAACCACAGTGGTTTCAGTCAGCCTCGATTTCGCCGGGGTTTTGTTCTTTGTCGATTTTGGGGCAGGCGTGTTCTCGGGCTCTTGCACGATGGTCTCTTGAACTATGGTGGCCTCGGTAACACTCAACCTGGCTGGTGTCTTCTCCTTCTTTGGCTTGGAAGCAGGCGTTTGCTCGGCCTCCTCCTGAGGAGAAACAGGCTCGGGATCCTGGGCCTTGGCCGGGGTCTTGATCTTTTTCTTCGATGACTTCGGAGCGGAGGTCTCGACAGCCTCCTGTGGCGCAATCGCCTCAACATCCCCAGAATTTGCGGACGCTGTGGTCTTTCTCGTGGACTTCGGAGCAGAAGTCTCTGCGACATCCTGTGGCGCGACAGTCGCAATGTCCCCGGCCTTTACGGGGGTCTTGGCTTTCTTGGACGACTTGGGAGCGGGCGTTTCGTTGATCTCTTTCGGGGTTGCATCTTGAGCTTCCTTCGCCTTGACAGCTGTCTTGCCCTTCTTCGACTTTGGGGTCTGCTCGACGTCCTTGATCACAAGCTCCTCAGAGTTGTCGGACTTAGCTTTCTTCGTAGCGCTCGGGGCAACATCCTCAGTCGCTGGTGATCCATTAGAATTTGTCATGGCATGCTGCATTTTTGGGAATATCCTCTCACCCTTTCGCTTCGACGCCTTGGGGGTCTTGGGCTTCGTTGGCGTCTTATCAGCCTTGGTTGCGTCTGCGGGCGCAGCTGCGTAGAGATTGTCAGTACACATTGGACTCGTTTGGTATGCCATGAAAACGCTGTTGGTTCAAACATACCCTTGCCTTTTCTAGGTCTCAGTTCCACCATTATATTGGAGTGTCAGATCAAAGCTGCTGTAATTCAAAAGGAGGACATGCAGGAGAGTGGCGGCAGGTGTGAGGCATCCCAACTTTTCTCTTGACCAATTTTTTTGGAATCTGCCGGGCGGTGAAGGAAGGGTGAAGGAAGGGCGCTAGCGCCAAAGAACCCTGCCAGGGTGCCTGTACTAAGTACACTCTACAAGGGTGGCCTGCCGCGACTCTCAATTCCTTATTGAGGCTACGTTTCTGCAGTGCATTATCCAGCATTGTCCAGCATCGTCGATATCTAAACCTGCCAAATCACTCTCCTTTCCAGCCACTCGACCCTTACAGCACATACCGCTTGCGCTTGCCAAACGAAACCGTTCTCTTCCGAGTCGCCGCCTCAATCCACATCACAGTCAAGATGTCTGATCCCATGTCAGAGATCCTCGAGGCGCCCAAGGAGTTTGTCCACGATGGCATGCAGTTCATGAAGCGGTGCCAGAAGCCAGACCAGAAGGAGTTCCTCAAGGTAGATTCCCATGATGGAAACTGATTGTGGTCTCCGGACTGACATAGCGTTCCGCAGATCTCCCAAGCAGTTGGTGTCGGCTGTAAGTAACGCCACGGAGCTCCCTTTCCTACTCGACCACCGGGCAACTGCACGATGCGCCGATGCTGTATCAGACGCCTTATTTGGGCATATCAGGACATGGAAACGTACTTCCGGGGGGCTCTTAAGATACAGCTGGCTGACACATGGGACTCAGTCTTAATCATGGGCTTCGTTGGCTACATTGTCAAGTTGATTCACATTCCCGTGAACAATATCCTCGTCGGCGGCGCATAAACTTGGGGCAAGAAATGGTGGTTGGTTGTAAGCAAGAGACAGTTGCATATGCGGCTAGGAATCACCCAGCATCTCGAGGACAGAGTGACCAGACGAACAGCAGCACGGCCGTGCGCCCATGCGATGGTTTGATCATTCGAGAGGGTCGCCATGGATCAGTAAGCATCTAGAAGAAGGCAGTAGCATTAGACCATGACTGCCGTACAGCCGGGCAGTGATACAGCTAGTTCAGTTGAATAACTTGCAGTGTAGAGCATGCGTTGTTCATTACCAAGAAGTGGAGACACGACGTGCTTCCTACTATAGTAGGCAACTAGGACAGAAGGACGGCTTGCCCTCGCTCGATCTTGTGAGCCCGGATGATGCCCAAATAGTTCCATCAGACATGCAGAAATACAAGCTGAACAACACCGTACTGCACACAGTCTCGGACGCTGTGCGTGGAGCTGCTGCTTTGTAGCCAAAAGTGCTCCCAGTCATTCTGATTGTACCAAGTATGTGCGGCCCAAGATGAGATGACTCAGCAGGCTGTAGCATACCTTCATACTCGTCAGTAAATGTGATCCCGCAACACTGCACACTTGTCTTCTGCCCACCACATCGATCATGTGTGTTGTGGTGCTGTGAGACAGTTCCAAAGCTGCGTGCTGGGGTGAGCAACCTGGTGTGCCTGCTATGACATGGTGCTAACTATATCCAGGGACTCGGTGGACGGCGAAGATGTCCCGAGCTCTCAACAAGGAGACTTTGCAGGCCTTGGGACAAGGCGACCCAACGGCTGCATTCGACACCATCTCGAAAGCGCTCACCGAGACGCCGGGTGACCACCTCGAAGCGCTGCTGGAAATCGAGATACTGCCCAAGAGCCATGTCCTTGAGCCGAACACCTTCCTGCTTCGGGAAGAAAACGCGCTCGCAGTCTCCCAACTGGCATTGGCGCAGTCGTTCTTGGTAGCTCGCAAGATGTTCCAAAGCCGCCACACGGACAAGGGGGCTTCGCTGTCCGCGGATGACCTGCTCGCCGTCACGAGCGTGCTACTTGTCATGGACCCCGAGCATCTCACGGCTGTGAACTCGAGGAAAAGGCTCATCGTTTCGGAGTCACGCGAGGCGCTGCAGTTGGCATTGATACGGAGGGACAGCTTCTTCGTGGATAGCCTCCTCACGAGCCGAGTGCATAGGCACACCAAGTCCCCCACACTATGGAGCCATCGCCGGTGGCTGATCACAACAGCGCGGAACCTGGGAGTCCAACCCGACCTGGTGGACGACTTGAAGCGAATTGTGATGGTCGCTGGAGAGAGACATCCGAGGAACTATCACGCCTGGTGCCATGCTCGGTGGCTAACCAACCTTATCTATGAGGACCAGCGGAGTGACGGCCTCCAGAAACTAGTGGCTGCCGCCAAGTCGTGGTGCTTTCGCAACCACACTGATACCTCGGGATGGTCATTCATGTCCTTCCTGCTCATGAAGCTTGACGTTACAGCCACTGCTGCCATCTGGGACCAGACGCTTAGGCTTGCAGTGTCCTTCCGGTGGACCAATCAGTCGACATGGGTCTTCCTTCGGACGCTTGCGGCATCCGGGGCTCTTGCAGATAGCAAACTGGAGTTGTTCACCGAGTCTCTGGCGGCCCTGCGCGATAAATCTGGCAACCTGGACGACAGGCGATTTGTGGAACAAGCACAGAGCTGGTATGAGACCTACGGACGGCGTTCGTGATGCCCCGGCATGTGTCTCAACGCCGCCAGAGAGTAAGACAAGTCGCTTGCTGGTGATGACAAGGGTATCGTCGAGTCTAGAATAGTATCCTTCTCGGCACCAGCTTCACCAGCTTCATCACACCAGGCGACGTTGTCAGACACGAGACGGGCCGTCCAAGAGAGGCGACTAGGAACTTGTCTTGCGTCCCTAGCCTTCAAGCACCTGATGCGATGGGCGTCTTTCCAGCTCTTGCGCGGTTTTCGACGCTGTTCAGACCATTGGACTACCGGAGAGAACGCCTCTGTCAGCGATGGGACCATTCGGGACGGAGCAACATGAAGATCTGCACACAAACGACAAATTCGGGCCGCCGGTTTGGTGATGGCACAGGCTCATCAATGTACTATGTACTTAAATCCACAGGTGTATCCACCACGATACCCCCCAGCCTCGTGAAGCCCCGCCACCTCCAGACAAGGGGTCTCGGTACACCATAACACAGGCTCAATCGCGTCGTCGTCCGGCTTATAAAAAGGTGGCTTCTTGAAGAATTTAAGAAGAGGGTTCCACAGACCACGCTCTACCCGACCCGAAATTTCACCACCGAAATATGCCAGCCAAACTGCCCCCAAAGAGTGGTAAGTGTGGTATCCCGGAGCCGCCTCCTCGCTACACAAGCGACGGTCCTCAGCCACCCTGATTACGCCAAATCAGGCCCCTCCCACCAACAACACCCCCCACCAGAGGTCGTTGAAAACTCGCCTGGATGGGAACCAGCCGCTGGAGGAAAGACCGCCGCCACAGACGGCGATGCGTACTTGGAGTGTACATGCTACAAGATCCAGGGTGGCTATCGCGGTTCCTGGTGATTTGGCCGACAGCGTCGCCACGTGGCGACTCAAACGCACAAAGTCTAGGCCATTCTCTCGTTTGGACGGCTTGTTCCTATCTTGGAAAGCCATCGGCGCGCTGCGGCCTGGTGACACAGCAGCATCTGATGGCAACGATTCCGTCCTCGTCGTAGTCTGGCTTTCTTTTGCGCCAGACGACGACTCTGTCCGCAGACGAGGAGGTCCGCAGTGCATCAGAATCAACAGACTCGTGTCGCTGCGCTTGGGATACAAGCAGTGGACCCGCTGGTCGCGGCTTCACGTGGAGAACAGCAAGCTGATGGGCCAAACTCTCCGGGGAACGATCTGCTAAGCACCAGGGGCTGAGGGTACATGGCCTCCAAGCACAGTCCAGCCTGTTCATGAGGTGGGCCAATCGCGGGTTACCGACCTCGTCTGGTAGCTGATCCCTCCCTGGCTTGTGTGCCAAGCACAACCGATGGTCCCCAAAGGAGAAGACTATTGTGGAGAGGCCCTGCGCCAGCGAACTTCTCTGTTTTACGCTCCCTTTTCTTTCGCTCACCACCTCCATCCTCACGCCCTCCTCGCCGATGCCCCCCCTGGGCGTAATCTTTCTCCTTCAAGTTCGTTGCCTTTTGCCTGGGTTTTTTTTTTTTTTTTTTTCTTTTTTTTGTTTTGTTTTTGATAGTCAAACCCTGCAGTACGGAAAACCTGGCTTCCCAAGGCTGTTTGGCCGCCTCCGACCTTTTGTGGCGTCTTTGTCTTGGATTTGACCAGCAGCACACTAAATAACCTCGGCATGCGAGATTCTTTTTCCACCAATTTCTCTTTGGCGCTGCCTCTGGTCTCGTCTGCGGTTTCGAAGCATAGCCCTGTCCATATTCGCATGTGCGCCGTATATACGTTGTCATGCTTTGATGCCGTCTGATCCAGAGCAGTCAGGTGCTTTGGACCATTCCATCCTGTCCAGGACTTCGCTGTTCCCCGGGCGAAATCCTCATGGCCGTTTGTTCACAACTCAGCGACAACCGGGACCTTTTGTGAAAAGAGGAAAACGACAAAAGAGCAAACTGTTTTCTACGGCCTGTACCCCTCATGGGGGCTAGCTCTTCATGTCTGTCAGCTTCCATCCGACCACCAAACTCTCCTATCTGCGTGGAAGCCTTGCATTCGTCTCGCACGGAAATCGCCATCATGCACGGGACGGCTCTCGTTCAGCTGTCGCTATGGGCTACCTATGTCCAAGCTTTTTACCCTTACCTGCCGACACACGCCTGTGAGAGTCATCATAATTGCGAAGACCAGGACAAAGGGAATCCGCCAGCAGATGAGCCGAATGGAATAGTCACGCGGGAAGCCGAGGCTGGCGAGCTTTTGACCTTCCAACTCACACAACGGTCCTCTCCGGTGAGTCCGCTTCCTTCGAAGGTACCAAATCTCCACTAACACGCAAACCCAGGGCTCCCAAGATCCCGCAGCGATGGCAGCACGACAGGCGAAGCACTTGAAGCGGAAGTTCAGGTCTGCGAGGATCGCTTCCACGCCCGTGAGGAAGCGTGGGAACTCATATCCCGTGTCGGCAGCAGTGACACCGCCGGATACGAACGCCGTGGGCATCGACCAAGACGGATCGGACATGTCGTACTTCATCGAGGCGAACCTTGGGTCCCATGGGGATCCGGTGTATCTACTCTGCGATACGGGCGCAGGGTCGACCTGGATCATGGGCTCGGATTGCACGTCCGCTGCGTGCTTGAACCACACGACCTGGAGCACTTCGACTTCCACGACATACAAAATGACCAGGGACGCCTTCTCCATAGCGTATGGAACGGGCTCGGTGTCAGGCTTCTTGGCACAGGACTCGATCTCCTTCGCGTCTGTCAAGCTCACCATGGACTTTGGGGTGGCCAACGTCACCTCGGCCGACTTCAACTACTTCCACTTCGACGGGATCCTGGGGCTGTCCATGGCCAACGGGGCCTCGGACAATTTCATCGGCGCCCTCAAGAGGGACAAGCTCCTGGCCGGCAACGTCTTCGGCGTCGACATCAACCGAAACTCGGACGGCTGCGCGAACACGGGCGCGCTCACGCTCGGGGGCGCGGACGCGCGCCGCTTCCGCGGCGCCATCGCGTACACCGCCGTCGATGCCGGCGCGCGCGGGGACTGGGCGATCGCACTGGACGGCGTCGCCTATGGCGGTGGCGGTGGCGGCGGCGGCGGCGGCGGCGGCGGCGGTGCACGCGATGGCCGCAGGCTGGCCTACATCGACACCGGCACGACGTACGCGTTCGCGCCGCCGGCCGACGTGGCCGCGCTGCACCGGCTGATCCCGGGCGCGCGCAGCGCGGACAACACCACCTACACGGCGCCCTGCGACAGCGCCGGCCCGATCGTGGTCACGTTCTCGGGCGTGGGGTACGAGATCCCGGCCCGGGACTGGCTGTCGGCGCCGTCGCGCGGCGGCGTCTGCACGAGCAACGTGTACGGGCGCGAGGTGGTCGCCGGCGCCTGGCTGCTGGGCGATGTGTTTCTGAAGAACGTCTACACCGTGTTTGACGCGGACGCGTTGCGTGTCGGTAAGCGAACAACATCCAGGCTCGTCCACAGCTGAAACTCGGGTCACTCGCTAACAACAGTCGCCCCTCCACCCCTCCGCCCCTCCCCTAGGCTTTGCTACCAAGACAAGGGCGACGGCGTCTTGTGAACCGGCGTCGACCAGTGCCGGCAGCCGCACGTCCAGCACGTCCAGCTCGAGCAGCAGCGCGTCGGCCGCAGCAGCAGGACCTGCAGCTGCTGCGGCGACCACAGCGCCAGCATCGGGGGCGCCGATGGGATCCGTGCGGGTCTCCGGCTTGCTAGCCGCCGCCGCCGTTGCTGCCGTGGTACCACCGGTACTGATATAGCTGTGAACGGACTCGACACATCTTCGACCTGCCTTCTGTCGACATCCGAGGATGGAGAGGGCCAAAACACACCTCCCGTATGCATTGGAACGTGGTGCAACGCCGAGCATTGGCATGTGGCCCAGGGAGAAGAATGTGGAAGAAGAGCGTCGTAGCATTTGTTTTCGCCTGCACGATACCCAGCCCTTGCGGTGAAAGACGTGTCCAACGGCACATATCGGGGCGAGGCGCCGCAGGATCTTGTATTCGTAGTGTAATTTGTATAGAAGGCATAGCGATGGTCAGATGGGGAGTATGTGGGTCATTACTTCAACCAAGACATATGTATCCTAGGTAGAATAACTGTACTTATCATGAAAAGGACATGTACCATGAGCTAGTTTGTGCACTGTGTAAAAAGAATCTATTCTGCACCTGTTCCGTTGGTAAGCCTTGCGTTTTCTTAGGCCGGGGCGCCGCTTATAGTTCTCGGCTGGGGCCGGCGGTCAGCGCAGCCTGGTCTTGCACTGCCACGAGGCTGTGAACATTCACGTACACTTTACACAATACACAGTAATCGTCCTCTCACAGCTTTTAGCACCTGGCTCTCGTTCAACACCCTGAACCTCAAAACCGAAGCTTCTATTCTACTGCCTGCAGGCTAATCTTCCATACAGTCTACCCTTTCCCCCCAAAGATGAGCGCGCAATAGAGCCCCCACCACCATGGCCAAGGCCAGATCGCAACAAACCCCCGAGGCCGAGGCCGACGCCGCCGACGACGGCGGCGCACCCGGTGACCCCGCAGCAGAGCACCACCTATCCTCCGCTGCTGCCGCCGCCCTTGCAGAAGCAGGAGCCGCGGCGCGCACGCCGAACCGCGTCCGCTTCGACCCGATCCCGACGATCCTGCGCGGGCTGACGCCCAACGGCGCAGCCGCCAGCGGCAGCCGCGGCGGCACGCGCGGCTACGACAGCCTCGACGACGACGACGACGACGACGACGACGACGACGACGACGACGACGAAGACGACGACGGCGGCGACGACGACGACAACGACGACGGGCGCCAGCAGCACCGGCGACCGCTGCTGCTGACGGGAATCCCGGCGCGTGGGCGCCGCCGCGGCCGCGGCGGTGGCGGCGGCGACGCGCACGGGCGCACGTCGTCGGAGGGGCGCGCGCGGCCCAAGAGCGGGCTGCGAAGCGCCTTCGTGAACATGGCCAACAGCATCATCGGCGCGGGCATCATCGGGCAGCCGTACGCGTTCCGGCAGGCGGGGCTGCTGGCGGGCGCGGCGCTGCTGGTGGGGCTGACGGTGGTGGTGGACTGGACGGTGTGCCTGATCGTGGTCAACAGCAAGCTGGCGGGCGCCGACAGCTTCCAGGGCACGGTCGCGCGCTGCTTCGGCCGCGGCGGGCTCGTGGCCATCAGCCTGGCGCAGTGGGTCTTTGCGTTCGGCGGCATGGTGGCGTTCGGGGTCATCGTGGGCGACACCATCCCGCACGTGCTGCAGGCGGCCATCCCGGGCTTGAAGGACATGCCGGTGCTGGGCCTGCTGGCGGACCGGCGCGCTGTGATCGTGGTGTCCATTTTGGCCGTCAGCTTTCCTCTGACGCTGCATCGAGACATCGCCAAGGTATGCATGCTGCCTCTGCTGGCCACTAGGACAGAAGCGTGGGCCTGTCGTGGATGCTAACCGCCACCCACAGCTTTCCAAAGCCAGCACACTTGCTCTGGTCAGCATGATGGTCATTATCATCACGGTGGTCATACAGGGCTTGCTCACGCCCCAAGCGGATCGTGGCGAGTTCACGACGCCGCTGCTCACTGTGAATAGTGGCCTTTTCCAGGCAATAGGTGTCATATCCTTCGGTGCGTATTCTCTTCTACCTACTATGCGCCCTCATCGCTAGCGCACGGGTGCTAATCCCGCGCGCCCGCGCGCGCGCAGCCTTTGTCTGCCACCACAACTCCCTCCTCATCTACGACTCGCTGGAGACGCCGACGATGGACCGCTTCAGCAGAGTCACGCACCTGTCGACGGGCGTCTCCATGCTCGCGTGCATGGCGATGGCGCTGGCGGGCTTCCTGACGTTCGGCGACAAGACGCTCGGCAACGTGCTCAACAACTTCCCGGCCGACAACACGATGGTCAACGTCGCGCGGCTGTGCTTCGGGCTCAACATGCTGACGACGCTGCCGCTGGAGGCGTTCGTCTGCCGCGAGGTCATGCGGCACTACTACTGCCCGGGCGCGCCCTTCAGCATGCCGCTGCACCTGCTCGCCAGCGCCGGCCTGGTCGGCGCCGCCATGGTGCTCAGCGTCGCCACGTGCGACCTGGGGTCCGTGTTCGAGCTGGTCGGCGCGACGAGCGCGTGCGCGATCGCGTATATCCTGCCGCCGCTGTGTTACATCAAGCTGACGACCCGCTCGTGGAAGACGTACATGGCCGTGGGCATCGTGGCGTTTGGCTGTTGCGTGATGGTCATCAGCACTTTCCAGGCGGTTCATAGGATGATCAGAGGTACGTTGGCGTCTGCTGTATTGCTGTGGGCACACGCAGACACATAGATACTAATGCCGATCTCTGGATAGGCGAGGGCGGTGCTACCCAGTGCATGTAGAAGGAAAGGCTTGTAAGGATGGGCGTCGGGGGTGTTCTGGGTGCATACTGGGTGCATAGATCGGGAAAGGAATGATGGGTAGCGATGGGAGGCGCTTCCGAGGCTCACATAATGGGGGGGGGGGGGAAGGGGGGGGCCCCCCAAGGAGAGGGCCAAGGGCAGGATACAACAAGGCTGGGCTGGTGAAGATACAGCGGCACACATGTTGTGGTCCTGAACGGCGCGGGCTGCTGGCAAAGTGACGGGAGCCCAGCCCACATGACACCACTGCACCGCAGCACATTGGGCTGTCGCACCACATGAGGCCACCTTCCAAACGCGCATGACAGCAAACACAGAACACAGCATGATTGAAATCACAGGCCTCGTCGCATTGGCCGCCCCGCTGATGAGTGGCGGCAGCGAGGCAGCGGTGGGTCAGCAGGCCGCGATGCTGCTGGTCAACTTATCAGAGTCCATCGAGGCGTGTCCATTGATCCGTGGCCGGTAGCCGATAGGCTCTGCTTGAATACCAGGACCCCATTGCATCTCTTGCATTAGTCCGGCAGTGGCGGTCCGGATGACCCTCTTGCAGCGAAATGCACTTCCCCGTGCAGAGCGAGTGCATGTGGAGGATACCACCTCGTCTCGTCGGCAGAGTCCCATGTAGTAGTAGTAGTAGTAGTAGTAGTAGTGGCAGCAGCAGCAGCAGCAGTATATAAGCCCCCGCTTCTGGTCCTGGAACTGAACTCAACCCACATCTGTGCTCAACCACACACACACACACACACACACACAAACACACAGACGCAGTGCATTTCGACACGCCGGACAATACCTACCTCAACACGCACACGCACCCACCCACAACCAGCCCCCAACCYCCCMTCAAAWCCCAACATGCACGGAGCCGCCYGCCCSTACGCACAGTTTCAGCSCCCCCCCCCCCCCCAAAACCCCATCCCTTTCACCACGCAAGGGACATACCATCGCTAACCCCCCAGCATCGCGGTGCATAGGCAGTGTGGTGCCGGATCAACTGGCACAAGCAAGACGTGCGGAAGCTGCGGAGCGGTCGGTCGTCCCCTCCCCCCCCCAATTTCGAAGGAATGGCAGCAAAAACCGGACGGGACTGATGGTTCGGTGTTGCTTCGTCCAGACCTGCCCCCAGTAAAAGGCACCTCGCCGGACTGGACGACGAGGCTTACCTAGCGGTCGCTGGCGTGGGCGCGTGGGAGGACGGTGGCTCCCTTTTTTCGGTGGGTGGGGCGGATCGCGAGTACCTACGAGCGAGGGGGGCATGGAGAATGGACGCTTTCCTGCAGATGCGCCTTGGGGATCACTCATCTGTGGCAGGCACCGCGGCGAATGTAAGCAGTGGCGGAAGACTGTGATGGATGATAGGAGGAAAAGGTAGCTACCGAATTGCAATGGCTGGAGGTTAGCCTAAGTGGCTATACGGCAAGCAAGCAAGTCACATAATTGGTTTTATGACAAGTAACCTGCGGTTACATGTACCCTTTCAACTTACAGTTACCAAATCCGCCCGTCGTAAAAAAAAAAAAAGGTCAAATCCACAACATATATTAAGATAAACCTATTACGTACAAATCAAAAAGTAAATATGTTTATTCATAAGGAACATCTTAATCAATTAAAATCAATGAATTAACTTTCTTGTACACAAGTATTACGGATTCAACCTCGGTTTTGTACACAAGCATGGACTACTTATAAATATCTGCCTTACGCATACGCTATCGTACTGAAATTAGTGTGTTTGTTCTTTATACCAAAATATACTTCTATTTTAACTTTATACTAGTTTTGTTAGAACAGCAATCAATTGCAGTACAGTCAGGTCAACTATACTGACAGTTAGTTGATTGTACTGACTGCAAGTTGACTAAATTGTTTGTGGGATTGACTGTATTGACTGCAAGTCATATACAGTAGGTGCCCACTTCAGACTAGGGCACGGGCCAAACAATTGGCCATACGAATTAGTGTGCAGACCGGCTAGCGGTCTGCCAAACTTAGAAGTAACACATCACCACTTTCAATGCAATAGACCAGTTACTTCGACCAGAGATTCGAATCGACTACATTGCAACGACAAAGGCCTAACAACACTGATCAGTGCTTATGAGGTTAAGCACAGATAAGCTAGGTAAAAAAAGAAGCTTCTTTCCGGTTGTTACGATTTGTTTAGGCAAGGTAGAGGAAAGATTTTTGCGAAGTGCCCTTATAGTACTATGTTAGTTTTCGTGGCAGTAAAGTAGGAAGAGCTTTTGAATTGCGTTGGTTTTCGCGATAATTCAGGAGTAGCGACGGTATCGCCATCATTCAAAACACCAAGAAATCTTCATTAAACCAGTTTTGGAAGAAAAGTGTTGAGATTAACTGTTATAGTCCAACCTATAGTGGTAAGCTAAGTAGGTGCCAAATGGGGTTTACTATTAAGGTGCGGTGGAAGACTAAAAGAAGCTACCATGGCTCACTATGTAGAACCTATGGATATGGCCAGTATCCAGCCAGTACCTAGCCCATTACATGATCTTATACGTGCCGTATACGGACCGTGTCCGGTTCAGGTACGAATCGAACCCAGACTAAGTATTATTTATTCCGTTACGTATACTGTCATGTAACCCATAGACTTAATGGCCTATAGCCTGAGTTTATAATATGCTCTCTTCTTTTCCGGATATTATTAAGGTTACGGCGTTTCGCTAGTTAAATGCTGGGTACGACCCTTACCTGTTTAATACGTGAGTTAGACGCAAACCGGTGACACGACGTTTAATACGTCGTATAACGTATCGGCTGATTTGACTCTAGGTCATTAGTATCGTGTAATGTGCCCCTAAGCCTAACGTATAATATATCCTTTTTACCGCTGATGCCGTATAACGCGCTTTTTAACAAGTTGTATAACGTATCGGCCGATTTAACTCTAAGTGGCCGGCGCCATATAACGCGCCCTTTAGCTTTATCGCTAACGTCATATAATATACATTTTAACGCGTCGTATAATATATCCTTCTTACCATCGGCACCGTATAACGCATCGTATAATGGTGCGTTTTTATTTTTAGTACCGTGTAATACGCCTCGTATAATACGTAATCTCTGTCGAAGCTGGTTCACTAATTCTTATAAATACAAACGCTCCCGTAACCCTTAAAAATTTTTTTTCCCTTTTTATAACGTTGCTCCCCTTTATCTTTTACCCTTTTTCGTAATAATTTCTCTTTCTCCTTTTATATCTTAATTACCAATTTCCGATAATATATTTTAATTATTTTTTCATTTCATTTTTATAACCGATATATATAATGGACCTAACTTAGGTTATATTACCGCCGGCGCCCCTAGTAAAGATAACGAGCCGTTCTATCAGGTATATTACCTTATTATATACGAATGCTCTATCGCTTACTGTCTTTTGTAACCGCCTCACGTTATAAGAAATCTCTTCGTGTTTAGTAATAGCGAAAATAAAAGCGAGCTCCTTTTTTTATAAGCTAAAAACGCTTACATATCGTATATTAACTACTTTTTAAACTCCGGTATTCCCCTTACTTATATTTTAATTTATCGGATATAAGATTATTGTATGTATCAAAAGGTTTATAATAAGATAAACTTATAAATTAACTTTACGAAAAAACTAATTGTAAATTAACCTTTTTTCGTAATATATTTAAAAGATGAACTTATTTACGACCTTAGTTGGATTAGTGTTTTTTTCTATTAATTAATTATTACAGCTGAGAATAAGGGTTATATTTTATACTTTATGCGTAAACGTTAAAAAGATGTTCTGGGTTATCGATTTGGTTTTACCCCCATTTTTCAAGTTAATTAATTAGTTTGCCTGGTTTCGTAATGTTGCTTAGGTATAAAAAGTTCTTATCGTGTCGGCCATATAAGTCGTTACCCCTTTAGCTATACGTTTTAATCGCTTCTTTCTCTCGGGTTCGTTGTTGTTTTAAAATCCTTCGTTATTTTTAACAATATCGCCTATTAATAAAGATAGGATTTTTTCAGCTAACCGTATTTTAACGCGTAATGTCTTTACCCTGGCCTTTTTAAACTATCGCTGTATACCTTTTCATAATTTTAACTTAAGTAGTTAAAATAATATAATTACTTAAGCTTTATTTTCATAATTAATATAAATTACGGCTTATAAAATATGGTAAGAAACGTTTATATCCTTATTATATAAGCTCCGATCTTACTTATATTTCATTTATCAACCTTAATTAAAAGCTAATTAATCGAATCGACCGTAAACGAACGTAAAATCGTATCCAGGTTAATCGCGTTACCCGGATTTAAACTAATATGTTATAGTTTTTGGTAACCTACCTAAAGGGTCGTTTTCCTTATCCCGCCCCTTGTTTTACTTTTCTTTAACCGTTATCATTGGCCTTTTTTGACGTCCGTTCCTTTGAACGTTATTTGTTATCGTCGGCCTCTCTTAATATTCATCCCTCCTTATATTACCCGTTATCGGTATTTTTTAACGCCTGTCATTCCTTACGTTATTTGTTATCCTCGGCGTCACTTTACATCCGTCCCGCCTTTTATCAACCTTCGTTTTTGGTATTTATTAGCGCCTATTACACCTTTTATCGTCCCCTTTACCCGGTGTTACTTAATATCCGGAATTATTTATAATAAGGCCTTTAACGTTTATAACGCCGATATTCGTTAAATCTTGAAAATAATAATAATAATGAGTAAGTGGAATTTTACTGGGTTATAGTAAAAGTCGTTTTACAGTCGGATACGTATTCTAAAAAGTTGGGTAATATTTATCCGGTCCTATTAGTTATATTATAATTTCGTTTAATTATAAATTGTTTTATTTATCTATAAGTAATATATCATTCCAAAGGTATAGATGCCTTGCCGCGCGTGTATCGTTTCGTATAAGGTTAACGTCGACGTCGAAATACCAGGTTATTATAAACTAGAATATATTTTTTTTCGCTTTGAATTTATTTTAAGCTACGGTATATTAGTAGTTCTTTAACAATTTTAACTTCAGTTCATTATAAATTTTTTTTTAATTAATATACAGTAAACCTTATCCTGCCCTATTTTTAACGCGAAAAATTCTTAAATTCTTAAATTTCTTTTATATAATTTTTTTTATATTATTTACGACCAAGATGAGTTCCAAGCGAATATCAGATAAAACTTATAAAAAAGGGGTTTAAAACCGTTTACTTAATCAATTTTATGTAAAATACAAAGTATTTATTAAAAATATTTAAAATCATATTAAACGGATTCGAAATATTAATAACCCGATATTAATTATAAAGTTAGTCGAGGTTTTCATTAACACAATTAGTTTTAATATATAAAGGCTTAATTAAATCTTATCTCTTATTATATATTGTTTTACCGAATGTCGCCTACGATTTGCCGCCGTTTTCATTTATTATTAAATATAAGTTATCATCGCCTAAGTTAACTTTATCCCTTTATATAAATAACCTAAAAATGTAATAATTCGCCCTACCGAATTAATTAACGACTTCGTATTTTTATCTACCTATGAGATAAGAAATATATCGTATTTATTTACCAAACGATTCGCGTGAAATCCGGTAATCGTCAACTTTCGGTTATTCAACGAAAATTAATGAACAGGTAAATATGAAATTTAGTCATCTTATAAAAAAGCGATGAAAATTCGTAAATATTTTTAAACTTTTCAATTTACCCGTTTGACAACGTTATCCATTTACAGGTAATATATCATAAATAAAAGTTATTCGACTTTTAATAGGAAATATAAAGTCGTTTTAAATACGCTTATCTAATTTGAACCGTGGTTATCAATAATAAAAGTTAGGAATTTATAAAATATCTATTATATATCCCAAAAAAGCTTCGTATATATATCGGTAATTATAAACCATATAAATTTGAGTTGGACAAACTTAAAAAGACAATCAGTAATAATTAATAAATATCGAAAGCTGTTGTTAATAACGAGTGAATTGATTATAAAATCGATAAAAATATATACTTAATACCAATTAAAAATAGGGAGTAGCTATAAAAGGCCTTATTGTAAAATAAGACAAGGTTTTTCCCCCGTTATATTACGTATATATTCGACATAAACGTCGAATATTTATAATTATTCCTTTCTAGTAGTAATTCCGCTAAAAAAACGCGAAATAAAATGTTCTTATTTAGGTAACCTATAATAAATTAATCGTAAGTTTATTATAAAATATTTATCGTTAATAGTTTCAAATTCGGTAATTATAAGTGGTTGCGGTAACGTAACCCACCCCATGGGTTAATTTCGCAATTTGAAATTTATAAAGATTATTCTACCCTAAGTAGGAAACGCCTAGCGTTTTCGAAAACGGTTAATAAGCGAATCTTATATAACGGGTCGTTTGTTATTTCCTAGTTTTACAATTCCGTTAACGTACCCGGGTCGAAAACAAAGCAACTATTTAGCATTAACGATACTGGTAGGCTTAACGCGAGCCGGATTCGTAATAGTATCGCCGATTTTATCGTATTGAAATTCCCCGGTATTATCCCTTATAACGACCCAAGTGTAAGCTACGTTTGAAGCGGTTTCGCTTTTAAAGGCTTTTCGAAAACTTTCGGCCTACCCTTAAAATATATGTTGTTGCGATTTAATAACCAAGCCTATGTTTCGTTAAATTTATTTATATAACCCGCGGCGATTTTTATTCCCTTAATATGTAAATTTATTGATATTATATTTAATATAATAATAGAAATAAGTTAAACAACTCGTGCGCGCCGTTTTTTAACTTTGGGCTTATTTTAAAATTTACGAGTTAATGTGTTCTGCCGGGCGCTTTGAGTTATAATCCTATACCGCAGGTAATATCAAAAAAGCGAAAGAATTTCAGCTTATTAAGTTTAACTTTCCGAAATCAAATACGGTAAATAAATATTCTAATCCTTTATAATTCGTTAAAATCGTAAACGAGGTACAGATATTACGTAATTCGAAAAGCCATACTTTTAAATAGAATATTATTATGAAAAGCTCCTTATTGTAAATAATATAGTTGTTGGAATAGTATTACATGCAGTGCAGTAGGTCAACTTTACTGTAAGTAAAGTTGACCGTACTGCAAGTGTATTGCTTTGTGCGGACTTACCGCATTAGGTGTAAGTCGAGTGCAGTACGCTGCACTTCACTCTAGGGCATGGGCCAAGCACTTGGCTATATAAATTACAGTGTAGACCAGCTAGCAGTCTATTAAACCTAGAACAATACATCAACTATTTGACTATATAATACTACAGTTACTTCGACTAATCGAATCGACAACGTTGTAACATCTAAGGCTTATCAACACTGATTAGTGTTTGCCTGCCTATAGGTTAAGTACAGATAAGCTGAGTAGAAGAAGAAGCTACTTTCCGGTTACGTTCCACGTTAAACAACGGCGGTTAGGGTAGAGGAAAAATTTCTGTGAAGGGCTTTTACTGTTGCGTCGGTTTTAGCGGCAGTTAGTAGAAAAGACTTTTAGGTTGCATCGGTTTTAATAGCAGCTTAGAGATGGCAACGGTATCGTTATCGAAAACACTAAGAAATCTTTATTGATTTTTCTTAAAAAAGTTAAGATTGACTGTTAGAAGTCTTAAAGTACGGTAAATTGGCAAACAATTAAGTTAATACTACTGTGGGTACTATTACTGCAAAAACGACTAAGTCTCCACGCCAAATAACAAACAACCTTTACTACTAATAACGAACTTCGACCTTACCCTTTACATCAAATCCCTACCTATACTTTACTCTTTTTACTCTCTCCATCGCTTTAATCGTTAAATTCGCTGGTTTTAACGAAAATACCAAGTTATGTCGAGAAAGTAACGTCGCGCGACCTTACGTTAAGTTACCAATTTGCCAATTCGCTAAGTTTCTAAGTCGCCAGGTTTTCACGCGACTTTATGCTAAAATACCAAGTTTCTACGCCTGAAGATTACCAAGTTACTCGCTTTACACACCTTACACTTCCTTCACAAGTCAAAACGTTAAAATAGCTACCGTAAGTGCTTAATTTTAGGCTATTACCAACCCTATTTGGAAAGAAGTAGTTAAAAACCTCGGATTAGTTTTTATCAGGTATTATAAACATAAATTTTAAAGATACGAAGTCTATAAGGAGTAAATTGAAAAGTAATTAACAACTTCGTCGGCTATTATATTATTAAGAAAAACGGCGGTGAAAAACTTGACCGCTGTAATCGTACATTTCTCAAATACCATGAGTTCTTTGAGGATTAAACTATAGATATATGGAAAAAAGTTTAGAAGACCGTTAAATTTAAATTAAGGGAAGAACTTAAACATCGATGGATTTACGTATTGGAAAAGAGCTTCGTAAGGTTAACAAAAACTTTGTTTAACCTAACTCAATTCGAAAAATACTCCTAAAACTCACAACCTAAAGGCAAAGGCGTTAAGGAATCTTACCACCTGTAATGATTACACTAAATACCCGTGAGTAAATAGAAGGTATCAGGGGGTTTATATTAGTAGTAAGGTAGTATAGGTAACAAAGATACAATATTAGAAGATGTTTGTTCGTACTATAGAATGATTATTAGCTGTTAGGATATTCAGGTGTGTAGACTGAATACTTAGATTGACAACTGAAGAGCTATGAAGGAAATAATATCTATGTAGTGCTAACCGTATCCTTATATCCTATAGCCTTTATACCATCTTCAGTACTGAGGCTCACTGGTGCTCACTGAGGCTCACTAGTGCTCACTAAGGCTCAGTGGGCACTTGTGATCTAGGTAACCCTTTCCCTGGAGGGTTGCCTAGTCTGGTGCTGACAAATAGATATTCACCGCCTGATGTGTTGGACTTCAGGCTCTCGGTAGCTCATCTGCATGCTAGCCTGTTTCCTGACTCGCTAACGTGCTTGAGTTATAACACCGCCCTTATACGCGGTTTAAAGGGCCTTTTTTAAACACTAATTAAGTTAAGCCTTTTTACGCGTTAATGATAAGGAACCTGTTAACTTACTCGGTGATTTAATTCCTTTACATAATAGCATAAAGTACGCCTTTAGCGGCGAAAGAACACGCGAAGCGAGGGCTGCCAACGCGGCCAAAGGTATTGACGTCGGCGCTTTATACCAGTCAATTAAGCAAGATCTTTAGGCCTCTCAAAGCCTATAAATCCTTAACGATCCTAAATGCTACAATCGCCAAATATACTAAAAACTCTCTCCCTTCGGACCTTAAGTACGTAAATCAACTATAGGCTCTATTATAAGACCTTACATATCGGGTTAGGCGACTGGAAATTACCCTTAATACTATGTTTCGAAACCTTTAAAACTTGTTAAAAAAACATTAACTAAGCCTAGGATTATTATTGCGAAATTCCTTTAAGACTTTTCAAAATAGTTAATATTAACTATAAGTTGATAATAGACTTCGCTAAAATCTAGAATAACATAAAAAATATAACGGGAAGCTTTAAAACCTTTTTAATACCAAGATAATACCTTTCTTAAACATTTGCAAGTAAATAGAGGTATCTTTTTCTGGTTTTTACTTATTATTTCCTAAAATCTTTACAAGGCACGTTAAGGACTACCACCTAATCTTTCTAACGAACTTCACAACGTTTAGCGAAATCTATGAAGGCATAAAAAACTACTTCAAGTTTAACATCTATTTCGCGTAATATTATACGAATTAGGCTATTACGCGATGGATTACAATAATAGTAAAGAAGAAAAGGAGGAATTACTAATGGATGTTTTTAAATAAATGTTCGACAAGCTAATAATGTGTTAAAGAATAATAGGGAAGGCACACGTTAGCGAAGCTACACTTCGCGAGCAGGTATGGGCAGTTGTTACGGGCGTTAGTAAATTCGAATACACCTTATAACGTTTAAATACTACTTGTAAAGGATTTTTTAACCAGTTATATTCCTTGTTTATTACCGTAATGGTACGTATACTAAACTCGTTTGGTATATATACCTAAACCAGCAACTTTCTTAATATAAAAGAAAAAGACCTTATGGTAGTTAATTACGTCGATCGTAAGTACTTACACCTATAACGCCTAAGGTTAGGTTTATTAACCTCGGCCTTAAATTGAAGGTAAAATTTACGTTAACGTCATTAAGATTTAGGAGGACCTGTTAACCGGAAGTACTATCGTCGTAATAGTGGTAAGAAATATTAGATTTATGATAAAACTGGTTGCTAGTTAACTTGTTACCTTCCCGTCGAACGTAATAATAGGAAAACAATGTATTACATCCAGTATTTTATTGTTTAAAAATGAAATTACTTAAATGAGGTTATAAATATTGAAGGTAAAGAGTTAATTAATGCCATTAATACCTTTAAGCAAATTAAATAACACGAAAATACTATTTCCGGTATGGTAGCCTAGTAACTAGCTGACTATGCCTTTTTGTACCGTTTAGGTAATAAAAACCTTTACCTTTGCCCTAACTATACCTTCAACCCCTTATATACCTTTAATCTTTGCGATCGCTAAGTGGATTACACGTTTTAAGGTATTATACCAAATACTAGGGCAGTAAGGTACTTAATAGGAGGTTATTCGTAGTATATAACACTGCGAAGAGGAAACATTATAGTTACTAAGATTGATCGTTACGATATTGGTAAAGCTAAAGTTAGCTTTAATCCGAGAGAATAACTATCATTATTAGGGATACGGTAATTTAAATTATTATGGAATTCATTACATTTTATATTCTTAAACCCCCTATCTCTTTTCTGCTTTATTTGGAGGATATAAAGACCTTTGCGTTAATGTGGATGTTAATGTAAATGAACTGGTTAAAAACTGTTTAAGGTTTTTACTCGCTTTTAAGTAGAGGTACTTATAATTTTATTTTCAAGGTTTAGAAATAGTGGTGTTAAACCTGATAAAACCGGAAATACTCTAATTATACCGGCGTTTTTACTACCTAGTTATTAATAGGTTATATAAAGTTTTAAAGTCTGTAGGGTATATATATATAAAATACTTTGTCTTGGAAGTAATTAAAAGGCTTTGTCACTACTATTAAACGTATATCTAACCCCCCCGAAATTTAAGTTTATATTAGAAGATAACAAGGACTTTAATTGTATGATATTTATTAATATATTTTATTTAGATAACAAACTTATTTTTTACGTTGTTAACTCCGTAATCTCTTTTTACGGAGTTAAGTTTTTAAAGTTCCTTTCGGCAAAGGATACGTGGAAAACGTTAAGAATATTATAGATTAATACGTACCTAGGGTTACCCAACGTCGTTGTTTACGATATCGGTACTAACTTTGCAACGACAGAGTTTCAGGAAAATATTAAAATAATAGGTATTTAGTATAAATAAGTACCTGTAAAAGTCTATTAAAGTATCAAAAAGGTTTAAAAGATATACTTCTTATTCCGCCGAACGTATAGTATCTTTACGTTGGAAATTAGAAATTTTACGGATTCGAAAACACGTTTATAAATGGCGGTAAAGGGTTTAAACGATATTATGGGCTTTAACGGCTTAGTATTAACGTCACTGGTTTTGAAAGTGTACCCACGCTTAACGATTGAATTTACGCCCTTAACAACTATTTAAAAACGTGTTACGGTTTATAATAATGCTTTAAGGGAACTATAAAAGGAATCGATACGCCGCCAAGTTAATAACGCCCTTAGAACTAAAAACGGAGCTATAATATTCAATGTGTTTACTTTACTATTACAAAGGAAAATTCTCGTATAACGGGAGCCGGGTAAATAAAAGATACTTTATAATATGTTAAATATTATAAACTTTAAAGTAATTATTAAAATTATTAACGGCTTTATATTAATGATATTAATGATAAAGACTCTTAAGTTAAACGACTGAGTTAATACGAACTTCCCCTACTAGTTATCGATGAGTTAATATATTGTTGTTGACGCGAACGGCTCCTGAAAAAAAAGGAAAAAGTTAAAGAAAAGGAATATATACCGGTTCGTATCTACAATATTATTTGGATAAACAAAAAAAAAGGATAACGAAAACTTGGTAGTAAAGTTTAGGGTATAAAAGATTATTAAAATCTTTGGTAAACCTTTTAAAAAAAGCGACAAGATTGAGATCGATGGTTTGCTAACTCAAAGTATGGTATAATTTGTATCGAATGCTAATTTTAATCTTTAAAATACAAATGTTATGATTTTTAAGTCGAGGATTATTTACGAGGTTAAGGGTAAAACTAAGTGATGGTCGTATAAAAAGTTACGGCTAATTACTTGAGGATACGGCGATAAAGGCGAAGATTAAATCCTTACATAGTCGCTAACGATTTAAAAAATTAATTAACGCTTAGTGTTTGCTTTAATGATAAGTTTACTAGTTAGAACTAATAGCAAATTTATACTTAATAGCTTTAATATTATATAAACCTATATACAGTAAGTAACGTATTTATAACGGATTATACTATTAAAACTATTATAGGAACTCTATATCGTTTACCTATTAAAAACGGTAATAAAGTGTATTAAACCACTATATGGATTGGTTAAAGCAAGCGTTTACTAGGTTTTTATCTACCAATTGCGTTTTAAGGCTCGGTTGGCGATTAAGTTTTTAATATATAGCCTATACTTATTAATAACGTAAGAAAAAGACTTGGGCATAGTGGGTATGCAAATTAACGATACCTTTTTTGTCGGAATGGCTAGCTTTATGATATAAGAATAACAAGTTATCGAAAACTTTAAATTTTGAAATTGTAAGTTAGTAACAACGTTGACATAAAATAATTAACTTAACTTTAATAAATAGTTAATTTATATGTTTAGTATTAATACCGATTTAAGCTTCCGCTAAAAGGGCTAAGGCGTTATTTTGACTATAATCGATAAGATTAATAAGGTAAGGGTTTAACGGTACTTAAAATAGCGTATATAAGGTAGCTATATTGCCACCTTATACTAACCGAAAGCTTTATACGATCTATCTATTGTAATACAAATACAAATACCAATAGATAAAGACTTTATTCAAATAAATAAAAGGTTAAAATAGTAGATGAGGAACTTGGATCGCGGGATTAATATAGTATTAATCGACCTATTAAAAACTCAGCTAATAATTTTCACAGACGGGTCTCTTACAAATAACACCGACTTATCTTTACAAATCGGCTTCCTAATAACCTTTGTCAACGAAAATAGGCGGGAAGATTAGTTTAATGTTACCGGTAACCTAATCCACTAAACTTCTGTTAAATATAAAAGGATTATACGAAACGTGTTAAATTTAAAGGTTTACGGTATAATAACGGGCTTTAACATAGGTATAATGTTATAAGAAATTCTTAACCTTATTATTAGGCAGTTAAAGGTTTCCTTTATTCTGGTAGTAATTTATATCGACTTAAAAAGTCTTTTTAAGTACTTATTGAAGCTCGAAACTACTAGAGAAAAACGCCTAATAATCGACGTAATGGAATTTCGCGAAGAAAGGGAGGGAAATTGAGAAGTTTCAATAAATCGATGGCAAAAATAATCCTATAGATGCTATGATAAAGGCTACGCTAAATAAAGCACTGGAAAGGTTTTTAGATAGTAATAAACTAACTATACATATTGAGAGCTACGTGGATAGGCCTCCCAAATCACGTGAAACCGAATAGGGATATGCTGGCAAACTGGAAAACTACCAGGGGATTAATGGTAATTTGTTTAAGTGGTATAATTAAAATTACGAAGAGCTGTAGCGAAAGAACTTTTTGTAGGAGTTAATAAACTCGGACCTCGGAACGGCGGAGAGATTGAGGTTAAATGGGGTCAAATTTCATATAATGGGGTGCAATTCAGTATGAAAGTTAACTGGAATTGATAGGGGTCTAGCTAGTTGACGAGGAGGCAATTCAGTGGCAACCGGAAAAGATTGGTCAACTACACTAGCATACACGCACAAACTAAAAAGCCGCTAGTGTTGGAATAGTATTGCATGCAATGCAGTAGGTCAACTTTACTATAAGTAAAGTTGACCGTACTGCAAGTGTATTGCTTTGTGCGGACTTACCGCATTAGGTGTAAGTTGAGTGTAGTACGCTGCACTTTACTTTCGGGCACGGGCCAAACACTTGGCCATACAAATTACAGTGCAGACCGGCTAGCAGTCTGCCAAACCTAGAACAATACATCCACTATCTGAGCACACAATACTACTGTTACTTCGACCAATCGAATCGACAACGTTGCAACGTGTAAGGCCTACCAACAATAGTTACGTTTCGTATTTATTAATCGTACGAAGTAGTAAATTATTAATTTTGAAATACTATTTTTATCTCGTTACGATAAATACCCTTCTAACTCTATTTTCGAATATTCGGTTTTTACTATCGTTAACCTATTTAAATCTTAATACGCTAAAATCGGGACCGTAATAAAGTTATCTTTCAAGGTTTGAAATAATTTTTTTTTTCGTTTCGTCTAAGTTTAATGAATTCCTTGTTTCGTTAATTGAACGAAATAATCCGTTAGCTTAAAAATATTGATAAAATTACGGTAAACAATGGAAAAATTTAAAAAAAACTTAGAACCTTTCGAATAATACGTGGTAACCCTTATTCGCGAATTACCCGGATTTTTTCGGGGTCGGCTCAAATAACTACCTTTAACGTTACAATAAAACTTAAATATTTAACCTTTTTAATTACGGAGTCGTACTTTTTTAAATTCAAGTCTAACCCTGTATAATGAAAATAGTTTAAAACTATACGAACTTTCGTTATATAATCTTATTTAATACTGAGAAAATGTTGTTTGAATGCATTATAATGAAATTATTTAGAGTATTCGCTGTTATATAATTAATGTATTGTTAAAACGTCGCCGGCGTTTTCGCTAACTTAAAAGGGTAATTAATTATTTAAATTACGCGAATCATGTACGAAATGCTATTAGTTTCTCTTATCCGGGTATAGCTTAAATATAATTAAAGACCGTTTAAATATTTAACTTCGTAAGCTATACCGATTTTCAAAATATACGTAGGGTTTCTTTAATTAAAGGTAAAAAAACGTTTTTACTTTATAATTTTATTTAATACCCGGTAATAAATATAAAACCGTTACTCTCCTCCCTTCCTGGTTTAAAAATAAACAATACCAGAGTTATAAGCGATAAAAAATTCAACTAAATTTAACCTTTTTCATTAATTTCGTAACCTTTGGTAGAAGCTTAAAAACTTAGTTTCGTAATATCGAGTATAACGACCTTTAAGGTCGTTTTAATAAAATTCATCTTCGTTTGATTTAACATAAATATGGTAATCAAGTTTCCCCTTATATAAGGATAAAGTTATAGTTTTATCTTTATCGAATATGTCGCGGAATTTTATTAAATTTGGAAAAAAAAAAAACGTAATTAATCTTTTTTTAACCGTAATCATCGTCGTTATTTGTAAAATCCGCGTTAGTTCGTAAAAGCTAGTAACAAAAGCTAATCGGAATGGATCCCCCGTAAATTATACCTTTCGATACGAATGCTTTACTAAATCGGAAAAAAAAACCCAAACCTATTACGCCCCGTATATCCCCCGACTTAAAACGTACTATTATCGCGTCGATAATTAAACCTCTTTAACCCTAAATTACCAGACGACTACCGCTAACGTTTGAAATTACTTATTAATATTATATCTAAAATATTCTAAGAAATTATATCCCGCGTTATTCCGGGAATAATATATATTAATATCGGGTTCGACTATTTATCAATATTTATACGAAACTTTGTTGTTGGGGTAATACGCGTATTCTGTCGTAACTTTAATATCGTACCGAAATTTCAAAAATATAATAACCGAATTTACTTTATCCTCAACCGTTATCTTGAAACCTAATTTATAATATAATAATCATTATAGCTAAAATCGATTGAAATATTGAAAAGTAGGTGTTATTACAATATAAGGATAAGGAATAAATTTTCATTCATACGAATCATAATTAAATTTAAATCCTTTTTATTCGATTTTATAATTACGTCATTAAAGTTATATAACTCCTAAATAAAACTATATTTAGGAATTATGCCTTTCCAATTACTGTCAATAAGAAACCTTTTTTTAATTTTTCGACTTAAACTATGTATAACTACGTAAAAGGTAATACTAGGCGGAGTGTGTAATTAAGTTAGTAATAATTTGATAAGTTATAACGTAAGTAACTCCCTAAGGTAAACCTAACCTAATATTTTTTTTATTATCGCCCACGTCGCTTTACTTATTTAGTCCCAAAGGCGTATTAAACGGGTTCTTTTTTAAAATAATTAGCCGCGATCACTATAAACTTTTAATCAAAGTACTTAAAAGATGTAAACCCCTGTTATAATCGTATTATCATTCGGCCTTTAGACTTATATGGTTCCCGCTAGTTAACGACTAAAACGTTGTCTTAAGTTTAAAAACTTTAATTAGTCAGCGAGTTTTCAGTACTTTTTGAGGGCTACGATATAATCCACCCGGTTAATACCTATCGTAATGGATTTATCGTAGATAGGTGGCGATATGCAAAAATATAAGTAATTGAATTTTACAGCCGAAGGTTAATTTAGGCCGCCTGCTTAAGCCAAAATTATCTCGAACCTAATAACAAATAGTATTTATAAGTCCTCATCGTTTATAACCAAACCTTTTAATTCGACTAATACTTTGTCCATGTGGTAAAGGTTGTTAAAAATCGTTTTACTGTAGTCGAAGAATTTTCTTATATTGTATATACCTTTATATCCTCCGGCTTCGTAATACGCTGTTACCGTTTACTTTACCGTCGCTATATAATATCCCTATACGTAAAGGAATGTATATCGACCTTTTCCAATTTATATCTTATCCGTTTTTAATATTAATTCGATCATTTAACGCGTCGTCGCTGACGTACAAATAGATCCGTCGAATTGTGGTTAGTTATGTCGTTTTCTTTTACCCTAAGCTTATAAAAAACTAACGTGAGTCACGGTTAATTTAGCTTCAAACTACTAAATTTTCGCTATAACTTGAACGAAGTTAAACGTAAAGTCGATAATTAAAGTTGATTAACTAGACTATTATAATTGTTTCATAACTGATACAATATAGCTTACGGTATTTTATAAACGAGAAATATCGACTTAGGTTGGTTTGAAAGGGGCAAAAAGTATATTTATAAAAGCGGAGGACTAAGCATTTACTCACGGTTCATTTTTTTCCCGATAACTTTAAAATATAATGCAAAATTATTAACGTTTGTTATCGATTGGTTCATTATAAGTAATATATTTTTGGAAAGATAAAAAAAAAACCTTAATAGTATATTATGGTCCAACTTACGGTGGTAAGCCAAATAGATAGTAAATGGGGTTTACTATTAAGGTACGGTGGAAGACTAGAAAAGCTACCGTGACCTATTATACAGGACCTATGGATATGGCCAGTGCCCAGCCAGTGCCCAACCCGTTACGTAACCTTACACATGCCGTGCACGGATCGTTTCCAGTCCGGGTGCGGACCGGACTCGGACTAGGTATTGCCTATCCCGTTACGTACATAGTCACATAACCTATAGACTCAATGGCCCATGGCCTGAGTCTATAACATTAACCGCCAAACTTCTTAAAATCATCAAGTTACCAAAGTTAGTAAACGACTAAGTAAGTATTATTGCGGGTATTATTATTGCAAATTTCAAATCGAAAAACAACTAAATCCTACCACTTTTAATGAGAAATAATAACTTTAACGGTAAATAACCTACGACTCACCCTTATATACCAATTTTTCTTCTTTGAACTTTTTAATTTTCGTTATATTAGCTTTTGAAACAGTTGAAAATAATATCATTATCAACTCCGTCAAAAAGTAATTAAAGCTTTCGGTATCATCTTTGTTAAATACTACAATAACAACATTAAGCTTATGGACGCTGATGAAAACTTAATCCCTAAGTATTTAAGTAATATGATCAGCTTCTTAATCTTCGACTTATATTCTAACAAAACCAATTAAAAACCTATAGTACTTAATGATTTCTAAAAATAATTTAGAGATTAGATTTTTGATATGTAGAAGAAAATAGATAAACAAGTTAATATAAAAATGAAGATTAAATTGTTTAATCGAGGCGTCAACCTTTATATAAAGAAAGGAAAAAAAGTTAATCCAGTAAACGTATTGTACAAATGCGTAATTAATGTAGATATTAAGTAGATTAAAGATAAAGACAAAGGTACCATTGGCGATATTATCAATTAACGCTTTTATACGCGTTTACAAGACCTTTACTAATCCTAGATGTGTTTTTCAAATCCTTTTTCCTAAGTACATTAACGCGCCGGTATCATCAGAAGTAAGGAACTAATTAATCCAGACATAATAAGTCCTTAATTTTACTAATTAAATAAGTGAAAATATTAGTGAACCCTTTAATACCAACAGAATTATTACCAAGTCCACGGCAATTTTTAGGTCCCATAATATGTTTAATTTCAAAAAGGTTGTCAAAGAAAAAGCCGCTTTATATGCGAGTTTATTATAGGTACAACTACTGGCTTCTTCCTTTTAAACTATTCGAGAGGTAACTATTCTGTCCGCTAATACCAGCACATGATTGAATATTAATAGTCGAGAGATCTAAAGGATCTCTACAATAAGTATATCAATTTTTCCCCTCGAGATATTCCTATAGTAGATATAGATTACGTAGCAATTACAACTTTGGTTAAGATTTGGGGAGTAAAAAAGAAGTATGATGGTAAGCCTTATATCCTCTTCGATTCCAAGTTTTAATCTTTTTTTAATATTTACCTCCAGATAAAGATTAAGTTACTAGGCTTTCACTAATTATTTTAAAATATCCTTACCAACTAAACCGAAGATTATGACCTTCAGTATTAAAAGAATTACGTGTCATTTCGTGATATTTACGATAATTTTAAAAACTACTTCAAATACAACGTTAACTTTACCTAGTATTATTCCAATTAACAAATTATTAGGTAATTCAATATTTTAGATTATAATAAATAGTTGGAAAACAATATGGATATATTTAATCAAATGTTGAATAGATGAATACTTCGTTAACAAGCTATAAAGAATGTAAAAGCTAGCTAATGCATATTATGTCTGTAAGTCCGATAAGTTATTACATGTTATAAAGAGTTCAAATACGTTTTATAGTGCTTAAAAATTATTTATAAAGGCTTTTTTTGGTCAGTTGAGGTCCTTTTTTGCAATGGTGATGATATATATATTGAGTTCGACCGATATATACCTATAAGTTCACGACTTTAGCAGCTATAATAAAAATTGTACCTATACATATGACATCAAACGTAAATAAGATTGGTTGAGGTAAGAATATTAATGAAACTTCTGAATCTAGAAGTTTAAATTCCGAGGAATATAGGGAAACATATTTTTTTAAAAAGTTTTAAAGTTAATTATGTGATCTTCTTTAAAAGAGTCAAATGTGTTGGATTTGCAGTGAATGGGGTTATTATTTAACATATCATATTATTACCGAACGTGAATCGAAGTAGGTAATGTATTATATTTAGTACTATTTTATATTTTATTGGAAATGCATTAAACGCGTTGAAAATTTTGAAACTACAGAAGTACAAAATGAGAAAAAGCCTAAGCTTATAAGTTGATATAAAATAGAATTAGTTTTAAAGTAACGTAATAAGTGGTCTACTACACCTCTTTATACCGCCTAATACGTAAAGACCCTTATCTTTATTATAACGATAAAAATGTTAGTCTTGTAAATTTGTATATTATCTGCGTTTGTTCTGCGGAGCAAGTGTTTTAAGATATTATACCAGACATTGTAACAGCACAATATTTAGTAAAATGTTTTTTTTAATATGTTTCATTGCAAAGTGATATTGATATTGTTACGAAACTTGATTATAAGGATACTGGCAAGGCTAAATTTGGATTTAGTCTTAAAAAAGAACTCTTTTTACTCGTATCAACAACTATGAAAATGGTTGTTAGGTTTATTATTTTCTATATTATGGAATCCCTTACCCTTCTCTTTTTGGTTAAAGATATAAAGAATCTCGGCGTTAATGTTGATGTTGATAGTAAAAAATTGGTTAAAGATAAAAGGTAAAGATTTTTATTCAGTATAAAATTGAGATATTTAAGGTTTTACTTTTAAGGGCTAAAGGTAGTAGCATTGAATTTAACTGAGTTAAAAATTCGTTATTTTTATCAATAATTCAACCACCCGGTAAATGATAGGTTATATTAAGTCCTTAAATACCTCTATCTATAAAGATGTGGACTTATCAGATATTCACGTAGTTGAATGTATTTTCTATTAATGTTAGATGCATTCCTAAACTTTTTCAAGTTGAAGTTTACGTTAAAAAGGCATTAAGATTTCAACTTTAAATTTTTTATTGATATGTTTCATTTAAACGATAAACCTGTTGATAGATCTTGCCTTATAGGCCTTCAGATGTTACAACTTTGTTAATTCGAATCGTTGTTAAAGTAACAGTAGTATTGCATGGTCAAGTGGTAAATGGATTGTTCTAGGTTTGACAGACCACTCGCCGATCTTCACACTAATTTATATGGCCAATTTCTTAGCCCGTACCCTGGTGTAAAGTGGGAATATACTGTACTTACCTTGAAAGTAAACCCATAAAACAATACACTTAATTTGAAGTCAGTAAAGTTAACTTATTTAAAAATAAAGTTGACTAATTGCACTGTAATTAATATTATTCAAACACTAACGACTTTTTGTTTTTCTACGCGTATGCCAGTATAGTCAACGAATTATTTACGGTAACCCTTGAAGTTCCTCCTTGTTAGCTGGCTAAACACCTATCCATTTCGCAGTCAAATTGACTCTAATTGACTCCTTTTACTCTACAGTTTCGAGTTCCGACTTTATCAACTCCTACAACCAATTTTTTCTCTACAAACTTATACAAACATTTAAATTAACTGTGAAAGTGGATCAATTCGCCGTCTTTAATTATCTGACAGTCTTTCAATTTACTAAGGCACACCTGTTTCTCTCCTTACTCATCGATATACAACTTAACCTTACTAGGTAACCTTCTAATATAATACTTGATGCGTATAATTAATTGATTATTATTTTTTTAAAAAAATCAAAGCCTTATTGAACGTTCATTTAGTTATAATATCAGCTGGATCATCTTTACCTTCAATAGTTTTGAATTCCCCAATCTCGCTACTTTTAGAAACTTTTCGGAATTCCATAACGTCTATCATAACGCATTTTTTGATAGTATTTCCTAGTTTCAAAAGGTATTCAAATAAAATTTTCTAGTTGATACAAATCACCACCAAAATGAGTGAAATTATTAGCTACTTTATAATAATATTGAGGGTTTCCCATATAGTTATATCTATATTAAAGATGGCTATCATACCATAAACTTCTAAAGATAACAAACTTGAAATATTATTTTATATTTACGTAAAGTTTAATGAATCATGTTTCCGGTAATTTTTAACTAGGTTTTTTATTCATTCTTATTCACAATCGTAATAAGTCATATAATATATAACAATAGTTTAGTGATATTTATGATAAAAGTTGTTTGTAAGGATTATTAACCTAATCCTCAACAACTTAATCAAAACTATATTAATCCTCAATACAAGTTTTTTATCTTCCAATTCAACCTCTTATTTAGTCGATATTAATCTTTATCCATTGGGTTTTAAGCTTTTATCGTAATCGATTGATTGTAGAAAAACTTTGGTTAGCATAAATTCGTAATATAACTATTACAGGCGCATTAATATAAATATATTTAGGCTTCAACCACATTAATATTATTAATTTTAGCCAAATGAACACCTTGAAGAATTTTAACTAAAGCTAAGGTAGGTATCAGCATCATTAACATTATGTTTGCGAATTAACTATCTATTAAAGTCCTGGTGTTTTACCTTCGCCAAAATTGCAACCGGCTTACAATTCCAAAACTTAGAGTTTTAATTATCTGTTATTCTAATAACACAAAACTAATAATTCCAAAAAAGGGTATTTGTTGGTAGGCATTCATCGTTGCAACGTAGTCGACTCGAATCACTATAATCAACGTAATTGGTTCTGTATTGAAATTGGTTTTGGTTGAGTTGTAAGTTCTAAGTTTGGCAAACCGCTAGCTAGGCTGCACACTAATTTGTATAGCTAAATGATTTCCCATACCCTACTTCAAAGTGGGCACCTACAGCACTAAACTTGCAATTAATCCCACAAACTGCAGTAAATTTTCAGTAAGTACAATCAACTATCTGTAAGTATAGTTGAATTGACTGTACTGCATTTAACTGCCATTCCAACACTGACGGCTTTTTGTTTTGTACCTGTATGCTAGAGTGGCCCACCACTAATTGGTGACAACCTTTGAAATCCCTCCTTAATTTATAAGTTAAACCCTTATCAATTACAATCAATTTTTAATAAAATGAATATTAATTACGGTACTTTTTTCTATATTTCTGAACCCTCCGTTTCTTAACTCCCGTACACAAGTCTTCCTCCACAAACCTGTATGTATCATGTATTCTACTACTTGCATACTTCTCACTAGTAATTCCTTCTTTTACCACCGTTACCGTTACCTTAACTACCATTAACAGCATTATCCTAATAGTCTTCAAGTTTGCTAGGGCAACCATATTCCTCCACGTTACATTCTTAGAAGTCTATGTAACCCTAGATTATTACGGTTGAAATATATTATTTACAAATCGTTTTTAGGAGTTATGATACGTAGCTTTAGTTATAACGTTAACAGAGTCATTTTCACCATTAATCCACCAAAAGTTATAGATTTTCTAGGCTTTATATACCTCCCTTAAAGTCATTACATCTATGATTAACCATTTTCTATTCGTCATACCCAAATTTAATAGGAATTTGTAAGGGTTTCGGAAATTCATATATATATTATTATAGGTATCAGATGTAGTTCTAGCTGTTCAGTGAACATTTTTACCGTGCTATTCATTATTATACCGATATTGAAACCTGTTAATACACCGTATACCTTCGATATTAATACTTTTCGCATTATGTACTTACACGTGACGAATATCTAGTATACGAGAATTCTAATAATCGTAAATTTCCTTTAATTTTTTTTCTTATTAACGAGTATTATAAGGAACTCGATTTGAAATATAAGTTCAATATGATAGGTAAAGGATCCTTTCACAAAGATTATTAACTTCGTTTTCGTTAAATTTACTGAAACCATATTAATACTCTTTTTTAAGTTTTTATTTGCTATTAAAACCTTTTATTTAACCTGTCAAAATTTTTATGCCGTATATTTTATATTTATACCTTAATTGACAAATTGTACGATACCTTCGGTTAGTATAAAATGGTAATATGAGTTGTACGAGTCTTTTACTTTATATATCTGTGCGATTTTATCTTATCGGTCTTATTAATCGAGGTAAAGCTTGTAGCTTACCTTTTTTAACGTAGGTTAATGTACGTGCTGTTAGTATTTTTAGTTTTAATACCATAGATACGAATGAAAGATTTGCTAAAGTTAAGTTATATATACTTAAATTACTTTTCGATTAGATTATACTCTTAAAAACCTAGGTTTTCGATAACACGTTATTTCCGTGTTATCAACCTAGTATTTTTTTTTGAAAAGTTATCGCTAGTTGATATATTCACAATACCGAAGGATTTTATATATAATTAACGAATGAAAGTCCAATATTAAAGTCTTTACACCTAGCTTGTATTTCAAATATACCTGGTACGTTAAAAATCAGTAAATACCTGCTCTAGCCAGTTTGTATAAAAGTTTGATCTAACTTATTACCGCGCCGACCAGAAACTTATTCCTTGTTTCTTTTCTGCAGCTTTAGCAATACAATCCACTGAAGATAGATGGCAGATTACATGTACGTTTACGTTATATTACGGCCATTGAATGTGAACTTACCGCTTGCGCTAGTAGTTAAACTGATAGTAATTATGATAATTAAATGTTGGTTTATATTTTGAATCATAAACGATTAAGTAAGAATTTACTTTTTTACCTTTATCATCGTATCTCTAAACGATCAGCCGTTACGTTTCATACGGCCGGTCCGTGGTTTCATCTTCAACCTCGTAAATTATCCTCATCTTAAAAATTACGATGTCTTAGCTTTGAAATTGAGTCAACGGCACAATTAAAATAACCCTTTGTGTAAAAAAACTGTTAATTTCCATTCGGTTGTTTTTCTCAAAAGGTTTACCTTGTGTATTTATAATGACTTCAATACGCAACTCAAAAACAAGTTCTCCGTTAGTATTTCTTCCTTTAGAACATATATGCTGTTGTATATACTCTTATAAGCTTATCATCCTCATTAATATCCTCCTATTCAATATATATCCTCCTTTTAGGTATTTTTCCACGCTGTAGACGCTTCATTGGCTTGTTAACAATCGAATTAAAAGGGTTATATTGGCTAATCTAATCGATTTGAGGGTTTTTGATTTAGGGACTTTGATTAAATCTCAAGGTTTTTTATACGGCTTAACTTATATAGTCCGGAAAGTAATAAGGATGTTAAAGTTTTTAATTATTACGTTTCAATTGGTAATATTTATGATTTTATATGGACCATCCCATTTACCTAGCTTTAGTTACATCAAAACTTTAGTTTGAAAAGGTAAGGATAATACATCCGTTGTCAATAATCCGTTATTAGTATTCAGGGCTTTATTAACCTGGCGGCGTTCCGATTCCTTCCTTAGTTTCTTTAGGGATTTGGTATATGCTATAATAGGGTTTTAAGTACTTAGCGATGGTTTCAACTCAATTGTTATATGTAAGTCAACCCCTAATACCAGTAAAATTAATATAAGGCTGTTAGAGCTAATAATATCGTTAAAGCCTTCCACCGTTATTGAAATATGTGCTTTTGAACTTATAAAATTTTCAATTTATGAGGTAAAAATATCCTAAGCTTTTTGTAAAAAGTCATAAACCCTTTCAACTTTACCAATACCTTAATAACATTAACAAAAACCTATTTATACTAAATCTGTTGGAATAGAAGTAAAATGAAGTATAGCCTAGTCAACTTTACTTACAGTAAAGTTGATTATACGTACTGCAAATTTACTGCAGTTTGTGGGATTTGAATACAATGCACTGCAAGTGTAGTCCAGTACGTAACCACTTCAGAGTGGGGCACAGGCCAAAGCCTTTGGCAATACAAATTCATATGCAGACCGGCTAGCGGTATGCCAAACTTAGAATCTACAGCTCAGATTAATCAACCACTTTCAATGCAGCACCAGTTACTTCAACCACATTGATTCGAATCAACTACGTTATAACGATAAGGCCTACCAACACTGATCAGTATTTATCAGGTTAAAGATACATTGGCTAAGTAGAATAAGAAGATGCTTTTCGGTTGTTATGCCTTATTTAGGTAAGGTAAAGTAATGGTTTTTCCAAAGGGCTCCTATACGTTATGCAGTTATTCACGGCAACAAGTAAAAAAGACTTATAGAATATGAAGCTATTCGCGGCATTTTAAAATTAAGTGACGGTATCACCACTGAAAATACTAAGAAATATTTATTAATACTTTTTAAAGGCGTTAAAATTAACTGCCTAAAGGTTTTAAAAATCACTAAGTCGTCAAGTTAGTAAATTGCTAAGTTAATACTATTCCGATTATTAATATTACGATTACTACTATTACAAATCGTAAAAAAGACTAAGTTCCACGACATTTAACCTTTATTAACCTTGACGGTAAACTAATAACATATTACTTTACATTATATTTTTTCCTCCTATACCCTCCAATCTTCGTTACAATAGCTTTAGGCAATACCAAGATTAATGTCGTTACAGATCCTATTTAAAAGGAAGATATTATATACCTTGGGTTTACATTCGTTAAGCACTTTGACAACGACCTTGGGTAAATAGACCTCGATGAAAACTCTCTCTCTGAACACCTAACAAACTATATTGGCGATTATATCATCGATTTATACTCTACCAGAAGTAATACGGAATCTGTTGCCTTCAATAATTTCAGCGAATGATTTCACGAATGGACCTTTATTATATGAAAAGCGACAAATAGGTAAGTTAAAACCAGGCTAAAAAGTGAACTGGTTAGTAAAGGGGTTGACCTCCTAGTGAAAAGAAGGAAAGATGGAAATTTTGCCAACCTGTTATCAGAATACGCAATAAATAAAGACGCTTAATAAATTCGGGAAAAGGGAAAAGGTATTGCTCGCAATAACATTCCCTTACACCCTTATAAACGTTCGTGAAGACCTGACTAAGCCCAAATGAGTTTTTCAATTTAAACAAGTCCTTTATACCCTTTTACGTAAGATTAATGTTCTAATGCCACTAGCTGCAAAGAATTAATTGAAGTATATCCCATAAGTCTTTAAGTCCTTCAATTAATTGAGTAGGAACCTCAGTGTACCACTTAATACTAAGAAGATTATTATCAAGTCCTTCGTAGCGAAAACCCTCAAATCCTTTTCCCAAAAGCTTTTTAATAAGTCCAGTTTTAACAGTCAAATTAAGGAAGAACTGGCTTTACACGCGAACCTATTGTGGGTACGATCATTGACTTTTTCCCATCAAACTCTACCTAAGATAATTATTCTATTTACTAGTATTAGTAATTTTAACACCTCCTCTAATACTAGTCGGGGGATTTAGAAGATCCTGACAACCAGTAAATTAACTTTTCTTTTCGACGTGTTTCTATAATGGATACGGATTGCGTAGCGATTACTATATTTTTTAAAATATAAGAAGGAAGGGAAAAGTATAACAGTAAGCCGTATAACTTCTTTAACGTTAAATTACATCCGTTTTTCAACAGTTGCAGCTAAATCAGCATTAAATTATCAGGTTTTCACTCGTTATTTTCCATATTTTTACCGCCAAGCCGAGAATTGCTACCTCTAGTATATAACGAATTACATATTATTTTAAGAAATATATTATGGTTTAAAGGGTTATTTTAAATAGGATGTCTATTTTACCTAGTAGTATACAGACTATAATATTATCAAGTGGTCCTATATGTTAAATTATAAAAAATAGTCGGAAATTAAAATGGACGTTTTTAATTCAATACTTGACAGGTGAATGCTTTGCCAACAAATAATTAGGAACGTGGGAGTTGGTGAAGGTACCCCATACCAGCAGTTTCGGCAAACCGTTTCGGGTTATGGAAAGTTCGAATAAGACCTTTAATGCACTAATACCGTTTAAAAAGCGTTTTTTAACTAGTTACGTTTTTTGGTAGCGACCGTAACAGCTTTAGTTTCCGGCTTGAATAATATATTCCCTTAAGCTCCTGGATTCAGTAACGACTAAGAAGACCCCTCTTATACGTATTATATCGACCGAAAGTACGGAAGGCCCGGTAAGTATAGTTAAAGAAAAGCTCGCACTTGGGGATATAACCAAGTTACTTATAGAAGAGGGTATTCCTTTTTCTGAAGGGCTTTAAAGCGGCTAAATAAATTTACTTTAAACGCCAAAAGATGTTAGATTTTCGGAAAAAAGGGTTGTTCGTTAATACGTTACACTACCGCTGAAAGTAAATTCAATTAGATAATATATTGTATATAATTCCCTTTTACTTTTAATTGGGATTACTTTGAACAAGTCATGGATTTTAAAGGGAAAGCGTTTAAATAGAAGTAAAATAAGTCTAGAGTTATCGGTTAGTACGAATATATTGGTATTGGTAATAGCCCAGAAACAACGTAATAACTCGCTGAGCTCGCCTTTTTATACCTTTTTATAGGTTAAAACCCTCTATAGCTAATATAGCGATAAAAGCTTTGGCCTTATATACCTTTTTACTGTTTAAAACCGTTACTAGGAATAGGTTTTTCAGGAGATTATGTAGGATACAGAGGCGACATAGTATTTAATTAAGGGTTATTCATAATACGTCGCGTTACAAAAGAATACTAATACTGTTACGAAACATAACTATACGGATTTTGGTAAATTTAAGGTCGGCTTTAACCTTGAAAAACACTATCTTCACTTGGATCGACGACGGTTAAAATCATTATTAGCCATTTTGGAAAGAGGGACTATTATTATTAATACTGCCGTAAAATAGACTTGGTAGTGGAAACGAGTCACGTTTTAGATATGTTAATGTGGAATCCTTAAAGGTATGAGATAGTTGAAAAGAAACGGATATTTTGATTTATGTAAAGGGAAATAAATTGATTTAGTATAATGAAACAGTAGGGAATCATCGTACTAATAATTTGTTAAAGGCACTTTAAGAAGATATTATGTAGGCTTATAAATTTAAGTATTCTAGAATCTATATAGGTAACTTGATATATAATAAGTGTATTCTTGTAGTGATTTCAATCAAAGGTCGATACTCCGTACTGGTTAATACTAGTGTATACTAATAAATATTAGTTCTTTTATGCTAGGAAGTACTAGCTTAGGTAGCATCTCCGTGTTAATCCTCCGTAATAATTAATATTAGCACACTCACTAGTAAATACTAGTTCCTCTTAGATATTTCTACATCTCCAGTAAATTCACTATCTCTTGGTATTAAGAGGTTCGGTACTAAGTGTTTGCACTAAGTACTGACTGGCTCTGTTGGCTAGGTTGTTGATTGTATTGTGAGTTACTATAAATATTGTATATTCCAATAAAAATCCTCGAAAAATCCAAACACTTAAACTTTCTTATTCAAATAACGGAAAATAATGATCATAACATACGTATTTTTAATCCTTGAGTCTAGATTTTTTATAAAGACTTTAATATCCTAACAATTCAAATTAATAACTTTAAAATGTTAATTGAAAACGTTATATATCAGGAAAAAAAACTACGTATTTGTTGATTTTAATCAGACTTATTATAGACATGGATGTCAAAGTGCGAAATGTATTAAAACTTTTAAAATCGGGGTTGAACATTCGAAGTGTATATATAAACTCTTCAAAAATCGCTTTCAAAGTTATTTAATTTTGCCGAAACGTTATGAGAATTATTTCAATATAATAGTAATAAATCTGATTACGATTGAAATGGTATAAAAAAAGAGATCTCGAAAATAAAAATATCTAAATTAGGCATCTAACGCTTATAGTATATGAATAAAATGCAAAGAAAATGTGATAAAACGTTCTAAATAAGGCTTTCAACACTTTATAATTCAAATGAAATATAAATGAAACGTAACCACAAACTAGTTAGGCGTTCAAAACTGTTTGTTTAACGCTTATAAACGTTATATTAGCCATGTTACTAGTAAATTGAACGTCGCAAATAAAAAATTAAACAAGCGATGTAATATAAGGCGAATAGAGTAAAAGGTTGATTGAAAAAGTTAGGTATTCGGAATAGAGAATTAGTATATAAAGTTCAAAATTGTGTGGTAAACGTTTCGAATGATATGTTTGACGCTTGCGAAATATGCCAAAACTCTTTAAAAAGTACTTTAAACGCTTGATATATATTTATATAAGTGCTTCAAAGGTTACTTTTAGGGTTTGGAGTAATTGTGGGAATGCACCAAAAGTTTTATTTTAACCGCTCTCATAATTTGTGTAAGCGGTTCGAATACTACATCAAACGCTTCCAGGATTGCCAAAACGTCGCAAAAATTTCTTTAAACGCTCTCTAGGTATACCAAAACGCTGCGAAAGTTGTTTCCAAATAGATCCCAATAAAAGGTCCCTAATTTGAATAGCTTACGTAACCGATACGTAATAAAACGCTCTCTAAAAAGTACACGAATAGGTTTAGAACACTAACTGAATTCACGAACAGTGTAACAAGGCTTTCAATAATCAAAAGATATTAACCGAATTAATAATATAGTACTAAAATTTTCCTTTTCAAAATCACCTTTCTCTTACAACTTTTTCACACATTTGTATATTTTTTATAAAACGTAGTATTAAGATACGAAACAATTAGAACCGTCATATCATCACACTATAAGTATTAAACTAAAATTTGTCTCTTTCTTCCTAAGCTATCTATAGTTAACTGAATCAGCTACGAATCAGTATCGGTTAGGTCTCTACCTATTAAATTAAACGTAAAAAGTAAAAGAGGAATAAAATAATAATAGTATATTGATGATAAATAGATTGAAGGGGTAAGAGGTATGTGGAGAGTGCACATCTCAGGTAAGATCTTATAAGCTCTCACCAAAAACGTAGCACTCTACTATACACTCTTCCAACGTCTCTGCTGGGGCGTGGCACGCTATTATGCACTCTTTAAGAGTGCATTCTGCAGTGTGATACATTTTTATACACTCTGCAAGTGTGCAACTTGCAGCTGCACCTTGCAGTGATACACTGCCATATTCTTTGCAAGGTGATCCCTACGTATTCTAGCTATAATGATATATAATAATATTTATAAAAAGCGTAATTGACAATTTATTATATTGTTTCGAAACCGGTATTCATATCTTTTTACGAACCAATAGTTTTAGACATGTTTTTCCTATCCGTAAACTCTTTCCCTTTAAAGTCTACAACAAATAGGATGTAATCTCAATTAAAAATGAAAGGGAATGATATATAGTATATCATTTATTTATATTTACTTTCAATAATAGTTTAAAGTATGAATTAACAGATTTAATTATTATAAACATAATATTTTTCAAGTTTAAAGTGAACTTGTTTAGCTAGCTTAAAAACCTTGAAGACGAGAAATACCCTTCTTCGTATGTGGTTAGATCACGTTTCTTAGTCCGGAATTTCCGTACGTATGGTCAATGTAATACGCATGGGAGAGTTCTTCTTTGTCGTCGCTAAATTCTAAAACTTAGGGGTATATACCAATCGTATTTAAACCCCAAGTTGTTACGATTGCCAACAAGAAACGCAACAAGCTAAAAAAAATTTACAGGTAAATTTAAGGCACTGTAAAGCGTATTAAAACTCTTTATAGCCTTTAATAGCTTACTAAACCTACTACCTTAATATGCCCTCACCCGCTCCATATTCTCTATTACATATTGATAAAGTATCAACTTATCAAATATTTAATTAAGGAAATCCATCTTACTTTCCAACTTTTTCTTATCAACCAAAATATGAAACCATTCAATAATATTTCAGTTCATATAGTATTAGGCGAAATTGATATCATATATGAAGTAACCTTGAAAATCATCGTAAATCTTACGAAAAGAAAAGTAATTCGTTAAATATTGAAGGTAATAATATTCCACTTAGCCGATAAAAAAATTGGAAAACGACAAGTAAAAACCTCGTAATTTAACTCTTATATGAAGGAAAATATTGAAAAATAGGCGTAACTTAACCTCAAAGAGTTTATACTACTTACCGTCATACTTCTTCTTTCTTCCCCAGATCATAACGAACATAGTGATTGACGTGTAATATATATCTATTTTAGGAATATATTAAGAGGGAAGGGTAATATACTAGTCTTATGGACCCTTTTGGTCCTTAGATTGGTGTTAGGGAAGGTATTATTAGTAAAAATGAAAATTACCTTTAGTTAAATTTAGAAGGAAAAAGCTAATGATCGTGCCCCTAGTAGGCTCACACGTAAAGCTACTCTTTCCTTAATTTGGCTACTAGAATTGAACGTGTTAAAAGGCTTAAGGGAATTGGACTTAAAGGTTTCCGTACAGTTAATAATACTTCTCTTAGTATGAAGGGATATGTTAAAATTTCTATTGAATTAATCGGTAGATTGAAAAACCTATGGCGTGTAGGTTAATCAATTACTTATGACCTATCGCACTATAACATCGATTTTAAATAGAAGTATTCAAGGAAATTATCGGGGTTTAAGAGTAAATTAATGAAAGTATATAGAGAAGTTAAAGGATACTATCACCAACGATATCTTTACCTTTTTCTGAATTTATTAAGAATTTCCTTCTATTACATATTCGTATTACAGGTTTGATAAATTGCCATTTTCCTTTTTTTTTTTTCATAAAGAGATCGACTTCTTTGCTAAAGAGTTCACTTTTTAGCCTCATTTTAACTTACATATCTATCGTCTTCCACGTGTCTAAGGTTTATTTATTAAACCATTCGTAGAAGTTATCGAGGGCAACAGGTCTTGTATTACATCCGGTAGGGTCTGAATCTAGAAAATAGTAGCCAATGTAATTCGTTAGGTAATCGGGGGTAGAGTTTTTATCGACGTCCATTTGCCAAAAATTATTGTCGAAGTGTTTAACAAACGTAAATCTAAGGTTCTTGATTTCTTTAATTTCGATTAAAGTCGGTAACAATGTAAATTTCAACCTTGCTTAAAGCTATCGTAACAAATATCAAAAAGTATAAGTGGAGGAAGAAGTGATATAAAGGGAAGTTGAATTATACGTTTATCATTAAAGTCAATGATTATTAAATATTGTAAGACTTAGTTGTTTTTGCGATTGAAAATTTATAGTCATAGTATCCGCAATGATAATACTAACTTAATTGTTTTCAAACTTAACGACTAAGTAATTTTTAGGACTTTAAACGGTCAATTTAAACTCTTTTCTTCAAAAAATATTAATAAATATTTCCTAACATTTTTGATGATGGCGATACCATGGCCATTTATAACCCACTACTAACAGCTAAATAGTGTATAAATCTTCCTTCCTTACCACATAAAACAAACACACAATGTATAAGGGCCTTTTGTAAAAATATTTCCTCTTCCTTACCGAAACAAAGCATAACAACTGAAAAGTAGCTTCCTTTTCTACCTAGATTATCTGTGTTTAACCTTATAAGCACTAATTGGTGTTGGTAGGCCTTTATCGTTGAAATATAGTCGATTCAAATCACTATGGTCTAAGTAACTGGTGTTCCATTGAAATTAGTTCTGATTGATTTGTAAGTTCTAAGTTTGGCAGTCCGCTAGCCATTCTACACACTAATTTTTATGGCCAAATGATTTGACCCGTGCCCCACTTTGAAGGGGGCACCTACTGCACTATACTTGCAGTCAATTTCACAAACTTTAGTCAATTTCCAGTAAGTACAATCAACTAACTGTAAGTATAGTTAACTTGACTATACTGCATTTGACTGCTATTCTAACAAGTATTGTCCATTTGTATATATATTAAAACTCAAGTTTTTATTTATGTCATTAACATATAGGTGCCATGAATAAAAGATTTTATTCCTAACTTCAACTTGAAGTGCTATTAATATATAAAAAACCAGTAGATACTTGCTTAGACTCATCTGTTTAATAACTTAACTTATCGTATTACTGTCCCTAAAAGGTATTTTTCACGGATTTTTATAGTATTTTTTTTAAAAAAAGATCCTCTGTAAATAAATAGTTAAAATAGTGTACGCTCAAGTAATATCAAAACTATTAAAAGTAAAATTCCCATGAATTTCAACTAATAAACTTGTTATCAATACAACCACCAAATATTATTCAATTTTTCAAATCATTAACGATTATGTAAAAATACAGTTCTTAATCTTATTACCATTTCTTTAAACGATTTTTTTTTTCATATAGCTTCCTTGTAATTTAACTCTCAACTTCATGTACAATACTCAACTCAAAAATAGTTATATTTGGATTCTAAAGGTTGAAGTTATATCTAGGCATAAATTGTACGATTACCTAAGTAATGAGTCTATTGATCTCAATCTTATCGCTTCCTTTCAAAGGCTTACCAAAGTTCTTGATAATTCCTTGTACCTGGAGCCTAATAATTAAGTTTTAATTATCTTTCTCTTACTTATTATCCCAAATAATATTGTAAATCCGGTCCGGTATGTATTTTTCATCCTTATTATTTCTCTTTTTTAATAGTTGGCTACAACGTCGACGTTGTATCTACATATCGATTATGGGAGGCGGAGAATTATATTAACTCATTTTGTTAGCTTATGAATCTCTCTTCTTATCATTATCATCAGTTGCCTTTATATAAAATTTGATGTGAGTTATACGGAAAGTCACAAAACTATTAACAGTTTTGAAAGCTATTTTAAGGTTGATAATACTCAAAATCTTAAATGGGGTATTCTATTTGCCTAACTTTCGTCATACGAATAATTGTTTTTACAACATTAAAGATAACACATCGATCATCATAACTTTGTTCTTGATATTAAGGGTATCATTAATTTAACACCATACCGATTCCTTCTGCAATTTTTTTAAGGTCTTAACATACGTCATAATCTTGTTCTAAATACTTCTTAATAGCGTAGATTTACTCGTTAGCAAGAATATACTTCAAAGACCAACAATATTAATACCAAACCTTTAAAGCTTATGATATTGTTCAGACCTTTCACTGATATTTAAAGGCGTGACTTCTGGTTCGTAAAACTCACAATCTCTAACGTAAAGATATCATACGCCTTAAAAAGTAATACGTATGCCTTTTTAATCTTCCCAATACTCTAGTAAACCTTGATAAGTACCTGTTTACACTAGATACCTATTATTTTAACATTTGTTTAGAACTTTATCGTGGCAAAGTTACTACTAATATTGTAAACGACGACGTTCAATAAACCTAAATACTTGTTAATCTATAAAATTTTAACATTTTCTACGTATCTTTCGCCAACAGGGATTTAAGGAGCTCAACTTCGGAAAAAGGAGTTATAAAGTTTACAGCGTAAAAAAAATGATTATTCAAATGAAACATGTTGAATGAAACGTTATTATTAAAATATTCATCGTCTTTTAATAAAAACTTAAATTTTTGAGAGGTTTAGGTATATATTGAACGATGCCAGCAAAGCTTTTCGATAACCTCTAAAGCGAAGTACTACAAATCTTTCTTCACGATGAGTTTAAAGACTTTATATAATATATCGAAGACTAGGTAATTGAAATGTCGGTACAATTGACGTATATACAACTTTGTTAGATTTAGCACCATTGCTTATGGATTTGAAGATGAAACCATAGGTGACCCCATTTGGAGGTGAAGGGAAACATCTGACCGTTTTTGACGAGTTTATCAACCTTAATATCGACATTAATACCGAAGATCTTTATACTTTTTAAATATAGGAGTAACAGAATGGAGGACGTAAGGATGTAAAACGTAATTAACCCAAAAATAATTTAAATAGCCATCGATCCTAATCACGATCATCATTAGTTAAAGCTAAAATCAACTTTGGTATTACAAACATTTTAACGATTAATCTTAGTAATAATGTTTTTTCTGCCTTGTAGTGCTAGATACTGAGAATAGCTTCCTGTTAAGTATTTTATTTCTTCTATATCTGGTACAATACTTTAAAACCTATGGTTTGTATAATAGTAGCCGTGGTTAAAGATATATAAAGAATTAGAAACTTGGTCAAAATAAATGTAGGAGGTTTCGCCACTTAAACGTTATAAAAAGATATGGTTAGCTAATTAATAAACCACTTGAGAAGTAATATATTTATATCACATAACTTTCTTTAGCACATCTTTACCGTCAACAACCTCTTCAGCCTCGTTATTAAAAATATAATCCAAGTAATTTTACCTGGAAGTAGTATAGTACTATATGTAATATATAACATATTATTTATGACAGTTAGATGAAGAGTGGCAAGTTAACCAATTACTGAACTTACTAAAAATATAATACCTTTTACTACTATCATAAAGATAGTTTTTACGGTTAACATATTCACTAAAGTACTACCTTTGTTACTAACAACAATATAACTGTTACTTCTAATCCGAAAACCTTAGACTAAATCTTAAACATTGGGGCCTTCCACGTTTCTAATCAATGCAATGTGTTATCATATAGTCTTCTTTATCTTAATTTTGAAGGTGTTGGTAGGCCTTGCCTATCAATAGGCCTTTAGACGTTACAACGTTATCGATTCGATTGGTTGAAGTAACAGTTGTATTGTAGTAGTCAAGTGGTGGATGCTTGTTCTAGGTTTGGCAGACCGCTAGCTAGTCTGCATAATAATTTGTATGGCCAATTGCTTGGCCTGTTCCCTAGTGTGAAGTGGGACATACTGTACTTGACTTTAAGTCCATAGAGTAGACCCACAAAAAATACACTCAACATGCAGTTAGTATAGTCAAATTTACTGTAAGTAAAGTTGACTTACTGCACTGCAATGACTACTATTCCAACAGAAAGTGATTAATTTGGGGATATAAGTCGACTGAATTTAGCCTAAGAACAATTACAATCGTGAATAAGAACTATGATTGATTAAAAAATCCTTCATAGGTGGTATTAAGGCGATACAAAACATATTCGAACATATTTATGCCTATAATAGCTTCTTTTACCTGCTTGCAAAATGTAACTTCACTAACGTAAGATTTCCTTATTACCTACTAATATAATATTAACTTATTAAACATTTGGTTAAAAACATCCATTAATGTTTCCTCCTCTTTATTCTTAACTATTATCGTCGTTTGACTCATCGTAACCTAGTCTATATAGTATTATATAAGGTGGATATCGTATTTAAAATATCTTTTTATATTATTATAGATTTTTCAGAAGGTTTTCAGTTTCTTTAGGAAAATTAAGTAATAATTCCTCACGTAATCTATGAAGATTTGAATAAATAGTAAGTTAAAACCTAAGGGGAAAACATTCATGCATTTACAGATGTTCAAAAAGGGCATAATCTTTGTATCAAATAGGTTGTAGGGATTCCTATCATTCTTCTTTACAGCGTTTGAAATTTTCGTTGCTAATTTTAGCGAAATTCGTAAGGAGTTCGTAATTAATATTAATAATTTTGAAAAGTTCACGAGAAAATTCACAATAATCATCCTAATTTTGGATAATTTTTCCTACAGTTAAATCAAGCATCAAGGTCTTCAAGTTGCGATTATCAAGGTAATTATTAAATGCCTGGTTTTTTGAGTAAATAATTGTAATAAAACCTGTAATAAGCTTACGTATATAGGATTAACTGCCGGAGAAAGCTTCGCTTTAAGGAATGCGACAATTTTGGGGGAAAATTTAAAGAATTTAAGTGGTTTAATAATTTGAAAAGAAAAATTAAAGGGCATAGGAAACAAAACAGTGGTAATAAATATTTTATAAGACTTAACAATTTTGCCTCATTAACAGATGAATATTGCCAAAGTTAATTCGTCTTGCAGTATTAGCAGACTCTATTTCACGTGTTCTGTTATCACTAAACGCGTACTTTACGTCATCGTGTGAAGATATTGAACTATCGAGTAAATTAATAAATTCATTATCGTCGGCGTGTAAAGAATTGGTACTAATGGTAAGGATAAAAGTTTAGCTTAACTAGAAATGATGGGTTTGTATTCTACCAAAACGTACATAAAGGCGTTAAAGATTATTAACTCCTTCGCCTTTTTTTCCCGTAAGTCTTAAGATTGAAGATTTTAAGGATAGTCCTCAAGTTGAGCCAATTTAGCAAGGATCTTTACCAACCTTTTTAAAGTTATATCTCGCATGTGAATCTTAAGCTTATTAACTTTTTCCTTTAAATGAATTTTAATGTTCCATTAAATACTACGTAATATATTAATAGTTTCATGGTTATAGAATTTAAGAAAGGTTAAAAAAAACGCGGGTGCCGCGGCTCAAGTTTTCATCGATATTCCTATCTAGGATATACTAGTTAACGTAATTAGTTATATATTTTTCAATTGAAAATTCGTTAATGATTTTGAACTAAAGATCTTTATTATAATATTTGAATAAGATAGGTTCAAGGGCTTTAATTACTTCCTTTCTAATAAAGTTGGTGATGATATCAATTTTAGTGTTTACGGTAATTATCTCAACGTTTTATCTGGAAAGTTAACGTTAATTTAGGTGGAAATAGGTGATTCAGACGATTTGGAAACGTAGGGACTTAGCTATCTGACATGGAGTATGAAGGAGCTCAGTCATAGCTGTTCCTAAAAGCGGTAGGATACTATATATAATCCTCGATGAAAAAGGAAGGAAGAATCTATGCGAAGGAGATGCTACAAAACTATCGAAAAGAGGGTGGCTCGGTTACGTGTCAGGTGAGGACAAAGTTTCCAAGCGGCTCTAAAGTATTGTAAGAATATGGAAATTACTAGATCTAGATTTCTAATAAGTACTAACCTAGGCAACAACCTATAACATTATACCTGACTTACTCCTTCGAGTTCCGGAGCCTTATAAGAAACGGTAAAAGGTGTTGGCGAACCGTAAAAAGTAGTGGAAGGTGCCCTTTTTCTGTAGATCATTTCGGAAGGAGTGTGACAACCGCTGTGAAGTGGTTTTGAACGCTATAATATCATGTAAAAAAGAAATTCAGTTATCGAACGTTTTGGAAAAACATGAAAGGCTCCAGAACCAGCCTCTTTGCCTCTTTTTAAATAAATAGTTTATATAAACCCACTCCTTCAAATATGAACCTTTTCTTCTTATAATAACCTCTTCCCCCCTTAATAATAATGTAATAACCTTTGTTTTATTTATTGCATCAATTACGTTTCGGAATATTCAAGTTAATTCTTTTGTTATTTTAAAGGTCTTTACTGTTAAGAGGAATCCTAGATTAAGTGTTGAAGTTGGTAAAGCCATGATATATGTGAGTTTTAACGTTGAAGTTGCTTAGTCTTTATTGATAAGTATATAGTTTCTAACGTTACAACTTATTAAAATATGCCTACATAGGATTACGAGGCTGGTTTGTTTCGAGTAATTATATAAAATAGCTTATAATCCACGTAAATTTGCCAGGAAATCGAGAATAAATACAAATTATAGTAGGGTCTGGGAAATTGTTAATAAGTAGATAAATACTAAGGTTAAATACCACTTATATATTATTAGTTTTACCAGTCGGAGCTTCAGTTACACTTGTACCCCCATTAATTCTAATAATGATATAAACGAGGACGTTCATAAACTTTCGAAGACTTGCCTAGGTTTTACCGTTTAATACCGAAGTAAGTTACCCGTTTAAGAACTATTTCTCAAGTGCTAACGAGCGGTTAGATAGCGTGAAAACTTAGGTATTCGTGGTTTAAAAGATAATAAGTGGTTGTTAAGCACTTCACGTAGGGTTAATATACGTGACGATACTAGTTTTATATTTTTATTACTATTCGTTCTGGTAGATTTCGCGTCATATAGATTTCAAATATGGAACGTAGGTCTTGATTAAACAAATTATTTTGGTAATAAGCGTTGGCTTCGTATTTAATAAACGGGTAAAGAGCTTAAATCGATATTATTGAGAAATCAATTTAAGTCTCAAAGCACATCGATAGAAATGAAACGAATTTATTAATATAAATGAAAAATGATTTACTGTTAATTTTTTGAAGAGTAATTTGAATCATATTTAATATGAGGGTAAATTTAAATAGTTATAATAATAATATCAATAAAGATATATTTACATATTTAACATCTATAAAATGAAGGTTTTGAAACGGTTGAGTAATATAATATAAAATCAAATTAAACCTGCCGATAGTTTAGACCGAGAGGTATGTCGTTATATTTAACCGAGTTATAACGGGATTTGAAAACGTCGAGGTTGTGAAGGGACTAAACTAAATCTATCGCTTAAGAATTTCGGATACTATATGATATCCTAGATGAAAAGAAGAGGAAGAAACCTCTGTTAAGAAGCTGCTATAGGTTACAGAAAGGGGGTGGTCTGATTACATGATATGATGACTTAAAGCATCGTAGGAACGCGGCAACCACCAGAGTTAAATCCTTGGTAACTACCAGCTTAGGCAACAGCTTATGATATTATCCTTAGCAGACCTTTGTTCCTGTGAGCCACATCTCCTTTTTTTATGTAAATCCTTTAAATATTTTAACCAACATAGGTCAAGCTATGTACTATTATTGTTTAACTTACGGAGGTTAATGTACCCACTATTACCATTAACTATCTTAATCAACATAAGTTAATCCTTTATTACTACCACTTAATACACATGGATTAACTAGCCTATAACTACCATGGTCCATTTTAATTAACGCGGGTTAACCTACCCAATACTTCAACTTAACCCATATAGGTTAACTAGCACACTATTACCACCAACCCACATATATTAAAATACCAACCATTATCACTTACCTACGTGGGTCATCTTGCTCACTGCTTAGAAATTTTGAAATAACGGCTTTCAGATAGCCCGGTAATCGGAGAAACATGTATTCGAATTAAGCTTATTAGCGGGTTGAGTTGGAAAGTCTGTTGTTATCCTCGGTCGAACTATAACGGAATTCAAAAACATCAAAGGCCGAGATATTCGAGAAGTTCGAAAACGATTTTTAAATGGGGTATATATAACCTATCCATTAAAATAAAACCCATTACTCTAAGGAATTGCTAATAGAAGAGAGGTTTACCTAAAGCTTATTCTGGACTCGTAAAATACTTTTAACATAGAATTTAAACCCAGTTCCATTATTATTACTAATAACATCTATAAAGGGTAGTTAATAATCACGGACTTATTAATTTAAAAGCAGGTCTAAAACAATTCGAATAAGTTAATCGACGTAAAATTGGGGGTATTTTTTGCCCGGAATATTAAATTCGATGACATAAAAATCGACGATGCAAATAATGTAGTATTTATTGTAAAACCAAATAAGTTTTTCAAACCCTTAATACGGCTAAAAGTTTTGAAGGAGAAACTAAATGTTATTGTTAACCTGAATTGTTTCAAAAGGGAACATTATTTATTAGTGAACCTTTTTATATGTTATAATATAGCCGTTTTTACAATTTATTCGAATTTACAACGTTGCGAATACATTAGACAAAGGTTTAATCCTTAACCAGTAGTTTCGTAACTGTAATGAATGATCGTGAAATAAGTTATATAAAATCGACGTGATAATCGTGTATTATAATAAACGTGTTGAAATAGTACTACATACAGTGCAGTAAGTCAACTTTATTTACAGTAAAGTTGACTGTACTCAAAGTTGAGTGCATTATTTGTGGACTTACCGCGTTGGGTGCAAGTCGAATTCAGTACGCTGCACTTCAAACTAAGGCACGGGTAAAGCAATTGGCCATACAAATTACTGTATAGACCGGCTAGCGGTCTGCCAAACCTAAAACAATACATCTACTACTTGACCAATGTAATACTACAATTATTTCGACTACGATTCGAATCGACAACGTTGCAACATCTAAAGTTCTATTAGGGAAGACCTACCAACACTAATTAGTGCTTATTGGTTTAAGCACAGATTAGCTAAGTAGAAGAAAAGACTACTTTCTGGTTACGCTCTACATCAAACAACGGCTAGGGTAGAGGAAAGATTCTTGCAAAGGGCCTCTACTGTTACGTAAGTTTTCACAGCAGTAAATAGAAAAGACTTCAAGGCTACGTCGGTTTTCATGGCAGCTTAGAGGTAGCAACGGTATCGCTATTAAAAACACAAAGAAATATTTATCAAATATTTTTGAAAGAAGTCAAAATTGAATATTAAAAGTCTTAAAGTTCGGCAAGTTGGCAAACGGTTAAGTCAGTACTCCTACGGGTGCTAATACTATAAAAACGACTAAGTCCACACACTAAACAACCTATAACAACAAACGACTTTCGACCTTACCCTTTACACCAAATCTATACCCCTACTTGACTCTTTTCAATTCCCCCACGCCGATCTACTAGTCAAGTTCGCTGCCCTGAGCGAAAACACTAAAAATCACCAAGTTTCGCTAAGAAAGTCGCGCTAAGAAAGCTAAGCTATGCGACCCAACGCCAAGTCGCCAAGTTTCCACGCGACTTCATGCCAAAATACCAAGTTCCTACGCCTAAGATCACCAAGTCCCTCGCTTTACGCGTCATACACATCCTAAACAAGCCAGAACGTCAAAACGGCCAACTTTAGCGCATACTTTAAAGCCATCACCGACCTTGCTAGTAAAAAAAGTAATTAAAAACCTCGGTTACCTTTTCGCCAAGTACTGTAACCACAACCTCTATGATTATGACGTCGACGAAAACTTAACCGAAAAGTATCTAATCAACTTCGTTGGTTACTTTATCTTAGAACATAACGGCGGTAAAAACTCTAATCGAGCTTTCCATAAGTATCGCGAGTTCTTCGACGATTGGATTATCAATATGTAAAAGGCAGTTTAAAAGACCGTTAAGTCTAAACTAAAGGCTAAACTTAAACGCTGAAGTATTTACGTGTTAACAGAAAATTCTACTAAGTTAACGAAACCCCTTTTCGAGTTAGCTTAGCTAGAAAAATACCTTCAAAATCTACGGCCTAAGGAAAAAGGTTTTATAAAACCTTAACGCCCCTATATGCAATCCAAAAGACCTCCTCTTTACCCTTATCTAAGTTAAGCTTCTTTATGCGCTAGTGATAAGGAACCTGTTAACCTACCTAGCAGCCTAGCACCTCTACGTAACAACGTGGAGTACGCTCTCAGAAGAGATATAGCGCGCGAAACAAGGTCTGCCAATAAGGCAACTAGTATTAACGTGAATACTTTATACCAATTAATTAAGTAAAATCGACATATCCTCCAAAGCTTTTAAGCACCTATCGCCCCCTAGTAATTTAATCGAAAGGCCTTTTAAAAACATTTCTACGGCAGGTTTATAGATACGAGAAAACCCACTATGAGTCCTACTATAAGATTTTACCCCTTGGGCCAGGTGACTGGCAATTACTTTTAACACTATACCTTGGAAGTTTTAAGGCTTAAATTGCCAAGAAATATTGATTACGACTATAATAACTATCGCAATATGCCCCTGGAACCTATTAAGCTGGTTAATATTAATTATAAACTCCTTATTGACTTCAGCAAAATTTGAAACGACGTAAGTAAAACAGGAAACCTTATAACCTTTTGGACACAAAAATAATACCTTTTCTAAACATTTTCAAGTAGATAAAAGTTCATCCTTTAGATTTTCACTTACTATTTCCCAAACTCCTTACAGAGCATGCCAAAAACTACTACCTAACGTTTTTTCACTCGAACTAATACGTTTGGCTAAATTAACGATGATATAAAGATCTACTTCGAATACAATATTTACCTCGCCCAATACTATGAGAAATTTGGCTAATACGTGATAAATTACAATAATAGAGAAGAGAAAGGAGGAAGAAACACTGATAGATATCCTTAATCAGATATTTAATGAATTAATACTATGTTAGCAAGCAATGGAGAAAGTTTAAGTTGGCGAAGCCACACTTTGCAATCATATATAAGTAGTAGCTATGGGTGTTAACGCGTTCGAATACGCCTTACAACGCCTAAATACCACTAACAAAGGTTTTCTTAGCCAATTTCATTCCTCGTTTGTTACCATAATAACGTGTATACAAAACTCGTTCAATATATACCCTAAGCCGGCAAATTCCTTAACGTGAATAAAGAAAACCTTATGGTGGTTAATTACGTCGATCGAAAGTACGGTTATAGGAGTCTTTAACGTTTATGGTCTGGTCTAACAGCTATAAACTGGAGGCATCAGCTACGTTGACGCCAATAAGCCCAAGATATAAACGGTTCTATTAACAGTAAGCACTATCGTTATAATAATGGTAAAAGATATAATATTTATGGAAAATTCGGCTGTTAATTAACTCGAACCCCCCTACCCCTGTTAAGTGAAAAAATAAAGATGTAATATATTATATCTAATGACCTACTACTCTTAAGCAGGATTATTTAAATTAACACACAGACTTCGAGGATGATGATCTAATTATCAGCGTTAATACTTTGAAATAGATTAAATAATATAAAGATACCACTCCTAATACGGCTTATTAATTAGGTGATCACGCCTTTTTATACCGTTTGGGTGGTGAAAACCTTTACCTTTTCCCTGACCAAGACCTTCATCCCTTATACACCTTTAACTTTCTCGATCATTACGCGGATCAAACGTTTTAAAGTATTATGTAAGACATAGAATTAACAAAGTACTGAATAAGAAGCTATTCATAGTATGTAATATTATAAAGTGAAAACAATACAACTATTAAAATCAATTACCACAATATTAATAAGGTTAAAATTAACTTTTGACTAGTCGAATAATAATTTTTATTAGGGACGATAATAATTTAAACTATTGTGCAAAGGATTACGTTCTATATCCTTAAGACCCTTAAATCTTTCCTTTTTTACTTGAAAAATATAAAAATCCTCGGCGTTAACGTCAACTTTAACGTAAACGAACTGGTTAAAACGACTAGAGGGTTTCCCTCGCCTTTAAGTAGGGGTACCTATGTTTTTATCTTTAAGGCCAGGAAACAATGGTATTAAACCTAACGGATCCAGAGATATGTTAACTATACCGGAGCTTTAACCACCCAGCCGTTAACAAGTTATACCAAATCTTAAAGTTTATAAGTCATAAAAATGTAGAATACTTTGCCCTAAAAGTAATTGAAAGACTGTATTACACTTGACAAAAATATGTCTAATACTCCCGGAAATTTAAGTTTATACTAAAAGACGATAAATATTTTAACTACTAGATTTTTATTAATGTATTTTACTTAGACAATAAGTTCATTTTTATATCGTTAATTTTGTAACCTCCTTTTATAGGGTGAAGTTTTTTAAATCCTTTTCGTTAAAGGTTTTATAGGAAACGCTAAAGATGTTATAGATTATTACGTACCTAGATCCATATAATATCGTCATCCACGATACCAGTACCAACTTTACGGCGACGGAGTTTCAGAAAAATATAAAAATAATAGGTATCCAGTATAAATAGGTACTTATAAAAGCCAACTAAAGCATTAAAAACGTTAAAAGAGTATACGATCTACTTTGCCGAACGTATAATATCCTTAAGTTAGAAATTAAAAGCTTTACAGATTTGGAGGCACGCCTACAGATGACGGTAAAAGGCTTAAACAACACTATAAGTCTTAATTCCTTAATGCTAATTTTACTGGTTTTTGGGGATTACCCACGCCTAACGAGTGAATATATGCCTTCGGGAAGCACTTAAAAACGTGTTGCGGCCTACAGAAAATCTTTAAGGGAACTGTGAAGAAAATCAACACGTTGCTAAATGAATAATACCCTTAACAACAAAAACGGCCTAATAACAATCGATATACGTGCTTTACCGTTAAAAAGTAAAGTTCTCGTGTGGCGAAAGCCGGGTAAATGGGAAGGCCCGTATAAGATATCAAGTATTACGAACTCCGAAGTAATTGTTAAAATTGCTAATGGTTTTGTATTTTTCCTAGTAATTCAGATTAAGCCTTATATTAGGGTTACTTATTATGAAAACCCTTAAGCTAAACAACCGAACTATTACGAACCCCCTTAACCCTTTATTAGTAAGTCAATAAAACGCCGTCGACACGAACGACCCCTGATTTTTTTTAAAAAAAAGAAAGGAATATATACCGGATCGTATTTACAATACTACTTGGGTAAGTAAAAATGAAAAGGATAATGAAAACTTAATATTAAAGCTTCGAGTATAAAATATTATAAAGACCTTCAACAAACCTTTTTAAAAAAGAAATAGCGTCTAAACAAACAGCCTACTAATTTAAAATCAAGGATAATCTACGAAGTAATGGGTAAAACTATGAGGCGGTCGTACGAAAAATTACGCCTAATTACTTGAAAATTCAGCGATAAAGGAAAAATCTTAATCCTTACGCCATCGCCAACGATTTAAAAGATTAGCTATCGCTTAATAATCACTTTAATAATAAGTTCAATGACTAAAATTGAAGGAAAGTTCACGCTTAAGATCTGTAATATAATGTAAACCTATACGTAATAAGCAATGGATTTATAATAGATTCTATTATTAAAAATACTATGGGAACTACGTTCTATTTACCCTTTAGAAATGGTAATGCGGTGTGTGAAACCACTATACCGATTAGCTAAAGTAAACGTTGATGAGTTTCTAACCTACCAGCTGTACTTAAAATTACGACTAACGATAAAGTTTGTAACGTACGACCTGTACTTATTAATACTATAAAAAAGGGACTTTAGCATAATAGGCATATGAACTAACGATACTCTTGTCGTCAGAGCAATTAGCTTTATGGTATTAGAATAACAAGGGATTTGAGACTCCAAGTTCTGTAATTGTAAGTCAGTAACGACGTTAACGGGGGGTAGTTAACTTAAATTTAACGGATTATTAATCCGTATACTTTGTATTAATGCTGGTTTCAACTTTTGTCAAAAGAGCCAGGGCACTATTTTGACTATAATCGATAAAACTAATATAACTAAAGTTTAATGGTACTTAAAACAATGTAAGTAAGGCAATTATATTATTACTTTATGCCAACTATAACCCTTTTACAACCTCGTTATCACGGCAGAGGTATAAGACCCAGTGAATAAAGACTTTAATCGGTTAAATGAAAAATTTAAGTGAAAAATACGGAATCTAGACCGTGGGATTAATATAGTTTTAATCAATCTATCGAAGGCCAAACTAAATATTTTTACAAACAGGTATTTTATAAATAACACTGAATCATCTTCACAAATAGGCTTTTTAATGACCCTCGTCAACGAAAACAAACGGGAAAACAAATTCAATACTACTAGTAATCTAATTTATCAAACCTACGTTAAGTGTAAAAGGATTATACGAAATGTATTAGCCTTAAAATTCCACGGCATAATAACGGGTTTTAATGTAGGTATAATACTATGGAAAACCTTTAACCTTACTACCAAGCAACTAAAGATTTCTTATATCCCGGTAGTAATTTATAACGATTCAAAAGGCCTATTCGAATGCCTTTAAAAGATCGAAAAAACTAGCGAAAAACGCTTAATAATCGATGTAATAACACTTCGTAAAGCCTATAGAGAAAGGGGGATTGAAAAGTTCCGATAAATTAATAGTAAAGACAATTTTACTAACGCTATGAAGAATGCATCGCTAAATAAGGCTCTAGAAAGGTTTGTAGACAGTAATAGATTAACTATATATATCGAGGACTACTTTAATAGGCCGCCTGTCAAGCCTTGGTTACGTACTAGCGACCAGGGCTGTAGTAACAGACTGGAAAACTGCCAGGGAATTAACGATACAGACCTGTTTGAATGGTACGGCTGAAGTGGAGGCTTACAAAGGCCTATAGCAGAAGAACTTTTTATAAAAGTTAATAAACTCGGACCTCGAAGCAACGGAACAATTCACGTTAAATGGGTTCAATTTACATGCAATTAGGTGAAATTTAGTTTAAAAGTCAATTGGAATTAATAAGGGTCTAGGTGGTTGACGAGGTGGCAATTCAGTGGTAACCGGAAAAAAATGATTAGCCATACTAGCATACGCGCACAAACTAAAAATCCGCCAATATTAGAATGGTAATAAATATAATGTAGTAGGGTAACTTTACTTACAGTAAATTTGATTGTACTGCAAATTTAGTGTATTGTTTATGGACTTACCGCATTGGATATAAGTCGAGTACAGTATGCTACACTTTACACAAGGGCACGGACCAAGCAATTGACCATATAAACTACTGGGAAAACCAGCTAGCGGTCTGCCAAACCTAGAACAATACATCCACCACTTGACCAATGCAATACTATAGTTACTTCAACCACGATTCGAATCGACAACGTTGAAACATCTAAAGACCTATTAGGCAAGGCCTACCAACGAAACGAGTTAATATTATTAATAATAATTTCATTAACATTCAACTTTAATATATAACCTGTTAATACCAAAATTCAATCAAATTGGGTATAGATAATGATGAAACGTAAGTAAGTTAAAACCCTATATTTACAGTTTTCGGTAATACTATTTGTCATAGGGTGGAATACAATACTTGTATGTTACTTCATTTTTGTTATATCGTAAAAACGTTTTTGAAACATATTAGTCACATTCGAATCTAGATCTCTAAAAAAATAACTTTAAAAAAGCCGCAAAATTTCCAATAACAATTGAAAAATCATTCTGCATAAATTTTGAAGTCTATAATATTTATTGATTTTAAAGTAATAGTTTTACTGCAACAATACGTAATAATTGTACGGTAACATAGTTTATTTGTTTGTTTTTAAGGGAAATAAATCATGAAGTCAATTGGAAATTCGCTTCAAAGTTTCTTGGAAGTTGGAAAAGGTTTAAAAACACCCTTTCAACGATGTTGTTAATAAGACGTTTGCTTACAAACATTGAAATTCTGGCAAAAATACTGGACCTCACGGTGTAACTCGAGCCAAAAATATATTATGGCTAAAATTACAATGGTAACGTCGCAAATCAGGTAAGGGATAAAAAGTAAATCGTATATAATATGAATTAATACGATAACAAGCGGTTTAAAAATAGGAATTCAAATACGGCGACGGAACCATAAAATGTTATTGTTATCTATTAGATATTCCAAAATGAAAGCCTTTAATATTTAGTTGTTATTAATGCAAATATCAGTCAGGAAAAGTTTATCGCCTATACGGATCGTATAAACCAAACATGAGTAAATAAAGTTCCAAGTAATAGCGACGTTTGATATATTTAAAAAGTTAACGTAAACCAAAAGTTCATTACCATTGAGAATGAATTAGTTCACAATAGTAAACTAGAAATCTATATACGAGATAGCAGCCGAAAAAATCTATTTACGGTATAAAAACTGTAATTCTCGAACTAAAAGGCGGGGGTCGGAGAGGTTTCGTTCTGGAAATATCCAGGTTTTATTATAATAGTATATTGAGTCGTAGGTGGTTAGCCCCTTTATAGTAAATTAGGTTAAAAAAGAATTGAAAAAGTTGTTATTATTAATATTTGGATTGTTAGGAAAGTCAGCGGGTGGTTATAAAATATTTAAAATTTTTATCATCTGTACATATAATGAATAGACGGGTTATTTTCCGTAGCTTCGCGTAATATACTTTTAGGAAATTTATAATCCTTAATAGTTTTTCATCGTAAATTTTATCATCCTATTCGGAAAATAATAAACGATAAATACAATAAATTACTGGGCGTAAAATGTTGGTATCGTCCCGTTAAAAAGTAAATATACTCCTGAAACCTAACCAGAACAGTCGGATTTTAAAAATGTTTCCCGGTGTGGGTCTTATTAGACGAAATTTAATTTAGAAAGCAAGGACAGTTGAAACTGCTAGAAAACAGTTATTTTCTTAAACCCTTAACAGAAAGTGACGTCATTTTTATTTAGACGAATTAAAAGGCCATTGATTATGAAGGAATCGCGAATAAATTGTCGCTAAAAGTTAGGAAAACCGAAAAAACCTTGAACTCTCAATACAGATGTGGAAGCCATATATTTTCGAATGATAAGTAGCTTCTTTGTGATCATACGTGTTTCAATTATCGTTTGAATAGAGAACCCAAAATATTGATTTATTCGAACGTTGAATTTATACTTAGATATATTGAAGTTTGAAATAGCGTTGTTTTAGGCGTTTGGTACTTGTTTAACTTTAGTATTCTAGTTGTTCAAATATCACTTGAATACAATGAAGTATCGTAGAAGTAATCCAAGAATAATGTTTTTTGAAGGACTGGTGTAATAAATTATGAATATATAGCTAAAAAGTAGCCGGTATATCAGAAAGTGTGAGTAGGGCCTTAGATCGTTGCAATGTTATCGATTCTAATCGTGGTCCAAGTAACAATAGTATTGCATTGATCAAGTAGTGGATGTCTTGTTCTAGGTTCGGCAGATCGCTAGCCAGTCTGCACTGTAATTTTTATGGCTAATTGATTGGCCCGTACCCTAGATTGAAGTACAATGTACTACACTCGACTTAAATCAAATGTAGTAAGTCCATAAAAACAATACACTTAACTTGCAGTCATTATAGTTAACTTTACTTACAGTAAAATCGACCTACTTTATTGCACGTAGTACTATTCTAATATTGGTGGCTTTTTATTTTGTACGCGTACGCTAGTTTAGCCAGCCAATCTTTTCTGGTTAGCATTAAATGGCGATCTCATTAACTTGCCCACCCCCTGCCAATTCCAATTGGCCTCCGTACCGAATTGCAACTAATTACATGTAAATTAATCCCGGTTGCCGGTAATTACCTCATAGCTTCGAGGTCTAAGTTTATCAATTCCTATAAAAAGTTAGTCTGTTACAGGTTTTTGTAAACCTTTATTCAGGTGCAAATTAAACAAGTCCATATCGTTAATTTTATGGCAGTTTTTTAATTTGTCGGTATATCTTTAGTTGGCAGTACGTAACTTGAGCTTGCTAAGCGGCCTATTAACGTAGCCTTCAATGCGTATGATTAGACCATTGTTGTTCACAAACCTTTTTAGGGCCTTGTTCAGTGTTACTTTCGTTATGGTATCCGTAAGATTGTCTTTACCGTTTATCTATCGGAACTCGACAATTTCCATCCTTTTGTAAGCTTTACGAAGTATCATTACGTCGATTATCAAGCGTTGTTCGCTAGTGGTTCCTATATTTAAAAGGTATTCGAAAAGACTTTTTGAATCGGTATAAAGTATTCTCGAGATAAGAAGAATCCTTAGTAACTTGATAATAAGATCAAGGGTTTTCCATAATATTATACCTACATTGAAGTCTTCTTTTATGCTGTAAACCTCCTATATTAGTACGTTTCGTGCAATCATCTTATATTTAACAGATACTTAGTAGATTAGGCTGTTGATAATGCTAAACTAGTCCTTTTTGCTTATTTTCGTCGACGAGAGTTATTAGAAAGCCGATTTACAAAGATAGGTAGGTGTTATTGGTAAAAACCCAATTTGTGAAAATAATTAACTTAGCTTTTAAAAGGTCGATTAAAACCATATTAATCCCTCGGTCTAGGTTTCGAATTTGATATTCAAACCTTTTATTTAGTTGGTTAAAGTCTTTATTTTTTGGGTTTTGTCCTTATATCGCAATGGATAGATCTTATGATACCTTCAAGTGGTATAAGGTAGTAATATAGCTGCTATAGGCGCGTTGTTTATGGTATTGTTAGGCTTTGGTCGTATAAGTCTTGTTAACAGTGGCTAAAATAATTCCCTGACTCATTTAGCGAAAGTTAAGATTAACATTAATACGAAGTATGCGAATTACCAATTCGTTAAAGTCAATTTGAATATTCCTGCCAAAGTTGTAACCGGTTTTTAATTCTAGAACTTAAATTCCTTAATCTACTGTTATTTTAATATTATAAAGTCAGCTGTTTTAATGAAAATGCTATCGTTCATTTACATATTTACTAAGTTAAAGTCTTTTCCCTGCGTTATTTATAAATATAGGTTATATATTGAAGACTATATATTGAATCGTAATTTGAAGTCTAACTAGTAAGTTAAGAATTAATGGATGCTTGTTTCAGTCTTTTCTTGTAATGGTTTAATATATCGTATTACTGTTTCTAAAAGTTATGTAATACTCAGTTCCTGTGGAAATTCCAATAGTACAATCCTTTATAAACCCGTTGATAAATACGTGTAAGCTTTCGTTATATTACGGTTATTAAACGTCAATTTGTTGTTAGTTTTAGTTAGAAAATTCGTTACTTAAGTAATTACTAAGCGTTATCTGATTTTTCAAATCGTCAATAACTACATAAAGATTCAGTTTTTATCTTTATCGTCGTATCTCCATGCGATTCAAAGTTATATTTCTTACGGTCGCCTCGTAGTTTTACTTTTAACCTCATAAACAATCATCGACTTAAAGATCATAACAATTGGGTTTCAAACGTTAAAATCAGCCTTCGGTATAAATTATGTAACCCCTCAAGTTAAAAGGCTGCTCATTTCAAACTTATCGCTTTTATTAAAAGGGTTGCCAAAGGTTTTGGTAATGCCTTATATTCGAAGCTTTAGTATTTAGTTTCTGTTATAATTTTCTTTTTTATTAATCCAAGTAATATTTTACATGAGGCCCGGTGTATATTCCTTCTTTTTACACTTTTTTCTTTGGAAGGCGTTCATGTCGGCGGCGTTTTATTAGTTTATCGATAATATGCAAAAGAGGTTTGTATAAGCTTGATCGTTTGACTTGAGAGTCTTTATCTTTAGTAACCCTAATATAAAGTTTAACTTAAATAGTTCGAAAAAATATAAGGCCGTTAATGGTTTTAACAATTACTTCGGTGTTCGCGATACTTAACATTTTGTATGGGATTTTCTATTTACCCAGATATCTTTATATGAGGACTTTACTTTATAATGGCAGAGAAAGTACGTCGATTGTTATAGAGACTTTCTTAGTATTGATAGTATTATTAACCTGGAGACGTTCCGATTCCCTTTGTAATTCCCTTAAAGCTTTGCTGTAGGCCGTAATACGCTTTTGAGTATTTAACGAAAGTAGAGATTCATTCGTTAAACGTAGGTACGCTCCAAAGACCAATAGCGTTGACACTAGACCGTTAGGGCCTATAGTGTTGTTTAGAACCTTTACCGTTATCTGAAGGCGTGTTTTCAGTTCCTTAAAACTCCGAATTTCCAACATAAGGATATTATATATTCTGAGAAGTATGGCATATACCTTTTTAACCTTTCCAATATTCTAATGGGCTTTGATAAGTACCTATTTATACTTTTCTCCTATTATCTTGGTATCTTTTAAAAACTTCGCCATTATAAAGGTAGTGCCGATATTATAAACGACAAAGTTAGGTAGACCTAGGTACGTGTTAATTTATAACATCCTTAGTGTTTCTTATATATCCTTTACCGAAAGAGACTTTAGAAACTTAGCCTCGTAAAAAAGGTTACGAAGTTAATAACGTAAAAAACAGGCTTATTATCTAAATAAAACACGTTAATAAAGATCATATAGTTAAAATTCTCATCGTATTTAAGTATAAACTTAAATATTCTGGAAACATAGGTATACTTTTAGTAGTAATAGAAAAGCTCTTCGATAGCTTTAAGGGAAAAATATTTCACAACTTTATGCGTTACAGACTTTAGGACTTTATATAACTTATTGATAGTTAGGTGATTAAAGCATCGATATAATTAACACATCTCTAGATTTACTAAGTCTAATAACACTATTTCAAAGCCTTGAACATAAAACTATAGGTACCCTCACTTAAAGGTGAGGGAGAACCTTTAACCGTTTTTAACTAGTTTATCTACATTAACATTAAAGTTATCGCCGAGGGTTTTATATCCTTTAAATAAAGAAGGAAAGGGTTGAGGAACTTGAGGATATAAAAAATAATCGTTTCTACAATAGTTTTGATTACTGTTGTCCCTAATAACAATAGTTATTCGTTTAAATTAAAGCTAACTTTGGTCTTGTTAACATCATAACGATTAATTTTAGTGTCTATAAAGCTTTCTTTTAATAATGTCATATATTGAGATTAACCTTTTGTTAAATGCCTTGTTACCACTGTATCTAGTACAATACCCGAAAACGTGTGGTTTACGTAACGATCGTAAATGTTAAAGGTATATAAGAGTTTAGGGGCTTGGTTAAGGCAAAGGTAAAAGTTTTTACTATTTAAACGGTATAGGAAGGCGTGGTAGGCTAGTTATTAGGCCGATTTAGAAGAGGTATTTGTATTCCACTTGATTTGTTTAAGGGCATTAGCGCCCTTAATTGGTTTGTCACCCTCGAAATTCGAAATTTAATCCAAATAGTCCTATTAAAAAGTAATAAAGTATTTGATATAGTATATTGATTTTCTATTCTTTCTTTTGGCAAGAGAGTGCCAAGTTAATTAATAGCTTTACTTGCTTTAAATGTAACATTCATTACTATTATTATAACCATAGTACTTGTGGTCAATAGGTTTGCCTAAGTTTTAGTCATATTGGTATTAACGTAGATGCTACCTCTAACCTGTAGTCGATAAGCCAAACTATAGGCGTTAAAAGCGCCCGTAGCCTTATTTGCGGTCGACGTAATTAACCACCGTAAAATATTTTTTATCCACATTAAGAAAGTTACGGTCTTAAGGATATATACTAAATAAGTTTGATATACGTATTATTAAAATTATAATTAAGGAATTTAATCGGTTTGAAAAGCCTTTATAAATAGTATCTGGGCGCTATAGGGCGTATTCGCACTCGTCAACGCCCGTAACTATTACACGTACCTATTTATAAAATGTGGTTTCGCTAACATGTACTTTCTCCATTGATTTTTTTGTATTATATTAATTTGTTCATTATCTGGTTAAATACATTTATCAGTATTTCCTTCTCTTTTTTCATTATCATTATCGTTATTTACCCATTATTGGCCTAATTGAAGTAATATTGCGTAAGGTGGATGTCGTATTCTAAGTAGCCTTTCATGCCGTCGTCAATTTTTCGAAACGTAGTAATTTGAGTCAAGAAGATTAGGTAGTAATCCTTAGCGTAACTTGTGAAAATTTCAGGGAATAATAAGTAAAAACTAAAAAAGAAACCTTTATCTACTTACAAATATTTAAAATGGGCATTATCTTCATTTTGAAAAAGTTATAAAGCTTTTCGCTATACTTTTTTTCGTTGTTTTAAATCTTGGTGAAGTTTGTAAAGAACTTGTAATTAATATTAACTATCTTAATAGGTTTTAAGGGCAGGTCGCAGTATTTATACTACTGTTTTTCTGGTGTTTCCAGAAAATTTAAGCTTTGAAACTTTCGAGACATGGTATTAAGGATAATTGTTAGTCGTTTGGTCCAAGGGGTAAAGTTTTATAATATGATTTATAATGAGTTTTCGCGTTTAAGTAAACCTTTCGTAGGAAGGGTTTTAACACGCTTATCGGTTAAAGTGCTAGGAGGCGATAGGTATTTAAAAGCTTTGGGGAAATTAACGGTTTTATTTAATTAATTAGTGGAAGGCGTTGACGTTTTAAGAGTATATTTTGCGTTGTTACGTTGGGGTGCTAGTTTACTGAATAGGTTCATTAGTGTTTTATCGTTAAAGCGTTAAAAGACTTAGTTTAGCTAAGGATAAAAAGGTGGTCCCTTAAAACGCGTAAAGGAACATTAAGGTTTTTTAACATACTTTTCCTTGGAGCGTGAGTTTTAAAGGTATTTTTAAGTTAATCTAGTTCGAATAAAGTTTTCGTCAGTTTGGTAAAGTTTATTTTTGGTATATAGATCCCTTGTTGAGTTAGTTTTGCTATTAGTTTGTATTTAATAGCTTTTTTAAATCTTTTTTTACAAGTCAATTGTTTATTTGTCGAAGAATTCGACATATTTATAGAAGGCATGGTTACCGCAGTCAAGTTGTTCGCCTTCGTTTCATTGAATAATAAAATTACCGACGAAGTTAACCATATGTTATTCAGTTAAATCTTTGTCGAAATTTTACGCCTAATGGTTTTCGTCGTAGCACCTGGTAAAGGTAGTTCCGAGGGTTTTAATTTATTGTTTCCTAGTGGGGTCGGTAATGACTTTAAAATAAGCGTTGGCGGTAGAAATTTTTAGGTTTTGCTTGTATAGGGCGTATGGGGTATGTAGGGTGAGGGACTTAGTGATTTTTGGGCGTAGAGACTTAGTGTTTTGGCAGAAAGCTGCTTGGGAACTTGGCGACTTGGCGTTGGGTCGCGTGGCGTGGCTTTTTTTTTGGCGCAACTTGGTGATTCTTGGTGTTTTCGCTTAGAGTAACGAATTTGAAGATTGAATTAACGTAAGAGAAGTGAAAAGAGTAAATTAGGGGTAAAGGTTTGGTGTAAAGAGTCAGATCAAAGGTCGTTTGTTATTATAAGTTGTTTGGCGTCAGAACTTAATCGTTTTTTTATAGTAGTATTATCCGTAGTAGTATTGACTTAGCCGTTTGCCAACTTGTCGAATGTTAAGACTTTTAACAATTAATTTTAACGTCATTAAAAAATATTTATAAAGATATCTTAGTGTTTTTAGTAACGATACCGTCTTTTACTTCCAGATTATCATTGTGGACTACCGCAACCTCAAAGTCTTCTTTGTTTTCCTGTCATTATGAATTGATGTAGTATTAATAAAGGCCTTTCGTAAGAATCTTTCCTCTAACTTAGCTACTGTTATAATCGTAAAGTGTATCCGGAAAGTAACTTCTTTTTTTACTTAGCTAATTTGTGTTCAATCCAATAAGCATTAATCAGTATTAGTAGGGCTTTCAATCGTTACAACGTTTTGATTCGAATGGTGGTTGAAGTAATAGTAGTATTGCATTTGTTAAGTGGTGAATGTCTTGTTTTAGGTTCGGCAGACCGCTAGCCGGTCTGCACTATAATTTGTATAGCCAATTGCTTGGTCTGTGCCCTAGAGTGAAGTTTAGTATACTGCACTCGATTTACACCTAATGCAGTAAGTCCACACAAATAATACACTCAACTTGCAGTTAGTATAGTCAACTTTACTTACAGTAGAGTTGACCTACTGCACTGCACGTAGTATTATTCCAATAGAAAGACCAAAAAAGGTAATTAATTATTTAAAAAGTGAGAAACATATATGAAATGAATAATTTTATTTATTGCTTTCTTTAATACAGAACTTGTAAAAAACGGTTTGAAGGTCGAGTTTAGTAAATTATTTGATTTATTAAATATTTGTAAGCGTATTTTGATTAAGAGAAATAAATAACAGTTGACTTTTGTAATATCGTTAACTTCACGTTAATTGATAACAAAACGTAGGTTTCCTCAAAGTTTTTTTAACGAAAAGTACGGGGGTATCCGTCAAAAAACTGTTTATATGAATATAGCTTTGGTTAAATATCTCGGTAAACGTCCTTCGCAATACCAAAAACTTAACGATCTCAAAGGAATTTCAAAGGATAGCTCTAATTATTATTTTAAATCATTATTTAGTATTCGGTTTCAAAAAGATGAAGAGCATCTTGTTTTTTAAGGCTTTGTTGAAAAAGTGTGTGGATTCTTTGAAGGTATTAGGGAGTTCATCGTTGACGGAAACGTGTAACTTTGGAGCTAACATCTTACTAAAATTTTCGAGGGAAATAGCGGCGATTCGTGTAATAATAAATTAGCTTTTTCGAACTTAATGGGTTATGATATGGAAAGTATCGGCAATAAACCCCTTAGACCTTTTCTATACCGGCGTAAAACTTCATTTTTATATGCGATGATTACCTATTTTTCCTCAAAGTAATATATAATTTGACACGTTGTAAGTCCCTCATTCGTATTCCATCTATGGTTGACCCCAAACAACCTTATTTCACAAGTAAGAAAAAAATTAAATTAAATTTGATTTCGGTATTTATCGACATTGATGTCTCAATAAATTAAAGAAGAAATAAGCCATAAACCAGTTCCGGATAAATAGCGAATAGCTTTGCTATATCCTCGGAGTGTAATGAGAATATGCGATAACTTCAATTGATGTGTAAACCATTCACTCAAAATGTAATAATGTTTATAACTTATACCTACTAACACGTGAATAAATTAAATGGAATTTTGAAGTCAACTTACTATGAACAGGGAGCTGTTGAAAGGCTAGAGTTAATCTACCAAGTCGAATTAAAGTCCTTCCAACTCCTGTACGCAATTTTATATAGAAATTACACTTTTCACTCCCGAAGGTCTATGAGGTTATCGGCCTGGGTAAGGTATATAATTATATTAATTTTAATACTAAAGTTGTTTGAGAGTTACGCGGGATCCAATAGGTAAGTATAAATTCGATAATTATCCTTGCCTTATCTTATATATAAGGCAAAGTCCTCATAACAAGAGAGTTCGAAATGGCTTACTTAGATTATGCTCTGTTTAGTATTAATTTTAAAGGTGTTTACGTCGATTATAATAACATTTCCCTGGTTATCTCGAGTGGGTGCATCGTCCTTACTATTTCCGTTGAAAGTTACACTATTAATATTAACATTGTTAACGTAATTGGTTCTATCGTGTCAAATACAAATGTTGTAAAGTTTTTTTATTAATCAATTGTCCATGGATAACTTTTTTTTGTAATCTGTAAGTATTTTGAGGATGAATAATACGTTAAAAAGTAGATCGTTAATATATTTTTCCAAAATGAATAATTTAGCGGTGAATTTCCAGGATTTACCGTTAGTTATCATAAATAAAGCTTTTGAAACATTAAAACGTAAAATAATTCGTAAGGTTTTTGTTTTAAATTTGTAAGTTGGGTTATAGCGTCTCTTATAGCATTTGTGTCGCAATAATATGTGCGAAATATGGCTATAAAAACGTCGGGGTCGTTATTATCGCTGTTGTTACCATAAACGTAATAACCTTTAGTAACAGTTTTTGCAAGGCCCTCCAATAATGAAACGATAACGTACAAATGATGTTTTATAACGATAAATTTTCTGGTTTTACGTAATTTATGTAATATCGTAGCTTTTCATTTTTAAATGCGTGATTTGAAGTTGTAAATCTACCGGTGAATCGAGGGCTTTGCTTTTAATTAGTTAATGGCCAGTGTTATCGGATAGAAAGTTAGTATTATAGTTAAAGTAAAAGTAGTTGGGATTATCATAATCGTCGACATAATTTCTTGTAAGGGATGTGAGGAATATGGTAGTTATATTGTTCGTAAGTATATCGTTTATAAATAACGTAAAAGCGGAACCCTTTAAGAGAAGGGGTTATTTTCAAAACTTAAATGAGTCAATACCGACTTTAAGTTACCGGATTTTGTTCATTAAGTTAGCCATTATGTTGATAATTTGTTATTCCATATGTAAAGTGTATTTACGAACGGTTCAATTCTACTAAACGAGTTTTGTACGTAAAGTGTCGGTAAATTATTCGTATTAAGTAGTTAACTAGTAGTATTGCGTTGTCAAAGCGTTTTAGAATTTTTTTTTAATACATGCATCGAGGGATTATTCTAAAGCTTGGAAGTCCATGTTCGAAAGGTTGGAAAATATAGCCTTAAGTTAAAGCCGCTTGTAAATGCCTAAAGCATTCTCGGAAAAAAAGATTACGGATAATATTAAGAGAGACTAAACTAAAGTTATCGTTTAAAACGATCGGATACTATCTATTGTCCTCGATGAAGAAAAAAAGAAGAAACTTTTATTAAAGAGCTGCTATAGGCTACAGGAAAGGGGTAGCCCAGTTACGTAATAGGATAACTCAAAGCATTGTAGGAGCGTGGCAACCACCAGTGCTAGATTCATAGTGACCACCAGCTCAGGCATCAGCCTGTGACAAAAGGCTACGATATCTGAAAAACTTAAAAACAGCTTCTAAATTGAGTGTATATTACCCACCAAGCAAATTAAAACCTATTGTCCTGGGAAATTATTAATATATCGATGGTGTTAGAATAACAGTCAAATACAGTACAGTCAAGTCAACTATATATATAGTTAGTTGATTGTACTGACTGAAAATTGACTGCAGTAGATCCCCACTCGAAAGTAGAGAATAGGCCAAAGCATTTAGCCATACAAATTACTGTGTAGACTGGCTAGCGGTTTGCCAAACTTAGAACTTACAACCAATTTCAATACAGTACCAGTTACTTCGACTACAGTGATTCCAATTGACTATATTTCAACGAAAAACGCCCACTAACAAACGGTTTATTTCAATTTTATTTCGGATTTATGAAATATCTTAAACGTGGTATTTAGATTTAGTTTCGCTATTGTTATTAATAATATTGACAATAGGTGATTGATAATTACGGACTTAATAGTTTGAAAATAGGTTCGAAACGGCTCAGATATAGTGGTTTACATGAAATCGGTGGTATTTTTCTTTCTGTTGGTAGAGCTTTAGTCGTTGCAACGTTTTCAATTCGATTGGATGAAGCAACATTAGTATTGCAATGGTTAAGTAGTAGATGTATTGTTCTAGGTTTGGTAGACTGCTAGCTGGTTTACATAGTAATTTGTATGGCTAATTGCTTAACCTGTGCCTTAGTGTGAAGTGAGCGCATACTATATTGACTTGTAGTCACTACAGTAGACCTATAAAACAATTTATTCAACTTGTAGTCAGTATAGTCAACTTTAATTATAGTAAAATTGACTTACTACACTATAATTAATATTATTCCAATACTAGTAACTTTTTATTTTGTTTGCATACGCTAGTGTGGTCGACTAATTTTTTGTGGTTTCTACTTAATTATATCCTCATTAACTAGCTAGACCCTTGTTTATTTTACAATTAAATTGACTTTCATTTCCTTCATTTGTTATAAGTTTTCGAGCTCCGATTTTATTAATTCCTGTATATAATTTTTTCGCCATGGACTTTTGTAGATCTTTTATTTAACTGTGCTTTTAACTTAGCTATTCTCATTAAACAAGTCACCAACCTTAAAACCCTGGCAGTTTTTTTTAGTTTTTTAAGGTATCCTTATTTGTTGGCACGTGATTTAGCTTTGTTAGGTAGCCTGTTAATGTCGGTAAGGTTTCTATTGTGCCAGGTATATTTGAAGAGTAATCGTAAATATTGGTGTTTGTATTGAGAATACATAGTAAGATAGAAGGGAGAAGATGAATTCGGGGAGTGGACGCCACAGATAAGATCTTATAACCTCTCACTCAGGCAGTGGTATGCTACCGAGTACTTTTCAAATACTACTTCTAGGCAATGGCACGCTATTATGCACTTTGTAGGAATACACCCTACAAAGTGGCACGTTACCATAAACTTTACAAAGGTGTAATTTGCAACGTGGACGCTTACTAACTATAAAGATATATACTAATATCTACACAGATAATATTTTGCCCCTTATACGGCTTGTATCTTTAATTTAGTAATAACATTCCAATTTATAATATAGTTTATATCTGTGGTTGAATAATGATATTTTGGTTATGGTGTAGCTTATATCGGTGGTTTAGTAATATTAATTTAATTATTGTATAGTCGCGATAGTAATTGTAATAAAGCCTTGATTAGTTTACATAATTAGTATAACTATAGTCATTGATAGTGTTCGTTGTTGATCTATGCAAATGTGTAATTACGGAGAAATTATAGGGGTATAATTACGTCATATTAATTAATATGAAACGCGTTTTGTGGTCAGTATAAAAAATATATATCGTTATCGGTTAAGGTAAAACTTCTGTTCTTTTCTCCTTTAACAACGCGTCTTTTTTACCAACGTAAATCGGAACTAGTTAATTGGCGTATGTAAAGTTAATCCACTATTTTAATCTACTATTTCAACCGTTTCAATGGGTAGGTTAATTAACCAATTCTATATACTAACCCTTTTCATAAATATATACTAGGTAAAAATAAAAGTGTAAGGCGCTATTTAGCGCTTTTGCGTAAGGAAAATGAGGCCATTACCATCGCACGCCGCGCCGTCACTACCACTACCCCCAGCTCTACGTCTTCCGGATCTATATTGTCTATCCTCGCTTTTATTTTCGGCCCGTTCCCCACTGTTGCCGCCGCCGCCGCCGCTGACGCCTAACAATTCCCCCCCTTTTACCACTCCCCCTCCTCCCCCTTACCTTTAAAGGGAGATGTAGGAGGGTTTTAAGGTTATAAACCTTACCTTTTCGTTACGGATAAAAACCCCTTTACCCATGGTGGCTATCTCCCTTGTTCTCTGAAAACGTAGCTTGATGAAGCTGTAACGCGATCCGTATTACCAATTTTCCCTTTAATTTGTATTATATCAATATTTTTTATCAATAAGATGAACGCAGCCGATTTAGCCCGTCTTTTCGAGTTGTGACTCGTTAGGGTATGCTGCGAGAATTATTTAGCACGTAAAATGTTAAAGCGGTATATCCAGGTCTATAGCTACAGGCCGTTAATAGATATGTTTTACGTACTATTTATCGTATCCACAGCCACAGGTAAGTTTATTAGCTCTTATTATCAAAGTAGGTATTAGTCGGTCCTTTATTACCATGACTAGTAGATTAATATCAAATACACCTTTATACCAGTAGTCTTAAAGTCGTAGGCGGAAGATTCACTACAAATCTACTTTCTTTATAGTAAGTTGACTTTGAACTCGTAATTTTAATCGCGAAAAAAATCTCCCACTTATATAAATATATTATTCGAAACAATTTTAAAGATTATTATATTTGTGAATAATCAAAAAAATCTATATTAATTAGTAATAGACGTTAATCAGCGGATTAAATAAACGGCAACCGTTATTTACGCCCAAAAGCGGAGCTTATATATGTACTATATAAGTAAATTAAACGACGTCATTACGCGTTGCCGAAAAGAGGGTAAAGAATCCCCGCGTTTTTACCTAAAAGCATACGACCTAAGGTGTGGGGCTAACCCTTCGGTAACGCTGATAGAGACGTTGATAACGGCGATAATGGTAGCGCCAGTATCAAGGGGAAGGGAAACGAGGAAAAGGATAACGAAGACGCGGCACCGCTTCTTCCCTCCTCCTTTGGAAACTATTATCTATCTATTTTTATATCCGGGTCGGCGTGCCCAGACTCAATGTAGTTCTCTATACAGTAATAAATTTGTTTTGAAAGAAAGTAGTAACCTAAATAATAAAAGTTAAAGGTAGAGTATAAAAATAATCCTAGTAAAATCGAATTGAAAAAAAAATTATGAAATGTTGAAAGCGATGCGAACTTTAAATTTAAATAGTGATAGAATATTGAAAGCGGTATAAATAGTAAATTTATATCGCGACAACATGACAAAAGAAATTTAACTCCTTTAGCTAAGGTTAGATCATAAAACCGTTTCAATAATGTTAACAACGAAAGTATTCGTTAATACGAGCGCTTACAATATTTTATTCGAGGCGCCGTTAGTTATTTTATCTGATAGGTTTTATTTTAAGTCAATACTCCCAATCGCCTCAATCTCGCGACGTTTATATAATTCGCGTAAGGCTATTATATCGATTATAAGGCGTTTTTGTTTGTAATATCGATTTTTACAAAATATTCGTAAATGAAAAAGGAGTGAGTATAAATTACTAAAGAAATAGGCATTAAATTAAGGTTGAAATAATTATCCTGATGGTTATCGCTATAGTAATTACGGAGTTGAAGCTTTTGATTATGCCGTAAATTTTCGAGGCTAAAACGTTTTATGTAACCCGTTTTTTTATTTAATTGAGTTTTAATAATTAATGTCTCTATGAAGTATAAATCCGTTTTAACCCTGTGTTTCGTTACTAAGAATAAAAACAAATTCATTTTGCGAGTTGTAATCGGTATTATTAGTGAAATATTCGTTAGTAAAAATTAAAAGTTTGATAATGGGTATATCGAGCGGTATAAAATGTACAGCGCGCTTTAGATTGTGTATTTGCTACGTAAGGCGTTGATTAAACAACTTATATACGTCATCTGAAAGGTCTATTTAATACTAAATAGTTATAAAAAGGTTAAATGCCGCTTTTTTCTGTACTATTAATACGACCTAAGCGCCGTCTATACTCTGGCATTTGTATTCGTCGGCTTCTTTTGCGTTATTCGGGTTAACAAGGGCCACTTTATTTAATTTACCCTTTTACGGAAGGTTTAGAACGTTATTTAGGAAAGTGATTATCACGCCATTTAAGTTAATTCTACAGTTATCGGGTAAGTACGTCTTGGGTTTCGCTTTGAGGCTGGCCTTTAAAAGCTTCTTTTTTAAATAGCGGAAAACAACGTATTATACAACGTCAATATATTGTCCGTTTGTATACCTATTAGTGTAAAGTCTTCGAAACGCGATATTAAAACCAATAGCTATAGGATGAAGGTTAAGTTAGCCATTCCGAAAAGATTTTATTGTATCTTTAATAGGTATTATACTATTATAAACTATCCTTAACAATGCCGTAAAACAGTTTTATAATGCGTAAAATAGTTCTGGGTAAATAATGCTTTCGGCGTTTGAATCGCTCCTCCAACTGTGTATAAGCTTATATAATATTACGAAGCTCGATATAAAAGTTGTAAGGCGTACGTAAGGAGGCGGAAAACGTCAAAATAAAGTAATAGCTTGCCTTTTACAAAGTAGGCGATTGGGTTATAATATCTTTTTTACCGGTATTATCGTACCTTTTGACTATAATGCGGCTTTTTTAGGGCTTGCTGGCTTTGGTTTTTACCTCGTATATGAAGCGTGTGAGACAAATTTCATAAGCGCCATAAATTGTTAGTTTAAATATTTTAAAGTGAACAATACTCTACTTAACTAAAATAAAGATTTCCGTTTAGATACAATTTTTAAACAGGGTATTTAGGGCTGTAATAATACCTTTTTGGTGGATCTTTAAACTTAACTTATGGTTTACCTCCTTTTTATAAGGAACGAAAAAGTCTGTAATAAAAGCTTTAAAGCGTCTTTTATTTTTTAAACCAATTGGACGCCCTTGGTGGCGCGGTATTAGACCCGTTAATATAGACGGGATGGTTTCGTGTAATGCCAATAATTTAGACATGGTATTCAAAGGGTGTAAGGAACTAGAGGGCGATTTAAATTTATCATTTTAAAAGTGGTATTTTCGGTATTACTAGTTAGATTATGGTTTGAGGTTTCTTTCGTCGAATTTGGTCTTTTAATATTCCCGCACCATTGTTTAAAGTAATAACTTCGTATTATTTGACAAGTTTATAAATATATCGTAACCTTTAAGCCCGTTGATTTTCCAAAAACCAATTTATCCATCTTTTATTTTTCAAACTAGAACTTTAAACTGTAAAAACAATTTTGAAACGCCAGTTTTACGTATGAAATTTCTTATAGCTAATACTTTCGAAACATTATTCTTAGCCTATATTGAATGTAATAATGCCATAGCTTTCGCTACAGCATTTGCTATTTATATTATCGCTGGCGACGGCGCTAAATCTATATCAATTTTTTGATAAGTATCGAAAACAAGGAGTGTTGAAATTATCCCACTTGGGCCGGATATGTTGTTTACGGCGTTAACCTCCATTTGTAGTATTGATTTCTTGAAAATTATACGTTTTGGTTCTTGAAGCAGCATTATATATAAACCTTTCAGCAATTTATGATACCGTTTACATTCTTAAATACCTTATAGTACTTCTAATGGTATTTATTTATATTTACTACGGGCGATTTTAATTTTTATAAGTTATTCGATTGAGTCGAAGGCTATACCGGTATCGTAAGTAATCTAGTCTGGAGGTCTTAAGTAAACATTTAACTTCTAGTTTACTAAAGTATTTTGGCAATCCGTAGCAAAATCGTTTCGCGTATATTTAGTGGCTTCAAATAATTTTGTTACGTTAATGGCGTATAATATTAATTGGCTGTTAAAGTATATTATGGTCATAATTTCCCCTTAATTCAAGCTTATATCGTCATAAAGGCGGAATTTAAACCACCGTAGGGTTTACGAATGCAACTGGCACTCGTAGTAAAATTTCTCGACAGGTTTTAATGCTCTTTTTCCCATGTTTGTATACCTAGCGGCATGGAGTAGTCGTGAAAGGCGTTTCGCGATTAGGTATTCAAGTCGGTCATATAATATACTTAGTTTTCATTACGTTAGGTAAACAGATTTAATTATTCATACTTAAGGGGAAAATCATAGGTATTCTAATTTAAGGTAAAGAGGTACAAATATATTGTTTAAAATGCGAACAAGTTGGTTTGTCGTATTCCGAACATTAATTGAGAATTAGTTAATATCAATTAATAATGATAAAATGGCGTTTTAAAGTTTATTCAGTAAAATTTAACTGGTTCGAATCGAGTCATTACGATGACTATACCAAACGATAACGTTTTAATTTTGCCAAACAAAACTTCCCGGTGTTTTCCTATTTAGTCAAGTTGGAATTTCGGAAATTTCGCTTCAAACGCGTCGAATTATCGTTTTCCGGTGGTCTAGATTTTGGTGATACCATTGTTTGGCACAATGTCCTTGAATAGGTTATTTTACCTACTAAAAACTTAAATTTCGACTTTATATAGGCGTTTAACAATTCGTTTTCATAATCCAAACTTCAAATATATAGTAATAAGGCATCTTAAAAGCCTATAAAACTTCGTTGGTCGGTTTTCTCATCCCAGGTTATGATTTAAGTCCTATTCTTCTTAATGGTTTACTTTTTAAAGGTATAATTATAGGGATGAACATATAATTTATCCTTTACACCTTTACAACCAGTTACGAACGTTACAAAATTGGCTTTCGTCTGGTTTTTAAATAATTAATCGGCCTGAAATTGGCGTTTGATCCGAATTTACTCGTATATTAGGTAATTGGTTGACTAACAGCTAACTCTTTTGTATATTATATAGCGTTTTTGCATTGTTGTAAAGCCTTATATTTTTTATGAGAATCATTATATACGCGGTAAGTTTCGTATTTAGTTTTAGGGTGTTTATTATGATTAATTGCATTTTTTAAGTTTTTATCGTTTTAATAGCTATATTTAAGGAGTTGATTCTATCTTGGGTACACTTCAAACCGTCGGTTCAAGACGTGGTAAATTATTTCGACGAGGTTTTCTTAAGTAATTTAGCTCTGAACTTAGGTTTTTTCGGTTATAAATACCAATCCGAAGTTTGTTTGGCCGCGTATCGAGGTTTTAAACGAGGTTTCAAGGCTATTTTCAAAAGCTTTTAGGTTTTTTCCCAACTTAAATGGAGTAAGGTATAAGTTTAGGGTTTCTTGATATACTTTTATAACTAATTAAATAAATAGTTTGTTTCCTTTGTATTTTGGTTCTAGTATCGCCTAGCATTTCCGGAAATTCGCTAATAATATGGTACGTACTTCCTATGGGGTTTTGTTATCGTTTGTACGTTGGATTTTACGGATTTCCAAGTAATATTAGTTCGATCCCTATCGTAAAGTTCGTAGTTTATTTATGTATTAAAGTGTATCTTCAAGCGGTCATATTACTTCGCAAATATATTTACCTAAGTAGGGTGATATATATACCACTTTTAAACTTGGCTAGATGATATACCGGTTAAAATAATATAAAATTAGGAAGGCTTAATATTTATTTATTTTCATAAGTATTTAGTATTATAAGTATCTTATTATCGAAAACGTTATACGGCTCGCCACTATAATCCTCTTTCCTATCCTATAATTTGGTGAAGTTGGTAAGTTTTATAAGATTATTCCTATTAGTAGAGAAACGGTATGGTAGGAGGTCTCGGTAAAAGTCGTAATTATTGGGAATTAGTTTGTAAGGTTCGTATTATCGTTTTACGCCGCTTATCTTGTCTCTGGGTGGGTTATTTTCGGTGTTATCACCGTTTCCGTTACGGGCGAAAGAGATGTTCATTTTATTCAGAAATTCAACTAGTGTTTATCTTTTCTTTAGTATATATATAGGCGAAGGTATATGTTATTCCCGCGTGTCGAATTATATTTGTAGTTGTTACTTCTTTTTTTGCTCGGACTCTGTGTGCATTACTTGCGACGCGAGCATATCGTCGAAACTTCCTACACTCTATATTCGTACAGTATTTCCGTGTTGTCGTTTCATCTGTATATATTTTATGACATATTTTTTATATTCATTCAAATACCACTCTTTTGCAAAGCTCGTCTAATACACGTCTTTTTCTTTCCAGTCTGGTAGATTGGTAAGCCGCGCCGTATAGAATAGAGCTTCTGTAAAGCTACCATTCTTACCCTTTGAAGTATTAATACCTACGTTTTATAACTAAGCCAGTAAAACTTTGGAAATCGAGTTGTATACCGTATTTTATATTCCTATCGTTCAATCCGAAAATATTTTACAGAAATAATTTAATATGTTAAGTTACTGTGTCTTCTTTTTTCATGAACAAAAAATCGCGGTTATCATATACGTATTTACCGTATAAAGGTCCAGATTTTCAATCGATACGTCGATAAAATCATCTCACAATCTTGAGTTCATTCTTTATAAAACGACTTTCCTGTTCCCTATATAAAGAATTAAGAGGTCAAAGTTTTCGCTAACTTTATTCAAACTTATTATTATTATAGTTATAATTATAAAAGTGCGAAAGGTACTGGAACGGTTAAGAGGCCGGTTCATACGTATAAAGAAAAAGTTAAAGCGGTTCAAAGGTTGATTTTACATAGTATACAAGATTAGAATACGTTTGGAATATAATAATTAAAGAGATAAAATCCAGATAAGAGCGTATAATATACAAATAAGAAGCAAATAAAATGTAACAAACTTTTGAAATAAGATATCTAACGTTTACTAATATGAATAAAATATAGAAAAACGTAACCACAAGCTAGTTAGGCGTCTTAAATAAACTATTAAACTCCGTATAAGCGTTATATTAGTTAATTAACTAGTAAATTTTAACCTTGTCAGTAACAAAACAATTAGTTGGTGTAGTATGAGTAAGGGAATGCTAATAGAGTAATGAAAAAGGAGAAAATCGTTGTAGAGAGATGCATGTGTATATATATAAGATTTGAGATGGTGTATAAGGTTTAGTAAGTTTAAATACTGCGTTTAACCCGTGCAATATACGTAGTTGTCGGTTTGATTATCGTTTCTGAGGCTCGGATTAGTTATGTGAGCGTTTTCAAAGGTATATCCCAGCCGTTTTCGAAGTTTATAAGCGGTTTGGATGTTACGTTTGAGTCATTTCCGAAGTATACGAGCGATTAGAATAATATATTAAAATGTGATTTTGGTTTAAGTGGCATAATACCTTATAAGACGTTTTTTTCAAATTGCCTGGGTATGTTAAAGCGTTAACCGAGTTGATAATAGCGTAACAGGGCTTTATGTAGTTAAAAGGTACTAACCGAGTTAATAATTTCATATTGAAGTAGTTTTTTTTAAAAAACTTTATCTGTTTTTATAATATTGATATACTTTCGTGTAATTCTAATCAAAAATAAATGTTAGAATATGGATAGTTAAAACCGTTGTAATATTCCATTAGAGGTATTTAACTTAAGTTTATCTATTTTTTATTAAGCTATGTGTAGTTGATAGAGTCGGCTGCTAATTAGTATTACTAAGGTGTTTATTATACTAGGTAAGTTAAAAAAGTAATTATAAAGATTGGTATTTGTATTAAATATCGATAGTAAGATAGAATGAAGAAGAAAAATCTGGAGAGTGTATGTTACAGGTGAAAGCTTATAACCTTTCACCTGGGTAGTAGAATTTTATTATATACTTTGCCAATCTCTCTTCTAGGAAGTAGCACGCTACCATGAACTCTGTAAATGCCACTTATAGGAAGAGGAACGCTACCATGCACTCTGTAGGAATACATCTTGCAGAGTGACACATTACTATGCACTCTGTAAAGGTGCAATCTACAGCGTAACCGCTTACTAACTATAGAGATATATGATAATATCCATATTTAACGTCGCCCTTGATACGTAAGATCAGCCTATTATTATCAATAAACCTCTTAAAAGACATATTTGGCGACATTTTAATCATAGAGTTAGCGAGATTGTCTTTGTTATAAATCTATTGAAACTCCTTAATCCCTTTGCCTTTATAGGCTTTACAAAGTGTTATTACATCGATTATCAGGCATTTTTCGCTGGTGGTTCCGAGCTTTAAAAGGTATTGAAATAGGTTTTCTAGTCGATACAAATTATTACCAGGAGAAAGGGAATTTTAAACCACCTGTTGATTATATTAAGTGGTTTTTTTTACAATGCAACACCTATATGAAATCTGGAGATTATACTAACATTTGAAATACGCACGTTTTGTGTAATTATTTTGTATTTAACGAAAGTTTAGCAAATTAAGCTTCAGACAATACTAAATTAGTTTTTTTATCTATTGTTATCAACGAGGGTTGTTAGAAATCCGATTTATAACGGTGTGTTTATATTGTTTGCAAAGGATCTGGTGTAAATTTTTTTCAACTTGGCATTTGAAAGATTAATCGGAGTTGTATTCAATCCTCTATTTAGATTCCGAATTTACTATTTGAACCTTTTATTCAATCGGTTCAAGTTTTAGTCCGTTAGGTTTTATATTTATATCGTAATCAATAAGTCATACAAAACTCTCAGTTCATATAAGGTAGCGATATAGCTGCTATGTGCGCGTTGCTCCAAATACCGTTAAGCTCTAGCCACTCTAGTTTTGTTAATTATAACTAAGTCAACGCTTGGAACCTTTTAACAAATACCAAGTCTAATATCTTTAAAACCAAATATACGGATTAACTATCCTTTAAAGTTAAATTAATTACCTTTCACCAAAGTTATGATCGGATTATGGTTTTAAAACTTTCAATCTTTTATAGCTTATTATTACGATACTATAAAACCAGTAATTCCAAACAACAGGATATCGTCAGTTTATATGCCCACTAAACGAAAGTTTTCCTTTTACGTTACTAGTAAATACGGGTCCTAGGTTAAAAACTTTATACGTAATTATAACTTAATATACAACTGATAAGTTAGGAATTAGTCGACGATTATTTTAGGTAATATGTTGGAATAGTACTACATGCAGTGTAGTAGGTCAACGTTACTTACAGTGAAGTTAACTTTACTGCAAGTTGAATGTATTGTTTGTGGACTTACCGCATTGAGTGTAAGTCGAGTGCAGTACGCTGCACTTTACACTAGAGCACAAGCCAAGAAATTGACCATACAAGTTACAGTGCAGACCAGCTAACGGTTTGCCAAACCTAAAAAAATACATCTACTACTTGACTAATATAATACTACTGTTACTTCGACTTCGATTCTAATTTACAACGTTGCTAAAATCTAAGGCCCTATCAAAACTAATCAGTGTTTATTAAGTTAAACACAGATTAACTAAATAGAAAAAAAGCTACTTTCTGGTTATACTCTATGGTTACAGTGGCAGTGATAGAGGAAATATTATTTCGAAAAGCCTCTATTAGTACTGCATTAGTCCACAACGGTAGGAGAATAGAAAAGACTTTTGGGTTGCGTTAGTCCACAACGGCAATCCGAAAGTAAACAACGGTATTACTACTGAAAATACTAAGAAATCTTTATTAATCCTTCTTAAAGACGTTAAGATTAATTGTCAGAAATCCTAAAGTTCGGCAAGTTGACAAACGACTAAGTCAGTACTATTGCTAGTACTGATAGTACTACAAGAAAAACGACTAGGTCCTACGGCTAAAACAACAAACAACATTCGCCCTTTTCCACTAACAACGACTTTCGATCTTACCCTTTTCAACAAACTTTTACCCCTACTTTACTATTTTTCACTTACTTTACGCCAATTTCATCGTTAAGTTCGTTACCTTAAGCGAAAATACCAAGTCACGTCAAAAAAAGCCACGTCGCGCGACCTAACGCCAGTCGCTAAGTTCATACGCAACTTCATGCCAAAAACATCCAATCTCTTACCCTAAACGCCCACTAGGACTTATATAAGCTAGAAAGTCAAGATATCTACCTCTAACGCTTACTTTAAAGCCATCACTAATCCTGTAACGAAAAAAATCATAAAAGTGTTCAGAGCTACCTTTACCAAATACTACAATAGTGATCTTTTGGGGGAAGATGTTAATAAAGAATTAATTGAAAGACACCTAACTAATTTCTTCAGTTACTATATCGTTGGGAATAACGGCGGCGAAAAACTTAGCCGCGGCGCCCGCGCCTTCCGATATTTCCGCTACGTCTTCGATGATTAGCCTATTAACGTGTGAAAAAAATTTAAAAATGTATTAAGTTAAAGTTAAAAGCTCAAATTATATGCCGAGGGATTTACTTGTCAGAAAAGGGCTTTACCAAGCTAGAGAAAACTCTCTTTAAACTAAACCAACTTAAACAATGCCCTTAAGATACATGACCTAAGGGAAAGAGTGTTAAATATCCTTAACGCCCCCACACGCGATTTGGAGGAACTCCTCCTTACCCTTAGCTAAATTAAGTCTTTTTACATGTTGGCGATAGGGAACTTATTGATCTATTCGGAAACCCAACACCCCTACGTAACAATGTGGAGTACGCTCTTAACGGCGATAAAATGCGTAAAGCAAAGGCTCCTAACGCGGCCAGAGGTATTAATGTTGGTACTTTACACCAGTAAATTAAGCAAGATCATTAGGCTTCCTAAACCCTTTAAGTTCCTATCGCCCCTCAACAATTTAATTGACAAGCTCCTTAAAACTCTTCCCCCTTAAGGTTTACTTACACGCGAAACCCCACTACAGGTCTTACTACAAGACTTTACTTCTCAGGATAGGCGACTAGCAGTTACCCTTAACATCGTACCTCGAAGGCTATAAAGTCTAAACTACCAGGAAACACCAATCAAAAATAGGATGATTATCGCAACCTACCCCTAAAACCTATTAAAATATTTATTATCAATTATAAATTACTTATGTATTTTGCCAAGATTTAAAACAATGTAGAAATGTATGACGAAAAGTTTTACATCCTCTTTAATACTAAGATAATACCCTCTTTAAACATTCATAAGTAAATGGAGGTTCTTCTTTTAGGTTTTCACTTACTATGCCCCAAAATCCTTATAAGATACGCTAGGAACTACTACCTTATCTTTCTAATTAGAGTTACCACGTTCCGCGAGATCTACGATAGCATGAAGAGCTATTTCTAATACGATGTTTACTTCACCCAATACTATATAAATTGAGTTATCAAGAGATAAACTCCAATGATGGCGAAAAGGAAAAATAAATAAATAATAATAAATGTTTTTAATTAGATGTTTAATAAGCTGATGTTATATTATAATGTAATAGGGAAAGCTCAAATTCACGAGGTTACACTTTACGAATAGGTACGGGTAGCAGTCACGGGCGTTATTAAGTTCGAATACATCCTATAACGCCCAAATACTTCTTGAGAAAGCTTCGTTAGCTAGTTACGTTCCTCGTTTACCATTGTAATAACGCGTACACCAAACTCTCTTAGTATGTACCCTTAAGCCAGCAACTTCCTTAATGTGGATTAAAAAGACCTTACGGAAGTTATTTACGTCGATCATAAGTATAGATATAGGCGCCTGTAACGCTTAAGGTTGGGCTTACCGACTATAAAATAAAAGAAACAGTTACGTTGAAGTTAATGAAGTTAAAATTTAAATGGAACTATTAACCGAAAGAATTATCGTTGTGATAATGGTAAAAAATGTTAGATTTTTGGTGAGTCTAGCTGCTGGTTAACTCGGCACCCCCTCGCCGATCGTAACAATAGGAAGGTAGTTTATTTTGCCTAATACTCTATTGTTTTCAAATAGGATTACCTGGATTAAATCGTAAACTTAGAAAGCGATGAACCAATTAACAGTATTGATACCCTTAAACAGATTAAGTGATACGAAAATACTATTCATAATACTGCCTAATAATTAGCTGACCACGCCTTCCTGTACCGTTTGGGTGGTAAAAACCCTTACCTTTACCTTAACTAAGCCCCTAAACTCTTGCACACCTTTAACCTTCGCGATAGTTACGCAAACTATACGTTTTAAAGTATTATACCAAATACAAGGGCAATAAGGTATTTAATAGGAGCCTATTCACAATATGTAATATTACGGAGGGAAAGCACTATAGATACTGAGATTAGCTGTTACAATGTTAGCAAGGTCAAAGTTGGCTTTAGCCTAAGCGAATAACTATCGTTACTAGGGATAACAGTAGTTTAAACTATTTTAAAAGCAATTACGTTTCACATCCTTAAATCCTTTACCCCTTTTTTACTTTAATTACAGGATATTAAAACCCTCGGTATTAACGTTAATGTTAACGTAAACGAACTAGTTAAAAACTGCCAGAGGTTTTCCTTTGCCTTTAAGTAGATGCACTTATATTTTTATTTTAATGCCTGGAAGCAGTGATATTAAACCTAACGGAGTTGGAGATACGTTAACTATACCAATGTTTCAATTACTTAAAAGTTAATAAACTATATAAAGTCCTAAAATCTGCAGGTTATAAAGATATAGAATACTTTTCCCTAAAAGATATTGAAAGACTTTGCTACCACTGTTAAAGATATTCTTAAGCTCCCCAGAGATTTAAATTTACATTTAAAGACGATAAGGATTTCAATTATGAGATCTTCATTAATATGTTTTACTTAAATAAGAGGCTTATCCTTTACGTCGTTAATTCTATAACCTTTTTTTATATAGCTAAGTTTTTAAAATCCCTCTCGTCAAAGGATACATGGAAAACATTAAGGGTATTATAGATTGACACATACCTAAACTTACCTGACATTGTCGTCTACGATACCGATACCAACTTTATTATGGCAAATTTTTTTTTAAAAATGCCAAAATAATAGGTATTTAATACAAATAAGTATCTATAGATGCCCATTAGAGTATTGTAAAGGCTAAAAGGGTATATGATTTACTTCGCCGATCCTATAATATTCTTGCGTTGTAATTTAGAAGCTTTATGGATCCAGAGACACGTTTATAAATGGAAGTTGAAGGCCTAAACGATATTATAGGCCTTAACGGCTTAGTGCTAACGTTATTGGTCTCTAAAGAGTACCAACGCCTAACGAGTAAATCTCCGCCCTCAATAAGTATTTAAAAACGTATTGCGGCGTATAGTAAAACTCTAAGAGATCTGAGAAGAGAATCGGCACACCGCCATATCAATAAAGCCTTTAACACCAGGAACGGCCCTATAATAATAAACGTATTTGTTTTACCGTTGTAAAGTGAAGTCCTCGTATAGCGTAAGCCAGGAAAATAAAAGGGCCCGTATAAAATATTAAATATCGCGAACTTCGAAATAGTTGTTAAAACTATTAATGGTTCTATATATTTTCGAACGACTTAAATTCAGCCTTATATTAGGGTTATTAACGATAAAAATCTTAGGTTAAGCGACCAACTTAATATGAACCTTATTTACTCATTATCGACAAGCTGATAAAACGCCGCCGACGCGAACAACCCCCGAAGACAAAAAATATTGAAAAGAAGGAATACACACCAAGTTAAATTTATAATATCATTTGGGTAAGTAGAAAATAAAATTATAATGAAGACTGGGCATTAAAGCTTCGAGTATAAAATATTATCATGATTTTTGGAAAACCCTTTAAAAAAAAGCAGAAAATTTGAAATTAACGGTTTACTAACTCGAAGTGTTATATAATTCGTATCTAAAACAAATTTTAACCTCTAAAACCTAAACGTTACAATCTTTAAGTAGAAGATTATCTATAAAGTCAAAGTCAAAACTACTAAGCGTCTGTAAAAAAACTCACGCCTAATCGCTTGAAAATACGGAGATAAAGTAAAAACTTGGATCCTTACGTAGTTACTAACGATTTGGAAGATTATTCAACGTTTGGTGGTCACTTTAATAGAAAGTTGTTTACTAAAAACAAAGGCAAGTTTATTCTTAATAACTGAAATATAATGTAAGCCTATATGTAATTAGTAACGAACTTATAACGGATCGTATTATTAGAATTGTTACAGTAATAACGTGCCATCTACCCTTTAAAAACGGTAATACGATATGTTAAACTAGTAAACAAACTAGGTAAAGCAAACGGTTATTAGTTTTTGACCCATTAGTCGTACTTGAAGTTATGGCTAAAGATAAAGTCTTTAACGTACGATTCATATTTATTGATAACGTAAGAAAGGGACTTTAGCGTGGTAGGTATGTAGATTAACGATACCTCTTTCGTCGGAACTACTGGCTTTATAGTATTGGAATAACAGGTGGTTAAGGACTTTAAGTTTTGGAATTATAGGTTAGTAAGGACGTTGATGAAGAATTGTTAATTTGATTTTAATAGATCATTAATCTGTATATTTAGTATTAGTACCGGTCTTAACTTTAGTTAAAAGGGTTAAGGTATCATTCTAATTATAATCCAGAAGATCAATGGAGCTAAGTCTTAAAGGTACTTAAAATAGCGTATTGAAAGTATCTATGTTGCCACTTTATGCTAGTTAAAAGCCTTTTACGGCCTTTTCATCGCGGTATAAATATAAAACTCGATAAATCAAAGATTTAACCGGTTAAACAAAAGACTCGAGTAACAAATTCGAAACTTAGACCGTGGAATAAATATAATTCTAATCTTTCTATCGAGGGCCAAGTTAATAATCTTTATGGATGAGTCTTTTTTAAATAATACCGACTTATCTTTATAGATAGACTTCTTGATAACCCTCATTAATGGTGATAGATAGGAAGACCAATTAAGTACTATCTGTTACTTAATTTATTAGACCTTCGTTAAATGTAAGACGATTATATGATATATGTTAGCTTTAAAGGTTTACGGTATAATAGCGGATTTGAAAGTAGGTATAAAATCATGGAAAACCCTTAAACTTATTACCAGGAAGTTAAATATTTCTTCTATTCCGATGGTAATTTGTACCGACTCGAAAAGCCTCTTCGAATACCTTTCGAAACTGGGAACTACTAGCGAAAAACGTCTGATAATCGATGTAATGGCACTCCGTAAAGCCTACAAAGGGAAGGTGATTAATTAATTCCAGTGGCTTAACGACAAAGATAATCACGCAAATGCAATAATAAAGATAGTACCAAATAAGGCCCTGAAAAGTTTTGTAAATAGTAATAGGCTAACCATATGAATCGAAGGCTACGTTTATAGGCCGCCCGGAAAGCCTAGATCACGTGACCACGGTTAGGGATGTGTTGAAAAATTAAAAGCCTGATAGGAAATTAACTATACGGACTTATTTAATTAATACGATTAAAGTGAAGAGTAGAGGCCAGTAAAGGTTTGTGGTGGAAGAACTTTTTGTGAGAGTTGATAAACTCGGACCTCGGAGTAACGAAGTAATTAAAGTAAAATGGGGTCAATTTGCATGTAATTGGGCGCAATTTTATATAGAAGTCAACTGGAATTGATAGGGGTTTGGTCAGTTAACGAAGAGTCAATTCAGTGGTAACCGGATAAAATTGGTCAGCTATACTGGCGTGCGCGTACAAACTAAAGAGCCGCCAGTATTAGAATAGTACTATATGTAGTAAAATAAGTTAACTTTACTTACAGTGATGTTAACCATACTGAAAGTTAAGTGTATTGTTTGTAAACTTACCGCATTAGGTGTAAGTTGAGTACAATACATTGCACTTTATACTAGGGTACAGGCCAAGCAATTGGACATAAAAATTACAGTGTATACCGGCTAACGGTCTGCCCAACCTAGAACAATACATCCACCACTTATATAATGAAATGCTACTGTTACTTCGACTACGATTCGAATTGACAACTTTGCAACGATCTAAGGCCCTACCAACATAATCCGTACAATCATTTAATATATTGTATAACCGTTTTTGGAACGTATTTACCACTTATTTTGTATGTCGGTTCCAGTAAAACGACTCGGTATAAATCGGTTACTAATTGTGTGTCTGTTTACATTATATCACGGCTATTAAAGGTAAACCTCCCTTTAGTTTTAACTAGCAAACTTGTTACCAAAACAACTATTCAACATGAATTAATCTTTTAAATTGTTGGCAATTACATTGATATTTAGGGTATACCTTTATCACCATATCATTGAAAAATTAAACGTGACTTTTTGTATGGTCTCTCTGTAGTTTTACCTTTAACCTCGTGGGTAATTCTCGACCTAAAAATCGTAACATTTAGGTTTTAAAGGTTCAAGTCGTGTTTTAACTCGAATCATACAACTCCTTGAGTTAGTAATCCATTAAATTCGATTTTATCGATTTTTCCAAGGTTTGTCAGAGGTTTTAATAACGTTTTATATCCGGAGCTTTATAGTTAAGTTTTAATTATTCTTCTCTTTTCTATTAACTTGAACAATGTTATAAATCCTGATCGATACATATACCCTATCTTTAACATTCTTCCTTTTTGGTAATCAGCCGTGCTAGAGATATTTAATTAAATTATAAATTACTAAAAAAGAGAGGTAGTATTAGCTTATTCGTTTAACTTAAAAATCTTCATCGCTATCATTAGTTATCGTAATATAAGGCTTAACTTCGATTATATAGAACGTTGCAAGACTGTTAACAATTTTAACAATTGCTACAAAGTTAACGATACTTAATATTTTTAATGGGCCATCCCATTTTCTTAGCTTTCGCTGCACAAGGACTTTACTTCATAACGGAAAAAAATGTATGTCGATTGTTGTGAGGTTGTTTCTAGTATTAAGGGTATTATTAACCCGACGTCTTGTCGATTCATTTTGTAATTCCTTTCAAGCTTTGCTATAAGTTACGGCACTCTTATGGATACTTACTAATGGTGGGAATTTATTCATTAAACATGAGTATGCTCCAAGAACCATAACGTTAACACTTGGCCGTCAAAACCTATAATATTATTCAGGTCCTTTACCGTCATTGAAGTAAGTACCTCATAATCCTCAAAGCTTCTAATACCCAACGTAAAAATATCGTACGTTTATTGAAGTAGTACGTGTTTATTTTCAATCTTTTCGATAGCCCAGTAGGCTTCAATATATACCTATTTACATTGGATCCCTGTTATTTTGGCGTGGGCCCAAAACTTCTGCGCCATAAAGTTGGTGTTGGTAATCCTAAACAACGATGTTAGATGGCCTTAAATATATATCAATTTACAACATTATTAACGTTTCCTACGTATTTTTCACCGACAGGAAATTTAGGAATTTAGCTTCGGATGAAAAAACGGTGGTATTCAAAACGTAAAGAAAAAGATTGTTATCGGAATGAAACATATTAATAAAGATCTTGTAATTAAAGTCCTTATTATATTTTATTATGAATCAAATTTTTGGGCGGTTTAGGTATACGTTTAGCGGTGATAGTATAGTTGTTTTATGGCTTATAGAGCAGAGTATTTCACGTTTTATACCCTATAGACCTTAGGACTTTATATAACCAATAAATGGTTAAATAATTGAAATTTTCATGCAGTTGATGTATTTCCAACTCCTTTAGATTTAAACTATTAACTCCAGGTTTTAAAAGTAAAACCATATGTATTTTTACTTAAAAATGTAAGAGAACTTGAATCTATTTCTAACCAATTCATTAGTATTGACATTGACATCAATATAGAGGGTCTTTATATCTTCTAAATAAATAAATAAAACGGTAAAGGATTTAATGATATAGCACTTAATCGATTCAATAATAGTTTGAATAATTATTATCTATAGTAGTAATAGTCATTTACCTTGGTCCAAGCCCATTTTAATTTTGCGAATATATTAACAATTAGTTCTCGTAATAGTAATGCTTTCCCTTTATAATACCACTTAATGCGAATGACCTCCAATTAAGTTCTTTATTGCCTTTATATATGATATGATACCTTAGAATGTATGATATGCTTAAGGATTACGAATATTAAAGGTATGTAATGGGTCAAGGGTTTATTCAGGGAAAAGGTAAGGGTTTTTTTTACCCAAACGGTATAGGAAGGCGTAGTCGATTAGTTATTGGGCCGCGTTAAAAATAATATTTTTATTTTATGTAATTTAACTTAGCGCATCATTATCGCCAATAGCCTTGTCACTCTCGAAATTTACAATTTAGTCTAAGGAATCTTTTCTGGAATCATTGGGGTATCAGGTGTAATATTATACTTGATTTCTCTAAAGTTTAACCAGAGGGTAATAATTTAACTAGTAACTAGATTTTTTATTAATCTCATACCTCTTACCATTATCACGAATAAAGATTTCATGGTTAGCAGGTCTGCTTGAGCTTTACCCTTGTTAGCGTTAGTATGGTAATGGCTTTCAGTCTAAAAGCCTTGGACCAGATTTTGAACGTTGAAGCTCTTCGTATTTACAATCGATACACTATATCATTATGAGGTTTTCTCTATTTATATCGCAAAAGTTATTAACTTGGAGGTATATATAAAACACATTCAGCGATCGTATTATTACGATCGTAAAAAAAGACAGTAATTAGCTTAAAAAAAACTTGGTAGGTGCTATTCAGAAGTTATAAAGAGTATTTAAATTCTTTCAAGCCCGTAACTGCTACCCTTATTTGCTTGACAAGCGTAGTTTCACTAACATGAACCTTTTCCATTGCTTATTGGTATAGTAGTAGCTCATTAAACATTTAATTGATAGTTTTTTTTAGTGTTTCGTACTGTTTTTTTCTGTTCATTATTCTTGGAACAATTATTGTTATTTACGTAGTCGAAGACTAATACGTGTAATATTACATAGAGTAAACGTCTTCTTTACACTAGTTTTTTTTACCGTTATAAATCTTGTAAAAGGTTTTTGCATTTATAAGGAAATCCAGGTATTAATTATTAGTGTAGCTTATAAGGATTTCAGGGAAAAGTAAGTAAAAACCAGAAGGAGTCACCTTTATTCACTGAAAAATGTCTAATTTTTCGCGTTAACGAAATTAAAAGGTTTCTCATCATACTTCTTTACTTCATTCAAAATCTTTACGAAGCTCTTAAAGAATTCATAATTAGGTTTAACTATTCTAAAAAGTTTAAAAGAAAGGTTACGATAATCATCCCAGTCGTCGATAATGTTTTCTATTAATTTAGGTTTCAAGCCTTCAGAGTCGCGATATTAAAGGTAATCGCTAGTTGTCTAACGTAAGTTAAAGTCTTGTAGTGGGATTGGTAATAAGCTCGCGTGTGTAGGCGTACCTACTGTGAGAATCTTTGCCTTAAGGGACTTGACAATTATGAGGAAAGAGTTAAAGGGCAAGGGGAACTTATTTATAGGGAAGGTTTTAAGGGATTTGAGGATTTTTCTCAATTAACCGGCTAACGCTAATGTCAATTACTCTTACCGTTTTAGCGGCCACCGTTTCATGCGTTTTACCACCGCTGAAAACGTATTCCGCACTATAACATAAAGTTGTTAGGCTGCCGAAAAAAATAACAGGTTTCTTGTCGTCAGTATATAAAGAATTAATTCCAGCTGAGAGGTTAAAAACTTGATTCAACTATAAATTAAAAGGAGGTACCTTAAAACATATATATAATCATTAAGGCTCATTAATGCTCATTTCTTTAACACGTGGATCTTAAGGATATTTCTCAACTAAAACCAACTTCGAAAAGGTTTCGATCAACTTAATAAAGTTTTTATTTAACATGTATAATCCTCTTTTTTAAAGTTCCACTTTTAACATAAACTTGAAACCTTTTCAATTTCTCTTTCATATAACAATGGTCCAATCCTCAAAACGTTTACAATATTTTTGAAAAATGCGGGCGCCGCGGTCTTAGTTTCAGTTGCTATTTCATTTCATAATATAATAACTGAAGAAACCGACCAAATGTATTTTAATGAAGTTTTTATCAACATGTATTCCTCAGACGTTTTCGTCGTAATCCTTAGAAATAGGGGATACGAGGGCTTTAATTTCCTTTAGTAGTTTTTAAGTAAGTTGTTTTTTTGGTGTTTGCATTGGTTTAAGACTTGGTATTTAGTGGCTTAACAATTCGAGGGCATAAAAACTTGACGATTTAGCGTGTAGCCATACAACGTAACTTTTTAAACTCGACTTGATATTTTTAGTATTTTTGCTTAAAGCAACGATCTTAACAATTCAATTGGCGTAGGGAAAGGGAAAAAAAGTAAAGTAGGAGTAAATTTCGGTGTCAAAAATAGAGTTCAGTATAAAGGGTATAGTCGAAGGTTATTTGTTATAAGAGGTTATTTGGTGGAATACTAAGTCGTTTTTACTGTATTAATACCCGTAATAGTTATAACTTAGCCGCTTACCAACTTCTTTATTTGAAACTTTTATCGGTTAATCTTGAATTTTTTCTTTAAAAAAGATTCGGTAAATATTCTTCAGTGTTTTTAATAATGATACCCTCGTTATCTTTAATGTTTTGTAAAAACTGATAAAGTATAGGATTCGTTTTAACTTACTGCTATAAAATCTAATACTGAAGTAAAGGCCATTTATAAAAGCTTTTCCTCTACCTTAGTCTTACCCAAAATAGAACAACCAGAAAGGTTTTTTCTTCTTTTACTCAGTAAACCCATACTTCACCTAATAAGTACTAATTAGTTTTGGTGGGGTTCAGACGTTGTAAATTTGTCAATTCGATTGTTTGAGGTAACATTAGTATTAAAATGATCGAGTGGTGGATGTATTGTTCTAGGTTTGGTAGATTGCTAGCCGGTTTGCACAGTACTTTGTATATCCAATTGCTTGGTCCGTACCCTAGTATGAAGATCGCGCCTACTGTGTTGACTGGCAGTCAATACAATAGACTCTAAAAACAATACACTCAACTAGCAGTTAATATAGTCAACTTTACTTACAGTAAAGTTTACTTACTACACTACAATTACTATTATTTCAAAACTTCTGGAATATCAAGTTTCATAACGTGGAAAGCGAAGATATATGTAATACAGTATTTGGTATAAAGTTAATTTAACCGTATTGAAAACTCATTCGGTTTATAATTTTCAAGAAAAGTTTAAACTTTATCGTTAATCTGAAACCATATGAAAGAAAAACGTTATTTATAAGAGGCTTTTCTATACGCTGTTTTGTAGCCATTATAACAGTATATGAGAATTTCTTCACATTGCGAATACGCTAGACAAAGTTTTTAACCTTTATACCCGTTTTTATAGTTAGAATCAATAAAAGTTAGACGGGTTATATAAAGTTGATGTGGTAATTATATATTAGAAAAAATGGTTTAATACCAATAGTAATAATATATTGAAAGCTTAACGCCAATTAATCATCAGATAATAAGCGGTTTCAATTGAATTAGTTGTAAATAACGAAAAAATGTAGGTATATCAAGACTTTTAAATCAATACGTTTGGTGTTATTCTCTGTTTGAGGGTAGAATGCGGTATTTTAGCGCTGTTCCATCCCTATTAGGTTGTAAAAGAGTTTTTAAAACATACCGGTTAAATCCGAACCTCGATTGCTAATAATAATGCAAATTAACCCGTAAAAACGCCAATAATAACTCAATACCCGTTTTAAATCGATATTAATAGTATTTATTACCTTTAGGGAAGTAGTTTTACTTGAACGGTCCGTAATAATCATCAGGTAATATAGGTTACCAGCTTGTTTCTAATGGAGATAAACTCTTAAGTTAACTGAAAACTTGATCTAAAACCGTTTGGAAACTCGTAATAGTTTTAAAAGTCTATATAAATAATATTTCTGATAAGTTATACGCCTAAAAAATTTAAAATTCCGATAAAAAAGCTGGACCGTAGGATGTAATCCGGGCCAAAAGTAAGTTTTAAATCAAATGACGATGATGATATTATGGCAAGGGTAACGAGTAAAAAAATAAATCGTGAAAAACTTGAATTAACGTGGTTATCAACATCTCATAAGCATATCCATAAATATGGTTGCGAAATCATAAAATACAGTCATCGCTAAATAAATATATTCCGAAATAGAAATTTTAAAGTATTTGGTCGTTGTTAATACAAATATTGATGAAAAATTTCCGGTCGTTTCTAAGTATCAAGAAAACAAAATGTGGTTGAATAATATTCTGGGTAATAATAGTGTTCCAATTACTTGAAAAGTTAATATTAGCAAGGATTTCGTAACCTTTCAGAATCGAATTGCTGACGACAGTTAATTAGGGGACGTGTATATACGAAAGACGTTGAAAATGAACTTCTTCGAGGTGTAAAAGTTATAGTTTGCAGGATAAGAGAAGAAGATTGAAAAAACGTTTAAAAATATCCTAATCCTGCCAAAATAATGCATCGGATCGTACGTAGTTAAATTTTTTATTATGAACTAATTTAAAGCGGAACCTGGAAAGTCTTCTGATTAATGAAACTATCATTTAGAAAGTTCTTGAGTGGTTATTAGGTATTCCAAATTATTATAATTTGTAAAAGTAGTAAATAAACGCGTAATATTTTAGAGTTTTACGTTTCAAACTTCGAAAAACTTTATAATCCCAGTAACTACTTATCTTCAATTTTTTAATTACATTCAGTAAACCGTAAATGAAGAACATAATACTTTAATAGACGTAAAGTACTTTAATTGTCCCGTTAAAGTAAATAGACTTCTAAGGCCCAACCAAAAGAGTCGACTTCTAAAAGGTTTATGTATCAAGGTTCTATTAAACGAAAACGAATTCTAAAATAAAATAAAACTTAATACATTCAGAAAAAGCTTTTTCTTCAGATACCTAACGAAAAATAACGCTTTTTTTGGTTGACCAAATCAGGGATTAACGATTACAAATTAAATTGAAAAAAATTATTAATAAAACTTGATAAAACTAGGAGAACCCTGCATTCGTAATATCAACGTAAAGGCTACCCACTCCAGGATAATGCATAGCTTCTCCGAGGTTCTACATATTTGGACTTCTACTTCTATAACAGAGCTAAACTATTTAGTGTTTCAAACGCTGTATTAACATTTCAATATATCGATATTTAAGCTCGCGACACTTGAAACGATTGATACTTGTTTAACTTTAAAGTTATCATTCTTCAAAGTTTTATTTAAATATACTATACTTTAGTCGAAGTGAATGAATTGGAAAATATTTGAAAAAAACCATTAATGAATTCTTAATATATCGTTAAAAGGTAGCCCGTATATCAAGAAATCAGAAAGCAGTAATGAACTACTCAAAGAGTTTTCAACGTATACGGAATATGGTCTTCAACTTACTACCCTCCTTTATAAGGAGTTTGTAAAAAAAAAAGTGGTTTTAATATCAACTTTTGTAAATGATTCAATTCTTAAAATATTAAAAACTTTTTTTTAATTAGTAAAAAAAGAATAACTATCGGTTTTTATAATTATGGTAAGTTTACGATAATCCATATAAAAATATAGTTCTTCTTTGGGCTTTTGGGAAAAAAGTATAGGGATACTCGCTAGAAAGCTACCCACGCAAATAAAGTCTTAGTTTAATAACTCGGTTAACGTTTTTTGTAAAATTAGGCGCTTCTTTCGTAATATACTGTATAACGGACCCTCAAGGAATTTTAAAGGTTAGTTTTACTTTTGGTTTTTAAGAAAGATTTTGTAATCTCCTTCGAAACAGTAAAGTAGCAGTGTATCCTCTAGAACGTTATTAAATGAAGGCGTGAATTCTTTAAAAAATACTATGGTTTTATTGTTAACGAAAACAATTAGCTTTAAAAATAACATTTTATCAATATTTTTTAAGGGAAACGGTGATTAGCTATATAATAACGTTTTAGTACTTTCGGGATTTATGAAATATGATATGAAAGGTGATGGCGCTAATACCCTTGAGTTTTTTTTACGCCAGTGTAAAGCCTCATTCTCATACTCGGTAATATTCACTCTATCCAAAGATAATACACACTTTGGAACGGCGTAAATGAACTATTCCTATTTCATTCAAGATTTACCAAAATTAATGTATTTTAAGAGTGGGTAATAACTTGAATCCAAATTCGATATCAGTATCTATCGAAATCAACATTAAACTAACTTATGACAAAAATTAACCGTAAACCGATTTTGAATAAGTAATGAGTAATTTCGTAAAATCCTCGGGGTGGAATATAAATACTCTGTAACTTTCATCGGCGGGTAAACTATCATCTTATAATTCTATGATATTTATAACCTATATTTACTAAAACGTTAAAAATTATGGAGCATTATAAAGTCAATTTATTATTCTCAGAAGGTTATTTAAAAGTTGAAAATAAGTTTCTAAGTTGAATTTAAGTTCTTTTAAGTTCTATAAGCGATTATATAAAACAATTAGACTTTAGGTTTTTCAAAGTCAATAAAATCGTCGTCAAAGAAAAATTAAATACATATATTGACTATAATATTGTAATTATATAGGAGTTGCATGGGATCTAATAAATAGGTAAAAATATAATAAATATCCACGCCGCATCCTAAATACAAACTAAAATTTTTACGACAAGAAAATTCTAAGTAGTTAACCCAGGTAACACTTTGTTTAGTACCGAGTCAAAAAAAGATTGGGTTGGTTATAATGATATCTCCTTAGCTATACTGAACTAGTGCATCGCCGTTGTCAATCATGCGACAAATAATACCATCGATATCAGCAATGTTAATATAATTAACGTTACCGTATTGAATACATAAGTTATAAAGTCAATCATCGATAATGAAACGAAAACAGCCTATTTATTATAATTTATAAATATGTTTTAGGGAAATAATACTTTAAGTGATATATCATCAATAACAATTTTTTAAATAAAAAAGTTGATAGTTGATCTCCAGACTATACCGCCAGCCTTCATAAGTAAAGTTTCTCAAACGTTGAAAAAACGTAAAACTATTAACGAATTTTAAATTTAAAATCTTAAAACCGGGCGAAAACTATTTTTATTACATTTAGATAGTAATGATACGGGTAATATCTTGTTATGAATGCGTTAGATATTGTAATAGTAGTCAATTTCGGTACATTCAAGTTACCTGTACTTACAGTTAGTTGATTGTACTAACTGAAAATTGACTGTAGTTTGTGGGATTTTACTGAATTGACTGTAAGTCAAGTGAAGTAGGTGCTCACTTCAAAGCGGGGCACGGCTTAAATCAGTTGGCTATACAAATTAGTATACAGACCAGCAAGTGGTCTACCAAACTTAGAACTTACAACTCATCAACCAATTTCAATACAACACTTGTTACTTCAACTACAGTAATTAAAATCGACTACATTGCAATGATTAAGGCCTACCAATACTAATTAGTACTTACTAGGTTGAGCAAATATAAACTAAGTAAAAGAAAAGGCTATTTTCCAATTACGCTTTTCAATTACGCTGGATAAAGGGAATATTCTTGCGAAAGGTTCCCTTTTACTGCGTTTTCTGTTTACAGATACCAAAAAGGAAGACTTTCCAAGTGCTTTTATTGTTTATAGGTAGTTAAAAAGTAACGACGGTATCGATATCACTAAAAATACTAAGAAATATCGAGTGGAACAGTTTTAAAGACAAGCGCTGAGATTAACCGCCTAAAAGTCTAAAAAATCATCAAGTTGTAAAATTTTTAAACAGCTAGGTCAATACTATTATAGCTACTACGATTTCAGGCACTACTACTACAAATTTTAAATCGCAAAAATGACCAAGTACTACAATCTTCAACTATAAACACTAACTTTGACGGTAAATAACCTCTAACCTACCCTCCTATATCAAATAATTTCCCCTATACTACTTCACATTAATCGTCAAAATAGCTACCGAAAACGCCAAGATTGACATCATTAAAGATCCTATTAAGATGAAAGCAATTGAAAGCTTAGGGACTACATTTGTTAAGAATTTAGATAATAATTTATGTTTTACGAACGCCGAAAAAGATTTTACCTCCAGATACTCAACCAATTACGCTGGGCGTTTCCTCGTTCACGTTAATTACAATAACCAAGGTCTTCGATACAAAAACTCTATACGATTACACCCAGATTTTCAGGGACTAAAGCCTAGATAGATGGAAGAAGATAAATAAACTAGTGTAGTTTAAGCTAAGGGGTAAAATACACAATCGAAAATTCGCTCTACCTTTAAAACTTGATAAAAAAGAAGCCAGTCTTACAAAAGTATTATATAGATACGCCTTCGATAAGGACCTTTAATAGATATAGAAAGATAAGAGCAAAGGTATCGCTAATGACAGTATTCTTTAACAACTTCAAACGCATTCTTACGGTTACTTCTAAACCTAAATAAGTTATTTAAACCCTGTTACCTGAAATAAAGGAGCTAATATTACTAACCATAAATAATCAATTTACTTATGCGTCGCAAACCCACAAGTCTACCAATTAATTAAGAAAAACCTCGATATACCCCTTGATAACAAGAGTAATTTCACTAAATACGCGAAAACCCTCAACTTATTTTCCCCTATGCCCCTTCATACGTCAAATTTTAGCAGGAAACTTAAAAATAAAACGGCTTCACACGCGAGTATATTATAAATACGATCACTAACCCCCCCCCCCCCTCGCTAACTTTAACTACAGGTAATTATCTTACTAATTAATATCTTTCCCAACACCAGTCGAGGGATCCAAATAGTCCTCATAATAAGTGCATCACTTTTCCTCCTAGAGATATCCCTATAGTGAATACAAACTATACGGCAATTACTATATTTATTGAAATCTAAGGAGAAGAATAAAAGTATATCAGTAAGTCACATAACCTCTTCGAAGTTAAATTGTATCCATTCTTTAATACATAACGTCATATAAGAGTTTAATTTCCAAGATGTTACTCGTTGTTTCACAATATTCTCACTGGCTAAACCTAGAGTTATTACCTTCGGTACTTGAAGAATTACTCTTATTTACTAAAGATCTACGATGGTCTTAAAATTTACTTCGAATATGATATCAATCTCGCCTAATAGCACACAAACTGAAATATTATTAAGTGGTCCTATATATTAGATTATGAAAAAGAATTGGAAAATGAAATGGATGTCGTTAACTAAATCATTAAGAAGCGGATACTTTATGAATGAATACTACGGAATATGTGAGTTAACGATAGTAAATTATATTAATAAATCCGGAAAGTTATTTTGTGTTATTAAAAGTTCGAATACGCCTTTTAATACTTTAACGCTACTTGTAAATGATTTTTTGACTAGTTACAATCCTCGCTTACAACCGTAATAATATGGGTCCCGAACTTGATTGATACATACCCTTAAACTTCAAAGTTTAACGACAACGGAAAGAGTCCTTCTATATGTATTACATCGACCGAAAATATTGAAGTCCTAGCTAATATAGTTAACGGAAAACCCGGACCTACGGACGTAATCACCAAGCCATGTATGGGAAAGAATGTTCCTTTTCTTTAAAATCTTCAAGTCAGCAACATAAATTCACTTCAAACACCAAGAGATATTGGATTTACAAAAAACAAAGCAACTATTCAATGCGCTACACTATTACCAAACATAAATCGAAATACGTGATATATCACATAAAATGCCACATCATCTTCCATTGGGAATACGTTTAACTCGTTGCAGATTTAAAAGAAAAAGGGGTTCAAAAGTAGGAAAATAAACCCAAAACTATCGATTAGTACGACGATACTAAAACCGGTTGAGAAACACCGTAATAATTCGCCGACCACACCCTTTTATATTGCCTAACAGGTATAGACTCCTATCTCTATCATAATGATAAATACCCTAGCCCTATATACCTATTTACCGTTTGTGACAATTACGCAAAACATGTCTTTTTAAAATATGATACCAAATACTATGGAAATACGGTACTCAATAGGAGGCTATTCGCAATACATGGTATTATAAAGATATAATAATACTGTTACAAGTTTTAACTAAACTGATGCCGTTAAAGCTTAAATAAGTTTTAACTTTTAAAAAAAGCTTTTTTCATTATGATAGAAGACTATTATTACCGTTGTTAATCTTGTTGTTTTCTATGTCTTGAAATCCCATACTCCTTTCCTTTTTTACCTCAAAAATAAAAAAAAAACCTCGATATTAACGTTAATGTTTAGATTGATAAACTGGTTAAGATTAAAAGCGGTCAAATGTTCCCACTAATTCTTCAATAGTGACACCTTTAATTCAAATTTCAAAGGCGAAAGGCAATGGCATCAAATATAACGAAGTTCAAACCTCGTTAACCATATCGCCAGTTTAACCACCCATAAACTAACAGGTAATAAAAGTTCTTAAAAGAAATTAGCTACGAAAATGTAAATTTACAAATGTTAAAAGCAATTGAACGGCTTCACTTTCACTGTTAAATAAATTTTCAACTCCCCTAAAATTCAAATTCACGTTAAAAAAGTCAAAACTTTAGGTTTAAGGTTTTTGTAACCGTATTTTACCTGGATAACAAGCCAGTACTTCACGTTATTAACTCTATCACGACGTTTCACGGTATTAGATTCTTCAAAATCATTACAGCGAAGAAAAAATAGGACTCACTATGTACTTTATAAGTTAATACGTACATAAGACCCTCTAACGTACTAGTTCACAATACCGACACCAACTTGGCTGCGGTAAAGTTTCATGTTAATGTCAAGTTGATGGGAATTCAATACAAACAGATTTTCATTAAATCCTATTGGGGTATTAGTAAAGTCAAAAAAGCTTACGAATTCCTGAAAAGGGCCTAAAATATGCTTACCCTAGAAATTAGGCGTCTTACTAGTTAAAAGACACGTTTTTAATTAACTATAAAAGTTTTCAATAATATAATTAGCCCAAACGGTCTTATAACGACTTTGCTAATATTTAAAGCTTTCCTACGTATAACAAATGAATTACTATCATCGCCAAACACCAAAAAACGTGCTATAACATACAATAAAACCCTAAAGGAACTAATAAGAGAATTGAAACGCCGCTAAATCAACAACACCCTTAAAACTAGGAACAAATTATTAACAAAAAATATACTATCCTTGCCTGTTGAAAATGAAGTCCTTACGTAATAAAATACACGAAAATAGGATGAATGTTACAAGATATTAAATATTACTAACCCAAATGTAATAGTTAAAACCTATAACAACTCTATCACTTTCCGCACCACATAGCTTAAACCGTACAAAAAATCCCTAAGCTTAATGAAAACCCCTACGTCGAAAACCTTTAATCCGAACGAATTAACTAATATAATTCTTCTGAAGCAATTGTTTGAAAAACGATAAAACGTCGACGCCATAGAGAACCATCAAAGAGGAGGATATAAACTAAAAAGGAGGATGGCGATAAAGCTTACAGGCCTTGTAAGGTATACAAAACAGTGTGGGTATTTTAAAAGGAAAATTATAAGGAAGAACTTACCCTCAAGTTATATATTAAAGAAATTATAAACCTACCAGGCGGATCTTTGGAGGAAAACGACTAGGTCAAGATGAACATACTTTTTATACGAGGGATTGTTCAACTTATACCGTCAACGCAATTTAAAACCAAAATGTTATAGTGTTGAAGTTGAGGATAATTTACGAAATCAAGGGCAAAACTACGGACCGACCGTACAAAAAGTCATGGGTAATCGCTTAAGGATATGGTAATAGAGGTAAGGACTAAATATTAATCCAATCGCCTATGATTCAAATGATCAATTAATGTTGAATCTTTGCAACTATTGTCAGTTTAACCATTAGCGTAAGTAGTAAATTGGAATTTTTTGTTCGTGGCATAACGGAAACGTATGCGAAATTTTGCACAAATCTTCAACGGATAGTAATATGAAAATTACCGAAGAATTAATGGATAAGTTTCTGGTTTACATGATAATACATTAAATTAAACCTTTGTATTAGCTATTCAGGATAGGTATTAATTGGTTCTTCATATACCAAAGGCACTTTGAAAGTAGGCTAGGCATTAAGACTTTAACTTTGGACGCATATTTGTTCATTAAGTAGGAAAAGAACTTCAGTATCGTGAGTATACAAACTAAATATACCATTTTCATCGGAAATACTCGATTTATAACGGAGAAATAACGTGCTATCGAAAAGTCAAACCTTTAAGATTATAGACTGATTAAAACATTGGGTAAGGAAATATAATTTGACTTCAATGGATTGTCAATACGTTTCTATAAAATTAGGTTAAACAATGATATACGTGGTATATATATTAGCCTACACCAAAAAGAGCAAGCTACGAGCCTGAAGACGATTAAGAAAACCGACAAGGTAAAATTATAATAATACCTGGAGAAAAGAGTCTGTGCGGCCTATATTACGACGTTATACCAACCGGAAGTATCGTACAACATATCGATTGCGATATAAGTACAAAATCTAGAAATCTAATGCTTTGACAAGTTAAATAAAAATATTAAGTGGCAAATAAACAATTAAAAAAAGGCATTCATATAATTCCAGTAAATTTAATGATAGCGAAAAAATAATATTTATAAATAACTCCGTTACAAATGATATTAATTTCATATCAAAAATTGTATTTCATATAATACTATTTAAAAAATAATCTCATGGGCAATATACGATTACCAGAAACCTCGTATACTAAATATCCATTAAATGCAAGCGTATAATACAAAACGTACTAACTTTGAAAGTTTATGATATAATAGGAAGCTTTAATATTAGTATGTTAATTAATGGCACGTTGAAGATTATTACCAAATAACTGAAACTGTCTCCAATACCTGTGGTTATATATATGGATTCTTGGAGCCTTGATAAGTACATATCAAAGCTAGGAATAACTAATGAAAAAGGTTTAATAATATATGTCATAGCTTTAATAAAGGTAAAAGAAGCCTGGAAAATCAATAAGTTCTGGTGGTTTAACAGTAAAGATAACTTCGCTAAAGTTATACGAAAAGCCACTTCCAATAACTCCCTAGAAATGTTTGTAGACAGTAATACTGTTGGTAGGCCTTTATCGTTACAAAGTAGTCGATTCGAATCACTGTGGTCGAAGTAACTGGTGCTGCATTGATATTGGATCGTTGATGGTTCTAAGTTTGGCAGATCGCTAGCTAGTCTGCATACTAATTTGTATGACCATATGTTTTGCCTTGTGTCCCACTTTAAAGTGGGTACATACTGCACTGCACTTGCAGTGCAGTCCCAAAAACTACATTCAATTTTCAGTACTTACAATCAACTTTACTGCAAACAAAGTTGACTTGACTGTACTGCATTTGACTACTATCCCAACAAATACACTAACTGTACGAATCGAGGGCAAAGTAGACTACCCGGTACGTAACGTTGAAGAATAGGGATGCCTTGGCAAATTGTAAGACGGCCAAATTAGTGATTGCAATGGTAGTAATGATATTACGTGGAATTACTGGCAGAAGGTGCGTAATTAATGGAATGCGTAATACGTGAGGGCCTATAGCAGAAGATTTGTGCACGGAAGTTGAAGAATAGAGAACTTGGAGATTTGAGATAAACAGCCTTAATTAATGTTAGTTTTAGTACAAATTGACTGGAATTAATAGGGTTCTGGCGTGTAGATTGAAGAAGAATTTCAGGAGTTGCCACCAATTTGTAGCTAATTATGCTAGCGTGTATGCATAAAACAAAACGCCGCTAGTGTTGAAATAGCAGTCGATTGAAGTATAGTTAATTCAATTATACTTGCAATTAGTCAATTGTACTAACTGTAAATTGACTGTAGTTTGTTAGATTTGATTGTATTAACTGTAAGTTAAGTGCAGTAGGAACCTACTTCAAAATAAGGCACGGGCCAAAGCAGTTGGCCATACAAATTAGTGTGCAAACCGACTAGCGGTTTGCCAAACTAAGAACTTACAACTCATCAACCAATTTCAATGCAGCACCAGTTACTTCGACCATAACGATTTGAATCGACTACGTTGCAACGATGAACGCCTGCCAACATTAGGGTTATTATTACCGCCGTTGTTACTACGAACGTAATAACTTTTAATAACGGTTTTTGTAAGTCTTTTCGATTATTGACAATGATGTATACGTGATTCTTTCTCATATAAATAAATTTTAATCTTTACGTGATTTGCATAATATTAAAGCATTTTATATGAGAAATAGTAACTTAATACCAGAAAATTTAATTCGTTAGTTCAAGGATTTACGTTTGATTCGTTAGCGTTTAACGTTATCAGGTAAGACGTTAAAGTTGTAGTTGAAATCGAAGGAGTTTGGGTTGTCGTTATCGTTAGATAAATCGACGCGGTCACCGAAGAGGAGTTATGCGATAATTATATTGTTCGTAGGTAACGTAAAAGCGGAACCACTTTAGAGGAGGGGTTTTTTCTAAGGAATTAAGCGTACCGGCAACTTCAAATTGTCGGATTATATTTATTAACGAGGATAATACGTCGGCGTTATGTTGTTTTATACATAACACCTATTCGCGAATGACTTAGTCCTGTTAAACAAGTTTTGCATATAAAGTCTCAATAAATAGTTTGTATGAAGTAATTAAGTAGTAGTATTACGTATTTAAGACGCTTTAAATCTGGTTCCTTACGCGTGTGTAGAAGAACAGCTCCAAAACTAAAAGGTCTAAATTTGTGAAGTTGTACAATACAACCTTGGAATATAACAACTTGTGAATAGTTAAAATACCGTCGGAAATTAATATTGAGGACTATATATAAAGGGAATGCACCAAAGCTGTCACTTAAAACATTCGAAAATTGTTTGGGAATCCTTGATAAAAAAAGAAGTAGAAACTCTTACAAAGAAGTTGTTATAGAGCTATACAAAAGAGGGTGGCCTAGTTCTATAACAGGTAATGGCATTCTTCTAAGCGGCTCCAAAACATCGTAGGAGCATAGCAACTACCATGACTAAATCTCTAGTAACCACTAGCACGAGCACCAGTCTGCGATATGAAGTCATGCGATGTATCTTTTTTAGCGCGATTTGGCAATTCTTAACGTTTTCGTTCGTGGTAATGATTTTAATAATTAACGATTTTATAATATGAAAAGAGGGGGGGAGAATTTATACAAAAGGAAAGACTTAGTGTTAAGGGTAAATTTTGATAAAAAAAATAGGGCCGAAGGTTATTTTCTGTTGTTGTTTGTGGTTGAAAGCTGTAAGCCATGAGATTTGGTTGTTTTTGCAATAGTAATATCCGCAATAGTACTGATCTAGCCGTTTGCCAACTTGACTTGCTTTAAAACTTTTGACGGTTAATATCAATGTTTGTCTTTCACAAGGATTCGTAAAAAATTCTTGGTGATTTTAAGTAGCGATGCTATCGTTACCTTTAAATTGCCGTTTTGGAATATTTTAATACAAAAGTATTTTTTATTTATTATCGTTCTAAACTAACACCATTCGTTAAAACCTTTCGCAAAAGATTTTCTTTTACCTTAGTTTTACCCATAACAACACTGAACAATGGCCTCCTTTTTAACCTAAGAAATGTGTGTTTAACTAATAAGTACTAATCAGTATTATTAAGAATTGCCTGATAGGCTTTTAGACGTTGTAACGTTATCTATTTGAATCGTGGTCGAATTAACAGTAGTATTATGTAATCAAGTGATGGATGTATTATTCTAGGTTTGATAAATAGATAGCTGGTTTAAACACAAATTTGTAAGGTTAATTGATTGGTTCATTCCTTAGTGTGAAGTGAGCGCATATTGTACTTGACTTTACAGTAGATCCACAAAACATTACATTCAACTTGCACTTCATTTAGTCAACTTACTTAACAGTAAAGTTGACTGACTGCACTACAATTACTAATGTTCCAAAAAAAAACCTGTATTTCACTTTGTTAACTTTATAATACTGTTCATAGTATTAAATTTCTTAGAACTATTACAGCGAAAATAATACGGTAAGTATTACGTCTTTAGTGGATTGATATGTACTTAGGACCCTTAAATATATGAGGTTACAATTCAGTTACCAATTTTATTATAATGAATTTGAAAATTAACCTTAAGTTAATGAGGATTCAACGTTAATAAATCCCCGTTAAGGTTTATTAGAATATAGATAAGGTCGAAAAGACTTGCGAACTTTTTCAAACGACCTACAATATATTTACACTATAAATCAGCAGTTTTATAAATTTAATGGCAAAGCTGTAAATGATAGTAAAAGGTCTTAATAATATTATCGTTGCTAATGGTTTTTTACCAATGTTTTTATTATTTACAGCGTTACCGAGTATGATAACTTCATTTTCACTATCGTCAAATACCAACAAATGAGCTGCGATATATAGTAAAGCTTTAAACAAAATTGAAGAAATCGGTATGGCGTTAAATTCACAATACCCTTAATAGTAAAAATGGACTATCAATAATAAACGTATTTTCTTTACCTTTATAAATTGAAGTATTCATATAGAGAGAGGTAGGTAAATGAGATGCATCTTATAAGATATTAAATATCGTTAAACCAGATGTAACAGTTGAAACTATTAACGGTCCTATTATATTTTGCATTACGAAATTTAAATCGTAGAAAAGATTCCTTAAATTTCATAAGAACTTTTAAGCCGAAAATTGTCAAGTAAAACAACTTAACTAATATAACCCTTACGAGCCGATAATTAATAATCAGATAGAATATTAACGGCGTGAAATATCACCTAGGAGAATGATATACATTGAAGAAGAGGACGGAGATAAGGACTACAAGCCTGAAAAAGTATATATAATTGATCAGGTATCTTAAAAAAAATTCGGAAAAAGACTAAGTCTTAAAGTTAGAAGCTGAAGACATTATAAATACGCAGGGCAAGCTTTTTAACTAAAGCAAACGAATCGGAATTGAAGGTCTCTTGATACAAGAAGTTATTTAACTTCAATCGTTAACGTAATTTAAAATGTAAAATGTTGCGATTTTGAAGTCGAGAATAATTTAATTCTCAAAGTTAAATGAAAGATTATGAACCGGCCGTACAAAAGATTAAGGTTAATTGTTTAGAGATACAGTGATAAAGATCAAGATTAAATCTTTATTTCATCGTTTATAACTTCAAATTGTTTGAATAGTAGTTAAATGCAGTACAGTCAAGTCAACTTTACTTACAGTAAAGTTGATTATACGTACTGCAAATTAATTGTAATTTGTGGCATTTGAATGAACTGCACTGCAAGTGTAGTGCATTAGGTTTCTACTTCAAAGTGGGGCACAAGCCAAAGCGTTTGGTCATACAAATTGGTGTGCAGGCTGGCCAGCGGTCTATCAAACTTAGAACTTACAACTAAGACTTTCCAACATTAATGCAGCACCAGTTACTTAGACTACAGTGATTCGAATCGACTTCCTTGCAACGATAACTTCCTGACATCACAAAGATTAATTGATGTTTAGTTGTTATAATTTTTAGCAGTTTAACTATTGGTGTAAGCGGCAAGTTCAACCTTAATTTCCATAATATTAAGTGAATATATATGTTGTTTACGACGAATTTTTTGCGGACTATATCATTAAAATTTTCAAAGGTGTAATAGGATAAATTTCCCATCTGAACGGTAATACGATACACTTAATATCTTGATAGATTAATCAAAAAAACATTTATTAGTTTTTAATGTACCAACTGTAGTTTGAAAAGAAATGAGGTATAAAATTAATAATGTTTGACTCATATCTATTAATTACGTAAACAGAAGATTTCGATTTCGTTAGAATATAAATTGACTATATATTGTTTCTGGAAACGTTAAGTTTATAGTATCGAAATAGCGTATTATCAAAATTTAGGCGTTTAAATAAAGAAGCCGATTAAAAAGTTAGTTATACGTATATAATTTAACTTTATCGAATCGTCAATACGTATCTATAATATTAATGATACCTATGGCATATACTTGAGTTTACTTCATAAAAGGTAAGTTACGAATTTCGCAAAGATTAGTGGAATAGATGAGGTAAAATTATAACGATACATCAACTAAACGGCTTGAATAACTTATATATCCATATAATATTAACCGAAAGTATCGTATAATCTATCGATTACGATATAAATTAAAAATTCACCGGCTGAGAATTTCAATAAATTCAACGAACGTCGATAGCCGCAAATGGATTGTTCATATGAAGGTATTAACATAATATTAGCAAATTTGATTACAACGCAGTCAATGATTTTTGCGCATGGCTTTTTTTTCGAATAATTCTATATTTACGCTGTAAATCGTATTTCTTATAATGTTCGTTAACTACAACATATTTAATAAATACTATATAATCACTCACAACTTTGTATATGAAACATACATCATATATGAACGTATAATCCAAAAAGCATTAAAATCGAAGACTTATAGCATAATAGTAAACTTTCATATCGTTATAATAATTCATCGCACGATAAAAATATAATTTAATACTTATAATTACCTTATATATTTATAATACTATATATAAATTTCCAAGATTCTATAATTGTTTATTCAAAGTAGATAAAATTAATGAAAATATGTTTAAAAATATATTTGATAAGTTGAAAAGTGGTATAAGAAACCCGAAGAATCGAAAAGTTCCAGTAAATCAACGGTAAAAATTACTTCATTAATGTTGTAACAAAGTTCATACCTAATAACGCCTTAAAAGGGTTTATGGAAAACAATATGGACTATATAAATTACAGGCTACGTAAATCACCAGGTACGTAAAGTGAAGGAAACAGGATACCATATCAAATTGGAAGATTACCAGGATAACGGTTACAATAATGGTGTATAGGAAAAGCATATTTGAATCTGCTGGTAAAAGGTGCGTAATTGGTAGCATATAAATACGTAATATATATAAGCTTGTGGCGGAAGACTTATATCAAGAAACTGAAGAAGTCAGAACTCGAGATTGTAGGGAAAAGGGCCGTAATTGGAGTTAATTTAGGTATAAAATTCATTGGAATTAACCGGGGTTTAGCGTGAGGATTAAGGAGGGTGTTTGGAACTTACTATAAATTAGTGGTTGACCACACTAACGTACGCAAACACAAAACAAAAAGTCTTTAGTTTCAAGACATAAGTAAATTACAATACAATTAAGTCAACTATACTAATGGTCGGTTGATTTTACTGACTACAAGTTGACTGAATAGTTTATAAAATTCATTTTACTAACTAAAATTCAAACACAGTAGGTTTCCACTTCAAACTAGGGCACAGGCCAAACCATTGGCCATAAAATTAGTGTGCAAACCGGCTATTGGTCTGCCAAACTTGGAAGTAACATAGAAATAATTTCAATTGAACACTAGTTACTTTCACCAAAGATTCGAATCGACTAAATTATACGGTAAAGATCTTCCAACACACTCAATATTTATCAATATTCTTACTGGTTTAACTAAAAAACACTACTTTTATCGTCTCATGAATTACTTATTATTTCGGGAAATTTAGAAGAATCCTCAAAGTTACTACGAATACAATATTTACTCCGCCACATACTGTAAAAGGGAAATATATAATCAATTGTTCATCAATATTGGACCACAAAGAACAGTCCAAAAATAAAATAAACCTCTTTTATAAAATATTGAACGAATTAATATTTTACTAACTCATGATATAAAATACAGAAATTCATGAAACATACCACACCACAAATTCATTTCAGATATCACGGAGTATAAAAGTGTAAATACACCTTATAATACCCAAACGCCATCTATGAAAGCCTTTTTAACTAGTTACATTCATCGTTTAAGACTATAATAGCATGTGTACTTAACTAAGCTAATATATACCCTTAAACTTATAACTTTAACAACAATGATCAAAACCCTCTACTTTCGTGTTACATTGATCGTAAATATGGAAAGTCTCAATAATTTGATTAACAAAAGATCCTAAATTAGGGATATATCATCACGGTTCTTTTTCACCTAATATATATATATATATATATATATCAAAAATTCACCATCGCAACGAAAAAAAATTCTAATCAATCATATATTAATTGATTATTTTAACAAAGTTTCTCTATGGTAATATACAGCATTATGTAAGTTGAATCCAAAAGCAAGATCGTAGTGATTAAAGTTACCATTTTAAGTGTTTTTTTGCATTTTATTATAATGCGGGTATGGAATTAATGTAAGAAGTTTCAGAATAATCTGCGACATAGTACTGTATTGGAATTTTAGAAAGTAATTCTTCGTTTAGGTTCACCTGTTTATTAAGAAAAGAATAAGCAGTGGTTATTATAAGTTTTCTATCAAAGCATTTCCAGAAAACCTGTTGAACAACTGAGATGAACTTGGAGTTTTTATCCGAAAAATTTCACGAAAACAAGGTGAATTATTTAACAAAAACTATGTTGTAAAAAGAATTTTATTTTCTAAATATTTATATTATGTACCTAAAAATCATGTTATTGAAGTAAGACATATAATGAGTACGATAGAAATGATATCCTCATTACAACCAAATCCTATAGTATTTCACGTAATGAAATCAACGGTAAAGAAACCATTCAATATATTCACAAAGTAAATACTTATAAGTTTTTTAACAACTTGAATTAGGCGATGTTCACGTAAATTTTTTTAACTTTAAACTTATATCAATTTTCATTTCTAATCGTTACTCTTATAAAATTCGGAAAGTTACGTTTTAAGCGAACATTTGGACTAGTTAGAGTAACTATCACACGTTAAAGGCTAAGATAACCAAGATTGTCGTAATAATTTACCACAAAGTCTTAAATTTGAGCTTGAAAAATTACCAATCTTTTTTTGCCAGTTGAATCTTCATTTTGAAGTAGTTTATTTACGAGGAAAAATATGTTCACGGGTTTAAATACGTTGATGAAGTCCTTTTTATTGGTCAAATCATACAAAATAGTTCTCCAAATTAAATAGTTTTCATATCAGACCAAAATATTTTAATTGAAATAATGATGAATTAATGCATTTACAAAGGAAAAGTTAATAATATTGTTATTATGATTTCTAAAAAATAATAATAGGATATATTGGTAGAGCTTTAGTCATTGCCACGTTTTCGATTCGATTGGTCAAAGTAACAGTAGTATTGCGTGGTCAAGTGGTAGATGTATTGTTCTAGGTTTGGCAGACCATTAACCGGTCTACACAGTAATTTATATGGCCAACAGCTTGGCCTGTTCCCTAGAATGAAGTGGGCGCATACTTTACTTGACTTATAGTTAATACAATAGGCTCACACAAAACAATACACTAAATTTGCAGTCAGTATAGTCAACTTTATTGTAAGTAAAGTTGATTTACTGAACAACAATTACTAATATTCCATCAGTTAAAGTAATAACCTTTTTAAAATCGATAAAATTAACGGTGTAAATACTTTACAATACTTGGAATAAAGCGCTTATAATAACTGTATAGCGACTTTATTCTAACCGAAGGCATCGTACGATGTATTAGTTACTGTACAAGCCAAAACTCCGGCTAATAATTATTACCATCATTGAAATAAACGATAGTAGTGGTAAATGAATAATATGAGTCTAGGGATGAATATGGTTCTTATTAATTTATTGAAAGATAAGTTAATATTTTTCGCGAAGGACTCCCTTTTCAACAATAAAAACTTATCGTGACAAATTATATTACTTAGCATAGAAGCTAATAAAGAACTATAGGATAACTAGTTTTATATTACTAGTAAATTCATTCACTTAACATTTGTTAAGTGTTGAAAAGTTATGCGAAATGTACTTACTTCCAAAGTTTATATAATATCTGCCAGCTTTGATATGTATATATTTATATGAGAAACCTTGAACATAATTATCAAATAGTTTAGGGTTTTACACATTTCATTTATAATTTGTACCAATTTACGAAGCCTATTTAAATGCTTTTAAAACTTGAAATAACTAACAAATGACGTTTCGAAACCGATGTGATAGATGTTTGCAAAGCCTAAAAAAGCAAAAACAATAAATAATTTCGATGGGTCGATAATAAGGACAACCAGGCGAGCGCTATAAAAAAAACCTATACCACATAAGGCACTGAAAAAGTTTAATAATAATGATATGTTGATGGTACTAATCGAGTTCTATGTAAAAAATCCACTTGGTAAAACCAAATGATGTTATAATGGATGAAGTGAGAGATAAATTACCCTGATAAACTAGAAAACAGCTAATTAATTGACTATATGGGTTTAATCAACTCATACAGTTAATTTATATGTATAAATGTATTTGTATCATGAAATTAAAGTGTAAAAGTAATAAAGTACTTGTTTTGGGGATTACAAGTGGTACGAAGTGAAGCTGCCATAGAAATTGCAGTGGTTAAGGTATAGGGAAGAACTTGAATGACCGGGAAATTATATTACTAGGTATTCTAACACCGTCATATCAAAAAAAGCCTTCAGCATTGAAGTAGAGTTTAAATTCAACACAGTTTAATTTGTTTGCACTAATCAAAAGTCCATTAAAGTACAGAATCCTATTCAATATGGGGCACAGCCAAGTAATTCATTATATGAAGTAGTCTGAAAACCAGCTTACCATTTGCCAAAATTACAAGAAATAACGAATCTACCACCTCACCTTTTCAATACTACTGTTACTCGAACCAAACTTCGAATCAACAACATTGAAACTTCTAAAGTCCCATCTACAACACTTCCAATAATGATGAACAAGTCGATGAAGTAATAGCGACGCAGCCGACCACAAAAAAAAGGAATGGTAAAGATGAAGATAAGGAATACATGATATATGATATATATATAATTTATTAAATCAGAAGGGGAAAAAATAATGAAGATTTAATAATTAAGCTTCATATATAACGAATTATTGAAACACTAGGAAATCCTGTTAAGGAAAATAATATGATCGAAATTAATGTATTGATTACAAAACAGGGTATTTAATTCATGCCTAAAAGTAACTTCGATCTTAATTACTCCAACGTTAATATTTTGAAGTTAAGAAATATTTACGAAATTTAAGGGAAAACTATAGATGAGGTATACAAGAAATTTCGGTTAAACGCTCAAAAATACACAATTAAAAGTAAAAGCTAAATTCTCACGTAATTGCTAACAATTTAACAAATTAACAAAAGGTTGGTAATTATATTAACAGAAAGTTTAAAAGTAGGTATTAATAGCAAGGTAAATCTTAATGACTGTAATAGTACATGAACATACACGTAATCTACTACTGATTTACAAAAGATCATTTCAATAAAATTATATTAAAAACTCAGTGATAAGTACCCATTAGAAATGTTTATAGGATATATTAAACTATTTCATGATTTAACTGAAATAGGTGTTTATTCATTCCTAACTTAATAATCATATTTCAAATCCAAAAAAGTTATGAAATATTAAATTTACAACATATACCTTTCAACTCTATCAGCAAATCAGAATTTATATATAATAGGTATGCAAATTAATGGTATACTTTTCGTCGGAACTACTAGCTCTAAAGTATTAGAATAACATACTATTAAAAACTTGAAGTTTTGGAATTATAAACCGATTACAACTTTGATAAAAAATAAATACTTAGATTTCAACGAATCGTGAATCAGAATACATGTTATTAACGATATTAACACCAGATGAATTTGTTATCGCCAAAAGGAGCAAGGTATTAGCATATTAAAGATCGACAAGATTAATGTCGTAGGAGCTCAACTGTATTTAAAGCAACGCTTTCGTAACAATTATATCGACAAGTTATGCTAGCAAAAGGTATTATATCATTTATTAATTTCGATACAAGCCTAAAAATCGATTGATAAGGACTAATATTGTTTAAATAAACAATTCCAGTGGCAGATGAACAAATTTAATGGAGTGATTCAAATAGGTTTCATTATGTTTTCAAGGGCTAGGTTCATAATTTTCCAGAACTCATTTTTCTAAGTAACATTAATCTATCGTCGTATATTGAATGATTTATAATAATCATTAAAAACATTACAGAATACTTAATTCGCCATTACCAACGACCTAATCTATTCATAATTTATTTGTAAAAATTTTATACTAAATGTATTTCTTTCTGAAGTTTACTGCATAATGGCTAGCTTTAATATAAGTATTTTTATATGAAAAACTCCTCATATCGTTACCAAATAGTTAAGGAATACACACATTTCAGTCGTTATTTACACCGATCTACGATGGTTATTTTAATTCTTATATAAAATCAGAACAAATAATGAAAAACGCCTCATAATCAACGTAATAGCCTTTCGAAATTCTTACGAAAGCAGTAATATTAAGGAGTTTTGATGGTAAAAATAACTCAACTCATGTCATAAGAAAAGCTACATTGAATATAGCCTTAATAAGGTTTCTACATAAAGATAAACTAACTATGAAAATCAAAGGCTACATAAACAGGCTATTTGGTAAGACTATATCACGTGACAATAATTATGACTGAAGGCAAAGATACCATAGAAAATTGAAAAACTGTTAAGTTATTAACGATACAAACTCAATTAACTGACATGGTTGAGTTCTATTTATATTAAAGCATTAAACTGCAAAAGTGATGAAGTACTTGTTTTAGGACAAAAATTAGTACAAAGTGAAATTTATATACAAAAAGCAGTGGGTAGGGTATGGAGAAACACTTACTCTTGAAGTTACTATGCAAGAAAATATTGTATAGGCTTATAGATTCACGAATACCTAGAATCTACGTGATGAAGTTCCTGATATAATCAAGAGAATCCTCATAGAAATCTCGATCATCACGATTGAGACTCGGTATTAGTCAGTACTAGTACCTCGTAATAGTAAGTATTAGTACTCCTGTACTAGTAAATACTAGTATACAAGTATTATCTCTATCCTAATCCTCCATACTAGTCAGTACTAGTACTTCATACTAGTACCTCATACTAGTAAATATTATTACCCTGCACTAGTAAATACTAGTATGCAGATATATTTTTTATCTCGATCCTCCTATACCTTAGTATGATATTTTCTAGTCGGTTTACTTGTGTTTTTACTAGTATTCCAGTAGTAATCTTTACCCTCGATGTATTCATTATCATGAGTATTGAGATATACGATATAGTAACTATCGCTATTTCTGAGTATAAATTGTGACTGTTGTATTTTCAATATACCCCCTTGAGAGGTACAATCTGTTTAGTGAAAAAGAAAAAAAAGAGAAGTAAAAATAGTCAAACAAAGAGCAGAGTGAAATGTAAAAGATGCGTAGTGTGTAGTTGTTGGATGCAAAAAGAAAAAAAAAATTGTGTAGTCCAATTGAAACCAATAATCTTTACAGTAATTTGGTTTAATATTTGAAAATCTGTAGTAATAATAATTTTACCATTTCACAATCGAAGTATCACTAGATGACTGCTAGAACGAATATTTATGAACTATTAATCGCTAACTTAAGTTTAAATTAACTTCAATAAGCCAAGTAGTTGTATTATTATTTCATGTTTTGCCTTCGGCAGTGGCTTTATTAACCTATTAGCCAGTTGTATATTTGTAAGAACTCACTTGATTCGCATAGTACCGCATTTTACTTTATCACTGATTAAGTGTTTTTAAGGTGAATACGTTGTGTATGTTGGTGATACTTAGGACTTTTAGATAATTTGATGGCTTCTTTATTATTATAGTATGTAGTCATGATGATAGGAATACATAACTTTGTAAAAGGTTTCCTTATCTAGAGGGTGTTTTAAGTGACCCTTATAACCAATAATAAATTTAACATCCATAGACAAGAGGCATACTTTGGATCCCCGTTTAGCAACCTAGTTAATTGTACTATTGAAGATGTGAATTTCGTATTCTTAGTTCGACTTTCCAGTGATTTTGTCTTCTGTTTGATTAGAATCGTACTAGCAGTTAGTTTAAAGTTTGTAGGAATCTTTATGATTGTTTTAGCTGAATTTTGTGGCATTGAAATTTGATAACGCTAAAAGTTCTCTTTCTTCTATCTGTAGTTTATGGTTATTATACTATCTGAAGTATTAGAAGTTGTAGTTGATAAGTATGATATTTTTACGTGAAGAATTGTATTCTAAACGTAAAAGTATTAATACAAGACATGTGATATCCGGTCTGGTTCAACATATTGTATAGCTAGGCGCACTAACATCTAACTGATATTTCTTCGTTTATGATATATCAGCATGGTCTTTTGAAAACCTGGTATAAATAAGTAAGCCAATAGGAATGGGAGTATATACCGGGAGTTTGCTTGTTTCCTTCATTCTTAGGTCCAATAATGGTTAAATATAGGCGTTTTAAGCTAAGAATATTGTATACCTATCCTTATTTCTTAAGAAAAGTACCCCTATAAAGTACTTTAAATGTTACATGTTTTTATACCTGAATTTCTTTCTAATATCTATCCTGAAAGTTACAATAGCTTTGGAATTAGAAACTATAATGAGGAAATTGTTAACATAAGTTCAAATAATAAGCTGACGGCAATAATTGATATGTATTGTATTGTTCAAACTTAATCTTTCAAACTTAAAAGTAATGAAGACTGTTATTGACCTTTTTAAATATTGTTTTGAAGATTGTTCAAGCCCGTATAGTGAGACGAGGAGCTAAAAAGCTTGGCTAATTGTAGAGTTAAACTCCACGTTATTCTCTTTGATATTTTACAAAAAGAGGTTTTTAATAGTAATCAGGATCTTCATTAACATTAGTTCTTTAATATTTCCATTTCAAAAAACTGAATCTATATTTATTTGGTTAATATCCTAGCTATAGAAGGTAGCTAGTGTAACGAAGATTCTTTACGTACAAGAAATTGCTATTGCGGCAAAAGTTTCAATGTATTTAACACTATATTATTGCTGAAATCCTCGTAAAACTAGCATAACCTTATACCTTTCGATTGAAATATTGGTATTAGTCTTGATTTTGGTAGCTTTTTTGTTATTGGGTCATAGTAGTTATTATGTATTTTAATAACTTTCAAAACCTTGAAATATAGCAAACTCCATATTTTACTATAGAGGACCCTCTTTAACTATTCGGTATTTGGCCCCCCCAAAACTCCCTTTATAATCAGTTATTTCTCTTATTTACTGACTGAAAGCACATATTAAACCATTTTGTCATTAACAACAATATCTGCAGGCAGACTATTAGCTATTTTCAATACTAATTAACATATACTTCTTCTCAGCTTAAATTTTGGTGCAGTCGTTAAAGTGTCATAAGGAATACTTACCTTTATGGTTTCAATATCTTATGTCTTCACAACTGTAGATTCTCAGCGTCCCGTGACAGTACTTTTAAAAACCGTTAAACTTAACGTATTCATGATTTTCTTAGTAGGGTTCCATAGTTTGTTTGGTATATAAATCGTAAAAATATGTTAAGCATTAGTAATGTAAAAAAACTGATAAGAAAGAAGCATTACATTTTCTTCTATTGAATAAGTTTTGAATATTTTTCTTATCCTATCAAGGGTATATTTACGATAATGTTAAATCTGAAAAAAAAAGCAAAGTTAAAGTTATATATGTATTATCTATATCCTTTTACTTAAAAGTTAAGGCGCTTATAAGGAGTATTTTGATAAATTCTTCTTCGGTTGTTCACCGTTAAATTAACCATAACAATAGCTAGTTGGAATAGGTAAGACCACAAATAATGTGATATTTTTTCGGGAAACAGTCCAGTTTCGCATCTTTTTCAATATAATTTCCATGGTTTCAAAATTCGTATTCTCTATTAGAGTGTATAATAAGGAAAAATGAAGAGGAAAATCGTAACTTATTTAAAGTTCTGTAATTAAATAGTTAACTAGTTTATTATCTCCACTGAGGATCAAAAGTCAATAATACATTTAATATATTTTATAAATTAGGTTAACGTACAATAAGCAGTGTTTAATCCTTTACCTAGGGATATAATAGCTATATTACAAACGTCAACATTGTAATTAACCTCAGTATCTTCAAGGTTACGACTTTAACCTTTTGAGAAGCAGTTATTTCCATGATGATTCTAAGGATCCATTTAAACCCTTTTATTTCCGGGCTTCCGAATTGAAAGCTTGGTCGTTATAAAAAGCTTTTGAAAAGCTTATAAGGAACATAGATGAAATAGACTTTTATTTTCTTTCAAGGCTATCCAATAACTAAACAATTTACTTCATTAACTTTGGGTTAGTATAACCAAACTTAATACATTAAAAGAAAATATCGAAGAGTTATAAAGGGACTAAGGTGGTGAACTAGCACTATTTTGTTGTTTGTATGATTATATAATCTCTAAGCATTATAACAACTATTTCATCAGTCAGCGAGTTAACTAAAGATAAGTCTATAACTCTTATATCCACTTTATAGAGATTTAAAAAGATTATAAAGTTTTAAACTAGTTTTAAATAGCAAAAAAATTGTAAGAAATGAACGTATTATAACCTTTATCAAATCTAACTAATATTTATACTATCTCTTATCTTGTAAATTAAACTACAACACGTAATTTTCGTAATATAAGGTAGTTATTACATTTTATTTTAAGTTGATAGAATTATTTCTCTTTTTTGAAAACATAGTAAGATAAGCTTGGATTAACTCTTATGATAAATCGAACCTGGAGATCATTAATCATAAAACAATATGATAATGTAAAAGAGGAAGGAAATTAACAAAACTTAACGTTGAGATTTAATAACTTAACATTAAAAATAAAGCTTGTAAGGCGGTACTACCCGCTTTTGTTATGAATTTTAATTAGTCTTTTCGGGATATTGATATTAAAAGTGAAGATTTTAACGTCCAAAGTGAAGACTTTAACGTTGAAAGTCGATCATTTAACATTAAAAATGGATACCTTAAAACGGGTATAACCGTATTAGATACAGTTTTTAATTAGCTAATTGATTTTTATGATACATTTTATAGGGTAAGAAAATCAAATTAGATGTCGAACAGGATTGGAAGTATTATGAAATTATAATGTTTATTATATCAGGAATTGAATTTATCGTAGATAACTGTAATAATGTCCGGTTTTTCTTCCTTTTAACTGTAAAATAATTTTCCACTGATTTTTTCTTTACTAAGGTCAAGCTTTAGTATTGGAGAAAAGGTCCAATAAACTTATACTAAATAGTTTTCTATAATCTGAAAATACATTTTTTCTTTAAATAACTAATTCGTTAATCTCAGTTGACATTTTCTTTCTTTTGTGTTTTAAATCATAGAAATTAATATTTTTCCTTTGAAAATGATTCTCATCTTGAGAATCTAACTCTGATTTATGAAATATTGAGGAAACGACTTTATTTTATTCATTTCGTGTATGAACTATCTAAATCAGGAATTGAAACTCAATATAAGTTAAAAACTATAGGTAATACTTAATATCCTCAACCTGAAATCCTTAATGGATAAGATTTCTTCTGGTATTTTCAAAAGCTACCAAAAGAAAGCAATGGTGGAGAAGTGTTTAGGGTGAAGAAAACAAAGTTTCTTCAAAAGTTGTTATAATAAATCGGTCCAATGTCTTGGTATATACAAATAAACTCCGAAAAGGATTTACACGGGTTCATAATATCAACAACAATAGCATAAAAGATCTGAAGTAATAGAAAAACCAATAATCCTGTGGGCTCAAATTTGTATACATATAGTTTTTAATGATTATATCAAACTATAATCAATGACAGAAAAGCAATAAAACTAATCTATTTTTATAAAGACTATATTTATATTTACTTTAAAGATTTCTTCCAAAATATTACAATTAATTGTATTTTTTCATTGTTATTTCCCATGTGTTTATATTTGAAAAAGTTCAACTTTTAAAGTCTTCAAACGAATATAACTTAAGTTTTAGGTTTATCTTTCTATATTCAATAACATAACATAGATTATTGGTCTTCTTTTTTCTTTGAGGTGGTTCTTTTTAATTCTATTTTTCGTTCCGGTTTCAATATCTAGAGAATTGACTTAAGATATTCTTTAAGTTGAGTTGACGTCTTGTTATATGGGTTTATAACTAACCTTAAATCTTCCTGATTTTGGTGGTCCAAAGAATTAATAACTCTAGCATCTACCTCCTTATCAGCTAGAATAATAGCATTAACAGCTTGAATTTCTTGCTCAGCTTTAACTCTACAGGCCTCACGAGCATCCTTTCGCTTATTCCTAAACAGGGTTTCAAAATACAGGGCTCTTAAGGCAACAGAACTTGCTTTAAAGCGATAGAAACGAAGGGATGGTGATTTAACTGGGAGAATAGAGGAACTTGAAGGGCTGGAAGCAACAACAGTCCTCTGAGATAAAAAACCATCATCACTGGTATTGCCGTAAGACACGCCTGGTAATAAGTATAAATATCCACGTGGTGTTTGGGATGCTTGGGCCGGAACATCCTCAAAGGCACTGAAAAGGCCGAAAGAAGTAGACGTATTTGATCTGTACTTATAGAAAAATATAAACTAAAGTCAAAAAAATAATAGGGTACAACCGTACTAATAATTTGTTAAAGTTACTATGCAAGAAGATATTGTATAGGCTTGTAAATTTAGGAATACCATAATCTATTTGGAGAACTTTGTGATATAATCAAGAAAATCTTCATAAAGATCTCGATTATTACGATCGAAATGCTGTACTATTCGATACTACTACCTCGTACTAATACTTACTAGTACCCCTGTTCTATTAAATACCAGTACACAGATATCATCTTCATCTCGATCCTCTGTAACAGTCAGTGCTAGTACATCATCCTAGTAGGTACTAGTACCTTACACTAGTAAGTACTAATATACAGGCATCTTCTTCATCTCGATTCTCTTATACCTCAGCATACTATTCCTTAGTCCTCTTACTAGTGTTTTTACCAGTACTGCGGTAGATATCCTCATCTCAGGAGTATTCTTTATCTTTGGTGTTAAGACATACCAAGAACTAACTATCACTGTTGTTAAGTATAGACTGTACCTATTATATTTTTAACACTTACGTTATCAGATAATTCTTTTACCAAACATACTAACACTATACAATAAAAGGCTATCAGTGTTGAAATATGGGTTAAGTGTAATGTAATCAAAGTTAACTACACTAACTGTACATCAATTACAGTAGAGTACCCAATTCAATATAGGACATAGGCCAAGCAATTGCCTATACAAAGTAGTGTATAAACCGGCTAGCGGTTTGCCATACTTAAATGAAACAACAATCCACCACCTAACTTTTGTAATATCATTATTGCTTTGACCACACCTTAAATCAATAATGTTGCAACGTTCAAAATCCTAACAGGCCTAGTATTATTGTTTGTCGCTGAAAGAGTTTGGAACTTAGCGGTTTTGAGTGGCGACTTAGCCGTTTGCCAATTTTCAGGGTCTTGGCGATTTGGTAATAGCTTTTTAACGATAGCTTCATAACGACGGATTTTTGACTTAAGACTTTTAGCGGTTGATTTCAACGGTTAAGTTACGAAACTAGCTTGATGAAAATTTCTCGATAATATGATAATACCGTAGCTACTTTTAGACTGCCGCAAACAACTCCAAAATCTACAAGCTCTCCTTACTTACGAATACGAATAAATATACAACTTATAGGGGTACTTTATGAAAACTTTCCTTTTACCTTATCTGAACAATGCGTAACAACCCATGAGTAACCTTTATCTACCTATCTTATCTGAGCTTAACCTAATAAAAACTGATTAGTATTGGTAATACTTGATTGTTGTAACGTAGTCGATTTGAATCTCTAGTTGAAGTAATTGGTATTTGCATTTAATGTAGTGTATTTTATTCTAAGTTTGTTAAACCGCTAGCTGGTTGACACAGTAGTTTGTATAGGCAACTGCCTCGCCCGTATCCCATACCGAATTGCGCACTGCATTATAATAGACTTGAAGTCAATACAGTTAATTAAACTGTATTGCAATTGACTACTGTTTCAACACCAAATTTATTACCCCGTACTAAACATATTTCCCACTAGAAATTTTTTTTCTCACATTATATAATACGGAAAAATATATGATAACTGTCATCATTTAATATGATGTGCGTCTGTAGACAATTTATGTTTATAATTTATAGCGTTATTTAATGTTATAAATATAGGTATTCAAAGGTGTTTTTGTCAAGATATATAACGTTACAAACATAAATAAAGTCCGTATAAAATGCAAATTTATAATTTTGAATAGCATGAATACAATTAGAAAGATTTGGAAACAATCGAACTAACCTAACAAAGTTGGTTTGTTCAAATAGGGTGTGACATTGAAGGCCAATCCAATGCGCGGCGACTATAGATCTTCACTGCAGGATTGAACAAGCCGATTAGTCAAGAATGTCGCTATATAGATTATAGTAGACGGCATATCCACCATAACGATATACTTCAGTCTTTACAAAATTGTATAGCCAAGTCCCTCCTAGTACAACATTTCTAGTCTTTGGTGCAGTGGCAGAGGAGGTGGCGGGTGTTGTTTCGCACACCAAGTCAAGCTTCAATCAAACAACCCATGGTACAGTCCCCACATTCTTAAATGAAGGTTATAACTCTATACCTTTCCTGACAAACACGAACGTAAGGCACCTTGGAAATGGCAACATGCATAGGCCTTTCCTCGCCAACGAAATACCAATCTCCACCTTCCTGTCCTTTACTCCGTTTTCCCCGAATCCTCAACTCTCAACAGTTCCCTCCCTATATTACCAACATACATACAACGCAACCCCTTTCTTCTCGTCCCTTTGCAATTCAGATAGCCTTTTTCTTCGCCCCCCCCCGTTCCCCCCCCCGCCTCCCCAGCAACCTTTCGGTGGTGTGCTGCTGCTGCTCTGCGAGTTTGCCCCCGAAGGAACAAATTCTGCCGTGCGTGCGAACGACACACCGCGGCTAAGGCCCAGGAAACCGCTGGGGAAAAAATTGCGACCTGCTTTGTCCCAGCAGCGCCCGCTGCCGTGCCGCGCAAACGACGCCAGCTGCAAAAAAGGGGGTGGGGGGCCCGGGAAGGGGGGGCAAGGAGCATGAATATACCTATCTATCTATCTATCTATCTATCTTCTCCACAATGCATCAGTACCGACCAGGTGCTGCAGGAGGACTTGCCAAACTTGATAGCGGCCGGCGAGATACTGACTGCGTCAACATAGATTGTCTTGGAATGCATTGGACACAGTTGCGATCCAGGTTTCCCCACGCTGAGCGCATTCCGTGGGGGAGATTCAGCAAGTGCTACAGCGGAGGCAGCACTTGAAGAACAGCAGTAAAATATGGAATTGGGTGGAGTCGCTACACAGCCAATTTATGAACTCATGTGCATATTGCACATTGTTTCCGCCGTTCCCGGCCGCCCAGGATCATGTGAACGAGTGGTCCTTGAGGCTGCCCGAGGTCGATGCATGTAGGAGCAGGAAACAGACGACAGACTTAGAGACAAGGTAGCTACTTAGTATTGTACAGAAAATGCATCAGCCTCTCGCAGACCCTTGGCTGGCTCCATCAGAGGCACTCGCTCATGTATCATCGGGGCGTCGAGTCTCGGGAGAGGCGACACGAGCGCACAGGGTCATGACAACGCAACAGCCTGTTAAATTATCAAAGAAGAAATATGAGCTCGCAAGCATAAAGGAGATATAAGGGAAAACCACTACCGGCCGGGACATTCCGGCAACACCCAAGAGGCTGTTGTGCGCAAACAAATTCCGTTCCTTCGGCCCGCTTTCCCTCATGCCCAATGTTTCGCTTAAAAAGAGGACCACAAGCGGGGTGGGCGCGTTGGGACTACCGCCACCCTCGAAAAAAGAGGTCGAGAAGTACTTGCGAGGAAAGCCTCCTGACAGTGACGGTTGGTTCCCTAGGTGTACCGATGCGCGCCCAACCTCGCACACAACACAGCTGCCCCTGTCTCTGATTTCTGGCCTCTTGGCACGCATGAGACTCCCGCCACAGAAACCCCGTTGCCCAGTCAGACTATACCGCTGTCATGGTTGTGAGTGGGCAGAACACCGCCATTTCCTGATCCTGATTTGCAGAAGAGTGATTGATACCCTGCCGTGTTTGTTGTCCCAACCAAAGGTGACACGCCGGCCCCATGAAGATAGTAATGCGCGGTGACATTCGAGGCGTGTCGAGTTCAAGGTTGGACGACCAAGGCCTATTGCATTAACGCCAGCCGAGAAATATAGAGAGGCGTCCGTCCGGCACCGTTCGGAGGCATCATGGCATCTTTCCAATGAGCGTTTGCAGGAATTCACGGCTACCCGCAAACAAATACTGGAAGTGCAATCTATGCCACATTATGGCAGGTGCCGGAGACAGCTTAGTCGAAGAGGAGCCGGTAGGGGACGCGAGAAGTGGAGGCCTCCTTAGAGAACCAAGCACCTATGCTTCTTGCTGCCGCCTTTCCGCTGCAACAGAGCAGCGCGTGTGGCATGCTCGAACACCTCCCTGACGCCCTCGTTGGTCTTGGCTGAGCATTCGAGATACTTGTAGCCACCGACCTTCTTCCGGACCTCCTCACCCTCCTCGGGAGTCACGGGCTTCTGGGAAGTCTTGCGGAGCCTAGGATGAAATATCAGCACGTCTCAGATACCGCGGCAAGAATATGCTGGAAGTCCTCTGGACAAGAGTTGGGCTTCACAGCACAGTACAGCGGCACTTACTCCTCGATGGTCTTGTTGTCGTAACGCAGATCCTTCTTGCACCCAACGAGAATGATGGGAAGACCCTGGCAGAAGTGAAGAACCTCGGAGATCCACTGCAAAGGGCACGGTTGTTAGCGACGAGCTTATCGCTTGCGTGAATCGCGCCGGGCCGGAGGGGGTGGGAGATGCTAACCTTCTCCTGCACATTGTCCAAGGAATCGGGCGAGTCGACAGCAAAGCAGATCAGGATGACATGGGAGTCAGGGTATGAGAGAGGGCGGAGACGGTCGTAATCTTCCTGGCCAGCCGTATCCCATAGCGCCAGCTCGACGTGCTTGCCATCGACCTCGACATCGGCGACGTAGTTCTCGAAGACGGTGGGAACGTAAACCTAGTGACGTTATTAGATACTTGACTTCTTGTGACTTTCGAATAGTGTGGCAGTGGTGTGTCGGAGGCGGCGGCGTGGCGGGAAACGGAGACGAGAGATGGCGAGGTTGGAAGGGCGGCGTTCGCTGGTTCGTTGGGTGGGCGCTGGGTGGGCGGCCTCGCAATGGCAGGTCGAACGGACGGGCACAAGGACGGGTTCGGCGGGGCAAGGAACGGCGGTTCTCTTACCTCGGGGAAGGTGCCCTTTGAGAAAACACTGTGATTGAGGTCAGCAGGAGTATGGCCCAGGAGAGAGGTGAGGGTGTGGTTGGCCTGAGGGGGCAAAGCGGTGATAGAGGCAGCAGAGGCAGGCTGGGGCAGCACAGGAGCAGAATGGGGGGGTCGTCGGGAGTCTGGACTCACATCAACAGACACGTTTTTCCACAGGCACCGTCACCAACAATGACCAGCTTTCGACGGAGTTCAGCCATTTTGGAGAGAGTATTTGATGTTGAATGCAGGTAGTGGAGAGGAGAGAAGCTGCAGATGGGCGGGTGTCAATGGGTGAGGTGTGATTGTCAGAAGGAATCAAACAAGACAGGCGGAATGCAATGCACGAAAAGGAGGCGTTGGTGCAGTTGGATGCAGTGACGGAGGAATGGAATCTGGGCGCAAAGCAAGGCACCTGGGCACAGTATGCCGGGGGGGCTGTTGGGGGGGCTGCCAGTGGTGAATGCTGGACAAAACAGGCTGCCACCGGCCTGGCCTAGGTGCAGAGTATGTACTATGTACCACAGCAAAGCTACACATGCACCCTGCAGCACAGCGTAGAAAAAGCATGGTCCATATCACCAACACCGCCCGCATATGACAACGTATCAATGCTCCTCTCGAGAGACTGCCCGTAAATGCCACTACAATCCACCCTTCAGGGCGTGGCCGATTGAGTGTGGACTGCATGCCAATTCCTAGGCGACCCTGTCGGCTCCCTCTGCTCTCTCTCCAAAGGATTGTCCATCCTACCTCTGCGGCCCACGCGATACGGAGTGCTCTAGTTATCTAGGTTCCAGCGACACGGAGACTTGCCTAGGTGTTGTACTGTGCTTTAAGTGGGTAGAAGGCCTTCTGGTACGATCTGGTCGCGCTGCCAGGAAGTGGGCACAACCATGAACCCAGCCTTTGTACGATGATCTCGACGGGATGACTTCCTGTGGGTCACGTCCTGTACACGATATTCGTTGCGACTCACAAGTGACTGGAGCATCGTGGAGGTGTGCTATCATCCTCATTCCCGCTGGCCCCGCAGAGGTGGCACCCCTGGATTCTCTACCAATTGTCACACGGCAGAATCCTCTCACCAATTACTATTCTTGAGGCTATCCCGTGTGGTACGGAACAATCATTGTGCGCACCTTTGGCGGTGGGGGTGGTTGGGCGGTTCTGCGGGGAGTTTCAGCCTTATGGCAGCCATATCCTGTCATCTTGCTTGACACGAGGGCCTATTCGAGCACATGTTATTGGCATGACCGTCCTGATGATATTCCGAATTGATCACATCCCCCGGGGTACAGTTTACGGAGGCGAGAGGCAACAACAAAAGCGGTGTGTCCCGGTATAAGCACTGCCCCTGGCTCGTTATTGTGAGTCTACGGAATACGTACCATTCCAGGTCTTCAAAGCAAATGTAGCTTCTTTGTTCACAAGTGTAACAAGTCCTGCATGTGATTATATTTTCTGGGAAAGGTTCTGGCTTCATCGAGACGGCTGAGCCTTTCGTGTGTGCATAGAGTATGCAGAAGTCCATCATTCCCATTGACCCGTGTTCCAATTATACTTGTTCCATGCCTCCGGACCTATCGGCCCAGTGTCCGCCTGACCGGAAGTCATACCTTTCTAACCATACAGTGGCATGGCAATTCCATGATGCCGCCTGTCCGTCCTGCTGCTAATGTGACTCCTGTGTCTTTTCTGCAACAGCTTCATCTTCGTGGTCGCTCACCTCCTCAACCTGTTCTTGCTCGTGCCCATCCCTATCCTCGGAAGTCTCTTTCGTTGGTGTCTCTGTCTTTGCGTATGTGAAGGCGCTGTCGGTGTCACTGGTGGGGCTCTGGCACAGTCAGCCATGTGGTGGATCCTGGGGCCATGTCCGATATCCCAACCCAATGGTCTACACTGCCATGAGGGTCGACAGCGCCGAAGGAGATGGTGCGTGGCTTTATAGACTCGGTCGAGCCGGCCTTCACCTTCTTCAAATCCCGGCTGTGTGGTTGATATGCAGAGTACGTCGTGCTCGAGGTCCTTCCTGGTAAACATGTCTGGCAGGTTTCGTGTACGTTTAAGTAATATTACGACAATTAAATGTAAGCTTCCTATTAGTAACTGCCATTAAATTTACTATCAGTACGACTACAAAACGTCATCTAATTTTCTAAATCGTTTACGATTGCGTAAAAATCCCGTCTTTACCTCTACCACTATAATCTAAAGTACTTAATCTAAACCTTTTGTATGATTTATATATAGTCATTCCTTTAGCTTTATAAACTATTTTTAATTTGAAAATCGTAACGTTATCATTACTAATATTGAAGTCGCATTTAAATACGAATTAAACAGCTTCTTGTATAAAAATTCTGTTAATATTGACCTTTTAGTTTTCTTTTCAAGGTTTACTTGTGGTTTTAATAATTCCTTATATATAAAGCTTAACTACCGAATCTGTGAATATTACTAGATATTACTATAGTTAGCAAACATGGAGGAGCACGCTAGCGGAGTGCATAGTTGAGTGTGACGTTTTAGGTAAGAGCTTATAAGCTTTCATCTAAAGCGTACACTTTTCAAATACTTTTTCTAGCGTTTATATCTTTCTATTATAATCTTTTAATACTATACTGTCTTCTTTATATATTGACATAAGAATACAAACGATACTAATTAGTAGTCGATTCGGTCGATTATAGATAGCCTAAGAAAGAAGAGACGAACTGTAGTTGAATACTTATAATAAAATGCTATAACAGTTATAACTATTTCGTACTACAATATTACGTTTTAGAAAAATTACGCGAAAAGATGGAAAAATTGTGAAACCTGGAGTAGTTTCGAAAATAAAAACTTTAATACGATATTATTTACTTAGTTGGTATCATTCGATTATTAAAAGCCGTGTTACGCTACTATTAACTTAGTTAGCACTTTAGAAGTATCCATGCACTTCTTAGAAAGCGTTTTATTACGTATTGATTACGTAAACCATTAAGTTTCCGACCTCTTTTATAACTTATCCAAATAATCATTATATTATATGGGTATTAAAACCGCCTAAATATATTTTGAGAACGATTAAAACAACTTCCAAAAAACTTATAGTATTACTTAAAGCTCTTAAAATAATATATAATATTTTTAAAATAATATTAAAAGCGTCTAAAATAATACCCAGAGCTTTTATACATTATTTCTACTTTTACATACATTTCCCCCATATTTTGATATCCAATTTTTCTTTTTATTACACAAATTTTGTTTCAATTAATATTTGTGACGTTGAAGATAACTAGTAGCTTAGCTAATAATATGTTGATAAGTGTTAAACGCCTAATTTGAAATTTATCACATTTTATTTAACTTCAATTCATATATTACACGGTTTTATCTTTATTATTTCATACGAACGCTTTCTTAGTTATATTAGCTTAAATGTAAATAAAACCTTATTATTATATTATATTCGAAATAATACCTTGTTTACAACGACCTTACTTTTAAAATATTATTAACGACAGAATTAGTTAAAGTAAGCGAATATATAAATATTTCATTCGAGTATATAACGTTCCAAAAAAAAACCTTTTGAATTTTATTAAATCCAATTTATAAGATAATGTAATCGAAACACCAGTAAAAGACTTAGATCTTTAGGCGGTAAACTCGTACGTTATAAACGTAATTTCCTGCTATTGGAAGGGAAAAACCTTCAATGCTCGACATATTTAATGATTTTCGAAAAGACTATATATGTAATATGACTTAGAAGTAAGGAAATACATTTGGAAGTTTTATTGGTAAGAGATATCATTATATCAAATTCGTTATATTCTCGCAGCACCTACAGCATAATGGCCGATAATACGTTTAGAATAGTGGTGATAAAGTCTATTTATAATGTGTATGTGGGCTTTTTAAAAGCTTGGATTGGACGGAGACTACCTACTAGCTTTTGATCATTATTTTGTAATTAATCACCATAAATATTATATCAATTGTACTCCTCTATTTAGTTTCCCCTAAAGGGAAAATGTAATCCTTTGAAAGTAATTATTATCCTTTTTTTCCAAAGTGTTATTTGCTATTATAAGTATTCTACAGAAATTCTTAAACTAAGCGACTAAAAATTACTAGCCGTTTGCATCCTTCCTTATTTTTATTGTAAAATCAACGGTTTACTAGGCGAAAAGAATAACAAATTTTAGTATCATTTACCATCTTCTCATTTTTGTTCTTACCCTTTGTAAAGCTAATTCCAATTACTCGTTAAGTTATTTCATCTTTATATACAAACTATAATCTAAGACTTGTTTTATTAGCTAATATTATCTCGACAATTTATAAAGTTAAATTAATTTGGTTAGATATTACAAAATATTATCAAAATCTGGTTGAATATATATATCTTATTAAACACTTTAAGTTATTTGTTTGCTTGTATTGAAAGGCGTGGGAACGTATTTAAAACTAAAATAAGTCAACTATAAAAATACACCACATCTAATTTATATACATCTAGGTAGATTACGGTATTAATGAGGCGTTTATTTGACTTATTCGAAAAGATATTGTTAAAAGGGTTCTGTTAATAATTCATATTATAGACTTGTGATTGGTAAAAACTATAATGGGATGTAGGTTACCCACTAAGGTAATTCAAAGACGTTTGCATACCTGATTCAGGTTTAACATCTTATACTTCAATAATTTATAGTTTAATTTTGATTCAATAAGGTATTTGTTGAAAAATATTATAGGCTAAGTAATAATACATGTTATAATATTACTTTGTTTTTCCATAGAACTGAACTTTAACTAAAATAATATCATAATGAAACTTTTTTTATACTTTTATTAATCTATATAAATAGTCGATAAATAGGGTTAATGTACTATAGGTGAAATTTGTTATATAAGTACTTCTATAAGGCGGCGAATAACTCTCTTTTCTAGTTTATAAAAGACATTTTTATAATTTAAATATCGTTCATTATTCTTTTTCGATTGTTATTTTTCACTCGGCCAGTTTTATAACTCATGGATAATAAATAAGTTTGGAATTTTTGTAATAGTTTCGGTAATTGAGGAGGGAAAAGTATTATATGGCGTAAAACCCCCATTATACCCAAGTAGAGTTTTGGAGCTTGAAGAGTTATCGAACAGGATATTACCTTAAAGACCCAAGTATGTTTTGAATTCATGGATAAACCACAATTATTTTAGAAGTAACCTGATGATTTTAAAAATTGAAATCTTATATGAAGTTTTTTTTTAAGATAGTAAAACTCCGACTTTAGTAAATAAGGCTAGGATTTAGATAAGGTGGGTTTTATATTCTTTTTAACTATTGAAAAAAATAAAAATATTATCGATAAATATTCGGTAAAATACGTGGTAGAGTTTCAAGATACGATTCATATACCTATAAATACGAGCTAACAAGTTTATAAATCATATAAGGGTATTTTTAATACGTTTGAGGCCCCGATAACTCATAAAAACAAAACTATTTTTCCATTTTGGATGCACAAAAAGTTGAAAGAAATATTTAGTAACGTTTACTATAAAAATATCTTTGACGCCCCTTGAACAGTAGATAACGTTGGCCTATGAAGGTAAAAGGTAATTATCGGGTATAATGCACTTATTGAAAAGTTTAAGGTTAATTATAACACGGTTTTATTCAATATTATATAGTTGTTTTTATTCGATAAAGACTGATAAGACACATAGAGATATATTATTTATATATTTTATACATTTTTATACATATAATCCCAGAAACCATCAATCAAAATGAGTTTTATTTTGACGTGAGACTGGGTAATTGCAACGGTGTAATTTCGCGTTTTAATACCCTGTAATTAAATGTACCTTTATTATTTGATCAATTTGCAAATTGAAAGATTCCGAAACTTATTATATATCGGTAAATGTATCGCAAATTTTACCCGGTTCATACGTAATAAAAACATTTAGTAAAATGAGCATATACCTAATATGTGGTTTTATATATTGGAACGTCGTTTAAAGCTTTAATGTGAAATAAGACCAGGAATTCCTTCAAAAAAAGGTTTTCACATTACTTTTTAAAATTTGTACCTAGCGTACCCTCAATTAAGTAGGTGATCATATCGATAAATAAAGTATTAAACCGTCGGTTAACCAATACTTCTAAGAAAAACGGGGATCATACTAGAGTTTTCGCTATTTCTGTAACATAAAAATCCAATTTAAATTCCGATTTTATAGGTAATATTTCGATCATTAGCGAACCCATTTCGTTCATAGTAGCAAATTCAATATAATATTTACCAATTGCCTCACAAATCAGTTATATAATCTTCAAGGTTATATTTTCCACTTTGGCAGCTCATGTTAACGTATGGGCAGCTTAGTACCAATTTATAAGAAAATAAATATTAACTTTTCATTTGGTAATAGTATCTAAACTAATATATTATAGGATAGCAATAATCGTATGAATAGGATTTTAAAGTTTAAAACCGTAAAACGTAACAAAATCCACAATAGTCTTAAAAATACGGATATTAGGTAATGAATATAAAAAACGTCTTTTGAAGATCTTTGTATGCTCGACTGGAATTGGAGGTTTATTTCGATAAGATAATGTTTGTAGAAGCTTTGGTAAGTACCCTGCAAATAACTGGATTCGTTGTCTTGTTATAAACGGTAAAAGTCATTTTAAAATGACTATTTTTAAAGCTCATAACCTTTTTGAAAATGATGATGTTAGCCGTACAAGGCTTTAATGAATAGCTCAAAAATAAGGAACTTATATTAAGACGATTGATAATTTATACCTTTACCGTTTCTTTGAAAATGCTAAACATACTATTCGATATATAGTTATAAGCCATAAATAACCAACAAGCTTTAATAATCAATTTTAATAGGGATCTTATAACTCCCGAAATAGTATCGTTCGGCGAAATGATAATCTCAATAAAATTAGGGGAATAATTATGAGATTAACATTTAGTTACGAAATTTGTATCAATACCCGTATTAAAATGAAAAGTACAGTCTAACCTACATAGAGTAATATAAATAGCTAATTTGAGGAAGAGAAAGCTTTCCATAACTATATTTACTTTTTTGTAAACAGTTTTAGCTATAATAATTTCCAAATCTTATATGAAGTTAGCAATTTCGCATAATCTGTCTTTTTTATCCATATACCTGATTTACGGTTCATAACTCGCGAAGATAATATGTTTATCTCATAGTTGACATTCAGACACTTAAAAAGCGTATTATGAGATTCGTATTCATATCTATAATTTACGCATATCCGACGGCTCGGTAATATTTTAATAGAAAAACCTATGATTTTGTTTATAAAGTCTGCCTTACTCACTTACAAAGAGAAGAAAGACTCAGCATCACTTTGCTTTAAATAGTTAGTTTCTGAGTTGGATTACATATTAGTAATACGTTTACGCTGGCGACTACGGTTGCGATGCCGGCTGCGATCGAGAAAATCAATGCTACTGTGGTGAAAAACCTTACGGTTATCGCGGCGATTATCGGTGTAACGCTTTTCGCGAAACATATTGAAAGCCTTGCGAGGTTTACGTTCACGATCGCGAATATAATAGCTACCTTTTCCAGGCTTTTTTTATTATACCTCTTTTCGTCCTTATATTCATGTTTAAACGTTTCTTAAAATATATACGAGTCGTTTTTTTCGTACATTTCTGATATTAAGCTTGTATAAAATAAACCAATAATTTGTAACCACTCACAAAATAGTTTTGACTATCTCGATTTAAATTTTATATTTTTGTGAAGTTTACTCACTATAGGAGGTTATAGATTTCGTTGTATAACCTGGTCGAGTAAGGTTCAGATATTCATTATAACTTCATACAAATTTTTATTAGTTCAGTAGAAAGTACCCATAACTCGCGCGTATTTTAACTTAATTTGAATGTATTTACGATGCTTATATTCGTCTTTTTATAAAATCCAGCAAGGTAAACATCGATTTACGGAACTTTTTCGTAACGCGATCTTTGTCTAGTTAAAAGCAATTGGTAGTAGTATCCATAACGACTTTGTGGCCTTCCTCCAAGATGCTTATACGTTCTTTGTAAGACAGTTCTGTATTTCACCAAAATGTGGCAAATCATGAAAGTAGGATTCGAAACATGAAGACGATATATTCTTTTACATCTAGATTGACCTTGCTAAAGTTTTCGAAACGAGCCTAGAAACTCCAAAAGTTTATAAAAACAATATTTTTACTTATAGTAAATATTTCCATATAAAGCGGATCGGCATACTCAGGATTATATACCCCTATTTCCTTACGCTTTAAGCGGTTCGAACCATCAACGCCCAAAGATTAAATAGCTGCAGTGCTTAGATTAGGGCTACAATAAAGGCGTAAAAGTTTAAGGCGGCGAAAAAGTTTTCTGCTTCGGCGAAAACAGCGTTTTTAGTTACGAATAAGGGCGTTAAAAACGACTTACTATGATTGTCTGATTATTCATAATTGCCTACTAAAAGCTCGTATCAATTTTGTTAAGATTCTCGCTAGAATTTGCGGTTTTTTTTAAGCCATAACAACCATTTTCGTATATAAATATTTGGTCCAATAATGTATTAAATCTATCTTATTTTGTAATAAGCGAGGTGTATGGGAACGAAAAGACGTGTAGAAACGAAAAAGAACCGCTAAAAAGGTACAAATAGCTAGGATATCCAAAAGTGAATAGTAGGCATAAACAAAAAAAAATAGGACGACGTATAGACGGTGGGGGTAGGTGTAGGTACTTCTTTTCTCAAAGGTTAAGGGTTAACTACTAAGGAAGTTACAGGCTTACTAGGTTTACTATAAATACAACAGAGAGTAACGGTTTCCTCAATATAATTTAAAGTTAGAACACGCAATTCACGCTTAATTATAGGGAATTGACGGTGATAAGGTTAGGTGGTAGCGGCGATGATGTTAGGCGGCGGCGGCGGCGAGAACGGCAACGGCGATGGCGAAATCGCGGCGGTTATCTTCGACCTTACATCAACTTTCTTGGCATTAGTTCATGGAATACCTTGTTAAGAAAGGTAGGGGGCCTATACTGTAAACTCTAATAGTACCTACTTTCGAGAAAAAATTTCAGGTTTAGCCGCTCTCAACACCATTACTTTACATGCATTTTATTCCACCACAACATCACCAATCGGTTCTATCACCACTTGAATCTTTTCCGGAGACCCCTTTTTTTCTATGGAGATCGTCGTCGGCCCGGCGCACCGCTCGCGCAGCGGTTTATCCAGAGAACAACCCTCACAACCAACGATTCAATCCCTCGTTACTTGTACCAACGTGACCCCTTCAGATTTGAACTTGCACAATAAAGTTTGATTCTTTTTATGATTTAAAGTCTTAAGAAAAAACTTTTATTATAGGAGCTCGCAACTGACAGCCCTATTTGTCTATTTATCTATTTATTTATTGATATTTGAGCCATCATCACCTACACCGGCGGTACGCCCGCTCAGCAGTGCCTATGACTTTAATTTGAATAATTTTTTTCGGTTATCTACAGAAGACTATTCACGGTAAACCACGCATTTAATGGTGTACCCTATTCTACGATTCGTTTACACTTTTTGGGTTTGCGGCCCATGGCAAAAAGGTGGTTTGGGTTGTGTTTTTTTTCCCACCGGAGTTGTGAAGTACATCTTCCCTACCGCCGCGGGATTTCAACTAAGATATATGAGTTTTATAAGTCCTTCAATCTCTTAGGGCTGTTAGATCCTCGGTACAAGTAGGCATCGAGCGGGGATTGAGATAGCTGTATAGTACGGCCTGGCTAAGGCTACAGTTTTCACGTCTTCACGGGTCTCTAAACTGTAGGGTACTTTAAGATCTTAATTGGAAGGCTAGCTTAAGTTTCGATTTCTAGAAAAGCTTTTCATTTATGTTTCCAATCTTTAAGTAAAGGTTGTAAAGGGAAATTGACTTTTCTTTATAGGTATATTCGGTCGAAATCCTTTTCCGATACCCTTAACAGTGTCCGCCCTCTTTTTGGTAGCACGTGGATTAATTTATACAAATATGGTCTATATTTGCAATATATATTAAGTTTCTAGGATATAGTATAAACTAATACGGTGAATTATATAACCCCATCGGTATTTACCATTTACGTACAATAGATTGCTCCAAAATTAGCCACATTTGTATAGGATTAGGTTTTCAATCTTGTATAATTTTTTAGTTTGGTATAAGGATTTTATTTGTAATGGTTTCTTTAACGAATTATACTGTATAACTTGAGAAGAAACAATTTTGGAATAGGGTAGTGATCGTAGAGTAGGGATACTTAAGTTGCCAGCCTTCCCGCTGGTATATATACCTTTAACATTAGCGAGGGCCGTACTATACTGGCTATATAGTAGACACTGCTCGTTGATAGTAAATGATACATAAAAAAAGAAATGGCGGCGGCGGCAATAATGAAACGGTGGCGGCGGCGATGATAATGGCTGTGATTAAGAGTGAGAGAGAAGAGGTTAAAAGATTGTAGAGTTAAAGAGCAAAGAAAACGTGGGAGGTTTAGTGGAGCGGGGGGCTTTGTTTTTACAAAGCATAACTAATAACTTGACTGTTTCCATTTAAATTATTCAAACTAGTCAAAGGGTAATATGTGGTGCTTTTTAGCTTTTTTACTTACAGATACCAATTGTTAGTACACTTATAGGGTGGCAACGTAATATTGAAACAGTGTAGTATTCTAATAATAGAAGAGAGAAAAATTAGCTAAAAACAGAAGCTCAACGAAGGACTAAGTATGTATGAGCAGGTACAGGCACATACCATTGTATTTTACTTCTTTCCTCATATAAGCGTAAGCTTATGTATATTCCCCCATATAAATATACAACATTTTTATTAACTTCTTAAATATTTACGAATTCTTTTCTAAATTCGGAACGACGAATGAAAAGCATTGAATGATAGACGTAATGACATTGAAAAACGTATATAAAGCCCCCCAAAATTTACGAGTTTATGTAAATTAACGCCAAAAAAAACCGCTAACGATATAATTGAAATTACACCTAATAATACTTTACAAAGGTTCGTAAATAACAATAAGTTCATTGTACTGATTAAGAGATATTTGGATTAACTAGTACGCCGATACATAACTAAAAGAAACAAAGATACCCTGGAAAACTTCAAACCCACCGTGGTAGCATATATAAAAAGGGTATACAAACCCATTAATAAAAGGTACAGGATTAGTGGCGTACAATTCTGTAACGAAAAATTTGGGTTAGAGGGTAAAGGAAGTAAATAACTAGAACTGTAAAGCAAATAACTTTAATTAAAGTGTAAATTGAGTTCAACTCAGAATAGTATTGGTGAAAGTAATACCAATAGGGATAGAAAATTTTTTAATAGTTACTTATGAATGATTATTAGTAACATTGAAGGGCTAACATAAAACAAAAAGTCACCACTGTTAGAATAATAATTAACTATAATGCAGTTAAGTTAACTGTACTAACTGTAAGTTCCTTGTAATGACTAGAATTTTATTTCACTAGCTGAAAGTTAAGTGCGTAATTCAATGTAACTTATGGATCAAGTAGTTATCAATTTAAATTAGTGTAAATATTAGTTAGCGGTCTGCCAAACTTTGAAGAACGATATCACTAATTTCAATGCAATACACTAGTTTCTTCTACCATAATTCGAATCGACTACGTTGTAACAATGAAAACCTACTAACAGGAATATGAATATTATTATAGATATTAATTATAAGGACGTGGGTAAGATTAAAGTTAAATTTGGGACTGGGAAGGAACTTCTTTACTCAGTTAGACGATGTAATTATAGTTATTGTTACAGGCTAGTGTTTGGGCTCATGGGTATCAAGGATCTAGCCTTGGTGGTTGCTATACTCCTACAATGCTCAGGAGCCGCTTGGAAACATGCCCTCACCTATCATATGACTAGACTACCCCTCCTTTTCTGTAACTTTGTAGCAGCTCCTTAGCAGAGGTTTCTTCTTCCTTCTTTATCGAGAATTATAACTAGTATCCAACCATCTTAAGCGACATATTTTACTTGGTCTCTTTATATATAATTCTTGATGTTCTTTCCGATTGTACATTAGTTGATTACAAACGGCTACAGCTTAACGTTATTTTTTCCGATCTTTTCAACCCAAACCGTTAATCTTTAGAGCAATTACTCGACGTATGCGTAAGTGACAAGCTCTAGGGAGCCCTAACTATGCAATACGATAATTTAATGGTATAATATAAACGATTTACGGATACTTTTTGTGTAAAGTTTGTTAAGCAGGATCAAGTCATTTTTAAATACGTTTTACAAATGAAATACGTAATACCAACGTATTAATTATGTTAATAAATATAATATGGTAGCTTCAAGATGCTGGTACATTTATGTTTTCGAACCAAATCCCTTTTTAAGAGTACCTTATTTCCATATTATCCACGAACGAAGTAATTAAAACACCGCTCCCTTTTGGTGACCACACCGGTTCAGTCGACGATAACTACGAACCGGACTCCGCCGACTTCGAAAATATAAATAACCTACTTAATAACTTCATATATTAACAAATCAAATGCAAGCCCTTCGATTAGTCGGTTAAGTTTTCTGGAATTAAGTTACGTTTTTTATATAGGGAGTAAGAATGTTACATAAATTGTATAGATATCAAAAGTTTATTAATATATGAAATATTACATTTATATCATTTCTCTGGAATTGAAAAGCTTTACTAAAACCTCTTTAGAAATCTATTATGTTTACAGTAACAACGGCGGTAATAACGACCTCAACGCTTTTATATTAATATTTCGCGCGTACCATTACAACTTAAATATAGTAAAAACAACTATAGCCCGGATTATGAGCTTTAAATAAAGGGTTTTTGAACGGTTTTACGTTTTGTAAACTTTTTAAAAGCTTTATTTTCGGAGGTTGGTGGAATTGATTGGTAATTCACCGCTAAACTTACGAACGAATTACTCTCTCTCGATATATCCGCGAATTATAACAAATATATTATTCGTGTCTAACTTATCAATAGACGACTTTACAACCTGTGTATTTCTTACAGTAATATCAACCACGTTAATATTGTTAATATTTGCGGTATTACATGTAATAGGAATCGTAACGGCGATGAATCCGTTCGCGATAGCTAACGGGATGTTATTATAACCGGCGTAAACGCTTTTCAAACCGCTTCTAAATAGCGCGGAACCTAGGTTAATTACTCAGAATTTTCTAATCATAAAAGCCTTAACTTAAACCTAAAATACAGCATAAACGGTTATTATATTTATAACTAGTTATTGGATCTCGTATAATGCCCGAACAGTTTCGGTATTAAAATTAATATAAATATTTAACTTACCTTTGCCAAATATTATATAGATATTTAAAAGGAAAAAGTATATCTTTTGTTTATAATTGCATATAGAAATTGTAAGGACTTTAATTCAATTCGATAGTTTACCCCTGATTTTTTAATCACTTATTATATATTGTAAATTTGCTTTGCATTTTCATTCAATTTGGTAGCGTCTTCATTAATATAATTCATAAATATGATAATATTTTGAGTTAATAGTTTACCCGTCGATTAAAGTTACTGCATATTTTTATTTCGTCTTGAAAACTTGGTTACGTTACTACTTACGTATCCAAAACGAGCTTTCAGCATATTTTTTTATGAATTATATCAATATCAAAGTAGATAAATATTGTTATCGAATTTGATTCATATTATTCCTTATTTATGATACGATGTTATATTAGGTTGATTTTAAATGACATACCAATAGGTGATTTACGTTGTTCCGGAATATATATTACTTACAGCGTAAGTAGGTACTTTCAGTATATATGAATGGGGTTATACACTGGTATAACAGGAACATAAAAGCGTTAGTATCGCTAAATTTTATATTATACTTCGAAAATTTTAAAGAGATCGAGCTGTTATTACGCGGCTCATCGCCATCTCCTTCCAAAATATTAAAAACCCGTTAATTCCGAAGTCACTCGTTTCTGTCTATAATACGTTTTCTAACAATGTCTATAAGTTTTTGTCTTTATTAGATAAAGCCTCTAGGAAAAGTTGTCTTTTTACTATTTCGAAGTCAATCATTAAATCGTTCTTTAAAAGAACAATTAAAGTTAGCTTTTGAAAATCCCGCAGGGCCAATCATACGGTATATCGCTGTAAAAGCTTTTAATATTACAAAAAAATGTTAATCTAATTATTAGATTAAGGTCATATTCGCTCGAGTAGCTTTTTTAGCGGGTGTCCCTATACATTTCGTTTAAAAACCCAGCAACGGTTTACGTTTTTGAGTCGATTACCGTGGATTGAACGTTATTATGAATGCTTACCGCTATCCTCTTCTCCTAATTCAAGAAATATTTTCGAATATTTTACAAATTCATTAATTTACCAAATTAAACTTTAAGCGTGTTATTTATAAGTTCTGTTTGAAGGAGGGCGACAAATAGAAAATTATGTTTCGTTTACATATTAAACTTTTTGAAGAGCTAATTACTCTTTTAAGCTTTTTGAGTATACCGATTACCTTTCAACTGTTGGTAGGGCTTTAGACATTGCAACGTTGTCAATTCGATTGGTCGAAGTAACAGTAGTATTTCAATGGTCAAGTGGTGCATATATTGTTCTAGGTTTGGTAGACCGATAGCTGGTCTACAAAGTAACTTTTATGCCCAATTGCTTGGACCGTACCTCAGTATGAAGTGGGTGAATATTGTACTTAAATTGCAGTTATTATAGTTAAATTTACTGTAAGTAAAGATGACTTATTATATTGCAATTACTACTATTCTAATATTGGTGCCTCTTTGTTTTGTACGTGTACGCCAGTATAGTTGACCAATCTTTCTGGTTATTACTGAATTACCTCCTCGTGAACTAACCAAACCCCTGCTAATTCTATAGCTAAATTGACCTTAATTGCCTTATAGTTCCGAGACTCGAATTTATTAATTCCCATACAAAGATTTTTCTCCATAGACTTGTATATGCCTATAATTGAACCGTGTTAATTAAACAAGTTACCGGATTTAAATCCTAAGCAGTTTTCCAGTTTTCCAAGATACCTTTATTCGTTGGTATATAACTTAGCATTATCAGGTAGCTTATTAATATAACTTTCGATGTGTATGGTTAGCTTATTACTGTCTACAAACCTTTTAAAGGACGTATTGAAAAACTTTTCCTTTACACCATGAATGAGATAATTTATACCATTTATTCATCAGCATTTCTTAATATTCTTACCTTCGTAAGATTTTAGGAGTGTCATTATATCAACTATGAGGACTTTTTTACTAGTGGTTCCGAGCGTTAAAAGGCATTCAAATATAATTTTCGGGTCGGTATATAATACAATCTAAATAAAGGGAATATTTAGATGATAAGTGACCATTTAAAGTGTTTTCCACAGTATTACGTATATATCGAAACCGGTCATTATCCTGTAAGTCTTTTATGTTATCAAGTTTCGTGTAATTCTTTTACATTTGACAAAGGTTTAATTAATTAAGCTTTCGACGATGTTAAATTGGTCTTTTTGTTTGTTTTTATTCATTAGGGTTATTAGGAAGTCGAATTGTGAGGATAAATCTGTTTTTTTCGTAAAAGATCTGTTTGTTAAGATTATCAACTTAGTTCTCAACAGGTTAATCGGAATTATATTAATTCTTCGGTTTAGGTTTCTTATTTTCCAATTTAGTCTTTTATATAATAGGTTGAAGTTTAGGTTTATTAGCTTTTGTAGTTGTATCGTAATTGATAGGTTGTAAAAAGCTTTCGGTTAGTATAAAATGGCTATATAGTTGTTACGAACGCGTTGTTTTAAATATTGTTAATCCCTAGCTACGTTAGTATTTTCAATTATAGTCAAGTAAATACCCTGGCCCGTTTAACAGAAATTGAGGTACGTATCGTCAATATTTAGTATGTGTATTAACAATTAAATAAAGTCAAATTAATAGCCTTTCGCTAGAGTAACGACTGGCTTATAATTTAAAAACTTCAATTTTTTAATAGTTTACTAGTTTTCTCTTATAAATCCTGTTATTCCAAAGAAAAGAATATTGTTAGTTTGTATATCTTTTGAACCGAAACCTTTCTTTTGTATCATTAGTGAATACAGGTTGTAGATTGAAGATTTTATACTTAATCTCGATTTGAAACACGATTAATAGGTTAGAAATCAATAGAAGCCTATTTCAGCTAATATACGTGGTAATTTAATATATCGTATTACTGTTTTTGGAGGGTATTTAGTACTTAGTTGCTGTGGTAGTTTTAGGAAAACAATCTGTTATAGATTACTTAATAACTAAGTGTACGTTTATATTATATTACAGTAATTAAAGGCAAACTTCCCTTTATTTTTGGTTAGCCAACTGGCTATTAAAACAATGATTAAATATTGATTTATTTTTCAAATCGTTAGCAATTGCGTAAGGATTTATTCTCTAGGTTTTATCGGATCCTTAAGAGATTAGACGTAACTTTTCATATAGACTCCCTGTGGTTTTATCGCTAACCTCGTACATAATTCTAGATTAGAATATTGTAATATTTGGGTCTTAGAAATCAAAGTTGTTTTTAGGTATAATTTTTACTATTTCTCGAGTTAAAAGTTCGTGAATTTCAACTTTATCGTTTTCCTTCAAAGGTTTTCCCGGGATTTTTATAACGCCTTATACTCGAAGCTTTACATCAAAATTTTAATTATCTTTCTCTTTCCTACTAACTAAAGTAATATGATAGATTCAATCTGGTATATATTCCTCGTTATTAAAGTTCTTTTTTAGTCGTCGGTCCTACCAATAGCGTTTGGAAGGTGTATCATTACAAAAGGAGAAGTGTTATATTAATTTAGTCGCTGAATTGAAAGGATTTAATTGTTATCGTTAATTCTTTTAATATAAAGCTTGAAATCCGTTGTAAGGTCGTAAGATTATTCATAATTTTAATAAATATTTTGATGTTAGCGATACTTAACATTTTGAATGGGACTTCCTATTTTCGTGGCTTCTACTATATAAAGACTTTATTTCATAATTGAAAAGTAAGTACATCGATTGTCGTAGGGTGGTTTCCGGTAATAAAGTTCTTATTAACTTAAAGTCGTACCAATTCCTTCTATAATTCCTTTAATACTTTATCGTAGGTCATAGACCTATTTTTAGTATTTGCTCATAGCGGAGATTTATCCGTTACGCGTGGGTATACTCAAAAGAATAGTAACTTTGGTATTAGACTATTAGAGCCTATAGTATTATTCAACTTTTCAACCACTATTTTCAGATGTGTCTCCTGGTTCTTAACGCTTTTAATCTCTAAAGAAAGGATATTATACGCTTTGCGAAATAATACGTATGCTCATTAGACATTTTTAATATTTTAGTAAGTTTTAATTGGTACCTATTTACACTGAATTCTTATTATTTTGACGTCTACTTGAAACTTTACCGCCTAAAAGTCGGTACCGATATCGTGAACAACGACGTTAAATGGGCCCAAATACGTATTAATTTACGCTATCCCTAGCGTTTTCCACGCATCTTTTTCCAATAGGGATTTTGGAAAGTTGGTTTCGTAAAAAAAACGTTACAGAATTAACGATGTTAAAAATAGGTTTATTATATAAGTACAATACGTAAATAACGATTTTATAATCAAAATTCTTTTCGTTTTTCGGTATAAACTTAAATTTTGGGGGGGCTCAGATATGGGTTTCATAATAATAGCAAAATGTTTCAATGATTTCTGTGGTAACGTATTTTACATTTTCGTGCCCTGAGAATTCAAGGATTTTATATAACTTATGGATGATTGGATGATAAAAACGGAAGTATAATTAAAGTATTTTGTTGAATCTGTTAGGTTTAATACCGTTGCCTTTAGGCTTTAAAGATATAACTATGGGTACCCCTACTGAGGGGTGAGGGGAAATCTCTAGCCATTTTGAACCTGTTTATTCGCTTGGTGTCGAAGTTAACGCTGAGTTTCTTTATTTTTCTGAGTAGGAGAGGAAAGGAGTAGGGGAGTTTAGGATGTAACATGTAATAGACCTAATAATAGTTTTAATAATCGTTGTTTTGAGTGACGATAGTCATTCACTTAGATATCAAATAACTTTGGTTTTAGTAGCGTTTTGACCATTAATTTCCGTAATAGTAATACTTTCTCTTTATAGTACTACGTATTACGAATAGCCTCCAGTTAAATACCTTATTACCCCAATGTTTGTCGTAATATCTGAAAACGTTTGGTTTACGTAACGATGGCGAAAGTAAAAGGAATGTAAGGGGTTAGAGGTTTGATTAGGATCAAGATATAGGTTTTCGCTACTGAAAAGATATAAGAAGACGAAATCGGCTAGTTACTATGCTACACTAAGAGTAGTATCTTTATGTTACATAACTTACTTAAGCTTATTGTTATTGTCAACAACCTTTTTACCCTTGTATTTTGCGACGTAATTCAAGTAGTTTTGTCCGAAAGAAGTAAGCTATTGAGTATGATACATTACCTGTCGTTTTTTATGCTTAGCCGGAGGGTGATGAGGGGATTAATAGCTGGACTTACTATAAACTCAACATATTTTGCTATTATTACGAAAATGATTTTAACGATTAATAGGCTCATTCAAAATATGTCCTTAATGAAGTTAATGGAACTGTAATTTCCAGTTAGAAGGTATTATACCAGATGTAAAACTTTAGGGTCGGCCGTACTTACGATCGAAACAATACACTATTACGTGATAGTTTCCATTTACATCGCAAAAGTAATGAGTCAAAAATATATATTAAAATAATTTGGTGTACGTATAATCATGGTTGTAAACGAGGAATGTAATTAATCAAAAAGACCCCTATAAGTAGCATTTGGGAATTGTAAAACATATTAGAATTCGTTTACGTTCGTGATTACTGACCGTATTTATTCGTGAAACGTATCTTTGCCAATACAAGTATTTTTGATTTCTTATTAATATAATATTAATTTGTTAAGCATTTGATTAAAAACGTCCATTGGTAATTTTTTTCTTACTTATCATCGTTATTTACATCGTTGTAAATAAATTCGTATAATATTTAGTAAGGTAAAAATCGTATTCAACATAGCATTTTAAGCTATGACCAATTTTCGAGGAAGTTTCTTGCTCTCGGCAAGAAAATTAGATAATAGTTTTTAGTGTAGTTAGTAAGGATTTCAGGGAATAGTAAGTAAAAATTAAAAGGAAGGACCTCCATCTATTTGCCAATATTTAAAAAGGATATAAGTTTCGTGTCAAGAAGGTTGTAAGGCTTTCCGTAATACTTTTCTGCGTTATTTCAGATTTTCGCGAAGTTCGTGAAAATTTTGAAATTGATGTGAATTATTTTGACAAGTTTTAGAGAAAAGTAGTTATAGTTGTTCCAGTTTTCAATAGAGGTTTCTGCTGTTAGTTTAAGTTTTAGAATATCTGAATCGCAATGATAGGGGTAATTACTAGGCATTTAGTCCATAGTGTAAAGTCATGTAATGAGACTTATGGTGGATTTACGTATATAGGTGCATTTGCTGTGGAAAGTTTTATCCAAAGGGATTTAACGATTTTAATGGAAGGGTTAAGGGGTGATGGAAATTTGGCCGTAAGAGGGGTTTTAAGGAACGTAACGATCTTGTTTAATTAACTGGATAGCGTTAACGTTAATTTTTCTTACCGTGTTAGCGGCCATTGTTTTACGCGTTCTACTGTCGTTAAGAGAATATTTTACGTTGTTACGTGGAGGTGCCGGTTTATCGAGTAGACTAATAGGTTTTTTATTATTAGCATATAAAAAATTAGTACTAATGGGGAGGTTGAAGGTTTAATTTAGTTAGAGATTAAGGGGAGTTCCCCTTGAACGTGTGTAAATGCGTTGAGGGTCCTCAAAGCCTTTTCTTTTGATATTTAAGGTTTAAAGGAAATTCTCAAGTTGAGTTAACTCGAAAAAGATATTTTCTAACCCTTTTAAAGTTGTGTCTGGTATGTAAATCCCACGTCTATTAACCTCTACCTTTAGTTGAATTTTGACGGTCCGTTAGATCGTATTTTATATATTAATACTCCAATGTTTTCAGAATTTACAAAACATTTCGAGGACGCGTTGGCTACGGTCAAAATCTTCGCTGATGTCCGTGTTTAGAATATACTGGACAATGTAATTGGTTAGGTGTTCTTTATTTAAAGATTCGTTGGTATTTTTGAACAAAAAGTCTTTGTTGTAATTTTGAGAAAAGATATATCCGAGAGCCTTCATTACTTCCTTTCTGGTTGAGTTGGTAATGGCGTCGATTTTGGTATTTGCGGTAGTCATTTTGACTGTTTGACTGGTGTATAACTTGGTGATTTAGGGAAGAAAGCGTGTAAACTTAGTGGTTTAGCATAAAGTCGTATAGAGATTTAGCGTTGAGTCGCGCGATGTGTTTTTCTTGGTGTAACTTAGCTATTTTGCGTGTTTTCGCTTGTTATAGCGATTTTAATGATTGAATTAGCGTGTGGAGGGGAAAAAAGATTAAGATAAGAGGAAATCCTGGTGTTTAAGGTAAAGTTTTGATGAAAGGAGTAAGTTTGAATATTGTTTGTTATCAATGGTTAAATGGCTTAAGACTTAATATTTTTTGTAATAGTAATACCTGCAGTAACATTTACTCAATTGATTGCTAAATTGACTATATTTAAGATTTTGAACGGTTAATTTTTACTCTTTTTAAAGAAGGGTTCTTGAATATTTTTTTTTAGTATTTTCAAATAAGAATGCTATCGCTTAATTTCATATTATAGTTATAGACTAACAAATCCCAGAAGTGTTTTCTGTTTTCGTTCCGATTTGGATTGGTTCAGTACTAATAAATGCTCTTTACAAGAATTTTTAAGTTACCCTACCGCTGTTTAACGTAAAAGGTAATCGAAAAGTATCGTTTTTTTTTTAAAGTAACTTATTTATACTTAACTGAGTAAGCACAGATTAATATTGATAAGGCTTTAGATGTTGCAAAGTCTTCGATTCAATCAATTGATGTCATAGTAGTATTATAATGTTTAAGTGGTATATATTTTTTTTTCTAGGTTTGGTAGACCGCTAGCCGGTCTACACAGTAATTTGTATGGCTAATTGTTTGGACTGTGCCTTAGTTTGAATTAAGCGTATACTATACTTGACTTATAGTTAATACAGTAAACCCGCAAAACAATAAGTTTAACTTGCATTTAGTATAGTCAACTACACTATAATTAAAGTATACTTACTAAATCTTAATTACTACTACTTTAATATTAGCAATATATCAATAATTTATTACACATATTTTTCGGTTTTTCCATTTACTATAACAATGTTTTTATATATGTTAATAACACCTTTGACAATGATGATATTATGGTTAATTAGTTATCAAACGTTACGATCTTCGTTAACCTAAAACTTGATATCTACAATTGTAAGTTCAGGGTATAAAAACCTAGATATTTCGGGTTTATTAGTGAAATATAATTTAATAACCTTTGATTAGATTCTTTAACCGTTTATTCGTTACGAAGTTCCTCTTTATTACCGAGATGCTGTGTTTAATTTGGAACCACAATTTTTATTTGGAAGTTGCACAACGCGAAGGCTATTGAAATAAATAAGAGTAAAGGGTATAAAACCGGCACCGCTACGAATATCAACTTTCTACTAGGTAGTTAGATAAAGCCTTATCGCTTTTTTAACCGCGATTATTTAGGTTTATTTGTTAATTGACCACTCGTTAACACTAATACAATGGGTCATAAGCCTGGTTGCTTATTTCGGTCTTAAGCGTCGAAATTTAGGTGAACCTCGGAAAGCTGTTCGATGACTTCGTTTATATCAGGATTCAGATTTAGAAGTGTATACGTGTAGCCGGAACTTCAGCTGGTTGCTCGGATAACATATAAGCGTATTTCGCGCTAGTATTTAGCTACGCATTATTAGTTTCCCAACCGCTACTTTAATTTATATTTATCTTCAATTTTCTGGAAAAACGTACGTAAATCATAGGTCATTTCGTATTCGTATTCGGAACATGTTTATTCCCTGGTTCTGTTTAAGTATATCTGGATAACCCGTAAAGTGGGAAATTACATACTTGTTAACAGAGACCAAACGACTTCAAAGCAAATGAATTCATGTCTTTAATAGCTTTAACAACTTTAGAACTTAAATTAGAATTTATTTCAACATATAATAAGTTAACTACAATAATAATAAATAAATAAAATATTTAACTTGAAAATTCTAGCACATAATAAGATAGGGCGAAAAACGGTTATTATAATATTAATAAGCGTAAAGTGGTTATTATAAAAGGAAAGGTTAAATTGTTTTGAGAGAGAAGGCTTGCGAGACTATTTATAGGAAGGTTTATAGGGAAGCTAGTGCCAACACCTTTTACTCCGTATTAAAAAAATACGATAGTTGAAACCTTAAACACGATACCACAATTCTAAGCCGCTCCTAAACGATTGTTACGCACCTTCTAAAGCGGTTTACGGCAAAAAATCACCTTCCAATACCCTTCACAGTTTGCTAATGCTTTCCACTATCTTTTATAACGGGGGTAAGCCAGAGGTAATATTACAGGCTGTTACCTAGGCTAATAGTTACCAGGGATCTAGCCCTGATGGTTACCATACTCCTACGATACTCTAAAGTTACTTAAAAGCATACCCTCACCTGTCATGTAATCGGACCTCCCCCTCTTTCCTGTAGCTACAAAGCAGCCCCTTAGCAGGAATTTATAGTTCTTTCTTTATCGAGGATTATAGAAAGTATCCAACCACTTTAAGCGACATCTATAGCTTAGTCCCTTCATAGTTGTTAAACTGATTGTGTTCTACATTTCGAAATCTCCCACTATCTTTCTCTTTTACCTAACGTGTATAAATATTTTTGGCGTTAACTTGAATGTTCAAACTAACAAATGGGGAAATGGTAACAGCCAAAAGTTCCTAATCAGTTTTGAAGAAAAGAACTTACGTTTTTATTGTTTAAGGTTGAAGATAATAATATAAAATTTGATCAAGTTGATATTTTGTTAATTACAACATAGATTTAAATAATCCACGCCTGACAAGTTATACACAGTTCTTAAAGTAACTTTTTTTGAAAATGTAGCTTTATGGGTATTAAAAGAGATTGAAATACTTTGTGATTATTGATAAACGTATTCAAAAACGCCTCTCAGGTTTAAGTTAACGTTGAAAGAAAATCAAAACTTCAAATTTATAGCTTTTACTAATGTATTTAACTTTAATATCAAGCATATGTTTCACGTTGTTTATTCGATAACGAAGTTTTACGAAGTTGAGTTCCTAGAAACTATTATTTTGAAGAAAATGTGACAAATGTTATATACGTTATGGATAAACACGTATTTAAAACCTCTAAATGTACTAATACAAAATGTTGAAATCAACTTTGAAACAGCAATATATTAAACTATTACTTAGAAGATAGAGCTTCAATATAAACAGGTATTCATTGAAGCTTATTAGAGCATGAGTAAAGTTAAAATGATATACACGTTTTTGCTTAAAACTTATAGTATTCTTACATTGTAAATAGTCAATTTTATAAATTTAAAGTCAAAACTATAAATATCAGTAAAAAGCATTAACGATACTATTGATTTTCACTATTGTACTGACCTGGAGGGTCAGTGCAACTGACTGATAGAAAGGATTCCTACATCCGTTAACCCCTGCATGTATTGCAGGTAGTCTGTGTATAACTATATATATTTATGTAGATATTACTATATATGTCTATAGATAGTAAGCGGTCACGCTGCAGATTGCATCTTTGCAGAGTGCACGGTAACGTGTTATTCTGTAAGGTGCATTCCTGCAGAGTGTATGATAGCGGGCCACTGCCTAGAAGTGGCATTGGCAAATTTTACAGTAGAGTGTCAATGCCCAGAAGAAAGATTAGCAGAGTATATAGCAAAGTTCCACTGTTCGAGTGAGAGGTTATAAGCTCTTACCTATGGTATATACTATCCGGATGCCTATTTTCCCTTTTATTTCTTTATTTATATTTAATAAAAACAATCATTTTTACGATTACCTTTTTAACGTACTTGCTATAATAGAGACCTTACCAATATCAATTAGTAACCGATTCGGTCGACTATAGATAGCCTTGCAAATATGAGATGAACATAAGTTAAATACTTATAGAGGGATGTTATCAAGGTCCCAATTGTACTTGATTTATTACTACACCTTATAAGACTTACATAAGAGTATATAAAAACTGTAAAAGCGGAGTAACTTCAAAAAGAACTGTTTTAATACGAAATTATTAATTCGGTTAGTATCTTTTGACTATTAAAAACTCTATTGCTTTATTATTTACTCTGTTAACGTTTTGAAATACCCGGATACTTTTTGGGAAGCATCTTATTACCTATTAGACTATGTAAGCTAAAATCACTAAGTTTCGGAACCTTTTATTAAGATCCAACAAATTTGAATATATAATCGAAACCGCATAAACACTTTAGGAACGGTTCAAACGTAATATTCATACCGCTTACAAACTTGGAAAACGGCTATATTATAAATTTTAAAATTACTTTACAACTCATTTATACCATAAGATGAATAATCGATTACCTAACCATACGCGTTTCATAGTCGAAACTCGGTATTCAGAATTCTTACTAAGCTTTATACACTATTTCAAATCCTATACACATATATACATATAAATTTTCCCATATCTTCCCCCCCTTTTCCAATACTTTATTCGCTCTCTATCGTTAGCTCTATACCGTCTATTGGAATTGATCACTTATATTAGTTGAGTTTATTAGTTCATTAACTAGTGTAACGCTTATAAAGCATTAAAAAGTTAATTTCAAACCCGTAACTTGTTTGTTATTACGCCTAATTTACACCTTATTTGGATTTTATTTGGATTGGTAAACGTTAGTCACTGTGTTTATAACGATTCATTACATTCAATTGATTTATATATATATATAATACGTTTTCATTTCAATTATTTTAACCGTGCCTATGTAAATATTATAGATCACACGCACTCGAATCTTATTCATTACGAAAAACCAACCTTTTTACCGCTTTAATATTTCCGGTATACGTAAAAATTAGACATTCAATCGCTTTAATATACTTTATACTTTTATAACCCTAATTTTAGCACTTATCATCCGAGATAACGTCAGCGAAAACTTCGACCTTTTGATCCTTTATATAGGGATTAGAAAAGTTGTTTTGTAAACAATTAACCTAAAATTATATGATGACACCCTTAATGTACCGGTTGAAGATCTAGATCCGTATATGGTAAATACGTATATTATAACTTTGATTTTTCACTATGGAAAGAAAAGGCCTCAAGACCAGATATTTTAGATCATTTCTGTAAAAGGATCTCAGATTGGATGATAGAAATGTAGTATATGGCGTATAACTCGATTTCCAAAGTTTTACGAGTTTAGTTACAGAATAAAGGTATCAATACATTAGGAGTTAGAAATAACCATTTTCTGAAAGCTCTATTAGATACGTCATGAGTTATTGACTTATTGGATTGAGAGGATAAAGACTTGGATTGAACGGATTTTATAAAGTGGTGATATTTAAAGGAATATAGGAAATAGGTGGTAAACGATATACGAATGAAACGGCAACACGAAAACACTGTACGAATATAAAGTGTGGGATGTTTCGACGATATTCCCGCGCTTTAAGAAAGATATACGGAGTTCGAAATAAAAGAAGAGGAATGACTCCGAATGTTATTCGCCACTCGGGTATAACATATACCTACGTTTATGTATATACCAAAGGAGAGACAAATACCGGACTATTTTCCTAATACGATTAATATCCCTTTCGGCCGTAATGGAAGCAATGAAATTATCGTAAATAACCCGCTCGGAAATAATATAAACAACATAAAACGACAATGCGAACTTTACGGATTGATACTTAATAGTTACGAACCTTACCGAAACCATCTATTATATCTTTTTCCTACCAATAGGAGTGATTTTACTAAACTTTCCAACTTCGCCAAACTATAAGATAAGGAAAATAATTATAATGGAGAATCGTATGACGTCTTCTACAATAATATACGTGTAATATAAACTACATGTAAAAGACTAGATATTAATCCGTTATAGTTTGATATTATATCACTACATATACGACTAAGGTAAGCTAAAGAGTAATATATATACCATATCATTCAAGTGAATATATTTACGGAGTGTTAAAACCACTTGAAGGCATATATTGATACAGAAATAAATTACGATCTTTACTATAGGTAGTGGACTAGTATTAGTTGGAAATACGTGAAAATCCAGCGTAAAAACGTTAGCAAAACCCTATAAACAGTGTTTACCGCTATGGATATTACTATATACCCTCATATCCTGTATACATAAGCAAAGTAGAAGTGAACTATATTGAAAGGTGCATAAAAAAGAATTAAAAACCTTTTGTATAAGTCTTAAGATATCGTTTAAAACCTTTATAAGTTGACAGATGAGCTTCGGATTAGTATTTATAGCTGAAAAAACCAAAGGCGAAGGCTAAATCACTAAGGAAAACCTCGCCAAACAATTTACCACGTTTTAAATCGAAGATTCAAAGTATACCTAAATCAGAAAGAGCACCTAAAGTACAGGTATTAAGGAGGGAACCCTGGCAATAAAAGGTAGAGACGAATGTTCAAAATGAGCGAAACTCACCGCGGTTATAGCAATACCTGCGAAAAGGTATACGAAGCTCCCCGGATTTACAAAAACGCTTTATCATATATGGCAAGATCGGCTACTAGTTTACTAACCACCTAATTCACGAGTAAAATTCGTATTATATGATAGTTTTAGGCTGATTATGAATTTGAGGACCAGACAAAAGCAAATTTTACAATATACAAAGCAAAATTCGAAGGCGTAAATAATGGACTTAATGCCTACTCCTACAAATACACCTCCATAGAAGAAGATTTTAAAGGTAATAATACTTACTTTAACAACCCAAGATAACGAAACCTCTTAGCGTATCTTTGCAGGCCTATAGGATGCCTCCTTCCTATACATTATAATCCTGGACTACGTGAAGAGTGTTTAACGCCTATATAGCGTTATAATTTGAATTTTCGAACAGATAAGGCAGCCGTTTTTAGGAAACCATACCTCATACTGGTGCTGTTAAAATATTAACGGCTGGAAAACAACAATTCGATGCGTTCGTACCGAATTTTTCGAAATTTTAGTTTAAACGAATAGAAAAATACCGAAAGGTTCTATTTGATAAATTCTAAGCGTTATCGTTTAGGATGGTCTTTATAAACACGCGATGCGTACCGGTTAAATTTCACGTAGTAGACTTTAAAGCACCATTTCAAATTTTATAAGCTAATATAAATAATATCAAAATTAAAGTCCGAAATACGATCAATTAGCTTATTCGCGCCTCAGATAGCGTATCCATACCACTCATATTTAAGTTCAGCTATTTATGGTTCTTCCCTGAAACACGTACAATTAAAGCTATTTATTTAACGCAGTCAAAATTACGAATGTTATACCGCCGATTCGGATACCCGGTTACAAAACGCCTGTTATAACTATGTCATGCCGTAAGCTATACGGATATAAGAAATGACGTATTTAAAGTTATCAAAGGTTTTGCCATAAGTGCTAGCTCCACTTACAAGCTCTACGACGGTTTAAATTCCGCTTTTAAACTAAGTAAACTTTAATCACGAGATAATTGCTAATATTATATATTTTAATAGGCGACCGGTACTTCATATGTTCGACGCGGTAGTATTATTTTAGACCGCCGAATTCATACGAAGCGTTTCCGTTACAGACTACTAAGACGTTTTAGTTAATTAATAGTTAAACGTTTATTTAAGATCTTCGAACTGGATTACCTACGAAGTTGGTATAGCCTTCAACTTTACGGAATAACGCATCAAGTTTAGGATTACCAGCAACGAATAAAAACAACTATTAGTAAAAGTATTAGGGAATTATTAAGTGTAAATGGTATTATGGGTAGCTTAAAAAGTATATATGGTATTATTTGAGGAGATGAGGTGTACAAGTTCCAAAGAATATATATTTCAAATAGAGATTAACCTCGTTAATAACACTTTCGGTCTCAGTGGAATTCATCTTACGCTCATTGTTTTTATAACTTACCCAAAAATCTATATATATTTTATACTATTATTAACCACGGTATAATGAGCGAATGTTGTAGCAAAGGCTATAGCAATATTAAGTTTCTTACAAGCTAAGAACGATGTATCCAGAACGTTAGCTATAAAAAATAGCCTACGCGAAATAGCATTTTGGACCTACCGTTACAATTTGAGGTCCTAGTTTCGAAAACTAAGGACAAATAAACTGGCTTTTGGAAAATTAACGTATTTAAAAGCCATAATATACTAGTTAATTTGCTAAACGGTTCAAGTTAGTTTCTCTGGATAACAATACGAAATTATAGGAGAAAGATGAAAAGAAGCGGTCCGAAAGAATAGAACCACTAACGAAATATCAGTTAAAACAATAAAATTCAAACCGATCCTAATTTCAGCCTACCCCCTGAATTATGTATCCGGCCTACTTCTATTAGACAAGAGCAGCATGCTTATACCAATCCTACTAGCACCTCGTTATCGGGGCCTCATTTTCAGATTATAAACCAAGAAACGCCCCAGAATATTTACCGTAAACTCCTTTATTACTTAAAAGGAGATGGAAAACAGCGAGCTTAATCTAAAACTCCTCTATAACGACATTATTACTGCCCTAGATACCCCGTTCGAATAATCTACCTAAAGAGAAATTTATACCTTGATTAACCAGTACATATTCCGCTTGAAGTGGTTCGAATTAACAATTTACGGCGGCTAAAAAATATTTACCACTCGCCTCATCTACGAACTTGAAGATAAAACCAAGAAACTTTACAAAAAGACCTGCCTAGTTATCAAAAGTTATAACGACGATAGTAAAAACTATATTATAACCCAGTCGCCTACCTTAAAACAGGCTAGCCACCGCTTAATTTTTACGTTCATAGCCTTTCTTAACATACTGTATAGCCTATATATCTAACTCCATAACATAATACCGGTATTCACTAAGTTTGAGGAACGGCTTAAACGACGTATTTACGCCGATATACCTATAGATTTTAGGAAATACCATCTATTCAAAACGATTTTACTTATTATTAAACCGTTTTATGGCCTAACTTAACCTGGTGTTTATTAATATAATACTTACTAAAAGTACTATAAGAAACGGTTCGAGATAACCAGCTTAACTTTAGACCTATGCCAATTAATTTTAATAACCTGTTAGGGAGGATTTATATTAATAATTATATAAACAGATAATATATTAACGTTATGTAACGTGTCGTTTTCCGTATTTTAAAAACGGAGACTTTTAGAGGCTGGACTAACAGCAAAACTTAAGGCGTACTTAACAGAAGACTATATAATTAACTTTAATGGCGTCACTATTACTTTCCGAAAAAGCGTTTTAGACTTTGTATAAAAAGGGTAGTTAAATAAAGTTACCCTGTTCGTTTTAAATAACATAAAACAGGCCGACGAATACAGATGTCAATGTGTACGTGGCGCTTAAGTTACTTTGGTAGCCTAACCAAAAACAGCATTTAACCTTTCGGTCGCCGCGTAGTATTAAACCACCCCGTTGAACGAAGTATATAAGGCGTTTGACAAACTCATTTAGTATTTAATGAATAATTTAAAACGCGGTTTACAATTTGTATCGCTCAATATACATATTATACAACTATTTGTTTTTACTAACGGCTTTTTAGATAAGAATACTAACTACAGTTTATAAATAAGCCTCATCCTAATCTTCGGTAACGAAACCCCAGTACGAAACGGTTTTACGCTTCGTAAAGATATTATTTACTAAAGCTTTACTAAATGTAAGCGGGTTATATAAAGCGTCTTGGCCTCGGAAATTTATAGTATAGTTAAAGGTTTCGATTCGGGTATTACTATGGTAATAACGGTTCGGATAATTATTTCCAACCTTAAATTACACCTTATCCTTCTCGTTATATATATTAACTTCTTCTCGCTTTATAAATATTTGGTTAAATTAGGTATTACAAACGAAAAACGTTTGATAATCAATATTATAGCTTCACGCGAGTCATATAAACGCTGTGAAATTAAGGAAATAATGTGGATCGATGGAAAATCCAATCTAACGAACGTAATATCTAAAGTTACCCCAAACAGAACATTAAAAATACCAATATCAATAAGTTTATTATTTATTAGGGTGGTTAAAAATCTTTCGCAACCTTAATAGGCTATTATACTACTTTCGCCGATTTAAAACCTTCTGAAATCTACCATTCAAACCGTTCTCCAATTTATACTACGGTATACAAGTTTTATCTATACCGGCTTTACGAATTTACCTCTGTTTAACCCTACTATTTCGCGTTCCTCCCAACATTCTGTCACTTTTTGTTTTACACGCCTCGACCCTATGAAATTTTATATTCTTTTTCTTTATTTATTCAAATCTACCATTTGACGCCGCCCCTAATATAATATTACATTTTACCCTACGTACTTTAATCCTGCCAAGTATTTTACTATTTGCCTCTATTCATTTTAATATACAATATTGTAACGTATTTGGAATATTGCCTCTGTTCATTTTATATACTTTAAGTTATATTTGTTACTTATAAACGATTTTGAGGAAAGTAATGACATTAATATATCTGGGTGCGCCGGCTCGGCCAAGAGAGACAGTTAATCACTGCCAAAAGAAAAGGAAAAGGGCGACACCATCGCATCTCCACTATCCTCCCCGCCGCCATTCCCCTTTGTACTGGCGTCACCGCCATTACCGATATCGATGTCAACGGCGTTAACGAAAATGTAACCCTGCGCCTTAGGTTGTGTGCCTTTGGGCAAAGGCATAAGGGTATTTTTACCTTTTTTACGGCGTTGCGCGATAACTTCGTTAAACTCGCCTACGTAATATATACGTAAGCTCTGTTTCCAAGTAATGAAAGCGGTTGCCGACTTTTTAATTCGCTGATTAGCGTTCAGTACTAATTAGTATCAGCTTGTTTTGGTTATTTATGATCGCGGTTATTTTTTGAAACGCCTCGAATATTACTTTTAAAATAAAGAGAATTTTGAAAAATCGGTTAAAACATACTGTAAATTCGGCAGGAGCGTAATACGGACTCGGTCCATGGTCTTAGTTTTAACGAAACGGGGGCATATCCGTTATTAATTCGCTCGTAACGGTGGTAATAGGTCAAACGATCCCCGTTTTCGTAATAATGACTAATATATTTCCCCGAGGCCGCGGACACAATCCACGTCACTTAAGGCGTGTTTATTAACGGTCCGGGGTTATGGAACCGGGTACTTCATTTCAACACTTTATATATTAAAAAGGTCCTGCGATGTATACTAGTAATGCAAGGCTTTAGCCGACGAACTAGGTCCGCCCTGTGTTTCTCGTTTATAAGGATATTAAAAGAAAATAATCGAGTGAATTTAGGAAGTATAAACCGTAGAAGAGTTTCGTAAAGCTACGTTTACGAAATTGAAAAGCTTTAGCAAGTAAAGGGGTTTTTATCTGCGGGGAAAAGGTAAGGTTTATAACCTTAAAAGCATCCCGTTCTTCTCCTTAAAAGCTCAAAGGTAAGGAAAGGGGGAAAAGTGGAAARGGGGGGGGGGGGTAACGATGGCGGTAGAAAACGGGGTAAGACGGTGACGGGAAAAGGGGAGGCGGCGGCAGCGAAAGTTGGCGAGGCCGGTAAGGCGACGGCCAAAAATAACAGGGCCGGGGAAAAGGCGACGACGGCGGAGGGAAAGAAGGTTAAAGGGGAGGCGACGGCAATAAAGAAAAAAGAGGCCGGAGAGGCGGCGGCAGTAGAGGGGAAGGAGGTTAGGGGGGTGGCAGCGGCGGGGCATAGGGAAGCTAGGAGGGAAACAACTATTAAGGATATTGTACCCGAGGAAGGCGGGTTATTAGTAGTGGTGGTAATGTTGTAAACGGCGATAGCGGAGGCGGTAAAGGCGGTACAACGGCGTGTATACGTTGAACGGCGCTTAGAAAACCTGCTTTTACGCAGCATTTATTTAAAGATAAGGTTAATATATAGGTATTAGTCGAGTAAACTACCTATCGGAACTGTTTGAATTAGTTAATTGGAATAAATGTTAAGTTCAATTGAAATAGGAACTTATATTAACTATTGGTACGCGTTCTTAAAGAGGAAAAAAAGTTTTACTTGGACCGATGGCGATATATCTTTTTGTACCAACCCTAAACATGTAACGGTATAATTACCCTTACGAAATCACCTCTGCAACGCTTGCGTAACCACAACACTGTCGGGATTAATAAAAGACGTTATTGATAACCATATCGCTACCAGTAAATTACACCAACCAGGCCGTTACTACAATTAATATCGCAGCCAGAAATTAATTATTCGGATCTTTATATTTACCACCGCGGCCAGAAATTACTAATTCGAACCTTTGCAATTAATACCGTAACCACACTATTATTACAGAAACTGATAATTTGGACCTTTATAATTTGTATCACAACCACACTGTTATTACAAGGCTACGTATACGAACTCTCTATAACTATATTGTCGCTACTTGATTATAGGCATATAAGAAAGAAAAAAAAGATTGCCTGTGTGAATATTACTATATACCCTTATAGCTAGTATGCATAGAACAAGTGGTAGTGCATTGTATTACAAGGTGCACTCTTACAGAGTATACGATAACGTGTCACGTTGCAGGCTACACTTTTGGAAGATGCAAAGTGCATCATACGTGGAGTAGTCTGGAATGGGTATTCCAGAGCGTACGGCAAAAGGGCCACTGCTCGAATAAGAGGTTTATAACCTCCCATCCGTGGCATGCACTCTCTGGAATGCTTCTTCGTGATCGATCTATCTTTTAACTATAACAATACCAATTTTATGATTACTCTTCTACTCTTTTTACTTCATGTGAAATAGGCAGAGACTTTATCAACAGTAAAAGATATAATAAAATCCGAAATGGATCGTGTAAACTTTTTCCTACTGTAGATATTATTATATATCCCTATAGCTAGTATACGTAAGTCAAGTAGCAGTGCACTATACTACAAGATGCACTTCTGCAAGGTGCACGATAACGTGTCATGCTGCAGGCTGTATGCATGCATAGTATGGATCAGAAGAGAGATTAGCAGAGTGTATGAAAAAGTGCTACTACCCGCATGGGAGGTTTATAACCTCTCCTCCATGGCGTATACTCTCTGAATACTTCTTCTCCCTTCTAACTTATTTATCTTTACTACTATAATACCAGTCTTTCTGATTGATCTTATGTTACGTTAACGTAATAAAAGCCTTACAAACACTAATTAGTAGTCGACTTGGTCGACTACAGACAGCCTAAGAAATAAAAAATAAACACAGGTTGAATACTTATAGCGGGATGTTTTAGCGATCCCAAATATTTGTGCTTTAATACTAAGTTTTTACAAGAATTACACGGGATGTGTACAAAGATTGTAAAAGCAAAGCAATTTTAGGAAGGACAATTTTAGTTGGATATTATCAACCTTTATTTAATGCTCTATTTACCGAAAGCTTAGTTACACTATACTTAACGCTTATTTATCGTTTTAACGTACCCGGAAACTTCTTGGAGAGCGTCTTATCACGTATTAGGCTACGCAAGCCAAAACCACTAAGTTCTGGAACCCTTTTTTGGAATCCATCCGATTTAAATATAGTATCCGTACCGCTTACGAAACCCAGAAGCGGTTATAGATTTAATACCCAGACCGCTCGAAGTTAGTAAAAGCGACTACAACTAGATATCCGAATCGTTTACCAAATACAAACGAAGCCTTATACACCAGATCATATACACATACCTATCCTTTACCTCCTATTTTCTATTTACCATTTCCGCCTCCCAACTCTCGACCTTTATCGCGTATTTTAAGTTTAGTATTTATAACGTTTAAGTTTTTCCCTGCTACTTAGCTATATAACGTTAGTAAGCGTTAATAAAACTAATTTAAAACGCTCCATTAGACTATAGTCACGTTTCATTTACGTATTATTTAAACTTTATTTGTATTTTTCAGCGTAAAAAGCCTTACTTTAAACGCTTTGTTACACCTTATTTCCTTTGAATTTACGTATTTATGCGCTTTTTCTTTAAACTACAAACGTATTCGAATCCTAACTACAGCGCGAGACCACCAGTTTACACCGCTTTAGTATTACCGGTACACATAGGAATTACCCTTCCTAGCCACTCTATCTCATAACTATAGCTTCACCAGTAACATACCTGGCAAAGGGCAACGAATATATAAACTACTTATTTATGAACGTATTATTTCGTAGCAGTACTTTAAAATGCTTAGACCTTAATTTAGAAAACAACAACGAAATTAAGGCACTAATAAAGGGTTTGAACCCCTTTGCGACAAACATATACATTATTTAAAGAGATCCTTAACTACTATAGCAATAACATATATAGGAGCGACATGTTCGAGGGTTTTACGAAGGATTTTACAAATTGGACGCCGGATATTTGGCGTATAGTCGATGGTATAATTTCAAAAATATTACGAAAGCAATTACAGAGTAGGGGTATTAATACAATCGGTGGCAACAAAAGCTGTAGTACAAAATCCATATTAGTAACGGCCCAACCTATACAAATGCCGAAGTGGACGTACGATAAGGTGATAAAAGTAAAGTTTATAAAAGTATATTAACTGAAAAAGCGCTAGGATTTCTTGCTTGAAATAATAGACTAGGAACGAGGAAAGTCTCCGCAAATAGTAAAAAGGCGTTAAGTAGAACTAAACGCCTACTATGAAGTGGAAATAAAGCTGTAGGAATCGACGGAACGGGAAAAAGTGACGCGAGGATCGTCTATAACATAGATTTAAAATGAACCCTCCCTAAACCGTGGTTTTAAATAAAAATCAAGTCAAAACCACGCTTCAAATGTCATTAGTAACCAGTTCAACCATGAAAAGAGTAGAACAAACGAATAAAACGCCCATTTTTAAGAAATAATAAACGGCGTAAAACGTTAATACGTATATTACGAACTAATTTCTACTAACCATAACCCCTACCATAACCTTTTACTGCACCGCTTCCCCATTAATAGGAGCGACCTTATAAATCTTACCAACTTCGCCAGGCCTCAAAATAAGGACGAGAATTACAACGGTAAGCTATACAACATATTTAACAACAAAATACATATAATATTGAATACGTATAGGAGGCTGAATATTAAATCAAATAAATTTTACGTTATTTTACACGATATATTATTTACGTTAACTAAAAATTAATATATATACCTCTTTATGTAGGTAAATATATTTGCGGAGTTTTATAATTGTTTGAAATTACACTTCGATATGGAAATCAATTATAAACGTTACGATGGGGATTCGATTAGTATAACCTAAGAATATGTGAAAAATTAACGTAAAACGCTGATAAAAACCTATAGGAGGTACTTATTTCCCTTTTAACAAAGTTTTGAAAGTGTTAGACAGCTCTTAAACTGAAATACAATGGTAATGAGCTACTTATACAAATAGTAACAAAATTATACTGTAGAAACTGTAGAAAAGAGTCTAATACGTACCCGTAAAGGTAACAGTAAAAGAAGGAGGGTATTCAGAAAGATTGGTATTGTAGTAAAAGATATATAATCAAGAAGAAGCATTCAGAGAGTGCATGCCTCAAGTGAGAGCTTATAAGCTCTCACCCAGATCGTACCACTCTGGAACGCTTCTTCTACACCGCGCCACGTATGATGCACTCTGAAAGTGAAATCTGAAGCGTGGCACGTTATCGTGCACGCTGTAGAAGTGCAACTTGCAGTTAGCAAATTAGTCTCTATTTATACTAACTATAGTGATATATAATAATATCCACACAGGCAATCTTTTCTTCTTTCTTTATGCAGCCAGTATTCGTAATCCAGTAATGACAGTTTCATTTATATTGCGGCCCGTATTTGTAATTCAGTAATAACAGTAGTATATGGCATGTTTCAGGCAAAACTTATTTCTTTTTTTCTCAAATTAAAAGTTGTAGTGACCTAGGTCATATGAACTTTCTATTGGCGTTGCTGAATAAAGTGGTAGTGGTAGCCCTCGCTTCGAATACGTAATCCAAAGTGCTCAGCGTAGGTAGGAGCGTTTCTAATATACTTTCTGGGGTGCTTTATTTTCGTAGGGACCATAATTGCAAGAGTGATTATGGGGGCGTTTCAGATGTTGTTTTTAGGGCCTGGTGTGATTGTTGTTTTCGAGGTTCGGTATGATTGTGGCGTTCGGAGCTCAGTGTAATTGTGGCATTGCTAGCGGTTTTTTTTTTTTTTTATCTGTTTGCACCATTTAAAAAAAGGTGACTTGTAAACTGTTTGCACTATTTATAGCGGTTGTTTTCAGACAGGTCCTAATAAAAGGTTTATAAATTTGGTGATTTTTGGCTTACGTGGCCCAATGCGTGATAGGACGCTTTCTAAGAAGTGTCCGGGTACGTTCAGAGCGACAAAAAATGTTGATAGTTAACGCAATGAGGCTTTTAGTAAACAGGGTACCAACTGGCTAATGATATCGTACTAAAGTGATTCTTCTTAAAGTCACTCTAAATCTTATAGTCTTGCTACGCTTTGGGTTTCAACGGCGCTCCCGGATAATTCTACACTCCCGTATAGTTCTTGTAAGGTGTAGTGATAGAGTATAAACAGTTTGTACCGCTATATTATTCCACTATAAGTATTAAACTTCGGTTTGTTTCTTCTTTCCTTAGGTATCTGTAATCAACCTAGTCGGCTACTGATTAATGTAGGTAAGGGTCTAATACTTACCCATTTAGGTAACAGTAAAAGAAAAAGGGTCATCAGAAAGATTGATATTATAGTAAAAGATAGATAATCAAGAAAAAGCATCCAGAGAGTGCATACCTCAGGTGAGAGCTTATAAGCTCTCACCTAGGGTGTACCACTCTGGAATGCTTCTTCTAGACCGCACCACGCATAATGCACTCTGAAAGTGTAATCTTCAGGGTGAAACGTTATTGTTTACACTATAGGAACACACCTTGCAGCTTTCAAAGTAGTCCCTACATATATTAACTATAGTGACATATAATAATATCTACAGAAACCCAATTTCGACCTTATACTATTTGAAACCGAAAAAAACATTAAAATCTTTTATACGAATTTTTAAATCTCGTTCAAAACCTTTATATGTCGATAGGCGAGCCTCAGAACAGGATTTATAACCGATAAAAACGAAGGCGAAGGCTAAATTACCAAAATAAACCTCACTGAAACCATCTACCATATCTTGGATCGAAGATTGAAGGTATATCCAAAGCGAAACGAGCGCTTAAAGTACGGCTACCAGGGGAAGAAATACCAGAGAGGAAACCCTAGCAATAAATAGCGAGGACGATTGTAAGGTAATGGACGAAACGCATCAAGGCTATAACAATACTTACGAAGAGGTATACGAAGCCTTACGGGTATACAAAAGCGTTGTATCGTATACAGCAAGATCGGTTAATAATTTACTAAACACTTAACTTACGAGTAGATTTAAACTAAAAAAATAATTCTAAGCCGATTACCTATTGCAGGATCAACTAAAAGTAAATTTTACAACATACGTAGCTGAGTGCGAAAGCGCGGAAAATAAGCTTAACGTTTACATATACGAATATACTACCGAAAAAAAAAGGCTTTAAAGGTAATATTATTTATCTAATAACTTGAAACGAGGAAACCATCCAAAGTATTTTTACAGGAATATAAGACGTTTTCTTCCATTATAATACAGGCCTGAACTGCGAAAACGAAGTGTTAAACGCCCATATAGCGTCATAATTTACGTTTTTAAACAGGTATGAAAACCGGTTTTAAGGTATTATAACTAATACTAACGCGGCAGAAATATTAACAGCCCAAAAACAACAATTATACGCGTTCGCAGCAAAATTTACGAAAATTTTGCTCGACCGTATAAGGGAATATTAAAAGGTTTTGTTACACAAAGGCAAAATATCGTCATTTAGCATAATAGTTATAAATATAAGATTCGAACGAGTTCAGCTTTATGTAATGGATTTTGAAATACTATTTTTACTTTCGTTAATTGATATAAATAAGTTCGAAATTACGGTTCGGAATATGATTAACCAAATAATTCGCATTTCAGATAACGTATACATACTGCTTCAGCTTAAGTTCGACTACTTATTGTTCTTCCTTGAAATACATACGATTAAATCTATTTACTTAACGTAATCGGAATAACAAATAATATACCACCGATTTGAACACCTAGTTATGAAACGCTTTTTGTGGATACTTTACCTCATAGGTTATATAAATATAGGAAAAATCGCATTTAAAGCTACCTAAAAAAATTTACACGAGTGCTAATTACATTTATAGGCCCCACGGAGGGTTCAGTTACGCTTTTTAAAAGATATAAACTTTAATCAAGAGGTATTTATCGATATCATATACTTAAACAACCAACTTATATTATAGATCGTCGACATGGCAACATTATTTTGGACCATTAAGTTTACGCGAAACGTTTTCGTTACAAACTATTAGGACTTTATGGTTAACTGTTAGTTAAACTTCTACTGAGGGCTTTCGGACTGAATTATCTACGATGTTAATATGGCTTTCGACTTTACTAAATAGCGTACTAAAACTAGGATCGACGGCAATGAATACAATCAAATACTATTAAAAACACTATAAGATATTAGAAAGTATGAACAATACTATGAACCGTTTAAAAAAGAGTAAACGGTATTGTTTAGAAAGCTAAATGGTACCAGTTTTAAAGAGTGTATTCTATAAATAGCGGTTGACCCCGTTAATAATACTTCTGGTCCAAATAGTCTAATTCCAACGCTCATTGTTTTTAGTATTTAACTGAGGATTAATACGGACTTAATACTATCACTAACCATATTAGAAAAATTTAATGCTATAGCGAAAGCCATAACAACATTGCGTTTTCTACGAGTTAAAAATGAAGTTTTTAAAGCGTTAACTACGAGGAACGGCCCACATAAAACTAGCGTTCTGAACAAGCCATTATAATCTGAGGTTTTTATTTAGAAAAATAAGGACCAATGAACTTGCCTTTGGAAAATCAACGGGTTCAAAGGACATAATATACTAGTTAATTTTCCAAATGATACAAATTCATTTCGTTGGACAATAGTACAAAAGTATAATAAAGAGGAGTTGGGGAAAAAAACGGTGTAAAACCGTAATCCGACTAATACTAACGACGAAACTACTTTTAAAACAACGAATCTAAACCGCATCCAATTCCAATGTACCCCCTAAATCGTAGTTTCGACCTGTTACCACTATACGGAAGCGGCCCATTTATACTGATACTACTAACACCTCGTCGCTAAGTCCGCCTCCTTAATTCGAAAACTAAAAATCGCCCTAGGAACTTTATTGTAAACTTCTTTATTCTTTAAAAGGAGATGTAAAACCGTGAGCTTGATTTAAATCTTCGTTGTAAAGGTATTATTACCGCTTTAAACGCCCCGTTCAAATGACTCACCTAAACAAAAATCTTTACCTTAATTGAATTAGGCGTTTTTCGCTTTGAACAGTTCATTCTGAAGGTTTGCGGTGTTTCCAGAATTTTTCCCACTCGCTTCGTATACGAAATTAAAAACAAACCGGAAAACTATACGAAACCACCCGCCTGATTATAAAAAGGTATGACAACGATACCAAAAAGGATATTATAATCTAGTCGTCTATCTTATAACAAGTAAGCTACCGTTGAATTTTTACTTTTGTAACCTACTTTAATACCCTTTACAATTAATATATTAAATTTCTTGATATTACGTAAGTTTATATATAGTTTTAAAAGCGGTTTGAATAACGTATTTACGCAAATATACCCACGGATTTTAAAAAATCTCACCTACCTAAAACGATCTTACGTATGATAAAACCGCTATACGACTTTATTAAAGTTCGTGTTTACTAATATAAAAACTATTGAAGGAATTATAAATAGCGGTTGGAAATTCGTTAACTTAACTTTCGACCCGTACTTATTAGTTTTAATAACCTGTTTTAACGGCTTCATACTAACGAGTATATAAACGGACGATATACTAACGTTATATAATGCGACGTTTTGCGCATACGAAAACATGAAGGTTTTGAAGGCTGGCCTAAAATCGAAACCCAAAAAGTATCTGATGGAAGACTATATAATAGATTTTAATGGCGTAATAATCACTTTTCCGAACACTGTTTTAGGTCTTACGCAAAAAGGACAATTATACAAAGTTACCCTTATCATCTTAGATAGCGTAAAACGGGCTGAATAATACAGATGCTAACGCATACCTAAAGCATAGGTTGCTTTAGTATTATAACAGAAAGCGGCTTTCGACCTCTTTATCACCGCTTAATGCCAGACCTCCCCGTTAATCGATATATATATATAGCGTTTGATAAGCGTCTTACGTGGCAAATATATAATTCAAAACGCGGTTTACAGTTTATACTGTTGGATATACTTATATTAAAGCTATTTGTTTTTACTCACAGCTTCTTCAATAACGATACCGATTACAACTCATAAATAAGGTTTTTGTTAGTTTCCGGTAACGAAACACCGATCCAAAACGGCTTTACGTTTTGTGGAAACATTATCTATCAAAGTTCGACTAAATACAAGCGGGTTACAAAAAAGTTTTAACCTTAGAAATATATAAAATAGTTTAAGGCTTCGATTCAGGTATTACTATAACGATAACGGTCCAAATAATAATTTTAAGCCTTTTGTATGAAACTTATACCTTTTGTCATTTATATCAACTCTTTTTCGTTATATGAATATCTGGTTCAACTTTGCACTATGAACTAAAAACGCATTATAAATGATATTATAATCTTATACGAATCGTATAAACGCCGCGAAATTAAGGGTGAAAATGAATTGATGGAAAATTAAACTCAGTAAACGCAATAACTAAGAGCGCCTCGAATAGGGTATTAAAGGCGTTAATATCAACAAGAACCTTTTTCGTTAATGTTACTGAAAAGGTTTTATAACTTTACCTAAACTGATATTATACATCTTACTTTACACCGCTTTTGACATTTTCGAACGGTTCGAAACCCGCTATTTGCATCGCTCTCCGGATTTTCTTTTATTTGGATTTACTATTTCGCACTATTCCTGATATACTATTACTCTTTATTTTATATACTTAGGTTCTACTGATTTTTAACTATTTTCCTTTTCCTATTTGAATTCACCATTTCACATCGCTTTTAATATATTGTCATTCTTCATTTTATTCATTTTACACCTACTTTACACTTATCATTTTTCACTTATTATTTTTCAAAAGCAATTCTATTACTATGTAGCGTATTAGACTCTAACCGGAAGCACTGGTACGGCTAAGGGAGGCAGTTATTTACTATTTTTTTTTTTTTTAAAAAAAAAAAAAAAAAAAAAAAAAAAAAAAAAAACAGGGTAAAAGCGACGCCGTTGCGTCCCTACTATCCTCCCCGTCACCCTCCCCCTTTATGTTGGCGCTACCGTTATCACCGCTATTGACACCGTTATTAGTGTTACCGAGGATATTTCCATGCGCCTAAGACAATATGCCTTTAGGCATAGGCGCAGGGGGGTTTTTACCTTCCTTATGGCGATACGAAATAATATAGTCGAACTCTCCTGCATGATATATACGTAGGCCCCGTTTTTAGGCGCTAATAGCGGTTGCCGACTCCTTGGTTCGCTGGTTAACACCTTCTACTAATTAGTATCGGCTTATTTAGGTTATTTACGAACGTGGTTATTTTTGGAAACGCCTTAAACGTTGCTTTTTTAGAAGTGGGAATTTTAATTCACGATTGGAAATACAAGTTTAAATTTACCATAAAGTCGATGGGCGCGGGGCACAACCTCGGCTTACGGTCCCAAAACCAACGAACCAGGGGCATATTTGCTATTATTTCTCTAGCAACGATAATAGCGGGCCGAACGATCCCCGCTTTCGTAACAATCGCTAATAAATTTACCTGCGGCTGCGGACGCGATATACAGCACGTAAATCGTATCTATTAATAGCCCGAGGATACGAATTTGGGTACATCGCTTTAACGCCCTATGCATTGGAAAGACCTTGCAACTTACCCTAGCGATACGTTGATCGAGGCAGCGGTGGAGGTCTGCCTCGACCTCCTTATTTATAAAGATATTAAAGGCAAACAAAAGAGTGGATTGAATAAATATAAACTGCGGCGTAACTTCATCAAGTTACGTTTATAGCATAAAGGGGTCCCCGCGGGTAAGGGGGTATTTACCCGCGAGGAAAGGGTAAGGTTAATAACTTTAAGAGCTCCTCAATCTTCTTTCTAAGACCTAAGAGGGAAAGGGGAGAGAAGGAAAGGAGGTAAAGTGGTGGTGGCGTAGGCGGAGGCGGCGGTGGCGGGTGGCGAAGCTAGGAGTGAGGCGGAGATTGACGAAATGATTCCAAAGAAGGTGGGTTTATGCGCGGTAGTAGTGGTGGTAATGGGGGCAATAGGGGTAACGGCAACGGCGGCAGCGGCGCGTTGGAGCTTACGCATCAAACGGCGCCTAACAGTGCTATTTTTATGTGGAATCTATTGAAAAGTGAAGTTATTATATGGTAATTGGTTAAACGACTTGCCTATTAGAGCGGTTTAAAATAGTTAATTGAAACAGGGGTTCATTTTAATTAAAATAAGAACTTATATCTGTTTTGGGTACATTTCGTTAAAAAGGAAAAGAAAAGAGGTTTTATTAAAACCAATAGCGATATATCTTTCTATATTATCCTAATACACGTGACGGCGTAATTACTCCTACGTAATTACCTTTATTATACCTACGTAATTATACCCTTATAAAGAATAATAAAAAGCGTCATTAACAACTACATTGTTAGCGATTAGCTTTATTAACTAGATCCTTACTTTAATTACCACCGAGGTTAGAAACTACTAAGCTATAGATACAAAATACATTATAATTATAATATTACTAATCAATATAGAGCGTATAAAAAAAAAAAATATTACCTGTATAGATATTATTATATATCTCTATAACTAATATATATAGGTTAAGTAGCAGTATATTACACTACAAGGTATACTCCTGCAAAGTACACGATAACGTGCCACGCTGAAGGCTGAATATATAAATAGTACGGCCTAGAAGAAAGATTAGCAGAGTATATGACAGAGTGCTACTTCCCAGATAAAATGTTTATAACCTCTCCACTATAGCATGCACTCTCTGAATGCTTATTCTCTCTTCTAACTTATCTATTTTTAATACTACAATACCAATATTTCTGATTACTCTTCTGCTACGTTAACGCGATAGAGACCTTGCTAACATCTACCGTATTAGTTGTTTATAAGGCCCTAGATGATAAAAGACTAGAAAATCCTTTGACTTACGATATATTTTAGTATTGTAAAGTATATTAGGATCATGGCGATAAGCCTTTTCAAACGTGGTTGTGATCAATCCCGATAGGCTAATTCAGATATTATAAATACTGTCGATAATCGTTATAGCTGTAGGAAAACCACTAATAATAAGAATTAATTATAGATTATATACAGGGTTCCATCATAAAATTCCAGTATATCCGAAGTAATTGTATGGTTATGTCTTTAAATCCAACCGATATATTTCAAACTCCGATAATGTTAAGTCGGATTGCTTTATCGGAAATATTGGATCCTTAGGAGATAAAACACTCGGATTCGTTTTAATAGTCGAAAAGGTTATTTTAGATATTGATTTTAATCAAAAATTTGCTAAAAATATTCTTTTGAAAGACATAGGCCTATTGATAGGTATCAAAAACAAAATAATAGTTTATTTCGTGTAGTAGGGTTCGAAGTAAAAAAGTGGATCCATGTTAGTTGATAATTCCATCAACATTAATGAAATTGATGATTTAATTAAGTTTTTTTTTTTTACAAATTAGCGCAAACCCATTACATCTTAGCAAAAAAGGTCCTTCGTTTGATAAACCCAACGCTACGTAAGAAGCTCGCTTGCGCTTGCCTTATTTAATAACGAAGCCGATCAAATTTGAAATTTCACTACTCCACGACTTTTACGTATATTATAACAGTTTTTTTGACTACATATGAGGCCTTAATAAATGAACATACAAAAGCCCTGGCATATACGTGTATTATAGCCTCATTAGCGATATCATAAATAAATGATAAAAAATATATGCAAACAATGGTCAAATCATAAATTTTGAGAAACTAGTTTTCAGTATCTTACTTCACGTGATTATCATTATATTAGACCCGCTTATTAAAAAGATAGGTAATGAAACTTGTTCATTACAACTATGATAGTAACTAGCACGGATTTCTATAATAACTTTATGAATTTTAGTAAAATTAGTGTTAAGGCCATATCCCAAATGATATGTAGGGATTGCTACTTTACTATTGAAATATACACTTATTATGAGGGCTTAATTATTTAAATTACGTCCTTCATACGTATTATTTCAAATCTGTTTTACCCGATTATATTGAAAATTAAAGTTTTTACTTATAATATTTTACAATTCGAATGACCAATCAAAAATTTCCATTAATACCTCATTAGTAAATTAATCACAGTATATATTTACTATATTGATTTCGTTAATATGTGACTATATAAAGTCCATCCCGAAATCGGCCTAAATTCTAAAACTGTAAAAAAAGCCCCTTTTCTTAGGTAGGAAAGGATCCAGAAACAAGTCGTTAAAAGAAATTCGCGCTGTACTTTTTATATAGGGGCGGGTTCTCTTTAATTTCGAACTGGTGAGAAAACATCGTATGTCGGGTATCTTTATGTAAAGCCTTAACCGTTATCTTTCCTTTCATACCAATATTTTTACATGGTAATGATATATACACCGTTATTGGCGTAACCTATAAATATAGTCCAGTACACGATAGAAGTTTTTCCTTTATTTATTTATATAATTTTAAACCCGGTATTTATTTTCCGCATTTGGTAACGCTTAATCTCCCTATATATATTTGGTATAGTTGTATTTAATATTTTCAAATTTTAGTATTAGTTGAATTAAAATGAACGGTAAAGTGCCCTTCTGTTAATTTGCTCCAGCTTGTAAAGCCTATTAGGCTCTGTTCGTTAGAAGTGTTAATAGGGAGGGGTATAAATTCGAACTCAGATAAAGGCGCAGCCGATTTCGATATCGATTCGCCTTCATTATAAAAAGCCATAGTTACGGAGGCTATGATCAATTGAGTTCTAATTACAAGTCACTTCATAAATTTAGAACTGATATTGTTATACTCAAGGGCTTTTGTTCAGTTGCCGCGTTAAATCTTATTTTTACAACCGACTTACTCACGGGGTTATTATCGACTTTTTCCGTTAAAGCGAATTCTACGTATACATCGGGAATACCGGAGCATATTATGATAGGAATGTGAACGTTAACTTAAAGGTCTCGTATATCCGATATTTAATATGTTGTATTAATTTCACCAGTTACGTAATAAAGGTAAGTTGTTATTTGACGCTACATAATTATCGAACCTAAAGACGCGGGCTAGAAATACTAGTCGTACCGAATCCGTACCAGTAAAATATTAATATATACTAGTATAAAAAGGCTCGGCTTCCCAGCCCCTTTTTTATTAAACAAACGTTTGGCTTATTAAGCTTGGTTGTAATTTTTTATTGGACCCGTATAATAAGGGCTTCAAACTAGGTATACGTAATATATTTGAAGATATTATTATAAACATCCGTTATTATAGAACTAGAGCTGATATAGTTTATCATTTTTTTGAAACATTCATTATTGTAGAAGAGGTGAAAAGTTTCAATAAGTTTGAAAAATGCAACAATTTAGGTTGTTCAACCCGTATAAATGTCTTATCCGTATATCGATATATTCGTATTAATTGATGTGATCACAACCTAAATTACAATCTCTTCTTTTATTACTTTCAGAAATTCAATTGAAGACTTTTGAAAAGATATTTATATTACGCATAGGACACACTTTACTATGTAAGTATATTAGATTTGATGAAATGTAGCGAAGGTTCTTCAAAACAAATTAAGCATTTTTAGTAAAATCTCTTCAAAAAGATTCATTTTAAACTATGGTATAGGTAAAACGTATAATGTACCCCGTAAGGGTTTTGTCAACGGACTGAATAATAATCAAATCCAATTATACACGTTTATTAAAACGTACCGGAGTGAAAATCCTTTAATATATCCTTTAAGACCTTTAAGACCCTTAACAAAGACGTATAAATCCGTTCCTTCTGCCGCTCTTTAAGGTGTAATACTTTACACGTTATAGTATTTAAAATCATTTCAGGCGGGATTCCATTAACCCTTCATATGTAAACAGAGTTTTCACAATATTGAAGACCAGGTAAATTATTATACTGTATTATGGCAGTTAATTCAAATATTCGATTTCATAATTCAAACGATTTGATATCTCTATTTTTTGGAAAACTTGGTAAAGTCAGTATATTCAGAGCCATTAAGTAATTTAAGGTAACAAGAAAAGGTGTATACAAGGCTCCTCGAAAAGTTTCTCGAGTCTACTTGTTTTGCGTAAGAGGAGGGGGAGATCTAAACCTTAGCCTAAGCTTAGGTCTGCTTACCTACAAACTCGAGCCCCTTTTTACTAAGTAGTTGATAACGTATATCATGATATGTACTACTAGCGCGCGATATTTGGTAAAGATGGATTTGTTAACACGTATAACGAAGGCTTTAATAATTTATTAGTGAAACTGATACACGGACTTTCGAGCTTCTAAGTCGCGCCTTTACGCATCAAGGTCCCTATAAAGGGTCTCTATGTTTAAACTTTATGTACGAAAAATAATAGCGTTCTTTTCTTACCAGGGAAGTCCAGTTTCCTAGCGCTTCTACTATGACCTTTGGTCTTTCTTTAAAGGTCGAGCCTTTATAGGCACCTCAAGAGTAAGTAGTATCGATTTGGTTCCTTTGGTGTTAGCTATAGCGGGAGCCATTCAAGAATTTTTGTCGACAATGTTATAAAATCGTATACAATTCTATTGGTAGTACTAAACATTGTGGGGGCTGCCTATAAATGTGTTAGAAAGGATTAACAACAGTAATTTAAAAAATTAGATGACTGTTATGGGGTCGAGGCCGAAGCTACTAATAATATGGACTAAACTAACCGACTATATTAAATATGGTATGTAATGAGAACCTATCGGTAAAAAGTACGAAATTGGTATCGTACAAATTTGGGGTGTATGCAAGTCTATAGCGAAAGTTTTGTGTACGGGAGTTAAGGAAGTAAAGACCTGAAACTAAAAGGTAAAGGGTTATAATTAGAGTCAATTTTTGTGTAAAACGGACTGGAATTAAATGAGGTATAATAGATGAAATTCAAAATAACTTAAGTGATTACTACAAATTAGTGGTTAGTTATACTAGCGCGCACACAAAACAAAGAGCAACTAGTATTGGAATAGTAGTTAATTGTAATACATAAAGTCAATTATACTGATATTGAGTTGATTGTATTGACTTCAAGTTAAGTACAGTAGATGCTTACTTTAGACTAAAGTACAGGCCAAGTAATTAGCCATTAAAATTAGTGAGTAGACTAGCTAGCGGTCTGCTAAACCTATAATAATACATCACTTTATCACGAAATACCACTGATACTTCGACCACAGTTTGAATCGACAACTTTATAACATCTAAAATTCTATCAGTAAAGACGTTATTTTTTAATAACAATTGTTATTTAACTCGTAAATATAGCTGTAACGTGCGTAATTACGTTGATTTAACGGACTATATATAAATAGTATTTAATTGTAATGCTGTTAAAGTTGATTGTACTACTGCAAACTAATTATTATAGGGTGCTCAATTTAAGATGAAGCATAGGCCAAATAATTACCCATATAAAGTAATGTGTAAACTGACAAACGGTTTGCCAAACTTAAAAGTAACCATATACTACTTAACTACACAATAATACTGTTACTTCGAACACAATTCAAATGGATAACGTTACTATATCTAAAGGTTTAGAAAAATTAATCTGTACATATTAAGTTGAACACTAACGATCTAGAAATGAAAAAACTACTTCCTGGTTACGCGTTATATGATACCAAGGAAGAAGAGAATTTATTGAAAATATCTTCACTAATAACGTCGGTTTTGCACAACAGTAGAAAAAACTGTTAAATTGGGCCGGTTTTTCACAAAAATTCAAATGTAACGACGGTATTACTATCGAAAACACCGAAACAATATTTATTTAAACCTTCGTAAAAACCGTTAAAAGTATCAAATGGTAGGAAAACGACTACCAAATTATTAAAACTCCTACAATTAGCAAATACGTAAGTCGTTACTACAATTATAAAACGTAAAGTCTAAAACACCGATAATAATAAACAACGACTCCAACAACGAACAATCTTGAACCTAAAACACCAAACCTCACCTCCTATACTAATATTTACTCCCTATATCAAAAAATCACCAATCGGACACGTTTTAAAACAAGTCAAGATGGCTACACCAAATGAAAACACCAAAAATCGTCAAATCGCGCTAAACAGCTACCAAGACGCGCCAAACAACCACATCACACCACTCTCAAATTGCTATATCCTAATCTCACCAAAATTAACGTTAACTTACCAGCCAAAAATGACGGGATAACATAGAAGAACACTAAAACAAATTCAATTTGAAACTTTAAATCGTTTCTCATTAAATAGTACAACGAAAATCTATAAGGTTAAAATTCTAAAAAAATATTACTAAAAAAAATTGATTAATTTCGTTAACCAGTATTATCTTAAGTCAAATGTTGGTTAAAACTTTGATTTTAATACTCGCACTTTTTAAAGTTTTGGTAAGTTTTTTAGTAATTAGACTATTAATATGTAATGGAGAATTTGAAGGAGAGTTAAAACTAAATTAGAGACAAATGTTAGAACAGCAGTTAATTGTAATACAGTCAAATCAATTATAGTTTCAATAAGTTGATTTTACCGACTGCAAGTTAACTATATTATTTGTGGATTAACTAGTAGATTCCCACCTTGGACTATGGCACGAGCCAAGCAATTAGCCATACAAATTGGTGTGCAGACCGGCTAGCGGTCTGCCAAACCTAAAATAATATATATACTATTTAACCACGCAATATTATTATTTTTTCGACCACAATTTGAATCGACAACGTTATAACATCCAAAAGTCCATCAAATACAACAGTATAGAAACGTGAATCCTATATCTCAGAAAAGATTATAAACGTATAAATCAAACCCCTTTTTAATATGACAAAATAGAAAAATTACCCTCAAAATTTTAAACCATAAAATTTATGAATGAAAATCCTATATTAACAACTATCAAAGCCTTTACACACGTTTTAAAAAACAACCCCCTGATTCTCAATTAAATCAAACTTTTAGACTCAAAGTCAACAACTTTGAACCCCCCAACGATAAGAAACCTATTAATTTACATAGCAATTCAAACCCTGTTCTGTTGAAGGTACTACACAATAAAATATTGTATAGGCTTATATATTCAGGTATTCTAGAATCTATATAGAGGAAAAGGCTTAATATATGATCAATTGAAACATCATAGAGATCTTGACAAAGATTGAGACGCTATACCAGTCAGTGCTAGTTTATATTAGTTAGTACTAGTTTATACTATGAAGTACTCGTTTCTCAGTATTTGTAAATACTAGTGCAGGCAGCTGGCTTTCAGCTGACTGTTTCTTTGTACTAGTTAATGCTATTACTTTCATTAGTAAATACTGGTGCTTTTAGTGGATGTCATCATCTTCAGCTGAATTTCTCATTCTTTGGTATTAAGATGTGTCAAGTACTTGAAGTTGTGCCAAGTATTGACTGGCCCTATTATGGACCTGTAATTGTGCGTGTTAAGGGACTATTATTATTGTATTTTAACACATATCCTCAAAAGGTACTGTTCACTTAGGAAGAAAAGAAGGGAAAAAAGAGAAGTAAAAATAAACAAAAGATAGAGAGAAAGGTGAATAAAGCGTAGTGAGAAAGAAATTTAGTAGCTACAAAAAGTAAAAAGACCTGTGTAGTCCGATTTAAACTAATAACCTCTATAATATATATTTTTTATCAATATACAAAGTTTATACCCAAAACACTCCACTATTTATACCCGTAATATTATAAAGGGTTCCCTGGAGTACGAAAATTTATAAACCACACTATTATTATAAACTCAAGTTAACCAAATCAAGCCATTATATCATCACTTCATATTTTACCCTTGATAGTGGTTTCACCAGCCTATCGGATAGTTGTTTATCTGTAGGGACCCACTTTATTTGTATTGTATCACTCTTCACTTTATCCCTTACGAAGTATTCTTCAAGGGATACACATAAAGTATGTTGGTGGTACTTAGAGTTCCTAATCAAGTCAATAACTCTTTTATCATCATAGTATATAGTAACGATAATAAAGATACGTACCTTCGTAAATGAGTTCCTTGTGTATAAGGTATTTTAAGTCGTACTTATGATTGCTAAGCTTTTGATATTCACAAAAATATACTTTACATCCTCTCTTAAATACCTAGTAAACTATGCTGTTAACGATCTGAACTTTGTATCTATAGATACACTTTCTAATATTCTTATCCTTCTTTCAGTTGGAATCGTATTAGCCGTTGATTTAAAGCTTATAAGAATCTTAATGATAATATTGACTGAAGTTTATAACGTTTAAATATAGACGTACTGATAATTTTCTATTAAGTACTTGTAATCTATTATTTTTATAATAGCTAAATCATCTAAAAGCGTAACTGATAGGAGTAGTGTTTTTATATAAAGTATTGTGGCAAAAGCATGATAATACTGACATAAGCAAAGCAATATTTGGCTTCGTCTAGCAGATTATATAACCCTAAGCCTCAATATATAACTAATACTTTTTAGTCTATCATATATCAATCTGATCTTTACGTAACATAGAATAAACTAGTAACCTAATTGCAATAAAAATGTAAGCTGGCCTCTTGACTAGTTCCTCTATCATAAAGTCCAAAACCCTTTATATGTACGTATTTTGTACGAAGATAATCGTGTTTATCTCTATTTTCAAAAGATGTACCCTTAAGAAGTGCTTTACCTCTAACAAGTCCTTATACTTGAAATGCTTCCCGATATCCATATTAAAGGCGTTGATGACTTTTAGGTTAGGTCCTATTATCAAAACGCTATTAATATAAATACATATAATAGGTTTATAGAGATAATTGATATATACCGCGTTTTTAAAGTTTATTCTTTTAAACTTATAAGTATTGAATATTTCTCTATAATTTTAGACCATTGTCTGAAATCCTGTTTTAGTCCGTATAATAATACTAAAATCCAAAAGACTAAGTCGACTACAAGATCAAAACCCACGTTATGTTCTTCCGGACATTTCAAAAAAAAAAATCTTAATAGTATCCGGGATCTTCATCAATATCAGTTCTTCAAGTTCCCCATTTAAAAATCCGAATTGAGAGCGATTTGGTTCATATCCCATCCATAGGAACAAATAAGCGTAATAAGGATCCTCCATATACAAGACTTTACCATGTCAATAATGGTTTCAGTGTAGTTAACACTATACATTTACTCAAACCCTCGTATCACAATCCTGACCTTATACTTTTCGATCTGATCTTTAAATTCAGTTTGAACCTTAGTAACCTCTTTTATGGTTAATAAATATCGGTTATTATCCCTTTTTACGACTTTAAATACTTTTAGGGACAGAAATCTCCGTATTTCTCTGTAGAGTGCCTTTTTCCAGAGTTTTGCATCAAGGCCCTCTAGTATTTTCTTCATGGTCAGCTGTTTCTCTTACTTGCTAACTAGAAGCTCAAACCAAACCATGCTATCATTAACAATGGTATCTACAGGAAAAATTACCAGAAAGCTGTTTACTATTTCTATTACTGTTTAGCGAATACTTTTTCTTGGATTGAAGTTAGGAGTAGCCGTTGTAGTAAAATAAGAGGTACCAACTTCAATAATATTTTTATCTCTTATAACTGTCTTATAGTTTCCCATAATAGGTCTTTTAAAATTGAGGATGCTTAAAGTACTAACAATCTTTCTAGTTAAGTTCCTAGCTAGTTTGGCAACTAAACCTTAAAGATGTGATAAAGCTTTATAATATTAGAAAACTGCCACCAAAGAAGAATTATCCTTTTTCCTATAGGAGGAGTCTTTTAACCCTTCACTTGTTTTACTAAGATTATATGGACGATAACGGTAAAACCTAGAATGAAAGCAAATTTAACATTGGGTCTATGATTTCCATAGCCCTTTACTGTATCATAAAAACCTTCGTAAGGAGTGATATACTATATCTTGCTCCTATTATTGACTGTTAAGTTGCATATGATAACAGCTATTTGAAACAAGTATAACCATAACTAATATAGTATTTTTCTGACAATGGACTAAATCTATATATTTTTCAAAATCACTTTATTAAAGAGTTGTAATTTCCTATTTCTAAGGGTGTATGGTAAAGGAAACTCAATGGTAAATACATGGTCATAGATATCTTTCTTACTAAATAATTAACAAGCTCGTTTTCTCCATCGAAAATTGAAAAGTACATACTGTATCTAATACGTCTGATGATCTCGTTTAATATAAGACAAGAGGCTTTTGGTCTCATATTAGTGGATATAATATCTGTATTACAGACTTTATAGCTGTATTGGATCTTAAAATCTATTAGATTACAGCGTTCAGCTATTAGGCTAGCAGTTGTTTTCAAAAATTTATAAAGGGTTTGAATAAACCTTCATATTTTCGAGGTTCTATATTAAAAGCTTGGTCTTTATAGAGTGTTTTTGGAAAGCTTATACGAATCAAAATCTAGGTTAAAGTTTTTCCTTTCCTAATCTCTCTTAAGGCCGTCTAATAACTAAAGTGATTCTTCTACTAACTTTAGGCTAGTATAATCAAACTTGATATGTTATAGGGAAGAATCGAATGATTTCGTGGGAACTGTAATGATAAAGTTGTAATGGAACTGCTACGCGGCTTATATAATAGTGTAGTTGTTCATTATAGTAGAAATTGTTTCCCTAGTTTGTAAATAAACCAAGGAAAGGTTACTAAGCCTAATACCCAAACTGTAAAACTCTGAGAGACTGGTTGAGTTAACAATGAACTCATGGGAGTAGAAATAGTTGATAAAAGTTAACGTATTGTAACCTTTATAAAACTTAACTAATACTTGTACTATTTCTCGTCCTATAGTCTAAACCACACCACTTTCTGTTCGTAATTCGGGGTAGTTTTTACTTTGTATTTCGAGTTCTAAGAATCAATTTTTATCGTTGAAAATATGGTAAGATCAGCCAGAGTCAGCTCTTATAGTATCTCGAGATTAAAGTTCATCAATTGAAAAATAATGTAGTGGTATAGAGGAAAGAAAAAATGGTAAGATTTAACGTTAAGTATTAATGGCTGAAGTTAAAAGTGAAGCTTGTATATAGGCACTATCCGCTTTTAGTACAGCCTCTAATTGGCTATTTTGGCGGACTAACGTGAAAAGTGGGGCACTTAACTTAAAAAGTAGAGACTTTAACGTTGAAAGTGAATACTTTAACGTTCAAAGTAAATTCCTTAAAGCGGGAACACCCGTGTAAAATGCAGCTTCTAATTGGCCAAAAGTCTCCAGTGTAGGATCCTAGACAAGGTTTTGTATCATGAACCAGTCAAACTTAATATCTGACAATGCAGTTGCAGACAACGATATAAAGTTTTAATATTATTTGTGGCGGGTGTCTTTTTACCGTTGTCAACGCAACGGAGTCTGCTTTTTCTTTCTTTCTAATAGATTTACTCAGTTTGAAAGGTCTTCCAGTTTTTCCAGGATTAGAAGGCCGTAGATCTTGGTAAAGTACCTAACAGGTCTATTATAAATATCTTTTGTAAGAGCCGGCTGGGCAATTTTTTCTGAATTAACTAATACTTTAATCTCGATATATAGGCTTGTTTTATGGTTTTCATTGGGTAACATAATTTATTGTTCATTTTTCTCCTTAAAGAATATCTTTTTATTTAAAGTCTGATTGTAGTTTACTTAAGGATTAAGGAACGGATTTCCTTGATTCACTTCGCATACGGATCGTCTATACTGGAAATTCAGGCGTAGTAAAAGTGAGTAATGAAAGGGAGTATTTAATATCCTTGACTGAACGATCTTAATAAATAAGGATTCTTGTGTTGTTTTCAAACGCTGTAACAATAAGATTTGATAGAGGAGAAATGTAAAGGACATAGATAACGAAGTTTTTCAAGAAGTTCTTGATTGTGAATCGGTCTAGTACCTTAGCATATGTTTATCAAATTCAAGAGGGTTTTATAAGGGTTTTTAATATCAACGATGACTGTTAAAAGGTTTGTAATAATAGAAAACGTAATTATACGGTGGGCTCGAATTCTAATACATATATTTTTTGAAGTTTTTGTAAGATTATAGTCGATAGACGTAAAAAAGTAAATATAGTCATTTTCTGTACAGACTATATTTATATTAATTTTGAAGATACCCCTCAAGATATCAAAACAGCTATTACTAATAGCAGATACTTTGATTGCTATTATTCATTTTTTTTTATGATTATGGAGGTTAACTTTTCCAAGTCTTTTTGTAATTATAATTTGAGCTTTGATATTTGCCTGCTTTTCCTAGCGTTGAAGATGAGGTTTTTGATATATTTCTACTCCTTCTTTAGTGGTGTGATAGTGCTTGAATATTTGAGTCGATCCGGTTTTGTTGGACCTTCAATACGCTCCTCAAGCTTGAGTATTAGTTTGTCTTATAAATTGATAGCTGACTTAGGCATTTCCCATTGTATATGGTCTAGGGTACTGGTTTCCCTAGCCTTTGCGTTATCATTAACAAGATTATCTGTATTGATATCTTGAAGTTCTTGCTTAACTTTAGCATTACGGGTATCATGAGATTCATTTCGTTCTTTACGCAACAGATATTCAGGGTTTAAAGCCCTTTAAGTAATAAGAGTAGCCCTCAAGCGTAGGAAACGAAGGGATGAGGTCTTAGGAGGAATAAAGGTAGGTATTAAGGGGCGGAAAGTAATGAAGGTCCTTTGTGAAAAAAAACAATTCTTACTGGTATTTCCGTGGGGCATTCCTAGTAGTTTAAATATAGATATACGTTCTGGTGATACTAATGGGGTATTCTTAAAGGTATTGAAATGTCTAGAAGAAGTAGACATTTTTAATCTATGCCGTAGGAGGTGTATTGGATTGGATATAGTAAAACAAAACAGTGGGGTACAATCGTACTGATAATGTATTAAAGATATTACATAAGAAGATGTTGCGTAGGTTTATAGATTCAGGCATTTTAAAATATGCATAGAGAAAAGGGCTTCATATATCATCAAGTATATCCTTATAAAGATCTTGATAAAGCTCGAGACTCTATACTAGTTAGTGCTAGTTTATATTAATAAGTAATATTTTGTCAGTATTTGTCAATAGTAGTGCAGGCAGCAGGTTTCCAGCTGACTGATCCTCCGTACTAGTCAATACTAGTGCCTTTAGTGGATGTCATCATCTTCAGCTAAATTGCTCATCCTCTGGTGTTGAAACATGTTATGTACTTATGGTTGTGCTAAGTACTGACTAGCCCTATTGAAGTCCTGTTGTTGTGTGTGTTGAGTGACTGTTCCTATTGTATTTCAATATATTCATGCTTATAATTACGCGGAATGTGTGTTCGAAAAAGACAAAATACGTGAAGAAACAGCTACCAACGCGACACGATAAGTAAACGTCGGCGGTATCCAAAACTTAATTTTAAAAATCGTCAAATTGGTTAAAGTTTTCTTTAAAATAAAGCTTCGCATAAAGCGACTACATAAAACCCAGAAATGTACGCCTAAAAACGTGAGCCCATTATAAATCTTACTATTAAATTTTAACCCTTAATCTAATCAACTTATAACTACTATTATTACCTCAATTTTGAAAGCTTGAAATCTAAGTTAATTACAAATAATACAATCGATGACTTGAATTATTATTGCGACCTACTATTTAGACTAATTAAAACAGTCAATATTAACTACATGCCTTTTACGAAGTTTACAAAATTTGTAACTAATATATAGAAGTATAACGGAAAAAACACACAATTTACTTAACACAAGAATAATTCTATTATTTAATATTTACAAGTAAATAAAAGTTTTACTGTCAAATTTCTTCTCAATATTTCAAAAGATTCTCATGAGTCACACCAAAAACTACTACTTAACCTTTCGAACCAAAAGAAGAACTTTCCATACAATTTGTAACAGAATAAAAATCTACATCGAACAAGATATCTACCTTACGCAATACAATACGAATTGAACCAAAATACAATAAACAACGACAATAACCAGGAAAATAACCTATAAATATCCTTAACCAAATACTGAAAAACTAATATTATACCAGAAAGTAATGGAGAAAGAATACACTAGAGAGATCATGTTTTCAAACAAGGTTTAGAGACGATAATTTCGGGTATCAACGAGTTTAAATACACCTTAAAACGCCTAAATTCCACCTATAACAGATCTTTTAATCAATTACGATCCTTTGTACAACTATAATAGCATATATGCCAAAAATATTTAATAAACACCCCAAAGTTAATAGTTTATATAACTAAGGCGATGAAAAACCCCTAAGTATATAATATATCAATCATATGTACGGAAAAATCATATACTCAAAATCTAATCCAAAACTACTTCCATAAACGCCATACTAACGATAGCAATGTGACTAAAGCTCAAATAAATATAGTAACCACAAACACTATCGTTGTGATAAGAATGAAAATTATTATATATACAACAATTATATTTATTGATTGAAGTATTATCCTCTTACACAAAATCAAAAAAACACTTCATATATTATACATAATATATTACTACGTCTTAAAAATATATTTAAATCGTATTAGAATTTACATAAACAGTTACATGTTATATGATAAAGATAATATATCGAAGAAAATCACATAATATGAAGATATTATTTATAAAGCAACAACATCATTAACCGGTCACACTTTCTTATATAGCTAAACAAATGAAAATCTTTACTTTCATTATAACGATCAAATCCAAAATCTTTTACATTGAAAATACAACAGGTATACTTAATCAGCACACTTAATAATAGGGTTAGTCAGTACTTGGTACAACTTCAAGGACTTGAAACGTCTCAATACCAAGGATGAGGAATTCACCGGAGATGGGAATATCTTTAAGGGGTACTGAAATTTATAAGTGAAAATACTAGTACTGACTAGTACGGAGGATCAGCACGAAGATGCTTCCTGAGCTATTACTTACTAGCACAGAGGGACTAGTACTTACTAGTATAAACCAGTATTTACTAGTACAGAGTCTTGACCTTAGATCGAGATCTATGTAAGGATACACTTGATCATATATCAAGTCCTTCATATAGATTCTAGAACATTTGTATCTACAAGCCCACACCATATCTTCTTGTTTATTACCTTCAACAATTTATATATCTTAAACCCTATTAATTATTACATAAGATATACGTTTTAAAGAATTGTACCGGATACAAGGGAATGAAGACACTAAATAGAAAGATATTCGCAATATATTTCGTTGCAACGGAAATGTATTACCACATCGAATATTGATCGTTAAAACGCCTGCGAAACAAAGATTGAATTTAGCTGAAGTAAAGAATTATCATTAATAAAATAACAGACTATAAATATAATTATTGAACCGATTACCTTTTATATCCTCAATTCACCTACCCCATTTATTCCATACTGAAAAATAAAAATATCCATAGTATCAAATTTAATATCAACGCTGGTAAACAGGTAAAGAAAAGCCGAAAGTTTCCGTTCACATTAAAATAAAAACACTTATAATTTTACCTATCCAGGCTAAAAGCAACGGTAATAAAGTTAACGAGGTCAAGTTCACGCTAATTACACCAACAAATCCATTACCTAATTTTAAAAAAGTTCTAAAAAAATTGAATCCGTGAAGCATGAGAAAATACAATATTTTACGGTAAAGACTATTTTAAAGCTTTAGCTATATTATCAAAATTACACCTAACTTTCTAAAGAATAAGTTTACTTTGCAGGACGATAACGACTTTAACTATAGAATCTTAACTGATATTTTTCATTGAGATAATAAAATTGTTCTTTACATTGTACACTTGGCAATCATTTCATTGCGGCGCTAAGTTCTTTGAATTATCATCAGCGAAAAATACCCAAAAAAAAAATGAAGATATTATAAATCAATACGTATCTAAAGCCACCATACTCCATAGTCTACAGCGCCAACAACATTTTTATAGTCAATTGATTTTGAATAAATACTAAGATTATAGAGAATAAATGCTAATAGATATGTATTAAAGTGTATTAAAGTATTGGAAAACGTAAAGTGAAATACGACTTTCTTTTAAAAATGTATAATATTCTTACGATAAAGATGAAAATATTTATGGAATAGCAAATTAGTCTTTGAATAGCGGTACAAAGTTTAAATAATACTTGAGGCCCTAATTGCCTAATTTTAACATTATTAGTATTTAAAGCATATCTTTATATAACGAGTGAATTTTCTTTATTAGGAAATATCCAAATGATAATTATAGTGCATAATAAGGTTTCAGAAGAATTACTAAGTGAATCTGCCGAAATTTGAATTAATAACGACTTTGATACTTCAATATATTTTATTATGGTTAATATAAGAAATTTTTCATTACAAAATAAAGTTATATTATAGTCAAAACCAGGAAAATAGGATAGCTTATTCATGACTTTTAGTATTTCTAAACCAAAAGTAATTATTAAAACTGTCAACCGACTCACAATGTTTTGAATAACCGGAGTTAAACTATATATTAGGGCAAATGTCGATAAATATTTTTTTTAAAAAAACAATATGTTGGAACAGTAGTAATTACAGTGTAGTTAGTCATCTATACTGTTAAGTAAGTTGATCATTCTAACTGTAAGTTGAGTGTATTGATTTGTAGGTTGACTGTATTAACTGAAATTCAAGTATATTATGTTCCAAATTCAGACTAGAGAACGGGCTAAGCAATTGATTATACAAAATAGTGTGCAGCCTAGTTAGCGGTCTGTTAAACTTAGAATAATACATCCACCACTTGACTACCTAGTACTACTATTACATTAACCACAATTCGAATCTACAACGATACGCCATCTAAATTCTCATCATTGGCAAGTCATATCAATATGAATCAGTCTTTATTTTATTAAATACAGGTTAGTTGAGTAGAAGAAGAAGAAGCTACTTATCGGTTATGCTTTGTGAAAGACTAAGGTAAAAGAAAGATTCTTGCGAAAAGCCTTTATTAACTGCGTCGGTTTTCACGAAAATAAATAAAAAAGACTTCTTTAATATTTATTTATTTACGGTAATGTAAAAATATCTATGGTATCTCCCTTGAAAACACCAATAAATCTTTATTTAATCCTTTCAAAAACAAACATTAAGATTAACTATTCAAAGTCTCAAAAATCATCAAATTAGTAAACGGTTAGTTTAGTATTACTACTGGTACTATTACTCTGAACTTCAAATCGTAACAACGAATATGTCAAGTAGCTTTTAACTATAAACAACAATAACAAATAACATTCGATCCTACTTATATCAAACTTCGTTCTTTACATTAACATTTTCCCCTAAACTACTCCTTTCTCCTTACATCATAAAATTTTTAATTGAATACGTCAACCAATACTTTAAGATTGTTACTCCCAGCTAAAACACTAAAAATAGCCAAATCACATTCAAAAAGCCACGTTACGCAATCTTACGCCCAATAGCTAAGTTTCTATGCTCTCAAATCCACAATATTTCTCGCCAAATTACCAAATCAAGAAAACACCTAGTTAGGAATACCTGAAGGAATTAATAACTTCATAACTGTCTTCTTAATATACTACGATAAATATCGTTTTATTGTAAACGTTGAAGAGTATATAACAAAAGAATACCTGGCTAATTACATTAGTCAATATATGTTTGACACGGACATTAATGAAGAATTTAGCTGTAGCTCCCGCTCTTTCCAAGATTTCCGTAAGTTATTTAACTCGTGGACAATTAACATGAAACAGATGATTGAATATACGGTTTAAGCGAGGTAAAATAAATAAATTCAATTGATGTAGTATTTACATCCTAAGAAAAACCCGATTATAATTGATAGAAAACTTTTTAGAACTAGCCTAATTTGACGATTACCTTTAATATCTTCGATTTTAAAACTCATGAGGAAAAATAAAAGGCATTAAAAATGTTAATGTTTCTTATACGTTTCAAAGGGCCACCACGTTTAAATCCTTAAATAACTTCAGCTTTTCAACTCTCTATTGATACCAATTTTATGTACGACAACGATAATGAATGTGTTAATCTACTCAACAGCCTAACAAGTCTTCTCCATAATGCATAATACGTGTTTGGCAGGGGTAGGGTACGTAAAACAACGGCTGTAAACGTGGTAGGAGAAATTGATATCAACACAATTTATCGATTAATTGAGTAAGATTTTTAAGTCTTATATACCTCTAATGATTTACCTCAAAATCGTCAAACTATTTAAATTCATTGAGGTTTTACCGAAAATTGTCAAATTTCTCAAAGCGAAGCATCCTATAGAAGATACGCCTACACATATAAATCTATTATAAATGCTACCACAGGACTTTACCCCATGGGCCAAGCGATTAGTAACTACCCCTACCATCGCGACTCTAAAGCTTTAAGATTTGAGTTAACTGTAAGGAATACTACTAACAACTAGGACGATTATAGTAATTTTCCTACTAAATTGGGCAAAATTTTCAATATTAATTATTAGCTCTTTACGAATTTCATCAAAATCAGGAATACTATAGAGATGTATAACGACAAACCCTATAATCCATTGGACACGAAAATAATATCATTCCTTATCATTTGGAATTAAATGAAAGTTTCCCCCTCAGGTTTATATTTAGCATTCGAAAAATTCCTTACAAGCTGCGCGAAAAACTACTATCCAACTATTTTAACGAAAAAAAAAAAGCCTTTTCTGAGAAATTTGAGAAAGCATAAAAAGGAATTTAAATACGACATTAACCTTACAAAATATGACATTAATTTGCTTTTAAAAAGATAGACGGCGATAGAACCGAAAAAATGAAAGAAACACCAATAGATATTTTCGATGAAATAGTTAATAAATTTATATTATATTAATAATTCATAGAGGTTGTTTTCGTTTGAGAAACCATATTCTTCAAATTGATACAGGAAAATGTGACGAATATCAACGAGTTTAAATACGTTTTATTACTCTAAAATAATACTTGTAAAAAAATTTAGCTAGTTACTGTCCTCGTTTACAACTGAAATAACTCTTACGCCAAACTAAATTAGTATATACCCCGAATCTAATAACTTTCTCGACTGTGATAAAGTATATCTTCCGTTGGCATATTACAATAATTGTAAGTAAAATAGGTTATAACGCTTAAAATTTGGTTCAGAAATTTTGAATTAGAAGCTATAACTATATTAGCACTAAGAATAAAAGAAATAAGATTATTATTCCCGACATTTTCATGGGCAACCCCTATAATTGTTAGTGCTTCCATCAAAAATACATACGATACCTTAACATATCCAACGAAATTTATTTAATGGCCCTCTTTATTGCCAACGCTAGAGGGGTCAAACCAACTACTCACGTCCTCAACCAGTTTATAAAAGATGCCGGACCTTTCAAAAATACTTGAGGGCCTTAACAAAAACGTTAGGCAACTAAAATGCTCCTAGCGGAAAAAAAAACTACATTATATACCGTACTTAACACTTTAATTATGAGTTCCTCCACAAGGCTCTTGACGCGTAAAAACGCGACGTCAAAGTTCGCAAATCCGTATACAGGGTTCAAGAATAGATTATTAACGCCTTCATGATATGTTTTAATCGGCCCAGCTTTACAAAGCATTATATACTAGTACTATGTATTGCGGCGCTCACTACCGATCACCTGATTAACAAAGGTTAAGGGATACAAATAAAGTAGTTTATGATGGGGCATAAACACTTACATTTTCCCCCATCTCCTTTTACACAAACTAAACAAATATAAGACTCTTTACGAAAGGCCCTTCTTACGATTTTCCCTGCCGTTTATACGACGGCTCCAATATTATCAGCCTCTCTGGTAAAATAGGGTACAAAGACATCTGTATCGTTAAACTATATTATGTGAATTGCGATAATAGGTTGAAATCGGACGTCGGTTCTTTTAAAGTCATATAAAACCTCGATATATACCAGAAGCCGGTAGGAATTTACACGTAACCACCTAAGATACCACTACGCATAACGTATTATATTACAAAGAGCGGCAAAGGAATATTAGCTATAGGTTATTATTAATTTTTTTAATGATTTAAAGCGTAACATTCAGGGGTTTTCCATTCGATACGCATTTATTAAACGGATATAGTTAACTTTATATACTATTAAATCGATAGATGAAACTCCTACAAGGGATGTTATTCGCTAAGCAGAAATTAAAGTTAGTAATAAACTCCTTTCTAAGGAGATAATAACGGCTTTACTCTAACTATTCAAAAAGTCCTCAGCTACACTTCACTAATCTCAGTATATGTACGTAATGAAGGAGGTTTTCCGCTTTATTCATTCCTTTTTTTGTAGAAAACCTTAATTGAGGCTCTCAAGGTTGTAGAGGAAGAAATTAAGATTTGGGCCAAATTTAAATTAATCAATATTTACCTATCAATATACGACTAAAACTTTAATATCCGCTTGATAATCTAAATCGTCTCGTTTTTATAGTTTATTAGATTTTTCCTGCTATTCGAAATTGATAAGTGGTCGAAGGCGATAAATAAACTCCACCAGTTATCATTATATAAAGGGGGGTGTTTATAATATTAAATTAATACATATTATATCCGACTAGCTAGGTGTTTTAATTATATAGTTTCGGTTAAGGATTATATTTCCGAATCGTATATAGCTTTTCCCTAATATCATAATCATTATCAACCTTTTGCTTTAATTAATAAATAAAACCCGACGGCTTTGAAACGAAAAGGTGGGAAATATATCCGTATTTCAAGGTAATGGTTGAAAAAAAATCAGACTTTTCGGTAAAATTCGTTATAATACAAAAATAGCGGTAAAGGTATTAGTTAAAAAAAACGGTAGCTATTAGGTCTAACGAGTCGTATATTCGCCTGTCGAAAAGGGCCTGGGAGATAAAGCCCTTTTATATTAGTATTAGATAGTATTTTATCGCAAAGGATACGGCTCCACACATATTTCCTACGCGTATTACCGGTTTCGAAGGTTATATGGACTTATAGGTTAGTAATTCCTCGTTAATTATAGCCTTTTTTCCCGAATCCGATTTTATACAGGGAAATAAGATTACTATCGCCTAAAAAGAGGCGGTTGCCCCTTTCACTATAAGGCTCGAATCCTCCGAAATACGCGTGGTTTTTATCACCTTGAAAAAACACGGTTTTCGGTCGGTTGATGAATCTGCCGTTGGAGTTAAATCGAGTAATATTAGATTTCAATCCTCCAAAGTTACGAAAACCAATTTTAAATTTTTAAAACCTTCAATAGTTGTTACCTAATTCATTCTAATAACCGTCAATATAACCTTTCAAATTTAATGTTTTCCGAAGATAAATGCGGTTATGTTTATGTTGAAGGCCAAGTTTCCTATTTTCTCTAACTCCCTGTTAGACTAATGAATTATAAATAGCTTTACGTATTTAATAACAAAATAATGAGGGATTTTATTACCTTTTCAGGCTTAATTAACTTTAACATTACAAAAAGTTGAATAAGTCTATAGAAATTACTTATAGGGCGATTCAACGTTGTCAAACGCCGAAAACAAATACGGTACTTACGATTATATATAAAAACATAGGTAAAACGACAGTTGTTTACCAAGCACTTTTTATAAGTTGAATGGACGAGGATGTTAATATTATTAACGTATAGGAATCCTTTGATGGTAAAACAGATAACTTTTAGGGTTATACATAACTTAACTCTACTTACAATCTTTCTTTACTATTCTGTAACTGGGGAAGATCAGCGCCTATTTGGGAGAGTTGGTGCGGACTGCTTTTAGTAATCCGGCCGCGATTTTTTCTACGTTCGAAAAAGGGCTTATATTTTCGCTATTTAAATATACCCGATGGTATGACTCAAGCACGTTGGCGGGTCAGGAAACAGGCCAGTATGCAGCTAAGCTACCGAGAGCCTGAAGTCCAATACATCTGGCGGGGAACATCTCTTTGTCATCACCAGACTAGGCAACCCTCCAGGGTTAGGGTTATCTAGATCACAAGTGCTCACTGAGCCTCAGTGAGCACCAGTGAGCCTCAGTGAGCACCGGTGAGCCTCAGTACTGAAGATGGTATGAAGGCTATAGGATATAAGGATACGGTCAGTACTACATAGATAGTATTTCCTTCATAGCTCTTCAGTTGTCAATTTAAGTATTCAGTCTCAGTATATTCTGAATAGCCTCACAGCTTTTGATCATTACTTGTACGGTTGCGATATTATTCACTCAGCACCTCTGCTACCTTCTTGATAACATAAACCCTCTGACAACTTCTATATACTCACGGGTATTTAGTGTAATCATTACACCCGAGTACCTAAAAGAACTTTTAATAACTGTAAATGAATGGCATTGATAGAATTAATATATATTAGAATTTATTTACGGACTACGTATTGGGAAAGACTTATACTTAGTTACACGGGTTTTAGGATATTGTTTGTAAGGACTTTAATTTTTCATATAGTCCGGCGAAATCGACTTGAAGAAACGTTAGGGGTGGTTGTAACTTAGATACCTAATCCTTCATGACAAATATACATTATGATGGTAAAGTGAGAGTCTTTACAAACCTTTTAAATCACGCCCCAAACTTCATCTTTACTGATATTTTTGGGGTTATAACGGTATTTTAACCTAGCCTTAATCACGGTTTATACTATAAAGTATTTCTTACAACTTTTCCAATACATGGGTTTTATACGCTACCTATTCCTCGTATTAAAGTATCGGAAATCAGCCTGCCTAGGTTTAGTAACTTGATCGTTATTAGTATAGCCTTTTCACCGCTTGTTAAAGATATTAGAGAAGAAATATAGATACACAAGTAGGCAAAACCCTTTACGTAACTATATAGAGATACACGGAAGACTCATTAAAACATATGTAAAAGCTACGGAATAATGTACCCCTAAATTAAATCTGTTTCGCCAATGTATAAAAAAAGCGAATGTAGCATAGCCGTGTGGTACGAGATCTATCGAACGCCAGAGCTTGCTTACCGAGGTGCAACGGGTACAAACTGGTTTCTCAAAAGTTAAAATTGATTCAACTGTTAACCTAATAAAGTTATACAAGATTATCAGCTGATATAAGTTTTCCTGGCCGTTCCAAGCCTTTTTTTCTTGAAATAAACAGTTAATTTATTCTCAGCCTTCCCTAATAAGTCTACATTTAACAGGATAATGTTCTTAATACGTTTTAATTTATTAACAATATTTAAAACGATCTTTTGGAGAACTAGAATGAAATGGAGTATATTATACCCTATAGTCTGATATCTTTTATAAAAAGGTCCGCCGTAACATTATAAACGTCCGTAATACCTTGCTTAGCTGGACTATATTATCGTACGCCTGTTTAAAATGTGTTGGGGCTTTAGAATAGGGCTTTTTATATGTTGTACAACAAATATTAGCGTTGAGGCGTTTTTATATATGTATGATGATAATCTGAGGTATTTATAATACTATAACTCGACGACCGGGATTCATCTAATTTACGGTCGTAGAGGTTTATCATATTAATACCGGTTTGTTTTGAAAGTTAGAGGGAATCGCAACCTGGAGAATATTTCGGTTGTTTATTGCTTGGAGTTTATAAGTCCCTGACGTAGAAAAGGAACATTAAGGCAGTTTGTCACCGCTTTAGTTGTGTTTATATACGATATCGAGTTAGCCTGTATCGGGGGAAAGATTATATCGATTTCATCACACTATATGCAAGGTATATTTGACACCTTGCTTTATAACCGCTCAATTTAAAAATAAGGCGTTTGGGGTTTTATCGGAGCTTGTTCATTTTCGTTAAAGGTGTTTCAACTGGTAGGATGGTAAGGGTTAGATATTATATACCGATTATAGGATTTTGAGATTACAATTACGGAACCCCATAGAGCTTCCTTTTTTTCCCTGATTTTTATATAATTTATATGTTACATTTCATCAAGTTTTTCTCCAGTCGTATTTTTACATACGTCGACGACGTTCGGTTTCCAAAAACCTTATATTTTTAGACCAAAACTTCGAGGGATTCGAGGATAATTTAAGTGAGGCGGATTAATAGGCGGTTGAAAATGAGCTCGTATTAGTATCGACGAAGTTCAAGTTATGAAATATGACTAGACGTTAAGGTTGTTGAACTTTGCGAAACGGGGTAATATATACGTTATTATTGATTTAGGGTCGATTTACCCGGTTTCGATTTTTTTTTTTCAAAATATCAAGTATTTTAGTATGTAATGGCTTTGGTATTGATTGAATTAAGCCCCATTAGGCAAAGTTTACGTAGAAAAACGCGTAGCGAGGGCGTGCAAGAATATTTGATATTATAAGGGATTTTTACGTATAAGGCACGGGGTTTTGTTATTCCTTTTATGTAACGTTACCAGTATTACGATTGTTTCTATATTTACTTATTATATCGAAAGTTAATATTGCTAGTATGCGTAAAAGTACTTGGAGGATCAAATTAAGGGTTTGTTAATCGCCGCAACAAGGGTAGTTTCTCCGTTATATAGTATCTCGCTTAACGTCGCCGTTTTCAGGGACTTTTTTCTGCTTTTTAATAAAGTCGCCTTTAAATAACAGCGTTTTCGTTTCGCTTGTCGTTTAAAAATCCTTAACGCTTAATATCTTTTCATATAGCGGATTATGAAGGCAAACGGTGTCTTATAGTCTATAAACTTATTTTAAAACCCGGTAGTTTTACCATATAATAATTAGGTAACTTTTTACATCGTATAAACTCCCCGGCGTCGCGCCTGGTTTTGAATAATACTAACGGGTTATAACGTTTTTACTGAATTCGGAAACATTTTTCGTTTACTATGACGCCATATAAAAGGTAGTCCTGAACTACGGTTATTAATAACTCACGAGTAATTTCCCTAACTTTTAAAACCAGTTTTACTAAATTTTCAATACTTCATTAGGTTTTTCGATCCTTTTATAAATGTGATTACGAAGGAATATATTATCATAACGTTTGGAATATAATATTTTGACTTTGATAGGAATTATATCATGGTGTTTATCAACGGTTTCGCACAGTTATTGAATAGGAAGATATAGATTAGATATAGATACGTAATTTACCGTAATTGCTGCATGGTAACTGATAATTTTAGCCAGCTTTCCTTTACCATATACGTTTTCAACTTAAAGGTTATAAACGCGATTCGCAGCCTAAAAGCAACCGCCCGTATTATAATAGGTGAAATTACGATGTATATCGATTATATATATGTAATATGAGGTTTGATGGGGTATCCGGTTACTTCGTTTTCATAGGTTTTTAGGAAATTTTACGTAATAGTTCAATTCTACTTGAACCGTATTATAGTAAAATAGTTCACAGGTTATATAAATATTAACGGAAACGAGGGCGCTGATAAGCTGGTGAATATTAGCCTCAGGGCTTTTATACGTTTTAATGATAATAACCAACCATTTTTTACCAGAGTTAAATTTTGCCTTAGAAATCGTATAAAGGTAATCGACAGGAGTAATATAGTTAGAACGAGGGGAATTTTCCTCCTCAGTATAAAAAATAAGGATTTATATATTTTATTAAACCTGAACAAGAATATTGTAATATATGGTGTTTAAGTTTTCCCCTGCTTTTGCTATTCCTTTTAAGACTCTTATTATACTGTTTTTTAATTATAAGACACAAGTGTGTAGATTTTATATTATACCATTAACGCTTTTGACTATAGAACGTAAACGGATTTTTCTTTCATTGTAATGGGGAACGAAGTGTCATCCGCTTTATTTTCTGTCCGACCTTTTTAAAGGTTTGGAAACTTTATCTCCGACCTCTTAAAAAGCCCATAGAAAAATAGTCTCACGAGGCCTATATATATAGGATCTTTACAAACCCTCAGAATTTTCGGGTATATATATATATTTCGTACTATTTTTCGAAAGTAGAAAGATGTTAAGATTTTGGCCTATATAGGTTGCGTTTTTCGCCAGCCGGTAATAATTATGTTTCAAATTCATGGGCGATATTTCCGTTTCAGGTCCGCCAGACTACCCCACGCTATCTGGCCACTAGACCTTTTTATTTAGTAATTTTATCACCGTAGCTACTAAGACTTCTATAACTATCAGCCGTCGGCTGCGTTTTTTCCCGCAGGAAAGGGTAAAGTTTGGGGACGGATTAAGGGCGGGGGTAAACCCGGTGGTAAAGGGGGAAGGAGAGGCCAATACGGAGGCGGTAACGACGAGTTTATTGGAGATAAAGTCAGATTAATGGCCGTTATTCAAGCTATTATTCTTGTCCTCGTTATTAGCTTCCTCCTTAGTAATATTAGGACCCCATCAACCTATTAACACCGCGATCGCGACCTACGTTACGCCGCCTTCAAATTCCTTAAAATCAATGGGAAGTAATTGCCGTAAGGTGGTTAGGCACCCGAAAGACGTTTTTATAACGATCGCGATGCGGTAATTTTCTAAAAGTCTTGCGACGCCAATATCTACGGGAATACACTCGCTTTTGTATTTGATTATTATTACTAAATAGTATTTGACTTTTTAATTACAATTTTTTATAATGTTAGAACCTTTCTAAATGCAACGAACGTATCGGATTTCCGATACCCCTCCACTGATATAAATGCCGTCAGAAGCCCCAGTAAAAATGAACCTAATATATCCCATATACGGTTATACCTCGCACGGTTACGGGGGTCGGGTAGGGGTAATAGAGGTGCGGAGTTAAGGGGAAAAAAGGAGGGGGGGGCGAACTCAGGTGTATAAGGCCCGTATATGGATTGTAGGCCACTGTGGAGGGGTTTGAAAGCGTGTATAGGGGCGCACGGTGCGTTGGGGACGGTTTTTTCGTAAAGGGGTTATTATTTCTATGAATATAAGGATCCTTATTACGGAAGGATATGTCGCAATGTTTTAGGGTATTAGATATAGGATGTAGGGATATTTATTTGTATATACTTGTTTTTATTTATTTAATATCAATGGGTAGTACCCATTACTTAACGCGTACTAGATGCTACGAAATAGTCCTGTAGATACCGGCGAAGGGGTCGTAACGTAGGCTATATTAAGGCCTGTGTAGGCTTACGGGAACCCGTTCCATCTATCTAATTAAGATATTAGGATGCCTTGCATTTTAGAGAACCGTAGGCGTATAAACTATAGCTCTGGTCTGGTAACGTAACGTTATCATTTTAGTTTATGCCTGATGCCTAATCTCGTTGGAGATATAATTATATGGGCTTTTAAAAGGGATCCTTATAAAGTTATAATAGTAAGAAAAGGGAAAACCCCGTAAAATAAGGCGTTGGTAATATTAAAATACGTAAGTGCGCGTTGGGGTCCATATATAGGGACGGATAAGTATAGGTGTAGGAGGTTATCAGCCCATTATCGAAGCGACATATATTGGCACAACTTTTAGACTCGTATCAACTCGTAAATTAAATCTTAATATAAAAGGGGACCCCTCATTCAATTCGCCTTAAAACATTAACCTTCCCTTATGATAATAAATCGCGTAAGTATTGATAAATACCCTTATACTGTATAGTTAATACCTTGAATACCCAAAGACTTTATAATAAATACTTTCCTAACTTAGGATCTTATATTGATGAAAATAGTAGCCCTTTTACGTAAAAACTATCCCTTGTGCATCGTACGTCATCGAATGCGCCTGTAGGCACCGCTAAGATGATTGGTGACCCCTATATAAGCTTTAGACGCCCGCCCCCAAACCTCTTTCTCTCCCTTTGTTTCCCTTTACCCCCGCCCCCCCACTACCTTTACCCGCCCTTCGTAACCACATGGAGTAAAACCCTATTATGTTTACATTCGATCGTTTTTGATGGAGGCTTCCGATAACATTTATGTTAACAAAGGAAGGTCAGGAATTTGATATTTTTGTTACGCTTGTAAGGTCCTAACGTTATATAAAAAGTATAATTAGGGGTCGAATACTAATTGTTAGTAGTAATTAAACGCAAAGGAGGGTATATTTCCGTTAATATTGGCGCCGAAAGGCCTTCAAACATTCATCGCATCGCTGTCATCGCAAAAATCCCTCCGGACGTTTAACTGTCTTACGGCAGCCTTTTCATGTCGTCGTCGAGGCGGCTGAAGGCGGCGCGGCGTAGGACGCGGTCGCGGCTTCAATGGGTCGTTGGAGCCCTACTACTTCTGGGGGGGAGGCTAGTAGCGGAGATGAAGACAACGGCCCTAGTAACGGCGGTAGGACTGACATTAACACCAACAAAACCGCCTTTTCCGTTTCCGTTCCTTCCTCACTTTCCACTTTTATTGCCGGGTTTATCCCCACCCTTAACACATTCCCGAACTCTACCCTTCTTGGAGAATATGGTCGCAGCCGGCGAACGGTAATCGTAAAGGCTTTGCTGACGGCGGTGGTAAAACTATTAAATAGATAAGATTAGAAGCTAAATTGTATATAGGGTTAAGCCGGCGGATTTAAAATGTAGGTATCGTCAGCAGACGTATAATATAGATATTGTCGGCGGGTATAAAACGTATTTGTTGTCGGCGGGCAATAAACGCGACCTATATAGGTCAGAATTCTTAATTTCTTTTTATTTTCGAGAAACAGTTCGTAACATGTACTAATGCCCAGATATTTTTCGGGTTTTAAGGACCCTATACATATATGCCTTATGAGCTTGCCTGTTTAGGCGCTTTTTAAGAGGTCGAGGACAAAGTTTCCAGACCTTTAAGAAGGTCGATCAGTGGACTAAATAGGAGATGCTACGTTTCCCGCTGTATTGAGGGTAGAATCCGTTAGCGTTCTGAAGGCGGAAACGCCGGAGGTAGGATGCAAAATTCCCGTGCTCGTGCCTTATAGGCAGAAAGCGGTACAATAAAGGTCATGAAAAAGGTAGCGAAGGCGAAAAAGGACCAGTATGCCGGGACTTGCGGAACTCTAGCCCAGGACGCGTTTCTTTATTATAGGGAAATGTTTAAAACTAGAGGCGTATTAAATTAAAAGTTTCCTTTTTTTATATTAGGACTTAAAGTATTAGTTGCCACGTGTATATGTGTGTTTCTGTAATGCGTTACCTCGATAAAAGGCTGCGATTCATATGTATTTGTACATATTTGTATATATGCACAGGCTTTAACGTATTCTTACGCGTTTTAATATTACTAATACCCTATTAAATGGTTTTTTTGTTGTTTTTATAGCTTGATAGAACTCTTTTTGAAGGCTTGTATAGTTATATCCTTGTCGTAATTAGATGTCAGACGGAGACTAAAATAGTAACTTGACGTTGCCAGATAAGGGCTATAATTTACATGCTTATGGGTCTCTAAACTACGGGGCACCCTAAGGTCTTGCTTAGGGGGATAGCTTAGGGACCCTTGAGCCTGTACGGGCCTCAACGGAGCATGCGTTACAATTTCCCCCACTTGTATCTACAAAATTATTTCGTAGCAGCTAGTGCGTTTTTGGTAGATAGCACTTCCCAGTGATAGTAATTTTTGTAAAAAACAACACAGAAAGATATATATGACCTTGTTGACCGTAAAAATCATTATTGTAATAGTGGTAAAAGGTTTTCAATTTATAGTAAGTCCAGTTATTAGTTAATTCTCCACATTTCAGCTTAACTTTATAAATAACAGTTGATGTATTACTCTTAATATCCTATTACACTCGGGTAAATCTACTTGGAATAAATTTTACATTACAAGGGTAAAAAGTTTGTTCACGATAATAATACGCTAAAGTAGGTTGTGTGGCAGAAAAATAACCTTGATAAAACGGCTTAGTAACTAGTAAAATACGCTATTCTATACTATTTAAGTAGTTAATACACTTATATTTTACCTAATCAAACACATAATCCATTACATATCTTCAACTTTCGCGATCGTTTGCCAAATCACATATTTTCAGGTATCATGACACATATAAGGGAAATGAAATACTTAACAAGAAACTATTCTCAATACTAGGTACTACAACGGGCAATTATTACTATCACGAAGATTAATTGTTAAAATATTGACAAAGTTAAAGTTGTTTTTAGCTTAAACAAATAGTTACAGTTATTAGACAGATGATAATAGAAATCATTGTTGAGTTAATTATGATTTAAATTCTTGAAATCTTCACCTTATTCTTTCCTTACTTAAAAATCACAAAGATCCTTGGCGTCAACGTCGATATTAACGTTGACGAATTGATTAAAAATAGTTGCAAGTTTATTTTCGCTTTTACGTTGGGATACTTTTAGTTTTTCCTTCGATATCTAAAGATAATAGTGTTGAATCTCACGAAGTTAGAGATGCTTCAATTGCATCAGTGTTTCAATTATTTAACCATCAACAGGCTATATGCAGTTGTTAAATTTAAAGTGTATAAAAATCTAGAACAATTTATGTCAAATGTTATTTAAAGGCTTTATTACTATTATTCAACGTCTATGTTGGAATAGCAGTCAAGTGCAGTACAGTCAAGTCAACTTTACTTGCAGTAAAATTGATTGTATATACTGAAAATTGACTGTAGTTTGTAGGATTTGAATACAATGTACTGCAAGTGCAGTGCAGTAGGTGCCCATTTCAAAGTGGGACACAGGCCAAAGCGTTTGGCCATACAAATTAGTGTTTAGGCTGGCTAGTAGTCTGCCAAACTTAGAACTTACACACCCCAATCAACAATATTAACGCAACACCAGTTACTTCGACTACAGTGATTTGAATCGACTATGTTTCAACAATAAATTCCTACTAACACTGATTAGTGCTTATTAGATTAAGCACAAATTGGCTAAGTAGAGGAAGAAGCTGCTTTCCGGTTACTCTTTGTGTGTTTATCCAAAGTAGAGGAAAGATTTTTACGAAAGGCGCCTATACGTTATGTAGTTGTTAGTGTCAACAAGTAGGGAAAATTTATAGGCTATAAAATTGTTCGCAGTAGTCTATAAGTAAACGACGGTATCGTTACTCGAAAACACCAAGAAATCTTTATTAATCTTTCTTAAAAGAATTAAGATTGACCACCTAAAAGTCTTTAAGATCATCAAGCCGGAAAATTTGCAAACGGCTAAGTTGATTACTATTACAAGTACTATTACTACAAATCGTAAAAACAACTAAGTTCTCCGACCTTTAACCTATACTAACTTTGATGGCAAACCTATGACCTATTACTTTATACCACTACTTTTTCACTCCCTACGCTACTTTAATCGTCAAGTTTGCTGTTTTCAGCGAAAATACCAAGTCACGCTAAGAACGCTATGTTACGCGATCTAACGCCCAGTTGCTAAGTTCCCACACAACTTTACGCTAAAACACTAAGTTTTTACATTCAAGATATCCAAGTCCCTCGCCATACACTCCCCATACGCCCTACACAACCTAAAACTTTAAGATGTCTACTGCAAACGTCTACTTCAAAGCTATTACTAACCTCGAACGAAAAAAAGTAATCTAAAACTTCAGTAAAATTTTCAAAAAGCACTATAACGAAAACCTATAGTACACCGAAACTACTAAAGACTTTACCCCAAAACATATAACCAACGTAGTCAGCCAATTTATTTTCAACGAAAACACTCTTAAAACTAACCGTAAACCTATAGCCCTCGACAACTTTTCAAAATAGTTTCAAAACTGGAGTTTAAATATGTGGAAAAAAGCTAAAAAGTAACTAAAGATAAAATCAAGGCTCGACGTATTAGCTCGAGGAGTTAAACTCCTAACAAAGAAAGGGAAAAAAGGTAACCTGGCCAATATACTTTACGAATACGTTACGAATAAAAACCCTTAATGGACTTTAGTTAAGGGTAAGGAAATTACTGGCGACAGTAACCCTTAACGCCTATATATACGTTCGTAAGAACCTATGAGACGTTAAAAATCAGTGAATCTATACCTCGTAAGCCTTTAAGTCCACTAATCTATGAAATAGAAACCTCAACGAACCTCTTAACGCCAAGAGAAATATCACTAAGTTCTCTGCGATGGAAGCTATTAATTCTACTTCCTTTAAGTTCTTTAATACGTTTAGGTTTAACAGCCAAATTAAGAAAGGACCGTCTTTATGCGAAAGCCTACTATAGGCATAACCACAAGCTTTTTACCTCCAAACTTAGCCAGAAGTAACTATCCTACCTACTAGTACCAACAACCTTAGCCTTTTCTTCAGCCAAAAGATCTGGAAGGTCCTTATGACCAGTACATTACCCCTTTCCCTCAACGCGTTCCCATGAAGGATACGGGCTGTACGGCAATCATCATATTCGTTAACATTCGGAGAGAAAAGAAGAAGTATAACGGTAAACCGTACAATCTCTTTAACGTTAAATTACGCCCATTTTTCAACATTTTCCGCCAAATAAAAGTTAAATTACCAGGTTTTCACTCGCTATTTCCCAGTATTCTTACCGGCCAAGCCGATGATTACTATCTCTAGTACTTAATGAATTGTTCCTCTGGTACCTAATGAATTGTTTTGCCTTCCGCGAAATTTACGATGGCCTAAAGGGCCATTTTAAGTACGATATCAATCTTACCTAATACTATATCGACGAAAACATTATTAAGAAGTCTTATATATTAGATTACAGAAAAAAAGACGAAAAGCAAGATAAATCTCCTTAATTAGCTACTTCACATGCTAATACTTTATCAATAACTAATGGGGAACGTGGGAGCTGGCGAGGTCACCTTATGTTAGCAGTTTCGGCAAATAATATAGGGCTATCAAGACTTTGAATATATCATTTAATGCCTCAATACCACCTGGGAACAGTTTTTTTAGCCAATTACATTTCTCATTAGCGACTGTAACGACTCAAGTCTCCGACTCGACTAGTATATATCCTTAAGCCCCGAAATTCAATACTGAAAAGAAAGACCCTCCTAACTCGTATTACATTAATCAAAGGTACGGAAGGCCCAGCTAATACGGTTAAAGAAAGATCCGGAACTCTATCCCCAGAAGAGGTTATTCCTTTTACTTAAAGTCTTTAAGTTGGTCAAGTAAGTTTATATCAGCCGTTAAGAAATGTTAAATCTATGGCAAATAAAGCTGCTATTTAATACGTCATGATTTCTCCGAACGTAAAGTAAAGCAGGTAATATATAACATCTAGTTCCTTTTACTTTTAATTGAAAATATATCAAATAAATTAAACAGTTTTAAAGAAGTAAGAACAAAGAGAAGAAAAACAAATTAAAGGATATCGGCTGATACGAAGATACTAACACTATTACTAACTCTAAAGCAACGTAATAACTAGTTCACCACATCTTTTTGTATCACCTTATAAGTAAAAGCCCCTACCGCCGTTACAATGATAAAAGCCCTATCTCTATACACATCTTTACTATTCGAAACGGTTACGTAAAGCAAGTATTTTAGAGTATTATACCGGATACAGAGGCAATACGATAATTAACAGAAGGCTATTTATAATTTATCGCGTTACGAAAGTATATTAATATTGTTACGAAACTTAACTACGCGGATGCTAGCAAAGCTAAGGTTGGCTTTATCTCTGGAAGAAAGCTATCTTTACTGGGATCGACAACGGTTAAGATTGTTATTAGCCCCATTGTTTTTTACATTTTAAAATCCCCTATGCCTCCTCTTCTTGGTCTAAAATATATAAAAACCCTCAGTGTTAATGTTAACGTTTAAACTAACGAGCTAATACAAATCAAAGCCGGTAAAGGATTTCTATTAAACCTTAAGTAGTGAAATTTTTAGTTTTATCCTTAAAGGTTAAAGGTAATAGTATTGAACCTAACTGAGGTGGAACCACGTTAACTATACCGTAGGTTTAAATACCCGGTAATTAATAAGCTTTACAAAGTCTTAAAGGCGACTAGCTATAAAGATATCAATTTATTAGTAATAACGGTAGTTAAACGCCTTTCTAATTACTACCAAATACATTTTAAGTCCCTTCAAAATTTGAGTTTACGTTAAAGGAAGACTAAGACTTGAAATCGAAAGTTTTCATAAACGTATTTTACCTGAACGGTAAGCTAGTACTATATGTTGTGGATTTCATTACGGGTTTTTATGGCGTAAAGGTTTTTAAAACTATTAGGGCAAAAGCCGCTGGGTTAATAATACCTTTAACACTAGGAACGAACCTTTAACAACAGACGTACTTTTACTTCTATTTAAAATTGAAGTCCATACATAGCGCGAGCTAGGAAAATCGAATAGTCTATATAAGATCTTGAGTATTACCAATTTAAATGCAGTGGCTAAATCTACTAACGGTCCTGTGACTTTGCAAGCTATACAGGTTAAGTCGTACCGAAGACCTTTCGGGCTCCTTAAGTCTGATAAAGATCCTAACGTGGATAACCTTCGAGCCGAGCGGATTACCTAACATAATCCTTCGAAACCGATTATAAAAAGTCAATAGAACGTCGGCAGCAGGAATGACCACCTGAAAGGAGGATATACACTAAATAGAAGGACGGTGAAGGGGAATATAGGACCGGCAAGGTATATATAACGACGTAGGTATTTTAAAAGGAGAATTTGAACGAATGACTCGCCCTTAAGCTACATATCGAAGGCATTATTAATATAACAGGAAAGCCCTTTGAAGAAAGAGATTAAGTAGAAATTAACGGCCTTTTGTTATGGAAGATTGTATAATTTATTCCGTTAACGAAATTTAAAGGCTAAAACTTTACTATTTTGAAGTTAACGAAATTTTATGAAATTAAAGGTAAAATTAGGAACCGGTCATACAAAAAGTTACGGCTAATTACTTAAGGATACGGTAATGAAGGTAAAGACTAAATCCTTAGTTAATCGCTTACAATCTAAAAAATTAACTAACATTCAATTGTCGTCATTATTACTAAATTGACTGCCAGTAAGAAAAGTTGGTTTACACTTAATACCACGACATTACGTAAACCTATATGAAATTTACTATTAATCTTTAATGGATTATACTATTAAAGTTACTAAAAAAAACTAAAAGATAAGTTTCCTGCCGGCACGGTAATATGTTTTATCAAGCCTTTAGACAAATTAGCCGAGTCAGGCGTCCACTGGCTTCTAACGTATTAGGCGTATTTTAAAAATAGGCTTAATATAAAAACTTTAACTTTTAACCCGTATTTATTAATTAAAAAGAGCAAAGACTTTGGTATATTAAGTATGTATACTAATGATACCCTCTTTCTCGACGATATTAAGTTTATGGCGGCTGAATAGTATGATATTAATAAGTCAGGTCCTTAAAAGTGTAAGCTAATTAAAACATTAGCTAAGGGTATATAACTTAACTTTAATAAATCGTTAATTCGTATCCATGTTATTAAAGCTAAAAACGGAATTTACATTAGCTTACGCTAAAGAGGGTAAGCTACGAGCCTGACGATTATCGATAAGAACGACGAGGAAAAATTATAAAGGTATTTAGAATGAAGGGCCTGTATAACCTATATCGTTATATTATATTAACCTAAAGCCATGAACAACCTTTTCATTACAACATGGGTATTAAACCTAAAAAACGAAAACTTTGACAAGTTAAATAAGTGGATTGAATTGCAAATAGATCATATGAAAAGATAAATTAATATAGTTTTTGTGAATGTAAAGAAAAAAGAGCTCATAATTTTTTCGGACAAGTCATGTGCCTATAATACTAACCTTATATCGTAAATAGTCTTCCTCATAATACTCGTTAACGAGAATAGGTTTAAAGGGCAATTTAAGTTACTGAAAACCTTGTACATTAAATATATATCAAATGTAAACATATAACTCGAAATGTATTGGTATTGGAGGTACATGGTATAATAGCAGGCTTTTATATCGACATAATAACTAACGGCATATTAAGAATTATTATCAAATAGCTAGGATTACCACTGATACATATGGTAATATATATCGACTCCCGAAGCCTTTACGAATACCTATTAAAATTAGGCATGACCAATAAAAAACGCCCGATAATAGACGTCATAATGTTGAGGAAAGTATACAAAACCCGGGAAATCGATAAGTTCCGGTAAATTAACGACAAAGATAACCTTACTAATACCATAACTAAGGCTACATTCAACGGCATCTTAAAAAGGTTTATAGATAGCAATACGCTAACCATACGAATCGAGGGATACGTGTACCTCCCAGCACGTGACGTGGAGGAACAGGGTTGCCTTGGCAAACTGGAAAACCGCCAGGGAAATGGTAGCGATAGCAGTAGTTTGAACTATTGGCAAAAAGTACGCAAATGGTAGCGTATATTAGAATAGTATTATATGCAGTACAGTAGGTCAACTTTACTTACAGTAAAGATTGACTGTACTGCAAGTGTATTGCTTTGTGTAGAGATTTACCGCATTGGGTGTAAGTCGAGTGCAGTATGCTGCACTTTACTTTAGGGCACGGACCAAGCAATTGGATATACAAATTACAGTGCAGACCGGCTAGCGGTCTGCCAAATCTAAAATAATAAATCCACCATCTAATTTCTGCAATACTACTATTACTTTGAAGACCAATCGAATCGACAACGTTATAACGTCTAAGGCCTACCAATACTGATCAGTATTTGCCTGCTAGATTAAGCACAGATAAGCTAAGTAGAAGAAGAAGCTACTTTCCAGTTGTTACGCTTTGTGGCTATGGCTATTAGTGTAGAGTAAATATTCTTGTAAAGTGCCTCTATTTGTACTGCGTTAGTACCTGACGGCAGAAAAACAGAAAAGAATTTTTAGGTTGCATTAGTCTCCAACGGCAATCTGGAGGTAGGCAACGGTATCGCTACTTGAAAATACCAAGAAATCTTTATTGATCCTTCTTAAAGACGTTGGGATTGACTGTAAAAATTCTTAAAGTTCTGTAAATTGGCAAACGGTTAAGTCAGTATTACTACGGGTATTACTATTGTAAAAAAAAGACTGAATCCTTAAGCTAAATAACTATAACAAATAACATTCGACCTTTACTACCACTGACAACCTCTGACCCTACCTTTTGCACCAAACTTTTTCTTATACTTCACTCTTTTCACTTCTTACATTACATTAATCGTTAAGTTCGCTACCCTAAGCAAAAACACCGAAAATCGCCCAGTTGCGCCGAAAAAGCCACGTCGCGCGGCTTTACAACAAAATACTAAGACTTCACGCCTAAAATCACTAAGTTCCTCGCCTTACACGACTATCAAAATGTCTGCCTTTAGTACCCACTTTGAAGCAATTACCGACCTCGCTCGCAAAGAAACAATTAAGGCTTTCGGATATATTTTTATCAAGTTTTACGACGACGACTTTTAATCGATGAATATTAACGAAGAATTAACCGAAAAATACCTTTTTAAATTCTTCGGATACTTTATCATTAAGTAGAATTCTAGCTACGACCTTAACTATACTTTTAGTAAATATCGCTAGTTTTTTAACAACTAGATAATTAACATATATAAAATGATTTCAACCCTAATTAAGTTAAGATTTAGATCCGAATTAGAAAAAGGGGGGATTTTTGTTCAAGTACGAGGCGTTATAATGTTAGCCTAAGCCCTTTTCGATTTAGCCTAGCTTAACAAATATACTTATAACTTATACCTTAAAAAAAGGTATTAAAAAACATTACCTCCCTTATACACGATTGAAAGGGCCCTTAACTTACCTTTATTAAGTTAAACCTCTCTATATGTTAATAATAAGGAGCCTGTCAATCTTTTCGGTAGTTTAATACTTTTATGTAACAATGAGGAGTACGTTTTCGGCGGCGGAAAGGCACATAAAGCGACGGCCGCCAACGCGGCTAAAAGTATTAATGTCGGAACTTTTCACTAATTGATTAAATAAAATCATTAGGCCTCCAAGAACTTTTAAGTACCTATCGCCCCTTGGTAATTTAATTGCTAAGACTCTTAAAAACCTTCTCCCTTGAGATTCGCCTACGCTCGCGAACCTACTACAGGTCCTATTACTGGATTTTACCTCTTGGGCCAGGCGACTGGTAATTACCTTGAACATAGTATTTCGGAAGCCCCAAGACTTAAATTACCAGGAAACACCATTTAAATTTGGGATAATTTTCGCAACTTTCCTCTAAAACCTGTTAAAATATTTAACATTAATTCTAAACTTATAACGGACTTTGCTAAGATCTGCGATAATATAAAGAAGTATAACGGGAAGTCTTACAACCTTTTCAACACCGAGATAATGCCCTTTTTAAATATTTACAAATAAATGGAAATCCTATCTTTTAGTTTTCACTTACTGTTTTCTATAATTCTTACAGGTTACGTCAAAGATTATTATTTAAATTTTCTAACGAGTGTTACCTCGTTTCGCGAAATCTACGATAGTATGAAAAGCTACTTCGAATACGACGTTTACCTCGCGTAATATCATATAAACTAGTTTACTATAAAGTGGATTACAATAATAGTAAGGAAGAAAAAGAAGAAATTACCAATAAATGTTTGTAACCAAATGTTTAACAAGTTGATAATATGTTAAAAAGTAATAGGGAAGATTTATGTTAGCAAAGCCACACTTCGCGAATAAGTACTAGTAGTAGTTACGGGTGTTAACGAGTTTGAATACACCTTACAACTCCTAGATGTCACCTACGAAGGCTTTTTTAGCTAATTACATTCCTTGCTTGCCACCGTAATAGCATGTACAACAAATTCTCTCGGTATGTATTTTTAAGCTAGTAACTTCTTTAACGTAAATAAAAAAGACCTTAAGGTAGTTAATTACATCGACTGTAAGTACAGACGTTTATAACACCTAAGTTTTGGCCTATCGACCTCGGCCTTAAATTGGAGATAACACCTACGCTGGCACCAATAAAATTTAGGCGAAACTGTTAACCGTAAGCAATTTCATCGTAATAGTGGTAAGATATGTTAAATTTGGAGTTAGTCTAGCTACTGGTTTACTCGACACCACCCCGTTGAGCGTAATAATAAAAAAGCAACGTATTACGTCTAGTACTCCATTGTTTCGAGATAAAAGTATTTAGATTAGGTCGCGAACGTTAAAGGCAATAAGCTGATTGACGTCATTAACGCTTTTAAATAGATTAAGTGGCACGAAGATACTTCTTTTGGTACGGCAGCCTAATAACTAACCGACTATGCTTTTCTATACCGTTTGGATGGTGAAGAATTTTACCTTTATTCTAACCATTCCTCTAATCCCTTACATATATTGAACCTCCGCGATCGTTACGCGGATCACACGTTGTAAGGTATTATGCCAGATAATGGAGCGGTAAGGTACTTAATAGAAGGCTATTCGCAATATACGATATTTTGGAGGGAAAGTACTATAGCCACTGGAATTAATCGGTTTAATACTGGTAAATCCAAAGATTATTTTGCCCAAAACGAATAACTATCGTTATTAGAAATAACGGTGAGTTAAACTATTATAGGAACAATTACGTTTTAAATCCTTATATCCTCTACTCCTTTTCTACTTTATTTAGAGTATATCAAGATTTTTGGCGTTAACGTTGATATTAATGTAGACGATCTGGTTAAAAATAGATAGGGGTTTTCACTTGCTCTTAAGTAAAAGAACCTATGGTTTTATTTTTAAGAGCCAGAAGTAGTGGTGTTAAACCTAAAGGAGCTGGAGATGCGTTCACTATACTAGCGTTTCAAATATCCAGCTATTAACAAGCTATATAAAGTTCTAAGGTTAGTAAAGCATAATGATATATAATACTTTGCTTTCGAAGTTATTAAAAAACTGTGTTACTATTATTAAACATATACCCAAGCCTTCCGGAGATTTAAGTTTATATTAAAAGACGATAAGAACTTTAATTATATGATCTTTATTAATTTATTTCACTTGGATAATAGGCCTATTTTTTATGTCGTTGACTACGCAACCTTTTTCTATGGAGTTAAGTTTCTTAAGTCCTTTTCGGCAAAGGATATATGGGAAAATTTAAAGATTCTATGGATTAACACGTATCTGGGTTTATCTAACGCCATCGTTTACGATATTAGTACCAACTTTACGACGGCAAAGTTTTAAGGGGATGTTAAAATAATGGGTATTTAGTATAAATAGATACCTATGAAAGCCTATTGGAGTATTAGTAAGGTTAAAAGGGTATATGACTTACCTTTCCAAGCGTATAATATCCTTACGTTATAAATTGGAAACTTTACAGATCCGGAGGCACGCTTAAAAATGGTAATAAAAGGCTTTAATGACACCGTAGGCCTTGATGGCTTAGTTCCAACGCTTTTAGTTTTTGGAGCGTATCCACGTTAAACGAATAAATCTCTGCCTTCGGTAAGTATTTAGAAACGTGTTGCGGTATAGAACAAAGCCTTAAGAGAACTGCGAAGGGAAATAACACGTCTCCAGATCAATAACACCTTTAATACTAGGAACGATCCCTTAACTATCAACGTACTTACTTTACTGTTACAAAATAAAGTCCTCGTGTAACGGTAATCAGGCAAATGGAAAGAGTTATATAATATATTAAGTATTACAAACTCCGAAATAATTGTTGAAACTACTCACGGCCCTCTATATTTTCAAATTAACTAGGTTAAACCCTATATTCAAGATAAAGAAGATAAAAACCCTTAAGACTTTTGTATAAAACGAACGAATTAATACGAACCTCCTCTATTTTAATCATTAATAAACTAATGGAACGCCGTTAACGCTGGTGACCCTTGCAAAAGAAGGAAAACGTTAAAAAAGAGGAATATACACCGGGCTATATTTATAATAATGCTTGGGTAAGTAGGAAAGAATAAGATAATAAAGACTTAGTAATAAATCTTAGGGTATAAAGGATCATTAAAACTTCCAGAAGACCTTTTAAGGAACGCGACAAGGTCGAAATCGACGGTTCATTAACTCGAGGTATTATATAATTTGTGTCGAAGACCGATTTTAACTTTTAAGACCCTAATATTACGATTTTCAAGTCTAGGATTATTTACGAGGTTAAGAGCAAGATTATGGGGTGGCTGTACGAAAAGTCACAACTAATTATTTAAGGATACAGCGATAAAAGTGAGGATTAAATTTTCATATAGTTGTTAACGATTCAAAAGATTAGCTAGAATTTGGTGGTAGCTTTAGTAGCAAGTTTGTTAGCTATAATTAAAGTTGAGTTTACACTTAATAGCCGTAATATTACGCAAGCCTATAAATAGTTAGTAACGGACCTGTAAAAGATTATACTATTGGAATTTCCGCAGGAGTTACGTGTTATTTACCTTTTATAAACGGTAATACGGTGTGTTAAACCACTATATGGGTTAGCTAAAACAGGTGTTTATTGGTTCCTCACATATCAGTCGTATTTCAAATCATGTCTAGCGATAAAGTCTTTAATATACGATCCATATTTGCTAATAACGTAAAAGAAGAACTTTGACATAGTAGGTATATAAATTGACGATATCCCTTTAGTCAGAACGGCTGGCTGTATAACATTAAGATAATCAGTAACCGAAAACTTTAAGTTTTGGAATTAAAGTCGATAACAATATTGATGGAAAACAATTGACTTGACTTTAACGGATCGTTAATTCGCATATTTAGCGTTAATATAGGTCTAAGCTTTCGTTAAAAAGATCAGGGTGTTATTTTTGTTATAATCGACAAAAATGATAAAGCCTGGACATGAAGTTATTTGGAATAGCATATTCAAGGCAACTATATTATTACATTTTATTAACTGAAAGCTTTTTACAACTTATATATCGCGATATACGTATAAACGTTAACGGATAAAGGCTTCGACCGGCTGAATAAAAGGCTCGAATAATAAATACGGAATTTGGATCGCGGAATGAATATAGTTCTAATCGACCTGTCGAGGGCTAAGTTAATGACTTTTACGGACGAGTCATTTGTAAATCATATCGATTTATCTTTACAGATCGGTTTCTTAATGACTTTAGTCAACAAAGATACGTAGGAAGACCAGTTTAGTATTAATGGCAACCTAATTTATTAGACCTCCGTTAAGTGTAAAAGAATTACATAAAATGTACTAGCTTCGGAAGTTTACGGCATAATAGCGGGTTTTAACGTAAGTATGGAATTATGAGAGACCTTTAACCACATTACCAGGCAGCTACGGATTCCTTTTATCTTGATGGTAATCTGTACCGATTTAAGGGGCCTTTTTGAATGCCTTTTAAAGCTCGGAATCACTAGTGAAAAGCGCTTGATGATCGATGTAATATCACTCCGTAAAGCTTACAATAAGGGAAATCGAGGAGTTCCGATGGATCGATGGTAAAGATAACATTTCTAACGTTATGACGAAAGTATAGTCAAATAAAACTTTGGAAAGATTTGTAAATAGTAACAGGCTAATTATATGCATTAAAGGCTACGTGGAGAGGCCGCCCGGAAGGCCACGTAACGGCAGATAGGGATATGTTAACAGATTGGAAGACTATTAGGGGATTGATAATGGTAATTTGTTTTAGTGGCACGGTTGAAGTGAAGTCTTACAATGTTTTGTAACGTAAGAACTTTTTGTTGGAGTTAATAAATTCGGACCTCGGGGAAACGAAGTAATTGAGGTTAAAATGTGGTAAATTTGCATATAATCGGGTTAAATGTAGTGTGGAAGTCAATTGGAATTGATAGGGAGTACGAGGCTACTGTTTAGCGCTAACCGAAAAGGATTAGTTAGCTACACTAGCGTACGTGCGCACAAACTAAAAAGCCACCAGTGTTGGAATAGTATTACATGTAGTGTAGTTGGTTAACTTTACTTACAGTAAAGATTAACTGTACTATAAGTGTATTAATTTATATGGAGACTTATTGAATTGTGTATAAGTCGATTGCAGTACAATGCACTTCATTCAAGGGTACGGGCTAAGCAATTGACCATACAAATTACAGTGCAGATTGGCTAGCGGTCTGCCAAACCTAAAACAATACATCCACCATCTGACTACTGCAATACTACTGTTACTTCGAATATCAATCGAATCGATAACGTTGCAACGTCCAAAGCCTACCAACAGTGTACCTGATTTATACAAGTCTGTGGCGAAAGATTTTTACACGGGATTTGAAGAGCGAAGGCCTCGAAGGAGTAAAGTAAAAGGGCCACGAAAGGCTGTAATTAAGATTGATTTCAGTATAAATTGATCGGAATTGACAGGAGTCTAGCATGTTGTTGGTTTACGGATTAAAAAGGGACTTTAGAGGTTGCCACCAATTAATAGCAAGCCACGCTGGCATGCAGGCACAAAAACAAAAAGCCGCCAGTGTTGGAATAGCAATCAAGTACAACACAGTCAAGTCACCTTTACTTGTAGTAAGATTGATTGTACGTACTGCAAATTGACTGTAGTTTGTAGGATTTGAATACACTGCACTACAAGTGTAGTGCAATAGGTGCCCACTTCAAAGTGGAGCACAGGCCAAAACGTCTGGCCATACAAATTAGTGTGCAGACCGGCTAGCGGTCTGCCAAACTTAGAACTTATACACCCCAATCAACAATATCAACGCAACACCAGTTACTTCGACTACAATGATTTGAATCGACTACGTTGTAACGATAAAGACCTACCAACAGTATACTTAAGCCCCTTAAAGATTCAAGTTTGTATTAAATACCGATGAAGACTTTTATCATAATATTTTCGTAAATGTATTTTATTTCAATAATAAAACTATTCTTTACGATGTCAATACCGCAACATTTTCTTTTCGGCTTCAAGTTTTTTAAGTTTCTATCAGCGAAAAATATGTGAGAAACGTTAAAAATATTGAAGATTAATATGTTGTAATGATCAAACTAAATATCCGTGAGTAAATAGAAGGTGTCAGGGGGTTTATGTTAGCAGTAAGGTAGCAGAGGTAACAAAGATGCAATATCAAGAAGATGTTTGTTCGTGCTATAAAATGATCACTAGCCGTTAGGCTATTCAGGTGTGTAGACTGAATACTTAGATTGACAACTGAAGAGCTATGAAGAAAATACTATCTATGTGGTGATGACCGTGTCCTTATATCCTATGGCCTTCATACCATCTTCAGTACTGGACCGCTGAAGTCGCNCTATCTATGTGGTGATGACCGTGTCCTTATATCCTATGGCCTTCATACCATCTTCAGTACTGGACCGCTGAAGTCGCTGGTCGCTTCCTGCGGTCCAATGTAGTATCGACTGGACCTCTCTTCAGTCCTTGCGGTCCCAACCCTAACCCTGGGTCCTTACATAAGAGAGATCCCTGGCTTGATGTGTTGGACATCAGGCTTCTGATAGCGCAGCGGACCGCTGGCCTATTCCATGAACTGCAGTTGGTCCTTGGGTTATAACATATGTATTTAGACCTACTAAATGTCGTAGTTTATGATATTGGTATCAACTTAAACAATGGCGATTTTCTAAGCGAATGTTAAAATGATGGGGATTTAGAATAAATAGCTACCTGTTAAGGTATATTAGAGTATAGGTAAGGTTTCAAGGGTATATATATGATTTTATAGCGCGAATAATATCCTAATGTTAGACATTGAAAGTTTTATGAACTAGGAAGCACGCTTTGAAATAGCTATAAAAGGTCTAAATAATAATATAGGCTTTGATGGTTTGGTGGTAGAGTTACTGGTTTTTAAAGTATATATTTGTTTAACAAATACATTTCGCTATTAGCGAGTATTTCAAAAAAGGTTGTAGTTTAGTAAGTCTTTGAAAGAATTATAGAAGAAATCGGTACGGCGTTAAGCTAACAATACTATCTTCAACCTTACATCAACTTTCTTGGCATGGGTGCACGGACCACCTTGTTAAGGAGGTGGGTGGCCTATATTGTAAACTCTAACAGTGCCCACATCCAAGAAAAAAAATTCAGGTTTAGCCACTCTCAATACCATTACTTTACATGCATCTTATTTCACCCTAATATCTTTAATCGGCTTCACTAATACTTGAATCTTTTCCGGAGACCCCTTTTTGGCTATGAAGATCGTCGTCGACCCGGCACACCGCCTGCGCAGCGGTGTATCCAGGGAATAGCCCTTACAATCAGTGATTCCGTCCCTCATTACTTATGCTAACGTAGCCCTTTAGACTTAAAATTGCACTAAAATTGCAATAAAAATTTGATTTCTTTTGCGTTTTAAGGTCTTAGACAGAGACCTTATAAGCGCTCGCACTTAACGGTTCTATATATTTATTTATGTATTTATTTTTTTCATTCATTTATTCATTCATTTACTTATTTATATATGTATTTATGTATTTATTCATTTATTTAGTTATTCATTCATTTATTTTTTTTTATTTTTTATTTATTTATTTATTTTTTTATTCATTTATTTATTTATTTATTTTTTTATTTATTTATTTATTTATTTCTTCATTTATTTATTTATTTATTTATTTATTTATTTATTTATTTATTTATTTATTTATTCATTTATTCATTTATTTTTTTATTTATACATTTTTTTATTTATTTATTTATTATTTTGTTTTATTCATTCATTCATTCATTTTTTATTTACTCATTTTTTCAATTCTATATTTATTTATCTATTTATCCATTTTTTTATATATTCATTTCTTTTTTTCATCGTATTTTATTTTATTTTATTTTCTTCATTTCTCTATTTCTTTATTTATTCAATTATTCATTCACTTATTCGTTTGTTTATGTTTACATTTATGTGTATATGTATGTATTGATTGATTGATTCATTCATTAATTCATTAATTCATTAATTAATTCATTTATTTATTCATTTATTCATTTATCTTTCAATCGTAGCTACCTATATCGACGCCCCGCCCACTTAGCGGGGCCTTCGACTATACTTTGTATGTTTTTGGCTATTTACAAAAGACTTTTTCTGGCATATAAACCGATTCATGGTATACTTATTTTTCACGATTCTTTTATTTTTGGGGCTTGCGGCTTGTAGCAAAAAGGTGGCTCGGGTCGGCACTTTCGAAGTCCTTTACCGAGTTGTAAAGAATATTTTTGTTATAGACTCAGGTCATGAGCCCTTAAGTCTATAAGTTACGTAACTGTGCACGTGACGGGATAGGCAGTACCCGATCCAGGCCCGGTTCTGGTGCAGACCGGACACGATCCATGCATAGCACGTATGAGGTCACGTGACGGGCTGGGCACTGGCCGGGCACTGGCCATGCCCATAGGTCCTATATGGTGGGCTACGGTAGCCTCTTCTAGTCTTTCACTATACCTCAATAGTAAACCCTATTTGGCACTACTTGGCTTATCACTGTAGGTCGGAGCATAATAATTTTGTCCATAGCTAGAGGCTTTTAACCAAGATATATGTGTTTGACAGATCCTTTACTCTTTGAGAATCGCCGTTAGATCTTCGATACGAGTAAGCGTCGAGCGAGGACTAAAATAGCCAAGTAATACGACCCGATTAAGGTAGCAGTTTTCACTCCCATTATTACGGGGTTTTAAGCTATAGAGTTACTTTGAGGCCTTAATTGGAAGGCTAGCTTGAGGTACGGTTTCCCGTTAAAGGTTTTATTTGACATTGTATTTTATAGGCAGAGGCTATTTTTTCCTATATTATGGGTAAAAGGTTTTAAACCAATATTTAATATACCTAATGGTGGGTGTACTTTTTCGTCGTAACCATCTGGATAGAACCTTTGCAAATACGATCCATATTCGTTAAGAGAAAGCGTTTTTTTTAGGAAGCGGTGACCTATATAATTAATATAAAGCCCCTTCGGTAGGCATTTAATCGTATATATAGCATAACGGTTCGTAAATTGGCTATAGGTATAGGGGATACGTCTTTCAGTTTTTATACGTATGGTATAAGAAATAGGGTAGTTTGTTTAACAAGGTCAAAGGTTATAACTTAGCAACGGGGAACTGAATAGGGTGGTAGTTGTATAAGGTGAGGTCTTTAGGTTGCAATCCTTCCCACCAGTATATGTATGTATTTCCACCTTAGCAAGGGTTAAACTATACTAGCTAAATAGTGGGCATTGCCTGGTGATAGTAAATTCAAAAAAAGTTAACAATACTCTTATTATTAGGAATAGTTTTGCGATAGTCGATGTGCTATTTGTTTTGTTACAAACTGAAGTATTCGTATAACGAAATCCAGGAAAACGGTATAGCTTAATTAATACACTAAGTATCGCTAACCCAAAAGTAATTATTAACATTTCTATCATTTTGGCGATGTTTCGCATAACTTAAGTTAAACCTTATATTAATTCAACTGAAAGTAACGATAACAATAATGATGATGATATTTAAGTTAATCAAATAAGTCAATATAATTCATTCCATTCCTTAATTAATAAACCGATGAAATTCTGACGGCGAAGCAAACGACTTAAAAGAAGAAATATTAAGGATAAGAAATATAAACTGGGACGAAATTACAATATTATTTGAGCTAATAAAAAAGAAAATAATAATTAATAGTTAGGTATCAAACCTATTTTATAAAGAATCATCAAAACCTCGGGTAATCTTTTTGAAGAAAGCGATATAGTTAAGATTAATTGACTCCTTGTTTAAAATGTCGTACAATTTTTACACAAACAAGACTCTAATCTTCAAAATCCATACGTTACAATCTTAAAATCAAGAATTTTATACAACGTTAAAGAAAAGATTACGGGGAAGTAGTATGAAACATTATGCTTAATTGCTTGGAGATAGGGTTATAAAAGTAATAATTTTATTTTTATGCAATCGCCAACGATACAAAGAAATTATCATCGTTTAATAATTGTATTGATGGCAAGTTTTCTAAGTAATACAAATAGGAAATCGATTATTAATGACTGTAATATAATGAAATATGTACGTGGTTAACAAAAAATTGATAAAAGTTGATTATATTTGAATTAATATAAAAAAATGCATTATAAATGTCTTTTGAAAACAGTTATACAATATGTTAAGTCATTGTAAAGATTGGTTCAAGTAGGCGTTAATTGGTTTTTAAATTATTAATTGCACTTTAAGTCCAAACTAGGTAGGAAATTTTTGACCAAAAACCCGTATCAACTAATTATATAGAATAGAAATTACGACTTGGTGGGTATACAAATTAACAATACTGTTTTCGTTGAAATCACTACCCTTATAGCATCAGAACAAGTAATAAATAATTTAAAATTCTAGAACTGCAAGCCGATTGTAACTTTAGTGGAAAGTAAATATTTGGACTTCAACGAATCATCAATCCGTAAATATGATATTAACGATATATATCTTGATTTCCGTCAAAAGTTCCAAAATGTTAATTTTTCTACAATTAACAAACAAGACTGACATATCCAAGGCTTAAAGGTACCTAGACCAACGTCTTCGTAGCAACTAAATCGCCAATTTATACCAATCGAATGTATCTTAAGACCTTTCGATTTTGGTATGAATTCAAAACCCAACGAACGAAAACTAAGATCAACTCAATAAAAAATTATATGAGCAAAGAAATAAATGAAGCTATAGGATTAATATAATTTGAATGAATTTTTTAAAGGATAAATTGATAATATTTCAAGATGGTTTATTCATCAATAACACTAACATATCCTTATAAATAGGATTTCTTATAAAGATCGTTAATAAGGATGATTCATAAGAAAACTAGGTTATCATTATCGGAAACTTTATCCACTGGATCTCAGTTAAATATAAGAGAATTACCGGAAACATATTATCTTCAGATGTTTATGGCATAATCGCCGGCTTCTACGTAGGTATAAAGATGTGAAAACCCCTTAATATTGTTACCAAACGGCTAAATATTTCACCGATTCAGATTGGAATTTGTATCGGCTCAAAGACCCTTTTCCAATAGCTCTCAAAACGAGGAAAAATTAGCGAAAAACGCCTCATAATTAACTTAATAACACTCCGAAAATCATACAATAACTGGGAAATCAAGGAGTGTAGGTTGATTAACTGTAAAGAGAATCCGGCTAAGGCTATAACTAAATCTGAACCTAATAAGACCCTAAAGAGGTTTGTAGATAGTAATAAGTTGACTAAATGTATCGAGGGCTATATTAAAGTTTAATTAACAAATTTAAGTAATGTGCCGACGAGAACAAAAGAAATTAGGGGTATCTTAGTAAACTAGACGATTGCTAGAGAATGGAAGCTTGAGATATGATTAACTGGTATGGTTGAGTTAAACTATATAATTATGTGATACAAAACTTGTATACAGGAGTTAACAAGATTATAATTCGAAACCGTAAGGTGAAAGGAGTTAATTGGAGTTAATTTAGCTACGAAATGAATAGGGGTCCATTAGGTCGACAAAGAGGCACTTTAAATATTACCGGAAATAAATAGTCCACTGTACTAACGTATATACACAAACCAAAAAGCCTCTAATATTAGAATGATGATAATTATAATACATTCAGTTAACTTTATTATTAAGTAAGTTGATTGTACTGTCTGTAATTTTAGTTTATTGTTTTGTAGGTTGATTAAATTAACTGTGAAATCAATTAAAGTATATATTCAATTAAGATTAGGGCACCGACATATAAATCATTGGCCGAATGAAATATTATCTAGACTTGCCAGCGGTCTGCCAAATCTAAAACTATACACTCACCACTTAGCCACGCAATACTACTGTTACTTCGACCACGATTCGAATCGATAACGTTGCAACGTCAAAAGTCTTGTCATTAACAAGGCCTATCAACAAAATAAAACTTTTATCTTCCTATAATTAAGAAGCTAACAACGCAATTGTGACGCGAACAACTATTCAAAAAGTGAAATACTAAGAGTAAAGATGAGGCATACATACTAGAGCGCACCTATACAACTGTCTAACTTGATAGCAAAAATAATGATAATTAATATTTAGTTATTGATTGCTATATAAAGAGAATGATCAAGGGCTTGGATATATCTTTTTACAAAACGATAAGGTGAAGATTAACGGATTTCTTACCCAAGAAATTATATAATTAACATTTGAACGCGATTTTAACCTCTACAAACCCAAAATCACAATCTTTAAATCGAGTATTATATATAAAGTCAAAGGGAAAAAAAAGAATGAACTATATGGAAAATACTGTTGAATATCCTAAAGATACAGCGATAAAGGTAAAAACAAGATCCTGAAGCGGTCGCTAACGATTTAAATTATCAGTTGACTCCTGCTAATCGTATTATAAGTAAGTTGAACACTAAGTATTAATTGAACATTTATTATTAACTACCGCAGAATTACTTCAATATATTTATAATAAACAAATAATTCAAAAAGTATCATTTTGATAAACTTACCTTAAGAACTATATCAAGAATACATATTAGAACTAATTATACGATAAATTAAATAATAATACGAATCATATGAAATAGGGTTTTCTTTTTTCCTCACTTGACAATCCTATTTCGAGTCTGAAGTAATCATGTGATCTTTAACTCATAACTTATATATGATATTTAGGTAAATGAATAAAATTCCTAATATGATAGGCATGTGAATTGATAATTTATTTTTTGTTTGAACTACTAGCTTTACAACAATCAAATAATATGTGATTGAGGACTCGAATTTCTGAAATTGTAAGTCGATCGTGACTTCAACTAAAAGTAATTATTTAAACTTTAGCATATTTTCCATCCGTGTATATAATATTAATAACATTAACATTAATGATCTTAATTTACGTAAAAAGGATTGAGGTACTAGTAGAGTTGAAATTAACAAAACGAAAGTCGTAAAGACCTACAAATACTTAGAATAACATGCATGTAACAATTATATTATAACTCTACATCAACCGATGGAATCTTAGGACTTATCAGATACAATACAAACTTGAAATTAGGTTGATAAGAACTACTTTTGATTAAATAAAAGATTGAAATAACAAATAAATAATTTAAACCAAGGGATCAATAAGGTTCTTATTAACTTAACGAAGGCCTAGTTGATAATCTTCACGGACAATTCTTTCACTAACAACATCGACTCATTATTACAAATCGAATTTCCTGTTTGAATCATGAACAAAGATAAATTATAAGATGAACAATTGGTTATTGATGCAAACTTAATCCATCAAGATTTTATAAAATCTAACAGAATTATACAAAAAATTCTTTCTTTTGAAGTCCTCCACATAATAGCTGGATTCTATAAAAGTATATATATGCGAAAAAAACCAATATTGTTATCAAATAGTTAGATAATTTATTTATTTACATAATTAGTTATACTGATTGTTTGAACCTATTCGATTACCTCTCGAGAATAAGAGCAACTAATAAAAAAACGTTTGATAATTGGCGTAGTAGCTTTCCATAAAGCTTACGAAAATAGAGAAATCAAGAATTTTAGATAAATCGATAACAAAAATAACCCGACTAATGCTATAACAAAGTCTGCACCAAATAAAGCTGTAAAAAGGTTTATAGATATAAATATACTCACTATACTATTCGAAAGCTATATCAAAAGACTACACATTAACGTATCAAGTAATAAGAGATAAAACAAATCAAAAATAACCGAACAAACTGGAAAATTATTTAGTTTCTGAGGCTATTATAAAGAAAAACTTTATTAATTAGCACGGGCAAATTGTGTAAGTGTTAAATAATTGGAGTGCCAAAATGATATAGAATTTGTTTCCAGGATTACAAGTGGTAGAAAGTGAAATTTCTATGCAAATAATAATAAAGAAGAGATAGGAAAGCACTTTTATTGCCGACATCTCTTTTTAAAAAAATACACTAATACTAAAAAGAGAAAAAGTATTTGGTATTGAATTAACATTGAAATTCAACCAGTTAAAATTTACCGTACTATTGTAAGTTAATTATATTAAAGTACCCGATTTAATGTGGGGTATAACCTAAGTAATTACATATACTAAATAGTGTGAAAACCAGCTAGTGGTTTGCCAAACTTAGAAGGAACCATCCACTAATTGACTATGCAACAATACTGTTACTTCGACCATGATACGAATCGTCAATATTACAACATCCAAATGCTTATCAACAAAGTCTCTATTATACAGCCTATTTTATTCGTTTGGAAGTATAATAAAAAGAAGGATTTAAACTCGCCTTAACTCTAGTTCTAATAGTTAGTATCATACATCCGATTGAATATTGTAAACGCTACTATTAAGTCGTATGCGATATAATTATTGATATCGCGGTGAAGAACTTTAAGGTTACCTCAACGATCATTATCGCGACGTTTCCAGTTACAATCATTGCGTTTGTACTAGTTGCGAGACTCATATCTATTTCAATTTCAATCATCGAAAATATCGTATATATTACAACTTTTTTAAACATCTTGATTATGTTAATTAATACCTTAACGAAAATCTTGATAATACCTCCTTTTGTTTCTATACAAAATTAAGTTTTTTTATTTTTATATTTCGTACGAGTTACGTGAATCTTATTTCTCATGGCTGTCTTTAATAATAGTTTTTTAATAGGGGTATCGATAGTTCGCGAATGTAAACAGGATGGTTTAAAACTCCTCGATCTCATACATATATTCTCGTAGTGTTCATTTACGGTTATACGATTAAAAAATTGTTTTATGCAAAGATCCAGTGAAGTTTATATATTTATCATAAATTTGAACCAATTTTTGTTTTTTCGAATGAAAGTATTCATAACCTATAGTTATCATAATTTGTTTTCGATGTATTGAAGAAGTTTTAGTTTATCGTTTATAAAATATCTTGAAAACAAGGGTGTTTTTACACCTTTTTTGTTATTTGATCATTATATATTTAATAGCTGTTCATCAAAACGTTTTCAAGAACCTTAAGTTTCATGGTAATTAACTTAATATGGGTATTGTGAAAAACTTCCGTGCTCTACCAACAAACGATCAAACTATATAGCTAAGTATAACATATAAAGACAATTTGGCTTTTCCTATCGGAATGAAATTTGGTAAAAAAAATTAATAAACCTTATGGACTGCAAACTTCAGTAAAAATAACATCTTTACACAATATAACAATGCTTATATCAAAGGGATTGTCATATTCAAAATAATACACACCGATTTCCTTACATTTCAAATAGCGTAAATTACTGATGGCTAATGACTCTGAATCAAACGTATCCCGTTCTTCATACCTGATATAAATTAGATACTAAAGCTTAAATCTATAGAGAGGACCTTGAGGACTGCATGAAAAACGACTACATGGACGAAAATTATGAGAAAAATAACGTTTATTTCGCTCGCAGGTAAAAACATCAAAGCAACTTGCCGTAATATTTGAATTTTCTACGATTTGCGGTTGTAGGCCAATATGAATCGTATAAAGTATATTTGTTGTAATAGTAGTAATCGCAGGGCAGTAGGTCGGCTTTACTGTACGTAAAGTTGACTATACCTACTTCAAGTTGAGTATATTATTTGTAGGCCTATTATTTTTGCTGCAAGTCAAGTACAGTATGCGCCCACTTCATACCAGGGTATGGGCAAAGCAATTAGCCATACAAATTACCATGCAGACTGGCTTGTGGTTTTCTAAAGCGAAAATAATACATCCTCCACTTGACTATTGCAATACTATTGTTACTTCAACCAACCGAATAGATAACATTACAACGTCTAAAGTACTACAAATACTGATCATTGTTTATTAGGTTATGCATAAATAATATAAGTAAAAGAAAAGGCTATTTTCCGGTTACGCTTTGTAAAAAGCTAAGGTAAAGGAAACATTTTTGCGAAAGGCTCTTTCGAATTGCATCGGTTTTTGCGTCGATAAGTAGAGAAGAATTTTAGATTATATCGGTTTTAAAGACAGCTCGGGGGTAGAAATGGTATCGCTATCGAAAATACTAAGAAATATTTACAAGATCATTTTTAAAAAGAATTGAAAATAACAGCTAAAAGTCTCAAACAATAAGTTGGCAAACGACTAGATTAGTACTTTGTCGGGTGCCATTACTACAAAATCTGCTTAGTCCTACAGCTTACAATTTTGAACTTTCGACCTTTATTAATAATAATAAAAAACGACCTTCGATCTTACGCTTCACACCAAAATTTTTCCCCTATTATTCTTTTCTCTTCCCTTGTGCCAATTTAATCGTCAAGATTGTTACCCCAAGCAAAAATACCAAATCGTGCAAAGAAAATCACGTTACGCAACCCAATGCTAAGTTGCTAAGTTCCCACACGTTTTTACGCCAAAACAACAAGTCCTCACGCTCAGAATCATCAAGTCCCTCGCATATCAAACCCTACATATTCTGAAACTTTAAGATAATACCGAGTTAAAAAAATATATAAAGGTAGTTAAAGCTTCGAAACTATTTCCACTAACCATTACGATAAAAAAAACTGTGGATTAAAGATGTTGACAAGACCTTAATTAAGGCTTATTTGACTAATTATGTTGGCTAGTATATCTGAGATGTGGTTTCCATCAAAAACTACAGTTATGGCGTTTGCGCCTTTTAAGATTTCCGGGAGTTTATGGACCATTGGATACTTGATATATAAAAGATAATCTATCATACAGTTAAAGCTAAGTTAAAGATGGAAGTTACTCGTCGTAGTATTTACATTTTAGAAAAACCCCTATTAGTACTGGTAGATATTTTTGTTAAATTGGCTGAAAGATAAAACCCTCTTTAGATCCCTAATTTTTAAAACCTTCGAAGGAAAGGTAAAGATATTGACGAAAATTAATGCCCCTATACACTTTTCAGGGAACCTCCCTCTAAACCTTAGTTAAGTTAAGTCTTTTTTTATACCGACGATAATTATATACCGATGATAAAAAACCTGTTGATTTGCTTGGTAATCTAGCACCTTTATATGATAGCGCGGAGTACGTCTTTAGCGGCAGCAGAGCGCGTGAATTAATGGCCGTTAATGTGGCAATAGGTATTAACGTTAATGTTATTTAACGGTCAATTAAATAGAATTGTTGAACCCCTTAGAATCTTTTTTACGGCTAAACCCTCACTACCCCTCAATTATTTACTTTGAATCGCCAAAACCTTTACAACATATTTTCCCATAGCAAGTATGCCTATACACGCGAGTGTACTATAGGTCATATTATAGGACTTTGGCCCTCGTACCCAGCAAATAGTAATTACCCCTAACATCACGACTGAGAAACTTTAAAGCTTAAATTAATCGGAAACACTAATGATAATGAGAACGACTTTTGTAAACTTTCTCCCAGACTTGTTAGGATAGTTAACATTAATTATAAGCTGTTTACAGACTTTGCCAATATTTAAAATAACGTAAAGAAGTATCATGAGAAGCCTTATAACTTTTGAATACGAAAATAATACCATTTTTAACCATTTATAAGTGAATAGAAGTTCTATCTTTTGGTTTTTACTGAATATTCTCCGACGGTTTTATAGGGTACTTCACGGATTACTACTTGACTTGTCTGATACAAACAACAACCTTTCAAAAAAATTACGACGGTAGAAAACTTTACTTTAAATATAATTTCTAACTTGTGTAATATCATACGTATTGGGCTATTTCGAGGTAAACGAAGATAATGGTAAAGAAAAAAGATAAGGAAATATTAATAAATATTATAAATCATATGTTTACAAGTGAATATTGTGTTAATAAGCGATAGAGAACGCATATATTGGTAAATTTACGTTCCGAGAATAGATACGGGCAGATATTACGGACTTTACCGAGTTTAAATACGTCATATAGCGCCCAAATATTATTTTAAAGGGCTTCTTTAAGCCATTTAAGGTTTTCGTTTACGATTTTTATAGTACGCACGCCAAACTAGCTTGGTAAATATCCCCAAGATAATAAATTACGCGATATCAATAAAGAAAACCGTGTATTACATCATTTATAAGTACGGGCTCCCTTAGCGTTTATGATTTTGTTTAATAACTTAGGACTTAAAGTTAGAACCATATTAACGTTAAGGAAGGTAAAACTTAATCGAACCTAATAATTAAAAAAAAACTATCGTCGTAATAGTGGTAAAAGATATTAAACTTGTGGTAAGTTGAACTATTCGTTAACTCGTTACCTTCCATCCGAATAAAATAACGAACAAATAATATACTACATTTAGTATCCTACTGCTTTTGGGGAAAACTACTTGAACTATACCTCCGACTTCAAGGGTAAAGAAACCGTTATAAGCGAGGATACCCTTAAAAAAATGAAGTAGTAGAAAGATATTGCTTTAAATAAGGCCTATCAATTAGCCCACGACGCCTTTTTATAACGTTTAAGTGGAGAAAACCCTTACCTTTACTCTAACTAAGCGTTTAATTCCTTACATATTTTTAATCTTTACAATAGTTATTAAAATTACATGTTTTAAGGTATTATACCAGATATAACAGCAATAAGGTATTTAATATAACGCTATTCGTAATACCTAACATTACAGATCGAAAGTACTGCTATTAACGAGATGAATCGTTAAGATAATAGTAAGGCTAAAGTTAGCTTCGGCTTAGGCGAATAATTATCGTTCCTGGGGATAGCGGTAATCTAGACTGTTATTAAGTTTATTATATTTTATATCCTGAAGTTCCTTACCTCTTTTCTCCTTTATTGGGAGTATATGAAGTCCATTGGCTTTGCCTTCAATGTCAATGTTAATAAGCTGTTTAAAAACTACTGGAGTTTTTTTTTTGCCTTGAATTAAGAGTATTTGTGTTTTTACCTTTTAGGCCTAGGGGCATCAGTGTTAAACCTAACGGAGTTGAATATATGTTAATTATATTGGTTCTTTGATTACCTAGCTGTCAATAGACTATATAAAGTTTTAAAGTCTGCAAAGTATAAAAGTATGAAATACTTTACTTTAGAAGTTGTCGAAAGACTTTGTTATTACTATAAAACGCACGTCTAAACCCTTCGAAAATTTGAATTGATATTAAAAAACGATTAAAACTTTAATTGCGAGATTTTTTTTATGTTCTTATCTAGGATATTAAGCCGGGTTTTTACGTTATTAATTTTGTAAACTTTTTCTACGGGGTTAAGTTTCTAAAATCCTAATCGCCAATAGATATATAGAAAATATTTAGGATATTGTGAATTAATATATACTGAGCTGTACCTAACATCGTCATTTATGATACCGATATTGACTTTACAACGATGAAGTTTTAGAAAAATATGATATAATGGGAATTCAATGTAGATATATACTTATGAAAATATATTAGAGTATTAACAAGGTCGAGAAGGCATACGCATTACATTACCGAGCGTACGATATACTTACTCTAAAAATTTAAATCTGTAAGGATTGAGAAGTATACCTTTACATGGCAGTGAAGGGCTTGAACTATGTTGTAGGCTTTTATGGCTTGGTTCTAATGTTATTAGTTTTTGGAACGTACCTACGTTTAAAGAGTAATTCTCCATTATTAGCAAGTATTTAAAAAAATCTGTGGCTTACAGCAAGGCATTGAAGAAGTTACAGAAGGAATCAGAAAGCGTGAAGTTAATAATGCCCTTTATACTAAGAACGGCCCTATGATAATCGACGTACTTGCTTTACCGTTGCAAAATGAAGTCCTCATGTAACGAGAGCTAGGAAATTTAAATAGTTTATACAAAACCCTAAGTATTTCTTACTCTCAAGAAATTGATAAAATTACTAATGGCTTCTCGATGTTTCGTACTACCTAAGTCAAGTATTATATTATGGCGACTAATGATAAACACATTCAAGTCGAACAAATAAGCGAATACGACCCTTTTATACCTATTATCGATATACTATTACAACGTCACCGGCGCAGAAAGCCACTAAAACGGAGGGACGTTGTGGACGAGGAATATATACTTGGTCGTATTTACAATACTGTTCAGGTAAATAGAAAGGAGAATAATAATGAAAACTTAACATTAAATCTCAGGATACAAAGCTTTATTAAAACCTTCAGCAAACATTTTAAGAAAAGCGATAAGATTAGGATTAATGAGTTTCTAATTCAAAAAGTTGTATAATTCGTGATTAAGGTTAACTTAAACCTTTAACACCCAGATGTTACGATTTTCAAATCAGGGATTGTATATAAGGTTAAAGCTAAGACTACGGAGCGATCATAGGAAAAATTACGTCTAATCTATTAAGGATACAGTAATATATATAAGAATTAAATTTTTATGTAGTTCTTAACGATTTAGAAAAGTAGTTAGCATTTGGTAGTACTTTTAACGATAAGTTTGTTAACAAAAATTAAAAGTAATTGCTGGAATTGTAGTCTAATGCAGTAAAGTCAATTAAACTAAACTGTCGGTTAATTTGATTGTAATGACTGCAAATTAGCTACAGTTTGTGGGACTATACTGCAAGTGCAGTGTAGTAGGTGTCTACCTCAAAGTGGAGCACAGGCCAAAGCATTTGGCCATACAAGTTAGCGTGCAGGCCAGCTAGCGGTTATCTCAACTTGGAACTTACAATATCAACCAAAACCAATTTAAATGTAGCACCAATTACTTCGACCATAGTGATCCGAATCGACTACGTTGAAACGATAAAGGCCTACCAACACTAATCAGTGCTTATTAAGTTGATTAAAGATAAGCTAGGTAAAGGAAAAAGCTATTTTCAGGTTACGCTTCATGTTGAACAACGGCTAAGGATAAAGGAAAGGTTTTTGCGAAAGGATCTTATAAGCTATATTAGTTGTTCGCGGTAGCAAGTAAGGAAGACTTATAAGCTATATTAATTATTCGCGGCAATTTATAAATACGCGAAGGTATCGCTACTGAAAACGATAAGGGAAAATTATCAATAATTTGTGAAGGCATTTAAATTAACCGCCTAAAAGTTTTAAAGATTACTAAGTCTGCAAATTGACAAATGGTTAAATTAGTACTTTTGCGGCTACTACTATTTCTGGTACTACTACTGAAAATTTCAAATTTTAAAAACCACCAAGTCTTACAGCCATTAATTGTACTAACTTTAACGATAAATCCACAACCTACCCCTTCACACCACTCTTTCCCCCATTAAACCCCTTAGTTTTCATTATGATAAATTGAAAACGCACTGAAATTAATACTATTACCAACCTTGCTAGGAAAAAAGTGATTATAACCCTCGGTATGACTTTCGAAAAACACTACGATAAAGACCTCCAGTTTGCTAAACCTAATGAAAACTCGTTAGTTAAATACTTTACCAATGTAATCTGTTTTTACATTCTTGACTTAAACCCTAATACAGCCGTTTGAAGCTCATAAGCATACGACAACTTTTAAAAATACTTTATAAAATGGAATCCAAATATGTGGAATGTGGAAAATAAACACTTTAAGGTTAGGTTAAAGACTAAACTCGTTAACCGAAAGTGAAACCTCCCTATTAAAAAAGTGAAAAAAGGTAACTTCGCCAACGTACTCTACGAATACACCACCAATAAAAACCTTTAATAGATTTTTAAAGGCAAAGGAAAAGATATTACCAGCTATAGCATCCCTTAACGCCCTTAAACGAGTTCTTAAAGATCTACCTAAACCCAGAAAGGTTTTTGGACCCTTTTCTACAAGATTAACGGTATAATACAATTAGCTGTAACAAATTAATTAACATATACGCCATAAACCCTTGAATACACCAGTTAATTAAGTGGAAACCTCAATTTACACCCCAATATCAAAATAAATATTATTAAATTCCCCGCGACAGAAACCTTTAAGTCCCTTTACCTTAAGTTCTTTAACACGTCTAGTTTTAGCAGCTAAATTAAGGAAGCAATGACTTTATACTCGATCCTATTATAGGCTCGACTACTAGTCTTTTCCCTCCAAACTAGGCTAAAGGTAAGTATTTTTCTTAGTAATATTAACCTTAGTATTAGTCAAGGGATTCGAAGGGTCCATACAACTAACACATGATCTTTCCCCCTCGATAAGTCCCTATAATGAGAACGAATTACGCGGTAATTAATATGTTTATGAAGATTTGGGAAGCAAAGGAAAAGTACGACGGTAAGTTATATAACCTCCTCGACGTCAAATTACACCCGTTTTACAATATTTTCCGTCACATAAAAATTAAATTCCGAGGTTTTTATTCGTTGTTTACCCGTATTTTGACCGGCTCAATTAAGGATTGAAGCCTTCGGTACCTAACGAATTGCTTTTCTTTTCGCGAAATTTATAATGGCTTGAAGGGCGACTTCAAATGCGATATTAATCTTGCTTAATATTATATCAACCAGTATATTATCAAGCGGTTTCTCGTATTGAATTATTAAAATGAAACGATAGTTAAAATAGAACTTTTTAATTAGATTTTTAATAGGCTAATGCTTTACCAATAAGTAATATGAAACGTGAAAACTAGCGAAATTATATTACATCCATAGGTTCAATAAGTCGTTACGGTTTATAAAGAGTTTATATACGCCTTATAATATCTCAAAGTCACCTGTAAAGGGTTTTTTTTTCACTTATTACATTCCTTGTTGGCAACCATAATGGCTCGAGTTTAAAACTTCATTGATATGTATCCCTAAACTCTAAAGTTTAACAATGATGAAAAAGACCCCTTGCATACGCATTATATCGACCGTAAGTATGAAAATCCCCGCTTATACGGTAAACGAAAGGTCCGGACACAGGGACATAACCAAGTTACGCACGAAGGAGGGTATGGTTTTTCTCTGAGGTTTTTAAATCAGTTAAGCAAATTTACTTTAAACTTAAACGTTAAAACATATTAAATTTGCGGTAAATAGGGCCATTAGTCAACACGTTATATTACCTCAGAACGCGAATTAAATCAGGTGATATATTGTATGCACCTTTCAATAATATTCAAGGAGTATTATATATTAAGCTTTTCAAAATTTAAAGGTAAGCATGTTCAATATTAGGAAATAAGGCTAAAGGTAATAATGTTGAAGAGGGAGAAATAAGACTAAATCTATAAGGGGTACGTTTCCGGCTAACATAGTAATACGTTGTATTAAACATTGATATAGACTGGCTAAAATATTCATTTATTAATTCAAAACTTACTAAACATACTTTGGAAATAAACTAAATATAAAACTTTTACGTTTAACCCGTAATTTTTAGGTAAGAAAGGTAAAGATTTTGGTATTTTATATATATAAATTAACGATACCATTCTCTTGGAGATATAAGGTTTATAGCGGCTGAATAACGTGCTATTAAGAAGTGAGGCCTCTAAAATTTAAGCTAATTAAAACGTTAGCTAAAGATATATAATTTAACTCTAATAAATCTTTAAAACATATTCATAGTGTTCGAGCAGAAAACGATACTTATATTATCCTACAGCAAAAAGAGATAGCCGTAAAATTAACAAATATCGATAAGGCCGACGTTGCAAGATCACAAAAATACCTAGAATAAAAGGCACGTGCAACCTACATTGTTACGTTATGTTAACCGGAAATATCGTATGACTTATCCATTACGACACAGGCATAATCATAAAACAAGGACTTTAACAAACTGAATAAAAGGATAGAATAGTAACTAAACCACTTGTAAAAAGATATGAATATGGTTTCGGTGAATCTAATGAAAATGAAACTAATAATCTTTACGGATAGGTTATTTGCTAATAATACTAACCTTATATTGTAAATTGGTTTTCTAATCATTCCAGTTAACAAAAAAAGGTTTAAAGGGAAGTTTATAATTACCTGAAACCATATATACTGGATATCCGTAAAATTTAAACGTATAATACGAAACGTATTAGCTTCGGAAGTTTATGGTATAATGGTGGGTTGTAATATATGTATAGTTATTAATTGTACGTTACAAATTAATAAGAAATAAGGATAATTACCTTTAATACTCATGGTAATGTATACTAACACATAGGGCATTTACGAATTTCTATCAAATTTAGGCAAGATTAATAAAAAACATCCAATAATAGACGTAAAAGCTTTAAAGAAATCATACAAAACCTGGAAAATCGATAACTTCCGGTAAATCAACAACAAAGATAACCCCGCTAACGTTATAACCAAAACCATGCTTAATAACGCCTTAAAGGGGTTTGTAAATAGAAATAAGCTAACCGTAAGAATCGAGGTTATGTAGACCGCCCGGCACGTACCGTAAAGGAACAAAGATGCCCTGGAAAACTTCAAAACTACTATGGTAATAATATTTAAGCCAATGGCGGCAGTAGCAATACTAGTAGGCTAACCTAGCAAAAGTCACGCAAATGGTAAAATGCATGATACGCATAGGTTTGTGGAGAAAGACCTGTGTACGGGAGTTAAGGAACGAAAGTCTCAGAGAAATGGAACAAAAGGGCTATAAAGTGCTGTAATTAATATCAATTTTAGTATAGATTAATTGGAATTGATAAGGGTTTTGCTTGTTGATGGCTTGTGAATTAAGAAAAGATTTCAAAGGTTTCTACTAATTCATGGTAGACCACTTTGGCGTATAGGCACAAAATAAAGAACCGCCAGTGTTGGAATAACAGTCAAATACAATAAATTTAAGTCAATTAAGCTGTCAGTTTAATTGATTAAACTGAGTATAAATTGGCTGCAGTTTGTGGGACTATACTGCAAGTGCTATACAGTATGTACCTACTTCAAAGTAAGGCATAGGCTAAAGCATTTGGTTATACAAGTTAGCGAGCAGACCGGCTAGCGGTCTACCAAATTTAGAACTTACAACATCAACCAGAACCAATTTCAATGCAGCACTAATTACTTCAACCCCAGTAATTTAAATTGACTACATTGCAACGATAAAGACCTACTAACAGCAAGTTTATATTTAATAGCCATAATATAGCGTAAGTATATACGTAATTAGTAATCGATTTAAAACGGATCGTATTATTAGAATTACCATAGGATTTGGGTGTTACGTACCTTTTAGTAACGGTAATACAATATATTGAACCATTATATGAATTTATTTCAACTGTCATTCATTGGTTTTTTACTTACTAATCGTATTTCAAGTTACGGTTAAGTATAAAGTTTTTAATATACAACTTTTATTTGTTAGTAACGTAAAAAGAAGACTTCGGCTTAGTAGGGATACAAACTAACGATACTCTGCTCAGCGGAATCGCTAGCTTTGTAGTATCGGAATAACAGGTGATTAAGAACCGTTAGTTCTGAAATTACAAACGGGTTACAACTTCGACGAAGTGTAACTAATTTAAATTTAACTGATTATTAATCCTTATATTTAATGTTAATGTTAAAATTAGTTTGCGCTAAAAAGGCTTGATTCTTAAATTAACTTTAATTAACAATATTAAAATAGCTAAGGCTTAACGGTATTTGAAATAACGCACCTGTGGAAGTTATATCGTTTCCTCATATTGAGCGAAAGCTTTTTACGAATCATCGATTACGTTATAAGCGTAAAATTCCATAAATGAAAACTTTAACCGGTTCAATAAGAGGTTTAAATAGTAGATATGGAATATAAACCGTGGGATTAACATGATTTCAATTGATTTATCGAGAGCTAAGTTAATGATTTTTAGAAACAGATCATTTGTAAATGTCACTGAATTGTCCTTATAAATCAGCTTTTTAATAACCCTCGTTAATATAAATAGAAAAGAAAACCAATTAAACATTACTGGTAACCTTATTTACTGGACCTCTATTGTCGGTAAGGTTTCTAATTCACGTCAATATAAATCAAGAGTAATTGTGAGATTGATATTATAGTAAGGATAAATGGATTAATTTAGAAAGAGGCATTCAGGGAGTGCACGCCACGGATGGGAGGTTATAAACCTATTATCTAAGCAGTGGCCCTTTTGTCATAAACTCTGGAATACCCCTTACAGACCGCTCCACGTATAATATGCTTTACATCTTGCAAGAGTGTAACCTAAAGCATAACACGTTATCGTACACTTAGCAGAAGTATACCTTACAATATAATACACTACCACTTGAGCTATATATACTAGTTAAAGAGGTATATGGTAATATCCATACAGGTAATCTTTCATTTTTTTTTCTTGTGTTTTATACTTATAGCCTAATAGCGATAGTATAGTTATAACGAGTCCATTTTTTATACGTAGTCCTGTAATAACAGTATAGTTACGGTATAAGTTGTTAAGGTCCGAATTAGTAGTTTTCATAATAATAGTGTAGTTACGATACTAATTACAACGATTTGAACCAGTAATTTCTGGCCGTACTAGTAATTATAGTAAGAGCCTAATTAATGTAGTCAATTGGTAGCGATATAGTTATTAATAACGTCTTTTATTATGTCTAATGGGGGTGTGATTACGTAGGCGTTACTTACATAATTACATAAGGGTAATTACGCTGTCACGTGTTTTGAGGTTAGTATAAAAAGATATATCGCTATCGGTCTAGGTAAAACTTCCTTTTTTATCCCTTTAAAAGCGCATACCTAAAACTAATACAAGTCTCAATTTATACTGAACATAACCTTTATATTAATCAATCAATTCAAACCGCTCTGATAGGTAGATCACTCAACTAAAACCCATATACTAACCTTACTTTTCAGTAGATGACGCGTAAAAACAGGTTTGCAAAACGTCGTTTAATGCGTAAACGCTGCCGCACCGTCGCGGTCGCCGCTACCGCCACCAACACCACTACCATCACCAGCAGCCCGCCCTCGTCGAGCAACATTTCTTCCATAGCCGCCTCCCACCCGGCCTCGTTATACCCCGCCGCCTCTGTCGCCAAAGACGCCACCCCTTCTTTTCTCTCTCCCCCTCCCCATTCTCCCTCAGCTCTCAAAAGAAGGAGTTAGGGGCTCTTAAGGTTATAAACTTCACCTTTTCCCCGCGGGTAGAAACCTCCTCACCCGTAAGAACCCCCTAGCACCGTAAAAGCAGCCTTATGAAGCTCCTCTATGATTTTTATTCCCCAAATCTACCCATTTATTTACTTTTAATATTCCTGCGGATAAAAAACACGAGTCGGACCTACTCTGTTGCCTCGAGCTCCATATCACCAAGTTACATGGCGAGGCTTTTCCAATACGTAAAGCGTTAAAGCGGCGTACCCAGTTCCAAAACTCCAGGCCGCCAATAAATACGCCCTACGTGTCGTGTGTCACGTTCTCGGCTACGAGAAAGTTTATTAACGAGTACTACGAAAGCAAGGGTCGTTCGGCCCGTTATTACCGTTATAAACGAACTGGCAATAGATATGCCCCCGTTTTGTTAACTTTAAGGTCGTAAGCTAAGGCCGTGTTTCGTGCCCGCCAGCTTTATAATAAGTTTTAATCAATTTCCAAAATCCCTTTTCCTAAAAAGGAAATTTTCAGGGCGCTTCAAATAATGACCGCGGTCATAAATAACCAAAACAAGCCGATTCTAATTATTGATAGGCGCTAACTGGTGGACAAAAAAGTCGACAGCCGTTATCGCCACCTGAAAACGGGGCCTACATATATATAGTATAGGCAAATTCGATGACATTATTTCGCGTCGCTGTAAAAAGGGTAAAACCTACCCCACGCCTTTGCCTAAAAGCATATGGTCCAAGGTGTGAGACCACCTCCTCTCTAACACCGATAGCGACGTCGATAAAGGTAACAGCGGTGGCGCTATTATAAAGGGAGAGAACGATAGGGAGGATGGTAGAAACGTAACGACATCGTCTTTTCTCTATTCTTTTAATAATAATTAGCTGCTCCTTACAACTGGGCTGGCTCACCCGGCAATAATACAGTACGTTATATATAAATGTTATTACTTTTTATGGAATGATTGTAATACGAGCAATAAATATAACGTGAAATATATAAAATATAAAGGGACAAAATGTCAAAAGCAATACGATATGGTAAATTTCAACAGAAAAGGACACATAGTAAAATTCTTAGTAAGGCCGAAGTGTATAGAATGAAAAGTAACAGTATATCAGAATCGGCGTACAATGGTAGATTTAAATAGGAATAAAATGAGAAAATTGATAGTGTTGAAGCAAATAAAAGGAAAATTATAGTATATCGGAAGCGGCGCGAAATAGTAAATTTAAATAGAGGTAAATTAGTAATATCGGTACAGGTGTAAGTTTCATACCGTAACACAATTCGGTGATCGACGCGGATAATTGGTATTGGACCGTTCGAAATCGGTAACAGTGTTATACTGGCTTATTAGGGTCGCAAAACCTTTTAAGCAATTTTAACAAATAGAATACTTGTCGATATCAGTGTTTCTAATATTTCGTTTGTGGTAGCTTTAATTATTACGTCCGCTAAATTGAATTTTCTATCGATCCACCTTATTTCTTAACTTTCTTAGCGTTTACATAATTCGCATAAATTCATAATATCAATCATTAAACTTTTTGCGTTCATAATACCCAACTTTACCAAACATTTATAAAACTAAAAGGAATTAGTAAATATAATAGGAGGGATAAGGCGTAAACCAAGGTTAAAATAATTGTTCGGATTGTTATCTCTATGGTAATTTCCGAATCGAAAACTTTAACCATACTATATATTTCCGAATCAAAAACGCTTCTGATTACCTGCTTATATTTGGTAAAGCTTCAATAAATAATATTTCTACAAAGCTTAAAACCATTTCGGGCCGGTACTTCGTTACCGAAAACCGAAACAAAGCCTATTCACGAACTTTAATCTGTATTATTAGCGAAAAGACTATTAATAAAAACAAACATCTTTATAATACATATATCCAATGGTATAAAATATAAGCCGCGATTTAAATTATTTATTTGTCATATAAAGCGTTTGTTAAGCGCTTTACATATATCGTTTAACGGGATGATTTAATATTACGCGGCAACCGAAAGGTTTAATATCGCTTTTAATTAGATTACTAAAACAACCTAAATACTATGTACGCGTTAATATCTATATTCGTCGGCTCGTTTTACGTTATACAAAACTACAAGGGCAACTTTATCTAATTACTATTTTGATACAAAGCCTAAAACACCGTTTTAAAAAGTAATAATAACGCTATTAAAATAGATTATATAGTCTTCACTTAGATACGTCTTGGGTTTTAACTTCAAGCCTACCTTAAAAAGGTTCCTCTTTTCAAATACGAAAAATAATGCGTAATGAAATTTCGATATATCGTCTATTTACATACCCTTTAATATAAAGCCAGCAAAGCGGGCTATTAATACTAACAGGTACAGGTGAAAAGTTAAATTGATTATTTTGAGTCGTTCTTTATAATATCTTTGTTAGGTGTTATACTCGTAAATACCGGCTTTAGCTAAGCGATACGGCGGTTTTATAATACATAAAATCGTTTTAGGTTAGTATTGTTTTCTAAAATTTATAGGTATATCGGCGTGAATACTTTGTTTAAACCATTCCTCAAACGAGGTATAAAAATAGATAATGTCACGAAGTGTAAAATATAAGTTGGAAAGGGTATTAAGTAAGGCTATAATTATAAGAATGAAGTGATGGCTAACTCGTTATCAAGTAAACGATTAGTTTATTATATTTCTTTTACCGTCGTCGTTATATTCTTTTCTAATCAGGCGAATCTTTTCGTATAGTTTTCGGGTTTCTTTCTCAACCTCGTATACGAAGCGAATGGGAAAAAATCTGTAGGTGCCGTAAATCATTATGTCGAACCGTTTAAAGTAAGAAACACTCTGGTTAATTAATGTAGAGATTTATATTGAAATAAACTATTCGAACGGGGCGCTTGAGTTAGTAATCATTCCGTTGTAACGAAGCTTTAGGTTAAATTCGCGGTCAGCTATTTCCTTCTAAGTAATAAAAGAGTTTACGATGAAGTCTCAGGGTGTTTTTTAATATTTAAACCAAAAGGGCGACCCTAGCGGCAAGATGTTAATAGGGTTAGTATAAACGGGCTGTTTTCATTTAGTAAAAGTAGGTCGAAAGTGTAATTCGAGGGGTAGACTAAAACATAGAACGTTTTGGATTCGTTATTCTAAGGGGTATCCCGTCAATAGTTTTGGTTGGACTACGATTTTAGGCCGCTTTTATTTATTTCTTTTCTATATACTTGTACTATTATCCAGCGAAACGAACTCGAATCATTTAACAAATTAACAAACATATTATAACCTGTATACCCGTTAATTTTCCAAAGACCAGTCCATTCGTCCCTGGTTTTACAAATCAGAACTTCGGATTACAATAATAGGGTTAAAACGCCAATTCTATGTAGGCTATTACTTATAGCCAACGCTTTGAAAACGTTGTTTTTAGCCCGTCAAAAACGTAACGCCATTATAGCTTTCGCTATAACATTCTTCCTTTATATCGTAGTTAGTGATAATACAAAGTTTATTTTAATCTTTGGGTAAGCACTAAGAACAAAAAATTATAGATAAACTTATTTAGTCTGAAAATGTTATTAACAACTCTGATCGCCATCTGTAGGATTAATTCCTTAAAAGTAATACTCTTTAACTTTTTTTGACAATACTATATATACCTTCTTAAACTATTTATAATACCATTTAAACTTTCTCATATCCTATAGTAATTTCACTAGTATTTATTTACATTTGTTACCAGCAATTGTAACCTTGGTACGCCACTTCATAAAGTTAAAGGCAGTACCAACATCGTAGGTAATTCAATTTGGAGGCCCTAAGTAGTCGTGAAACCAAAAACTAACGCAAACATCTTAATAATTTATGAAGAAAGTATTTTGTATAAACTTAACGACCTAAAATAATATTATCGCATCGATGACATAAAGTACCGGTTAACTATTTAGATATATAATATTAACAATTTCCTCATAATGCAAATTTGCATCGTCCTAAAAGCGGAACTTAAACAGTCGTAAGGCCTATAAATATAACTGACACTTATGGTAAAACTTTTCGATAAATTTGAGTATGTTCTTTCCTACATACGTATATCTTACAACGTAAAATAATCGTGAGAGGCGTTTTATAACCGGGTAATCAAATCGGCGGTACAATATACGTAATTCCGGCTATATCAAATAAAAAGCCTTAATTATACGTATTTCGGGGGAAAACCATAAGTAGCTAAACTTAAGCCGAAGCAGTACGGATACACTATCCGAAGCGCGGACAAATTATTTGGGCGTGTTTCGGACCTTGATTTCGAGCTTATTTATATCAACTCATAAAAGAAGGAATAATGTTTCAAAATCCATTACGTAAAAATCAACCGATCCGAATCGCATATTTACAACGACCGTCTTAAACGAAGATGCTTTACTTTTATCAAATAAAACCTTTCGGTATTCTCTTATTCGCTCGAGCTAAAACTTCGGGAATTTTACTATAAACGCGTCGAATTATCGTTTTCCGACCGTTAAGATTTCAGTCGCGCCGGTATTAAGTATAATACCCTAAAATCTGTTACCGTATCTGTTTGGAAGCGTAAATCATAACGCTATATAGACGTTTAACACTTCGTCTACGTAGTCCGGACTTATAATGTATAGTAAAAATACGTTCTATAGTCCTATAAAAATGCGTCAGGCGGTTTTATAGTTTTAAGCTATAAAATAGGCATTATAACCTTTAAAGTCGTTTTTTTCCGAAGGTATATTCGTAAAGGTAAGCGTTAAGTTCGTTATTAATGCCTTTGTATTCGGTTACATATATTGTAAAATGAGCTTTTATCCGATCCTTAAATATGTAATCAGTCTAAAACTATCGTTCAGTCCGAATTTACTCGTAAACGAGGTAGTTAATAAACCAGTAGCCGATTTTACCGCATACGATACAGCTTTTCTATAAGTCTATGAGGCTCTGTATACTTTTTCATAGATATTATTATAGCTGCGATGCGTTTCGCCCATTATCCTACGATCGTCCCCGCCCTTTATTACCAAGGCTTCCTACTTGATACTCTCTTTCCTAATAACTGTACTTTAAACGCTCGTTATATTTTGGATATATCCTGAATTTTCGATCCAAAATATGGTGAATGATTTTGATGAGGTTTACTTTGATAATTTTGCCCCCGCCTTTAGTTTTGTCGGCCACAAATACTTATTCTAAACTCGTTTATCGGTGTATAAAGGTTTCAAACAATGTTTTAAGACTCTCACAAAAGGCCACTAAGTTCTTTTCAGGTTTGAATGATACAATATTAAAATCTTGGTTTCCGCGGAATATTTTAATCACTACTTGAATAAATAATTTATTCTCGTTGTATTCTCATCCAAAATCTGCCTAACACTTTCTGAACTTTATCAACCAAACGGTAAATACTTCTTATAGGTTTTTATCAACGTTTTCTTGTTAATTCTTTACAGACTCCTAGGTTATACTAGTTTAATCCCTATCGAAAAGCTTGTGGTTGATTTTTATATCTAAGTATAATCTAAAGCAGCTATAACACTCCATAAATATATCTAATTATATAAAGTGATACATATACCACTCTTCGGCCTGCCCAAAAAATATAACGGGTAAAATAACATAAAATTAGGATAATTAGATATCAAGTCTTTTATATTTATAAAATATTATACGTATTGTATTGTCGAGTACGTCTTAGGTTTTATCGTTATAATTTTCTTCCTTATCTCAAAGTCTAACGAAGTTGGTAAGCTTTATAAAGTTGCTCCTATTAGTAGAAAAACGGTACGGTAGAAAATCGTGGTAAGGGTCGTAATTGGTAGGCATTAGTTTATAGGGTACGTATTAGCGTTTTACATCGCTTATCATTTTTGAAGCGGGGCGTTTTCTTTATTTGGGCTGCTCTTTTCGTAATTAAACTAGCTAGCAATGGCATCCGGTCTACGGTTTCATTTTCATCCCTCTTCAAAATTGCGTTCCAGGGAAGCTTCGTATTTAACCCTCGTTGTAAATAATTGTTACCTATTCGTAGGTCTTTAGATCGTTGCAACGTTGTCGATTCGATTGGTCGAAGTAACAGTAGTATTGAATTATTCAGGTAGTGGATGTATTATTTTAGGTTAGACATACCGCTAGCTAGTCTGTACTGTCATTTATATAGCTAATTGTTTGGCCCGTGCCCTAGAGTTAAGTGCAGTTTATTGCACTCGACTTATACCCAATACAGTAAATCCGCACAAAGCAATACACTTGCAGTATGGTCAACTTTACTATAAGTAAAGTTGACCTATTGTATCGAATGTAATACTATTCCAAAACTGGCGGATTTTGAGTTTGTACGCGCACGTTAGCGTAGTTAACCAATCTTTTTCCAGTTACCACTGAATTGTTTCCTCGTTAACTGGCTAGACTCCTGTCAATTCCAGTTGACTTCCATACTGAATTGCACACAATTGCATATAAATTAACCTCATTTTACCTTAATTGCTTCGTTGCTCCGAGGTTTGAGTTTATTAACTTCTATAAAACGTTCTTCCGCCACAGGCTTTTGTAAACATTTACTTTAGCCGTACTAGTTAAACAAATCACTATTATTTTTAATTTCTCCACTTCCTTGGCAATATTTTAGTTTGCCGGCATATTTCTATCCGCCGTCACGTGATTTGAACCTTCCGGGAGGCCCATTAACGTAGTCCTCAATTCGTATAGTTAGCCTATTACTATTCACAAATCTTTTTAAGACCTTATTTGGTGTTACCTTTATTATGGCATTTACGGAATTATCTTTACCGTTAATCCATTTGAATTCCTTAATTTCTCTCTTTTAATAGGCTTTATGAAGTGCTATCACGTTGATCATCAGGCGTTTTTCGCTGGTGGTTCTGAATTTCGAAAGATATTCGAAAATTCTCCTTAAGTTGGTATAAATTACCATAGGAATAGGGGGAATATTTAACTGCCTGGTAATAAGGTTAAAGGTTTTCCATATTTTTATGCCTAAGTTAAAGCCTGTTATCGTACCGTAGACTTTCGAAACTTATACGCTTCGTGTAATCCTTTTATACTTAACAGAGGTCTAGTAAATTGGGCTATCGAAAATGCTAAACTGGTTTTGCCGATGATACTTATTAAAGATGGTTATTAGGAAGCCAATTTGTAAATATAAGTCGATGTTATTTACAAAGGACCCGTTCGTGAAAATTGTCAACTTAGTCTTCAATAGGTCGATTAGGATCATATTAATTCCACGGTCCAGGTTTCGTATTCACCACTCGAGCTTTTTATTTAGCTGGTTAAAATCCTTATCCGTTAGCTTTTATGCTTACGCCGCGATGGATAGGTCGTAAAAGGCTTTCGATTGGCATAAGGTAGCAATATAGCTGTCTCGAGCACGTTGTTCCAATTACCGTTAAGCCTTAGTTATATTACTCTTATTAATTGTAGCTAAAATAACGCTTTAGCCCTTTTGATGAAATTTTAAACTAGCATTAATATTTAGTATACGTATTAAAGATTTATTAAACTTAAGTAAACTTCCTTTCGTTAATATAGTTACAAGCCTATAGTTTTAAAACTTAAAGTCATTAATCGTCTGTTATTCTAATGTTCCAAAACTAGTTGTTCCGATGAAAAGGGGATTGTTAGTTTACATACCCATTATGTTGAAGTTTTGCTTTTACGTTATTAATAGGTGCGGGTCGTACTTTAAATATTTTATCGTTAGCCATAATTTGAACTACGACAAGTAAGTTAGAAACTAATAAACGTTTATTTTAATTAATCTATATAATGACTTTATTCGACGTATTACCACACCGAAAATATAAATGGCACGTAGTTACTATGGTAATTTTAATAGTTCGATCCGTTGTAAATCCGGTATTAACTACATGTGAACTTACATTAAATTAAGACTACTAAACTTAAACATACCTTTGATTTTAACCAATAAACTTATTATTAAAACGACTGCTAAATATTAGCTGATCTTTTAAATAATTGGCGACTACATAAAGATTAAGTCTTTATGTTTATTACTGTATTCTTAAGCGATTAGACGTTATTTTTCATACGATTGCCCCGTGGTTTTACCCTTAATTTCGTAAATAATCCTCGACTTAAAAATCGTAACGTTTAGATTGTGAAGATTAAAATCGGTTTTCGATACGAATTAAACAACCCTTCGAATTATTAAACCATTAATTTCGACTTTTTCGCTTTTTTTAAAAGGGCTTGCCAGAGGTTTTAATATTTCTATACGCTCGAAGTTTTAGTATTAAGTTTTCGTAATCCATCTCTTTCTTACTTATCTAAACAATATTGTAAATAGGGCCTGGTATATATTACTCTTTTTAAACGTTCCTCTTTTTTGGGGATCGTTCGCGCTGGCGGCGTTTTATTGATTTGTTGATAACGTGTGGCGGAGGTTCGTATTAGCTCGTTCGTTTGGGTTAAGGGTCTTTATCGACAGTTACCCTAATGTAAGGTTTAACCTAAGTAGTTCAGCAAGATATAGGACCGTTAACAATTTTAACAACTACTTCGATGTTTGTGATACTCAATATCTTAAACGGGCTCTTTTATTTTCCGGGCTCCCGCTATACGAGGATTTTACTTTGTAATAGTAAAGTAAGTACATCGATTGTTGTAGGGCCATTTCTGGTATTGAGAGCCTTATTGATTAAGAAGTATACCGATTCTTTTCGCAGTTTCCTTAAAGCTTTACTATAAGCCGTAATACGTTTTTAAGTTCTTGTCGAGGGCAGAAATTTACTCGTTAGGCATAGGTACTCTTTAAAGACTAAAAACTTTAACACCAAGCCATTAAGGCTCATAATATCGTTTAGGCCCTTTACTGCCATCTGTAGACGTGCCTCCGGATCCGTAAAACTTCCTATTTTTCTTGTAAGGATATTATACGCTCGGCAAAATAAGGTGTGTACCATTTTAACTTTTTAAATGCTTTAATGAGCTTTTATAAGTATTTGTTTACACTGGATACCCATTATTATAATATCTTTTTAAAACTTTACGGCGGTAAAGTTGGTACTAGTATCGTTAACAACAACGTTCAGTAGATATAAATACTTATTAATCTATAGTATCCTTAACGTTTACCTCATATCATTTGCCGAAAGAAACTTTAGAAATTAAACCCCGTAAAAAGAGGTTACAGAATTGATAACATAAAAAACATGTTTATGATCCAAGTAAAATACATCGACGAAAATCTCGTATTTAAAATCCTTATCGTCTTTTAATGTAAATTTGAATTTCCAGGGGGCTTGGTCGTACGTTTGACAATAGTAGTAAAGTCTTTTAAGAACTTTTAGTGCAAAATATTCTAAATCGTTATACCCTATGGCGTTTAGGAATTTATATAAACTATTAACGACTAGATCGTTGAATCTCCTATATAGCTAACATATCTTCGACTTTACCAAATTTAACACTACTATTTTCGGGCTTTAAAGATAAAACTATAGGTACCCTATTTAAGGGCAAATGAAAACCTCTAATCTTTTTTAACTAGTTCATCTACGTTGACGTTAACGTTGAAAGTCTTTATATCCTTTAATCAAAGAAGAAAGAAGGTAAGAGACTAAAAGATGTGGAACGTAATTACTTTTATAATAATTCAAACTACCGTTATCCCTGATAACGATAAATATTCGCCTAATTTAAAACCAACTTTAGCCTTATTTATATTATGACGATTAATCTTAGTGGCTATAATCTTTTCCCTCTGTAACGCTATATACTATGAATAACCTCCTGTTAAGTACCTTATTTACTTTATATTTAGTATAATATCTTCAAACGTATGGTTCGCATAATAATAGTGAAGATTAAAGGTATATAAAGGGTTAAGGGCTTAGTTAGGGTAAAGTTAAAGGTTTTTACTACCTAAATGGTATAAAAAGGCGTCTTCAGTTAGTTATCAGACCGCATTATAAATAGTATCTTCGTGCCATTTTATTTTCTGAGAGGTATTAATACTATTGATTAGCTCATCAATTTCGAAGTCTACGATTCAATCCAAGTAGTTCCGTTTAAAAGCAGTAGTGTATTAGGTATAATATACTGCCTTTTTGTTATTACTCCTGGCGGGGGGGTATCGAGTTAACTATCAATTAGATTTGTTACAAATTCAACATCTCTTTCTATTGTTACAACGATAGTATTTGCGGTTAACAGGTCCATTTAAATTTTGACCTTATTAACTCTAAAGTGGTTACTGCCTTTTGTTTAAGGCCAGTGGATCAAAACTTAGGCGTTATAGGCGCCCGTACTTCTGTTCGATGTAATTAATAACAATAAGGTTTTTCTCATCCACGTTAAGGAAATTTCCAGCTTAGGGGTATATACTAAGCGAGTTTGATATACGCGTTATTACGGTGGTAAGCGAGGAACGCAACTGGTTAAAGAAGCTTTCATAAGTAGTATTTAGGCGTTATAAGGCGCATTCGAACTCGTTAACACCCGTAATTACTACACGTACTTGCTTGCGTAATATAGCTTCGCTAACGTAGGCTTTTCCCATTACTTTTTAGTATATCATCAACTTGTTAAGCATTTAATTAAGGACGTTTATTGGTATTTCCTCCTCTTTTTTCCCCGCTATTATTATATTTCACCTCGTTATAGCTTAGTTTATATAGTATTGTGTAAGATAGACATCGTATTCGAAGTGAACCTTTATGTCATCGTAAATCACACGAAGTATGGTAGCTCGAGTAAGGAAGGTTAGGTAATAGTCCTTTACGTATCTTATAAGGATTTTGGTAAACAGTAAGTGAAAATCTAAAAAGGGAACCTCTATCCACTAATAGATATTTAAAAGGGGTATTATCTTAGTGTTGAAAACATTATAAGGCTTTCCGTTATATTTTTTTACGTTTTTCCAAATCTTAGCGAAGTCCGTAAGTAGCTTATCATTAATTTTAACCATTTTAACAGGTTTTAGGGGAGGATTACGATAGTTATTATAGTCTGAAATGTTTTTTTTTTGGCAGTTTAAGCCTTAGGGCTTTCGAAGCACGGTGTTGAGGGTAATTGTTAATCGCCTGGCCCGAAAGGTAAAGTCTTGTGGTAGAACTTATAGTAAGCTTTCGTATATAGATAAACCTAAATAGGGAAGGGTCTTAAGGAGCTTGTCAATGAAATTGATAAGGTGGAATAGGAATTTAAGGATTTTGTAAAGCCTAACAATTTTATTCAATTAACTGGTATAGAGTGCCAACGTCAATACCTTTAGCCGTGTTAGCGAACTTTGCTTCACGCGTTTTACCTCCGTTGAGAGAATATTCCGCGTTGTTACATAAAAGTACTAAACTGTCGAGAAGGTTAATAGGTTTTTTATTGCCAGCACGTAAAGAGGTTTAACTTAACTAAAAGTGAAGGAGAGGTTCCATAGATCGTATGTAGGGGTGATAAAGTTTCTTAACGTCCTTTCCTTTAGGCTGTAGCTCTTAAAGGTATTTTTCAAGCTAATCCAAGTTAAAGAGGGCTTGTATTAACGTTATGACACCTAAATACAATAGAAAGTGGGGTCTTTTTAAGAGGATATTTTAGGGGATAGATGAGTTTATTTGTATTATTGTTTCCAATCTGGCTAGCGCCATGGATACTCCTTTGTCCTCCATACATCTTTCCTATGACAGCAGGTAGCTGTTTCTCTAGTACAAGTCATGCTTGGTATGCATATCAATCCTCCATGCTACCATCTATCCCCAAATCAATGTATTTTTGAGGCCTCAAATCTATATAAAACAAAGTGAAGTAAATAAAAGTTAAGGTTCATATCAAATATTAATGTACAGTGAAGTGTGTTAGTAAAACAATAGAAACAATAGTAACAAAGAAGAAAAAGCAAAAGTGAACTTTCCACTATACTTTACGATAATCTTCCAACCTCAACTTCAATTTCTTTTTCTAACCTTTCAATCTTTTAATCTTTAATGAAAGTCAATATCATTATTCCATCGTGGCACGTTTTGATCGGTGGCATCTCCTCATCGCGGCGTATTCTGATCAGTAGCGCTGTCGCTGCTGTCATTGCCGTCAAAGTTTCTGACGTAATGTTCCTTTATTTTTTTCATATTTTGTTCGCCTCCTTCTTCGCTTCCTCTCCCTTCGTTCCCTCCTTTACCCTTTTCCGTTTAAACGTATGGTTTCAACGAATTGACGTAGACTTTCCTTCGCTTTTGCCTAGTGGTGGGATTAACGATCTAAAGCGACGCAGATAATGCGATCCTATTAACCTCCTACGGTCCTATTTATTGCGGCTTAAAAGTGGGTGTTCGAATATTTTTTAAGTTTTTTTTCTCATCCTTGCTAACTAGAAATCTTTTTAAATTGATATCGCCAGTTTTAGACACGATCTTCCATACCTAGTCGTCAACTTTAAATTTATTATCACCCTTTTTCAGGTTAGTTTTAATCTTAACCCATTGTTTTACTTACCTATTAGCCACATGTCAATGGGAATTATTACTTCAATCAATAAACTCATTACAAATTGTCTCCTTATTAGCTTGTAACTCGTTGAATATTACTATCAATTATTCTCGATTCAGTTTTAATATCAATTTTGTGACGGCAGCTCCTAAGGGTTTTACTAGTTAACCTAACATAATTTGTAAGGGTATATATGGAAGGTTTCCCACGAGCTTATTATTAATATCCCTTACAATATTGGCAAGAGTTTTAAGCCACTTTTCGAATTGTCTATACTCACGTTCGCAAGCATATTTGTTTAATCTATTTTTAACTAGTTTTACTAATTCTTTAATTAATCCCATTGATATAGCTAAGTATATAGGCGCATTCATTATCTTCGTCCTACCCCTAGAAAATAACTTTATAAATATTAAGCTTTTTAAGTACTTTAAATTATTCGAGTAATATTCCTTAGTATTGGAATAATATTACATGCAGTGCAGTAGGTCAACTTTACTTACAGTAAAGTTGACTATACTGCAAGTTGAGTGTATTGCTTTGTGCGAACTTACCGCATTAGGTGTAAGTCGAGTGCAGTACGCTGCACTTCACTCTAGGGAACAGGCCAAGCACTTAGCCATACAAATTACAGTGTAGATCGGCTAGTGGTCTGCCAAACTTAAAACAATACATTCACCATCTGACTACTGCAATACTACTGTTACTTCGACCAATCGAATCGACAATGTTGCAATTTCTAAGGCCTACTAACACTTAGGGTAGCCGAAAATATCGGTAATAGGCTCTTATATTCGATACACCTCCTCACCTATGAGTTTATCTGTTAATCGGCAAAATAAAAATCGCGAGAAATAATTGACTACAAAGTAAAGATAAATTTCGTCGCCGACTCCTTTTAAATTGATTTCACCCGCAAAATCCATACTCACAATGTCCTATAACCTTAAAGCTATAACAGGTACGAGGTTTTTGTTAATTGGTTTGGCAGTATTAAATAAAACGCAAAGCTTGTATATTTTGACGTATTTATTTTAACTTGTAAAGGGTTGAGACTTCCGCGAAATACCCGTAAAGGTTATAGGCCCATTTGAATACTCGAGGTACCTCACTCTTTTCTTTACGTAAATTACGTATCCTTTACAAAATTCTCGTTTAAACAACACGCCGTCTGAATTGCAAAATTATAATAAGTTTCGTTTCACTTTCCTTTTTACTTATGTGGGTAAGTTTTCGATTATTTTTAGCCACCTATAGAGTACCTTATAATATCCCTGTACCAGTTTATTTTGTCGATATATACGGTTGCCATCGTCACTTCTTTAGGTTATAATACTCGTCCTAAGCTTAATACTCCTATAGGCAAAAGAATTCCCGTCCTTGGATTCTTTAACATCATTGGTCTTACGAGTAAGTATTCTTTAACCGCCTGCGGTAATTCTATAGAAACTAACTTTGGAAGTTTTACAATTAGTTCCGAAAATCCCAAAATTCCGTCCGTAATCTTAATTATTTTATTCTAATTAGGGAGACACACGATTTTTACGTTAAATATCTAGAAGACTTTTATCCACTACGCGATTTTCCCTATAGGTATTTCCGGACTAGTTAATACTAAAATTAGGTTCGTGTGGTTAGTATATACTATTGTTGGAAAAGGCGATTTAATTACCTATGGTCTGGTTTCTTTTAAACATCTTACCACAGCTAGTGCTTTTCTTTCGCTAATGGTATACCTCGTCTCGATATCGTTCAGTCTCCAAGGGAAAAATGCTAGAATTCTCACGTAAGGCATTAACTTTTTAACAACCTCGGTACCGGTCGATAATCCGTTTAATTAAAAATAGATACCACCAATCCCCTTATCTGACGTATCCGTTATAAGGTGATATTAAAGTAAGCAATCCAGGGCTATTACAACGATTTATTCAATAACTATAAACATAGTAACGATGGCCTTAGTATATTTCCTTTTTTACTTAAAATCTTGAGAAATCCATTACATTTACTTTAAAACTTTTCCCGTCGAAGTTATTTTCAGTATATTTCTTATACAATTTTTTTTAACATTTTCGTCCATTATACTTTGCCGGGTATATACATCGTAACGTACGGTGTAAGGTAAAATAGATCGTTTAATATCTTTGATAAAATAGGTTTGTTTTGAGGTTTTCGCCTAAATTTCGATTTTTTTCCAATATTTCATAAACGGCCGAACCCGACCCCATTATAATTCTAATCCTGGTAAATAAATATGTTTTTCAAATAAAATAATTCTCTAAAGTGTAAAACTTATCCTTTCGAATTCGAAACAAAGAAAAATTAATAATAAAAGAAATGAAGCATTACGTTGAATCCATATAATAAGGCATTATAGTTGTTAATATACACGTTGAAAGACGTTTTCTAGGTATGGTTGTACCCTATTAATAAGGGTAGTGCTGGTTTACTAATTCTCGCGTTCTTTCGATCCCGCCTCGTGGTGTTCTCGTCGATTTTTACATTATTCTCGTTATTTAATAATAGTCATTTACCAAAGGTAATATAGCTGAACATGTAATAGGTGTATCTACCTCCTCTTATTCCTTAAGGTATCCTAAATATTAAATATTTTATATTCGGTATAATAAATGCCGTTTTATACTTATAGCATAAAGTAATGGGAATCTCACAATATCCGTTCGTTGCGTCGCCTTAGAAAAATACATTATAATTAACTTAAAGAAAAGTATTGAATAATTCATTTCCTTAGTATTTCAGCTATTATAGTTTAATTATAAAATTGTTAACTGAAATATAGTTATAAACGAATCGGTATTCGCCGTTTTTCTAATAGGTATCATAAGTATGTACCTTATTTAGACTAATCTGATATAGAAACCCCGGTTGCCTTTATAGCTAAATAAAACCTTTGTGCGAATAATACCTCATTTTATAAGTATCTTGGTTATTTTAGCCGAAAAGATTTTTTATTGAATTCGAGTTCGATTAAATAAGTGACGGGATTAGTTACTCGTAAGTCTCTTAAACCGAAGGAGAATTCGTCTTTTCAGGTATATGTTTGTCTTTTAACCAATACCAATCCTTTCCCTTCGTTTTCGCAAATTTATGGGTATTTCTCGTTAGCAAACTCGTTCGCCTCGGTTATTTTGCTTATGTCTCAAATATCGATACCGGAAATCTCGAACCATCTCTTAATAACATCTTGCGGAACGTCGTTCAATTCTTTTTATTCAAGACGGCGTCAAATGTTTTTGTCTAGTTTGTTATTTTATACTGTTGGTATTCGTTTCGTTTCGTCATATGTAAGGTAAGCTTCTCCCGATTATTTTTTATTCTCTTTCCCTATTTCTCTCCGTTGTTGTTAATGTTCGTATGCCGGAACGTTTAAAAATGCTTCTTTATCCTTTTTACCTTTTAATGTTCGTAACGCCAAAGTATTATCGTTATATCCATTTGATTTCGAATTAGTTTTCCCATTACAATTGAAAATTTAGAATATTACAGGTAATAGTAGCGATGTAAGATAATTAGAAAGTTTTATTTTTCACCCTAAACGTTAACTTAATACGCGTAAGACAGGCAGTTGTAATAAATAGTTAACGATATCGAGATGTTTTCCAGAAAGCAACCCCTTTACCTCATCAAACGTAATAGCTTTTCTCAATCTTTTCTTTAATTGTCCATTCCGCCTCAATTACTATGATCGTCCTCACTTCGTCCTCATTTTTTTTAGTCTCGTCCTCGTTTATTTTTGTTTCGCCGTCGTTCGTTTCCGTCTCATCCTCGTTCGTTTCTGGTATAATTAAAACATCTCTAAACCGAATTTTCTAATAAATATTAATATCTCTTGGGTTTTTCGATTGCCGAATAGCCTTTTCCAGATGTAAGGCCCGCCCTAATTTAGGCGTTTCTCTTGTTATTGTGCGTACTTTAAAAAATCAATAAGCTTATTTAATTCTCGTAAGTATTTTATATCCTCCTTATTTATAGCTTGGTCCTCGTTTATATCCTCGTCTCTGCTGTTCTCGTTCTTTGAGTCAGATTCCGATGTTTTTCCTTCGTTTCCCGCATTCGACTTACCTGACGAGTATTGGTTTTCGTCTAAAAGACGATCTATATAAATTGGCTAAATATTAAAATGCAATGGTTTCACACGTATTTTTACAGATATAATGACTAAATATTCTCCTTCGACTATAATTATAAAGACATTTCCAATATAATCATTAATAGTTAAGTGATTAACAAACAAGTTACGACTTAGTAATAAGTTATATAATAAATAATTAACTGTAACAAATACGTAAAATAGAAAAATGATACTATTATTAATAAAACAAAACAACACGTAAGTTGTCAATATAATACGACTTTAGTTAACTATCGTAATTGTTATTAATAGGTCGTCTATTTAAATAATAACTCATATATAAGCTATCTTATCTCTCGTAACGAGTTCTATATGAAAGCCGTTATTTATAAGGCACCTATTAATATAGATATTACAAGTGTTATTTTAAATATATCCGAGTTGGGTTTTTATAATACGTGACTTTATACGGTTTCTTACAGCTATTATTACTTTCAAGTGTATAAATACTGTACGTTTTCATTTTTTTTCATACTGTTTTTTCTTCTTTTCACACATCGAAAGTTATCGAAACTACATATTTTCGCCATTTGTTTACGTAAGACAGAACTACTATTTAATAGCTGTTTAAAATTAATCTTAGGGTAGATTTCTCGTAAGGTGTTTGTTAAGTTGAATTGTTTTTTAGACGGCCTAAAAATGTTCGGATAGGTACGGTATCTTTTCTTTTTCACATAGTATTTGTTTGTATTCCTTTTATATAACGGTACGAAACCAGAAAAGTACTTCGCTAAACCGTTTTCTATAGGTTTAAGTTATCCACGAAATGGTTTAAAATTACGATATTCGAGGATAAGGGGAATTTGATTTCGTACAAGTATTAGATAAATCTCCCTCCTTGTCTTCAATTCAAGCGTATAAATTTACATGCCTTATAATTCGAATGTTTCAGCGTTTAATAACTATTTAAAGCGTAATATCTTTAATCTTTTTACCTTTTCCTTTACCTTCGCGAATATATTGGCACTTTTTCAGATTAATTTAAGAGTTATATACGTATCTGTCCTTTATATTTATATTCGCCAGATATAAAAGGTTAATGTAAAAGGTAAGGTAGAAATCCCAGTACTCGGTTCAATTCATTAATAACATAAATTATAGCTCTTACATTTTCGCATTCGTCTCGTTTTCCATTTTCAAGTCTTTGGGGATTACCCACCCCGCTAATATAAGATCTCATATTTAGCACGTTTTTGTCCATGGTTATTGGGGGTGAAAACAGTCGTAAAATCTGTAATATAGTTTAGGCACGTTCCCGTAGTTAAAGTATATTTGTGCGTTGTTTTACGTTCGTTGTTATTATCTGTTTCTTATTCCATTTCTTCATTGATGAAAGCCCCGCGAGTCTGTTATCGTTGTTCGAAAAACAAGTTGAAAATAAATTCAATACGAAGTTTAATATTCGCCAGTGTTTTGTAAGTTGTAGGGAGTATTTCCCTTATTATCTCGTGGTGTTAGTTTGTTGATTCATTCCTCTATTAGTTTTATAATGGTTTCGACAAGTAATTTTTGCGTCGGATATTTTTAGATATTATTCTATTTCTCATGTTATAGGAAGAAAGTGTTGTTATTACGACTAGAAACTACAATTACTACGATTAATGTCTTTCGTATAACATCGTATGTAACTTCGTTTTTATACATTCTATTTTGGTTCATAAGGATTTTGAAGACTAGGCGACGGTAAGTTTCGTTTATAATATCATATCAACATTTTAACTGTTGTCTATAGGGTAAGTAATAACTCTATTCCTTAATTCCTTTCATAATGTATAAGGATATTGTACGGCGAGTTTATCCGCTTTTTTATGTATTCGACCAATTTTTCGTAGATACATCTTTTAAATGAATCTACTTTTGTTATCACCCTGTTATTGGTTATTATCTGGCGAGATTGAAAACGGGCCTTAAAAATGCTTTGAAATTGTCCTACTATTGTCTTCTTACTTCAGGTGTGTTACAATACTATTTACCTACCTCTTCTCTTGATCCCGTTTTAAAATAACTTTTATAAATCTTTTGAATAAATTTATAGTTTTATAATTGTGTCTTTGCTACGATTTTTATATTTTTAATATAGTCGTTCGCTTTTCTGCCGAGTTATCTAGCGAGTATTCATGTAAAACTTATTTTGAAAGGTGTAGTATACATAATAATAGCTAATTGTTTAGTAATTGTTATATACCAGTAGTATAATTTTGCTTTTAAAAAAAGAAAATATCTTAATATAGTATAGGTGTTTGATAGTTGGGATTATTGGATAAGGTTTACGTATTTGGATAATCTATTATCTGCTTATTTTTCCAACCTTACTCGGTCCAGTTTTGCGTAGCCAGCTCGAGCTAACTATGAAGTTTGTAGGGTTCTCGTTCTCGTGTGATGCTTTATCGTTCTTGTGTGTTACTTTCTCGTTCTCATTCACATTTGTATGGTACTCGTTGTATGGTTTCTCTTCGTTATGGTTTTAGTTTTCGTTCTCATTTGTATGTATCGGTGAATTCTTACTGCGAATAAGGGAGGTTTGAAAGGTATTTCGAAGGCTACACAGGTCACTAGATGACTACAATAGAAAGTGGGGTCTTTTTAAGAGGATATTGGAGGGGGTAGAGGAGTGGATTTGTATTGTTGTTTCCAATCTGGCTAGCGTCATAGATACCCCTTTGTCCTTCAAACATCCCTCCTATGACACTGGATGGCTGTTTCCCCAGTATAATTCATGCTTGGCATGTATATCAATCCTCTATACTACCACACCCTATACTTAAATGTAAATTCTTCGTTCCTCTAGTTTAGACTTAAGTTTTAACTTAACCTCTTTTTAAGTTGCTTTTCATATGTTAATTTTCTAGTCGTTAAAGAAATTACGATATTTTGTTAAGGTACTGTTAGTGTCAAGGCTTCTATTGTTATATTTAACGATGTAATAGCTAACGAAGTTGGTCAAGTGTTCTTCATTAAAATCTTTATTAATATCATATCCCTAAAGATCGTAGTTGTAAGAGTTAATGAAAAGGTATTCGAGGACCTTAATTATTGTTTTGCTAATACGGTCGGTAATAGCTTTAACATAAGGGCTTTTAGTAGCCATCTTCAATTACTTATTTGCGTAGGACGCGTAGGAAGAGGGACTTAGTGTTCTTTAGGCGTGGGGACTTGGTGTTTTAGCTTAACTTCGCGTAACGTAACTTTTTCGGCGCGACTTGACGATTTTCGGTGTTTTTGCTTAGGATAGCGAATTTGACGATTTAATTAGCGTGGGGGAGTAAAAAGAGTAAAATAAAGATAAAGGTTTGGTGTAAAGGATAAGGTTTAAAGTCGTTTGTTGTTATAGGTTATTTAGCGTAGTGACTTAGTCGTTTTTACAGTAGTAGCATCCGTAATAGTATTAACTTAGCTGTTTGCTAACTTTCTAAACTTTAAGACTTCTGGCAGTTAATATCAACGTCTTTAAAAAAGGTTAATAAAGATTTTTTGGTGTTTTCAATAGCGATACCATCGTTTACTTCCCGATTGCCATTGGAGATTGGCGTAACCCAAAAGTTTTTTATGTTTTCCTGCCGTTAGAGACTAGCGCAGTACTAATAGAGGCTTTTCGTAAGAATCTTTCCTTTACCCTATCCTCTGTTATTGACGTAGAGCGTAACTAGAAAGCAGTTTTTTCTTCTACTTAGCCAATCTTTACTTAACCTAATAAACACTGATCAGTGTTTGCAGGTCTTTAGATTGTTGCAACGTTGTCGATTCGATTGGTCGAGGTAACAGTAGTATTGCATTTTTCAGGTAGTGGATGTATTGTTCTAGTTTTGGTAGACCGCTAGCTGGTCTACACTGTAATTTGTATACCAATTGCTTAGCTCGTACCCTAAAATCAAGTGTAGTGTACTGCACTCAACTTACACTCAATGCGGTAAATCCGCACAAAGCAATACACTTGCAGTATGGTTAACTTTACTATAGATAAAGTTGACCTACTGCACTGCATGTAATACTATTCCAACAGTTACGGTATTTCTTCTTCTTCCGTCTATTCCTTCAACTCTGTCTCTACTTCGTGGTGGGCATTTAATCTTACTAAACGCCTCTTTTCTACTTACGAAAACTTTTCTCATTCCCGATTAGTTATCTGAAGTAGGCGTTCCTAACGTTTTTTCAACTAGTATCCTTCTATAATTTCACTTCCATCACTTTATCGTCTATCTATTTTGGCATTTGTATGTACTAAGATGTTGTTAATAGGGTTTTTATAATACGGCTATTATTTCCACCAGTCGTATTAATATCTTTGCTTTGCAGTTGTTTTCACAGTATTCTTAAAATCGTACCATCAATAATACACTATATATCCGGAGTTTAATCCGAAAAATCCTCTCTAAAATCGTCGAACAAATCGCATCCTTCAATTTCACCACTACAATAGTTAAATATCACGTTAATGACATACGTATTTACTGCATAAGGATCCAAATCCTCTACTAGTACCTCGGTTTTTTTATCCCATAAGTTAAGGTCTAAATACTTTAAAATTCTACTACGAAACAACGTATATATAAAGAGGTAATCTATACATTCGTTAACTTTTGCCAGATTCATCACTAATAGTGCTATCGTATACTTAGTTATAAGTGATTTCTACGTGTACTCGTAATACCAAAGCGGCGCAAATTGTTTATTTCGCGCTATAATTAGGATTCAGATACATTTAAGATTTAAAAAATAGCGTACTAACACGTAATAAAAAGGAAATAAGGTATCTCATACTTGCTAATACAAATGAATTTCAAACAATACGTAAATAAAACGTACCTATAATCTGATTGAGCGTTTCAAATTAATTATATTGACGTTTACTAGAGCTATACTGACCAAGTAACTAGGGAAATTTAAATGTCGTAAGTATTAAACTTGTAATACACGGTATCAGGCGAACGTAAAGAGGTAGTCAGAGCAAATCTAATAGTAAAACGAAAAAAAAACGTATAGTTATAGGAGGGCATAAGTTGTGATATGTAATCCGGTGTATAGATCTTGGTTCGAGTTTTAGTAAACGGTCCGAATTATCTTGTTACGGCCGCTCCTAATAGTTATAAACGGTTTGGATATTTCATTCGTAACCGCTCTTTGATTTTGTGAACAACGTGGATATTATATCTATAACCGCTTTTAGGTTTCGTAAACTGTTTTGTTACTATATTTAAATCGGGTAGGTCCTAACGAAGGGTTCAGAAACTTGGTAGTCTTAGCTTATATAGCCTGATACATAATGGGACACCCTTTAAAAAGTGTCAGAGTACGTTTAAAGCGCCAAAAACAAATTAACGGTTAACGTAACAGGGCTTTCAGTAAACATGATACCAACTAATTAATAATATTGTACTAAAGTAGTCCTTTTTAAAGTTATTCCGAATCTTACAGTCTTTCTACACTTCGGATTTCAATGGTTCTCCTACGTAATATCACACTCCCGTATGGTTTTTATAAGGCGTAATAGTAAATCACAAACAGTTAGAACCACTACAACATCCCGCTATACGTATTTAACGTCGGTTTATCTCTTCTTTCCTAAGATATTTGTAATGGACCTAATTAGTTACTAATCATTATTAGTAAGGTCTCTACTTTACGTAAATGTAAATAAAGACTAATTATGAAATTGATATTGTAATAAGGATAAATGTATTAGTTCAGAAAGAGGCATTCAGAGAGTGTACGCCATTGATAAGAAGTTATAAACCTCTCATCTTGGTAGTGGCCTTTTTGCTATACACTCTGGAATACCCCTTCCAGACCGCTCCACGATTGATACACTTGGAGCCTTACAAGAGTGCAGCCTGCAGCGTGACACGTTATCGTGCACTTTGCAGGAGTGCATCTTTTAATATAGTGCACTGCTACTTAGCCTATGAATACTAGCTATGGGAGTATATAGTATATCCACATCAATTAAATATAAAAGTATTATACGAAGTGTATTGGCTTTAGAGATTTACAATATAATAGCTAGCTTTGATATATGTATTATATTATAGGAAATTATCAACGTCGTTATTAGGTAACTAAAGATTTCTTTTATTTCAGTAATAATTTGTAACGATTCGAGGAGCTTATTCTAATGATCTTTGAAGCTTGGAATTATTAGTAAAAAGCGACTTATAATCGATGTAATAGTATTTCGTAAAGCCTATGAAAGTAGAGAAACCGAGGAGGTTCGATAGATTGATGGAAATAAAAATCCTATTAACGTTATAATAAATGTATTGTTAAATAAGGCTTTTAAACGGTTTATAAATAGTAATACATTGACTATATGTATTCATATTTACGTTAATATACTACCTGGTGAGATTAAGTTACGTGTTAGCGGATAGGGATGTATTGATAAATTGGAAGACTGTGAGGGGAATGACGATGGCAACTATTTTGAGTGGTATAGTTGAAAGATAGCTAGTAATTGATTGATTAATTTATGCTAGTTCAGCAAAATTAGAATGTGGCTTATTTTACATTAGTTTAAATAGTTAGTAGTAATATGACTAGTAGTGGTAGTAGTGGTCCAGTCAAATTACATGGGTTAATGGAAATAGTAGATGTTTTAACTCATGTATGTTAAGAAAACCAATGGCAGTAGTAGGTTAGTATACGCAAATTTGTGGAGAAAGACTTGTGTACGGGAATTGGTAAAGTCGAGACTCAGGGCCGTAGGGTAATTAAAGGTAATTGGGGCTAACTTGAATGTGAAAGTTAATTGGAATTGATAATGGTTTGGCTAGTTAAGAAGGATGTAATTCGGCAGTAACCGGAAAATTTTGGTCGACTACACTAGCGCATGCGTACAAAATAAAAAGCCGCTAGTATTGAAACAGTAGTAATTGTAGTGCAGGTTAACTTTACTGTAAGTAAAGTTGACTATACTAACTGCAAGTTAAGTTTATTGTTTGTGGGCTTACTGTATTAGCTGCAAGTCAAATACAGTATACGCCGACTTTATACTAGGACACGGGCCAAGTAATTAGCTATACGAATCATTATGAAGACCGGCTAGCAGTTTACCAAACCTAGAATAATACATCCAACACTTGACTACTGCAATACTATTGTTACTTCGATCAACCAAATCGACAACGTTTCAACATCTAAAGCCTTACCAAAGATATTATTGAAATTAATATTTATATCTATTATCTATTATTACAACCGTTTTAGTTATTTTAACCCGATGAAGAGATTTATTTTAACTTAGGTAAGCTCACAAAGCTTGCTAAACGAGGGCGTATATAGGGAAAAATAATTGCTAAAAAAGAGGCTAAAAAAAAAACTTCAAGGTATGGATATTGTAAGTAATTGTTTTCAATCTTAAGCGCATACAGCGCAACGTTAGAAGGGAAAACGCGTCAAAATTCAAGCCAAAGTCAAAGAACTTCAACCTACTTATAAAGGATAAATTTAAAACCTAGTGTCAAAATTAGTAATAAAGATTAATGAGGTAAATTGATAATTAACTACTAATAGGGAAGTGGTTTTGATCAAAATTACCCAGTGGAAGAAAGTTAACTTACATGGAAAGCTAGGGTATTTTGGCTTGATTTACCCAAATATAGAAGTTTTACTTCTTCTTTGCCTTTTTTAGACTCTAGTAAAACAAATATCTAATATTTTTTAATTTATAGTTGATATATAACAATTACTTGTGGAGTAAATAAGGCAACACATTGTTGGATCAGGTGTAGTATTAAGCGATAAAAAAGGAAGAAACTAGAATAAAATAGTTCTTAGAAAAGCTGAGTATATAAAGTATAATAGGCACTGATACATGTTTTCCTAATACTGTGTATCAGTCCTTGCCTTTTATCATGAGTATATATATACCCTCATATAGGCACAACAAATGGCTCTATCATAAATAACATCGACCTCACTTCCAGAATCGGATTCCTTATAATTCTCGTTAAGAAAAATAATTCCGATAGGTAATTTACAATTACCAGAAACCCTACATATTGAATATTCCTTGAATATAAAGATTTAATACGATAGGTATTCATATCGAAAATCTATCGTATAATAACAAGTTTCAACATTGGTATAGTATCTGACAACATGTTGAAAACTATTACAAAATAACTAGGATTACCTTCTATGTTTATAGTTGTTTATACTAAACCCTAGAGCTTTCAAAATTCCTTTTCAAAGCTGGATACGATTTATAAAAACGTTGAATAGTAAATGTAACGATTTGAAATAAAATATATGAAGCCCGGAAAATTGACGAATTTGGTTGGATTAACAGCAATGATAACCCTGCCAACGTAATTATTAAAGTCATACCTAATGATGCTCTTGAAAGGTTGATAGATAGTAATAGGCTAACCGTATTGTTTGAGGGTTACGTAGGTTAGTTGACATATAACGCGGAAAAATATGGATACTCTAGCCGATAAAAAGACTACTAGAGTAATAATATACAAGGAAAACGTACCTAAACCTATTAGTAAAAGGTACGTAATTAGTAGCATATGAATTTGCAACGAAAAACTTGTTTACAGGAGTCGAGGAAGTTGATATATGGAAATGTGGGGCAGAGAATTGTAGTTAGAGCTGATTTGAGTGAGAAATAGGCTATAATTAACAAGGGGTTTTTTTTACAAAAATAGGAGGTACTTCAACAATTACCACAAATTGGTAATTGACTACTTTAGTGTGTATGAATAAATTAATAAAATTGCCAGTGTTAGAAAAATAGTAAATTATAATACAACTAAGTTAATTATATGGGTTGTAAGTTGATCACATTAAATTCAAATCAAATATATTAACTGCAAGTTTATAGAAAGATTACTCAATTCAAATTAGGGTAATGGCTAGTCAGTTGCCCATATATATTAGTGTGCAAATCGGCTAGCGGTCTGTCAAATTTAGAAGTCACACATCACTACTTTAAATACAATACCAGTTACTTCGACCTGAGATTCGAATCGACCACATTGAGACGATAAAGGCTCGCTAACAATAATGTTGGAATAGCTTTCAAGTGAATTGCAGTCAAAATGAACTATATTAACTGTAAGTCAATTACAATATTACAATATTAAAAGTTTTATCAGCACTAATTAGTGCTTATTAGGTTAAGCACAGATAATCTAGACAAATTTAAAGACTATTTCATGGTAGCTATTTATATTGCAAGGAAGAGAAAAGGTGTTTGCGAAAGGCTTTTACAAATTACGTCGATTTCTTACAATAATAAGTGAAAAACCCCTTTGGATTACATTGGGTTTTCACAATAATTTTAAAGTGGCAACGATATCACCATTAACAACGCCAAGAAATCGTGATTAAATAAGTCTTAAAAAGGCGTTGAAATTAACTGCTAAAGTAAAGGTTTCAAATTCTTAACAAGCAATCACTAAGTTACTAAGACTTCTATAGTTGGCAAATGGCTAAGTTACTACTACTACAATTGAAAATCGCTAATTTCAAGGCCTCTATAAAAAACAAAGATTCCAGCAATAAATATCCTATAACTTTAACTTTAACTCTTATACACATTTTTCCTACCGTAATATTATCGGGTTTGTAAGTATATGAAGACGTCACTCTTATATATAGAATCGTTAAATAGCATCAAACAACTATGTTACACAATTCTACACCCAAATCACTATGTTCTTAACCCACTAAAAAACTACGTTACACTGTTCTTAAATCACCAAACCCCTATTCTGCCTAAACTAACGTTAATACGCTAGATAAAAAGATAAAATAGCGGTTGAAAATACCAAGATAAAATCAATTAAAAAATTGAATCCTTTTTCATTAAGTATTACAACAAAATCTTATAAAGTAAAAATGTGAACAAAACTTTTAATGAAGAAAATTTGTGAAGAAACTATGGATTAGCTGTTACTTAAGGTGTTCGGATACTATTTACAATCCTCGTTGAAGAAAAGAAAGAGAAACCCCTATTAAGAAGCTATTATGGAGCTATAGAAAAGGTGGTAACCTGGTCACATAACAGGTAAGGACATGTTTCCAAGCGGCCCAGAAGCATTATAAGAGAATGAAAACTACTAGGGATAGATTCTTGGTAGCTATTATCCCAGGTATTAGTTTGTGACATTACTCCCGGCTTACTTTGAAGCCGTATAGAATATGGTAGAAGGTGTTAACGGATCGTAAAGGGTAGTAAAAGGTTCCTTTTTGTTATAAATTGTAATATAAAGTACGTGATAACCTCTTTGGATCGGTTCAAAATGTTGTAGTATTATGTGGAAGATTTTAGCCGCCGAACGTTATAGAATAGCGTGAAAAGTGTTGAAACTAACCTCCATGCTACCTCTTTTACAAATAGTCCCTATAGGCTCCCTTACAAAAATTCAATCTTTTCCTTTTTACAATAACCTCGTTTTCTCCCGTAACAACAGTATATGTTTTCCCTATTATATGCTAATATTTAAGAAGTTGTCAGTTGAAGGTTCTTTCTGTTGTAAACGATTGAATTGCGAAGATCAATCCGAATTTTTTCCCCGAGTTTGATAAGACTATAAAAGACGGAAGTTTTTATATTGAAAGCTATTTAATCATTAGTAATAAATATATAGTTTCTGGTACTATAACTTATTATAATATAAACAAATGGAATCAGAAAACAAATATTCTTGAAGTACGTATATGAGATAGCCTATTATTCGCATAAGTTTTATCAGGAGACCAAGGTTTAATATAACGTAGGTTAACGATTGGAAAGCTGCCAACGAGTAGTTAAATACTGGCGTGAGATATCGTTTATAAGCTGTCAACATTACCGACCGGAGTTCCAGCTATACTCGTAGTCCTTTAAACTTAAATCCTAATATAAACAAGGTTATTAAGCAGCTTTCTGAAGCTTGCCTGAGTTTCATCGTTTAAAACCAGTAAGTTATCTGTTTACAAGTCATTTCTCAATTACTAATAAACGGTTAGATAGCGTTTAAACCTAAGTGATCTCGGCGAAAAAGGTTATAAAGACACATCTAATTTCTTAGCATAAAGTAGATACATGTAACGGCACCAGTTCGATATCTTCAAATTTCTTTTGTTTTCATAGAATCTACACCTTGTAACTTTATAACGAAAAACCTTGTTTTTAAATAAATTAAACATTTTGATAATAAATGTGGGCATCGAAACTAACTATCGGTTAAGGAACCCAATTTAAAGCAATTAAACAGTTTGTGAAATTCGTCGAATGTATTGATGGGAACCTCAGTAAGCTGGTGAATATAGGCAGGAAATTGTTAACCGTTAAAGGCCTAAAAGGTTACTCGGATAACAGAAAGTATAATGGTATGTTCAAGTAATTGAAATCGTAATAGTAATAGTAATATAAACTTATTACGTATTGAATATCCATGAAATAAAGGTTTCTATATAGTTTGATAATATGAAATGAGATTAATTTAAGGCCGTTTACGGGAATGGTAGGAAGGCCCGTAGTTATCCTCGGCCGAGTTATAGTGGAATTAAAAGGTGTCGAGTGTAGCGGTATCTGAGAAGCTGAAAAGCGACTCCTAAATCGAGTGTATATAACCTATAAATTTAAACAAAACCTGTTATTCTAAGAGTCGTCAGGTGGGTCTAAAGTATTCCAAATTCTTGTGTTCTGTATGGATGTTAAACGGAAGAGTTGTAACCCGAAGCTTCACATTCCATGTCTTTAAGCAGTTTATAATCTTTTGTAGTTCCTTGTCGTAAATTTCGTAATTATATTCGACGGGCGAAAAAATAACAAGAATAATATTTCACTGGAAGTAAAGTACTATTATTGTCCCATTGAAGTAAGTAGCCTCTAAACATCCAATCGGAATAGTCGGTTTTTGAAAAGGTGTTTCGGTTGGGGTTTTATTAAGCGAAAATTAGTTCGGAAAAGAAATAAAGTTTAAGTCGTTCGAAAGTAGTTTTTTTTTTTTTCCCGAACCTCTAACAAAAAGCAGTGTCTTTTCTGGTTAACCGGATTCAATAGTTACCGATTATGAAGTAATTTCGAATAAATTGCCGGTAAAAGTTGGCTTACTCAACGAAACTTCGTACTTTGAATATTAACGTCGAAGCCGTTTCCTCCTGAATAACGCATAGTTTTTCTGTATTTATACGTACTTCAACTTTCATCTTGATAACAAACCCCAAATAATCAATTTTTATTCATACTTAGTTCGAATTTCGATATACAAAGATTTAGGTTGGTGGTATTTAAGTTGTTGAATATTTATTCAACCTTAACATGATAATCATGAGAGATAATATAAAAATATATCAGAATATATTCGAGTTAAAAGGAATAAAAATGCGGAGAAATAGGCGTAAATAATTGTTAAAATATATTTAAAAAGCAGTTGATGCGTTAGAAATGGCGAAGAGGGTAACTAACTATTCAAAAATCCTAAACGTATACCAAACACTATCCTTCACTCGTTGCCTTTTCAAATGCGAAATTTATAGAAAAGGATTTTAACTTTTAATTTGATAAATTACCGAATTTGTTAGATATTTGTAAGTCTTGTTTTGATGATAGAAAAAAGATAGCGGTAGGCTTTTGTAATAGCGTTAAAATTACGGTAATCAACATAAAAACGTAAGTCACCTCCAGGGTTTTTAATGATAAGTACGGGGGCACCCATTAAGGAGCTATTTACGCGAATATAGCCTTAGTTTAACAATTAGGTTAACGTTTTCCGTAACACCAAGAGTTTTTTCACGCGATATACCGTATAATAGGCTTTGAAGGACTTTTAGAATCTGATTTGAACTGTTGTTGTAAAAGACGATTTTTTTATCTATTTCGAAACGGTAAAGACGTAATATATCCCTTAAATCTTTAATAAATAGAGGCGCAAAATTTTAAAAGATATCGGGAAGTTTGTTGTAGACAGAAATGGATAACTTTTAAGTTAATGTTTTATTAATGTTTTCGAGATAGATGGCGGTAGTTCGCGTATTAATAGTTTCGTCTCTTCGAACCTTTCAAAGTATAATATGGAAAGTGACGGCACTGATTCCTTTAGGTTTCTTTCATATAAACGTGAAACCCTGATCTTTGATGCGCTAATAATTCGTTCGTTTTATGAACAATATATATTCCAGGAAACCGTAAGTTACTTGGTCGTATTTCATCGAAGGCTTACCTAAAATAATATCAAATTATAAATAGAGAATAATATAGGGTTAAATTTAATTTCGGTATTTATCGAGATTGATATTCAAATAAATGATAAAAAAATCAGTTGTAAACCGGTTTCAAATACTTAACGAATGGTTTTATTAAGTCGTTGGGGTAAAAAAGAGTCATGTTGGTAGGCCTTACCTAATAGGTATTTAGACGTTGCAACGTTATCGATTCGATTGGTTGAATTAGCAGTAGTACTACAGTAGCCAAGTAGTGGATGTATTGTTCTAGGTTTGGTAGACCTCTAGCCGGTCTACATAGTAATTTGTATATCTAATTGCTTGGCCCATGCTCTAGTGTAAAGTAGGTTCATACTTTACTTTATTTGTAGCCAATACAATAAGCCCACAAAAACCAATACATTCAACTTACATTTAGTATAATCAACTTTACTATAAGTAAATTTGACCTTCTGTACTTCAAATACTACTATTCTAACACTGGCGGCTTATTAGTTTGTGCGTGTAGGCTAATGTGGTTAACTAATCCTTTTCGATGGCGTTAAATCGCAACCTCATTAACTATTCAGACCCCAACCAATTTCAATTACGCTCTATATCGAATTGTATCTATTTGTACCAAAATTAACCCTAATTGCTTTTAATTACCTTATGGCTCCTAATTCCGACTCTATCGATTTCCACAAAACGTTTTTGCGCTTTGAACCCATATAAGCCTTTACTTAAGCCATAACAATCAAATAAATCGCTATTATTAATCTCTTGACAGTTTTCCAGTTGACTGGCATATCTTTGACCACTGCCACGCGATTTGAACTTACCGGGCGGTTTATTAACGTAATCTTCAATCAGTATAGTCAGCTTATTACTATATACAAACCTTTTAAAGTATTTACTTAGTGATACTTTCGTTTTAGTATTAGTAGTATTGTTTTTCCCGTTAATTTAGCGGAATTCCTCAATTTCCATCCTTTTGTAGGCTTCTCAAATTACTATTACGTCGATTATTAGGCATTTTTCGCTAATAATTCCAAACTTCGAAAGGTATTCGAACAGGCTTTTTGAGTAGGTATAAAATACTACCGAATTAAGAGAAATTTTCAGTTACCTAATAATAATGTTGAGGGTTTTTTATAGTATCATATCTATATTTAAGCCTGTCATTATACCATAAACCTCCCAAGCCAACACACTTCGTATAATAATTCTTCATTTAATAAAAGTTTAGTAAATTAGGCTACCGATAATATTAAATTGGTTGTTCCGCTTATCTAGATAAACGAGGGTTATCAAAAAGCCGATTTATAAAGATAAGTCGGTGTTATTTATAAAAGACCTATCCATAAAGATTATTCACTTGGCTTTCGACAGATCGATTAACGTTATATTAATCACTTGATTCAAATTCCGCATTTGCTAATTAAACCTCCTATGTAACCGGTTAAAATCGTCGTTTTTTTGGATCCTATATTTGTACCGATATAAATAGGCAGGAAAAAACCTTCGGTTGTTACAAAATGGCAATATAACTGCTACGAGTACATCATTTTAGGTACCGTTAGGCTTTAATTACATCAATCTTGAAGATTATAGCCAAATCACTATCTTAACACTTTTGGTAAAAGTTAAGGCTAGCATTAACACTAAATATATAGATTAACGATCTATTAAATTTAAATTGGTTACTGTTTACAAAGGTTGTGACTGAGTTACAGTTTTAGAGCTTAAAGACCTTAATCGTTTATTGTTCCGCTATTATAAAGCGAGCTATCCCAATAAAGATGATATCGTTAATCTATATGCCTATTAAGCCGAAGTACTTTTTTTACAATACCATTAAACACCGGTCGTATATTAAAAACTTCATTCCTAATTGTGATTGAAATTATGATTGGAAGGTTAGAAACTAGTAGACACCTACTTGAACCAATTCTTAAAAAATCTTAATATATTGTATTACCATTTATAAAGGATAAATAGACCGTAGTTCCTATGGTAATTTCAACAATATAATTCGCTGTGAATTTTGTTACTAATTACGTATAAGCTTACATTATATTTCAGCTATGAAACGTAAACTTACCTTTAGTTTTAGCTAACAAACTTGTCATTAAGACGACTACTAAATGCTGGTTGATTTCCTCTACCATTAGAGATTACGTAAGGATTTTGGTTTTGCCTTTATCACCATATTTTTAAACAACTAGGCGTAATTTTTTGTATGGCTGCCCCGTAGTCTTACCCTTAATCTTGTAAATAATTCTTGGCTCAAAAATCATGACATTTGGGTTTTAAAAGTTAAAGTTAGCCTTCAACTCGAATTATATAAATTCTCGAGTTAATAGGCCGTTAATTTCGACCTTATTGCCTTCTCTGAAAAAAATTCCGAATATTTTAATAATACCTTATACTCGAAGCTTTAATATTAAGTTTTCGTTATCCTTTTCTTATCTGATTACCTAAGTAGTATTATAAATACTATCCGGTATATATTCTCCCTCTTTAACATTTCTTTTTTTAGAGGTTATCCGCGTTGACGGAGTTTTATCGGCTTATCGATAACGGGTAAAGGGGGTTCGTATTAACTTGTTCGTTTAATAAAAAGGTCTTCATAATTAGTTACTCTAATATAAATCTTAATTTGGATAATACGGAAAGCTAGCTAACCGTTAGAAATTTTAACAACTATTTTAAAGTTAATGATATTTAATATCTTATATAATCCCTCCTATTTTCCTAGCTCCCGTTACATGAGGACTTGAGTTTATTACAGTAAAGTAAACACGTCGATTTTAGTAAGGCCACTCCTGGTATTAAGGGTATCATTAACTTGGAGGCATGCCGATTCCTTTAGTATTTCCTTTAACGCCTTACTTTAAGCTATAACTCGTTTTTAGTTATTTTTTAATAACAAAGATTTATTTATTATGCGTGGGTACACTTTAAATACCAATATTGTTAGCATCAGTCTATCAAGGCTTACAATATCGTTTAGGCCCTTTATTATTATCTAAGACATGCCTCCGAATTCGTAAAGCCTTTAATTTCCAATGTAAGGATATTATACTCTTGGTGAAGTAGGGCGTATGTACTTTTAACCTTTCTAATGCTTTAGTAGGTATTTATAAGTACCTATTTATACTAAATACCTATTATCTTATCATTTTCTGAAAACTTAGTCGCCGTGAAGTTAGTGCCGGTATTATGGATGACAACATTAGGTAAACCCAAGTCCGTATTAATTTATAGCATTTTTAGTGTTTTCTACGTATCCTTTACCGAAAAGAACTTTAAGAACTTGAATTTGTAAAAAAAGGTTGCAGAATTAAAAACGTGAAAAATAGGTTCATTATTCAAGTAAAATACATTAATAAAAACTGCGCAGTTGAAGTTCTCATCGCCTTTCAATATGAACTTGAATTTTTGGATGGTTTAAGTATACATTTAACAGTAGTGGTCAAGCTTTTTAATAACTTCTAGGGTAGAATATTCCACATTTTCATTCCTTACAAACTTTAAGACTTTATAAAGCCTATTAACGGCTAAGTAGTTAAATCGTCGGTGTAATTACTGTAACTCCGATTTCGTCAAGTTAAACATTATTACCTTTAGGCCTTAAAGATAAAACTATAGGTATTGCTATTTAAAAGTAAAGGGAACCATTTAGCTGTTTTTAACCAATTTGTCGGTATTAACGTTAATGTTGATGCCGAGGGTCTTTATATTTTTTTTTAAAAAAAAAGAAATAGGTAGTGGATTAAAAGATATAAAACGTAATAGATTTAATAATAGTTTAAATTACCGTTATCCGTAGTAACGATAGTTGTTTGCCTGGTTCGAAGTCTACTTCAACCTTATTAATATCGTAACGATTAATATTAGTAGCCGTAGTATTTTCCATCCATAATACCACGTATTACAAATATCTTCCTATTAAGTACTTTACTATCCCTATATCTAGCATAATATCTTAAAACGTATATTCCGCGTAACGATTACGAAAGTTAAAGTAATATAAGGGGTTAGTGACTTCGTTAAGGTAAAGGTAATAGTTTTTACCGCTTAAATGGTATAAGAAACTATAATTGGTTAGTTATTAAGTAGCGTTAGGAATATTATTTTTATGACACTTGATTTGCTTAGAGGTATTGTCGCCGTTAATTACCTCGTCGCCTTCAAAGTTTGCGATTTTGTTAAAGTATTTTTGTTTGAAACTAATAAGTTACCAAATTTAACATACTACCTTTTGGTTATTACGTTCGGAAAAAGGGTAACAAGTTGACTAATAGCTAGACTTTCCGTAAATTTAACATCTTTCGATATTATCACAACGATAATTTTTGTGGTTAGCAGGTCCATTCAAATCTTGACCCTATTAGCGTTAGCGTGGCTACTGCCTTTAGTTTGGAGCCGTTAGGCGTTGAAGACACCTATAGCTATATTTGCTGTCGATATAATTAATCACAGCACGGTTTTCCCCTTCTATATTAGGGAATTTATCATTTTAGGGGTATATATTAAGCGAATTTGATGTACGTATCATTACGATTTCGAATCGAGAACGTAGTTGTTTAAAAAAGTCTTCGCAAGTGGTATTCATGCGTTGTAAGGTGTATTCGAATTCGTCAACGCCCATAACGGCTACCTTTACTTATTCTTAAAGTGTAGCTTCGTTAGCGTAGGCTTTCCCCATTACTTTCTAGTATAATATTAGCTTGTTAAACATTTGATTTAGTACATTTATCGGTGTTTTCTCTTTTTCTCTTTTCGTTATTATCGTGGTGTAGCTCGTAGTAGCTTGATTTTTATGGCATTAGATAAGGTGGACGTTGTGTTCCAAATGGCTTTTTATACTATCGTAAACTTCGAGAAAAGTGATTACTTGAGTTAGGAATGTTAGGTGGTAGTTCTTAACGTACCTTGTAAGGATTCCAGAGAATAGTGAGTAAAAATCGAAAGGAAAAACCTCCATCCATCTACAAATGTTTAAATAGGGCATAATCTTCTTATCGAAAAGGTTATAAAGTTTCCTCTTATACTTTTTTACTTTGTTTCAAGTTTTAGTGAAGTCCGTAAAAAATTGTAATTAATATTAACTATTTCGATAAGTTTTAGCAGCAAGTTGCAATAGTTATCTCAGTCTTTATTAGTAGCGGTTTTTTTTTTGGAAATTTAAATCTTAAGGCTTTCGAAACACGGTATTAAGGGTAATTACCAGTCGCCTAGCCTGGGAAGTAAAGTATTGTGGTAAAATCTATAGTAGGCTTATGCGTGTAGTTAAAACTATTGTAAAAAGGGTTTTGGGGGACTTAGCGATTCTGATTAAAGTACTAGGGGGTAAGAGGAACCTAAAGATTTTGAAAGACTTAACAATCTTGTTTAATTAACTGGTATAAAGCGTTAACGTTAATTTCTTTCACTGCATTGGCGGCTGTTACTTTATGTGTCCTGCTACCGCTAAAAGCATACTTCGCATTGTTACTTAAAGGTACCGGACTGCCGGACAAGTTGACTGGTTCTTTATCGCTAGCGAGTAAAAGGGTTTAACTTAGCTAAGGGTAAAGAGGTAGCCTCCTAAATCGCATATAAAGTCGTTAAGGTTCTTAAAAACTTTTATTATTAGGGTGTGGGTTTTAAGGGTATTCCTTAAGCTAAACCAACTCGAAAAAGGTTTTTACTAGTCTAGTTAAGCTTTCATTTGATACTTATATTCCTCGGCGTTTAAGTTTAGCCTTTAATTTAGATTCGATGGTCTTTTTAGTTACCTTTTATATATTGATTGTTTAATTATAGAAAAAATTGCGATATTTACGGAAAACACGGTTAAAATCTTCGCCACTATTATATTTATGGATATAATAGCCGATGAAATTAGTCAAATACTCTTCGGTTAAGTTTTTATTAACGTTTTATCCATAAAATTTGTGGTTATAGTACTTGATAAAAAGGTTTCCGAGGGCCTTAATTGTTTATTTACTGACGAAGTCGGTAATAGCTTCAAAGTAAGTACTGACATTAGCCATTTTTAATGTTCTGGCTTATGTAAGATGTATAGGGCGAAAGACTTGGTAATTTTAGAGCGTAAGGATTTGGTGTTTTGGTATGAAGTCGCGCAGGAACTTAGCGACTTGGCGTTAGGTCGCACGACGTAGTTTTATTAACGTAAATTCGTGTTTTTCAGTATTTTTCGTTTAAAGAAACTATTTTCCCGATTAAGTTAGCGCAAAGGAAGTGAAAAAAAGTAAAATAGGGGGAAAGGTTTGATGTAAAGAATAAGGTTGAAGATCGTTATTCTTGGTAAAGATCGAAGGTTGTTTGTTTTTTAGCCGTAGGACTTATATGTTTTTGAAGTAACAGTACTCGTATTAGTACTAACTTAGCTATTTGCCAACTTGCCGAACTTTAAGACTTTTAATAGTCAATCTTAACGTTTTTTTTAAGAAAGATTCGTAAAAATTTCTTGGTATTTCCAATAACGATACCATTGCTACCCCTAAGCTGCCGTAAAAACCGACATAGCCTAAAAGTCTTTTCTACTTACTGCTGTGAAAACTAACGCAGTTTGTAGGGGCCTTTTGCAAGAATCTTTCCTCTACCCTAGCCGTCGTTTAATGTAGAGCATAACCGGAAAGTAGCTTCTTCTTCTACTTAGCTTATCTGTGCTTAACCTAATAATCACTAACTAATATTGGTAGGCCTTTCCTAATAGGCCTTGCCTAATAGGCCTTGCTTAATAGGTTTTTAGACATTGCAACATTGTCGATTCAAATATTCGAAGTAACAGTAGTATTGCAGTAGTCAAGTGTAAAGGGACTGAGGCCGGAGCTATCGCTCAAGGTGGTCGGATTCTTGTCTATAAACCTCGATGAAGAAGAAGGAGAAGAAGTCTCTGCTAGGAAGCAACTATAGAGCTAAGATGGTATAGCCCTCTTCTCAGTCATGTGACGTGTTCTCAATCGGCTCTCTCCCTGCTTTAAAGCATTGCAGGAGCGTGTAGAATTACAAGGGTTGGATTCCTGGTAACACTAGCTAGGCACTAGCCTGTAACATAACCCCTAAAGATATCCCTGTCGTTTTTTCCCTCGTTTTTTTTAATGTCGTAGTATAAGGCGCCGTGAGTATAAAGAAGGTACGCACTTCTTTTAAAACAATACGGTTCCGTAAAGAAAACACTAGGCTAACTTTATGTAAAAGGGGCTTTAATTCCCTCCCCTGCTTATACATAATCCCTAAAGTCCTAATTACAAAAATAAAACTTTCTTCTTTTCTTATCCTTTAACATTTTCGTACAACGTTAATATTTATAATTACTAATATAACACTTGTTTGTTTTATGATATTGATAGTTCCCTTTACTTATTAACGTTACAATAACTCCTTAACTCGTCTCCGAAGTAAATAAAGCTATTAAAAATATAAGTTACGTATTTTAAATCTGTTTAGTTCTTATTAACAAGAGTAAATTTTCCTGCCCTAAAGTCTATCGATATATACCCTAACGAAACTCGGAAATAAACATATTTCGAATACGTTTATAAATTCGTGTATAAATTCAAAAAGTTCTGCCAAAAAATTAAAAGTAAGTGATTTTAATAGCCATAAGGAAGCTGCTAACGAATAGCTAAATATTGGGGCTCGGTACCGTTTTTATTTCGTTAAAGCCACTAATTACAGTTTTGATTATATGTATACGCTTCTAAATCTAAACCCGGATATAAATAAGGCCGTTAAGAAGTTTTCGGAAGCGTATCTAGCGTTCAACTTTCAGGACTGAAGTAAGTCTACGTACCTTATAAGCCGCTTCCTAGATGTTAACGAGCGGCTAAAAAGTGTACAGACGTAGGTAATTTCCATCAAAAAGGCCATAAAAGTCTGTCGCACCATGTAACGTAAGGTCAATACCCGAAACGAGGGGGGTTTTATTCCCGCTACTTTCGTACGGTTTAAGTGCTTACGAGCCGTGTAGTTAATAAACGAGGAACGTAATATTTTATTAAGTATCTTATAATTAGGTAAAAATAATAGGGAACGCGGCTAACGAGTAGTAAGGGAACTCTGTTAAAAATAATATAAAAGCTTATTAAGGTCTCGGAGTGTATGAATATTAAGCTAGGTCATATAAACGCCAAATTAGGCCAACTTATTAAAATAGGTAAAAAAAAATATTAGGTAAAGATTCAGATTAAAACTTCGAAGACATTTTTAAGTAAAGGACCGGTTATAATCGTATTTTCTTCGTTTTTATTAATATTAATACACTTATTTAGTATTCATTTACTAACAACTTATACGCCGTTCCGTTTAATAAAGTAAAATGTAAAATTATACCCGCTTACGGGCTGGGTGTAAAGGCCTATCATTGTATTTAGTTAGTTTATAATGATATTCGAAGGTATCGAGTGCTACGATATTGGAAAAGTTTAAAAAAGGTTCTTATATTAGGTATATATAACCTATTTATTTAATTAAAATTTGCCGTTTCGATTAGTTATAAAGTCGGGTACGTTGGACTTAGGGGTTATTACAGGTTTTTAATATACTTTCGACTTAGTATTTCGGTTTCGTTTTACTATCTTCGTCTTTAATAATTGTAGATTACGGTTAAAAGTCTCGAGTTTATTAACTTGGGAGCGGGTTTAAAGCGGTTTAAACAAATTGATTCATATGAAATTAAGGATGCTTCCCACCCGGTACATTAAGTTCAATAACGAAAAAGTCGATTACACGGGTTATTTAGTATTTATCGTAAAGTGAGCTTAACTTTTTGGAAAATTTGTTTAACTTATAGTTTTTAAGGAAAAGTTAAACGTCATCGCCGATTCGAAAACATTTTAAGGGAAAGCGTCGCTTATTAATAGCTTCATTTATACGTTCTTAAGTAATAGTTATTACGCCTTATACGAATTCTGTAGCTTCGCAGATCTGTTAAATAAAGTCTTTGACTTTTACGTATAATGTCGTTGTTGAAATAAAAAAACGTTATACCGGTTCAATGAGATTAACGTAATAATTATAAGTTATTAAAAACAGGTTAATACCGATAATAGTTATATCTTTATTATTCAATATTAATTAACAACCAGTTAATAAACGGCTTTAATAGAATTATATATAAACGACGAATAAATGTAAATATGTAAAAACCTCTTAATTTACGCGTTTGATTACGTCGTTAGTTTCGGGGTAAAAAGCGATATTTAGGTGTTTCTCTACCCTAATTAAGTTGTAAAGTCGTTTTTAAAATTTACTAGTCCAATTCAAACTATAGTTGTTAACAAACGTATGCGAAAAACCATAAAATCACTAATAATGATTCAAAACCCGTTTCGTATAAGCTTCGGAATTTATAATAATTATAACCTCGAGGATAACGACTTTACTTAAACGGGCCGTAATAATTATAAGATAATATAGGTTACCTTTATATTCCTAAGGTAAGTTAATTATAAAGTTGTTCGAAAACCGGAAGTGATTTAAAGAGTTCTTTTTAATAGTATTTTAATAGATTATACGATTATAAACGTTGTAGTTACAGCAAAATAGATGGACCGTACGATATAAACCTAGCTAAAAATACATTTTGAAAAAATAGTATTAATAACATCGCGGCTTGGGTAGCTAGTAATAAACGAATTGTAGGTAACTTAAATTAACCCAATAGTAAAAGGCTCGTAAGCAGGTATCCAAATACGGTCGCGAAACCTTAAAACTCTATTATTATTTATTCGAAATCTAGAAATTAAAACTTTTAACGTACAGTCGTTGTCGGTACAGATATCCGTTAAAAAGTATCAGTCGCCTATACGTACCATACGTACCAAGCGGAGGTAAATAATGTTACATGTAATAACGGTATCCCAACAACTTTAAAGGGTGATATTAGTGAAAAGTTTACGGCTTTTTGGAATTAATTAGCCGGCGACGGTTAATCGGAAAACGTACGTATGCTGAAGAGGCTTAAAGGTAGATTATTTGGAACGTAATAACTAAAGTTTTCGGCCTAAGTAACGTAGGTCCGAAAAGCCCTTGGGAATATCCTCATTTCGTCGTAATAATACGTTAGATTACGTGTAATTCGTTACTTTATTATATATTAACCGAAAACATATTTATGAAAGGTGTTTAGATTAACGAATTTGTTATTCGGAAAGTCGTCGTATTATTATAAAGTATTTTAAATTATTGTAATCCGTTAAAATAGTAAACTGGAACGCTATACCTAGAAGCTTTAAGTTCTATACTTTTAAATAACTTATGATTCCAAGTAGCTCCTTATCGTGGATTTTGTAATTACATTTGTCGGAAAATAAACGTTGGGAATAACACGATATTAGGCGTAGGTTGCCGTGATCGTCGCGTTAAAGGAGGTAGCCTCTTAGGGCCTAGTTAAAATAGTCGGCTTTGAAAAAGGTATTGCAGTCGGGATTCTATTAGAAGAATACGGATTCGGAAACAAGTTAAATTTAAGCTACTCTAAAATGACTTTTTTGAACTCTTAATAAAATAAAATACCCCTACAAATTAGCCGTAATAATAGTTTAATAATCGCCAAGTAATCACGGATAAAATAGCAATAAAAATTTACAAATTTTAAAAAGCCCCGTATTTTTAAAACCGTTGTAAAAGCCGCCTATTCCCGGATAACGCGTAACTTTTCTAGGTTTATACGGATGCCGAAATTACCTTAAATGATGAATTTTAAATATTTAGTATTTTAAATACCGAACTTATGTTTAAAGATATCTGAATGAAATTACGCGATACTTAATACGTTCAAAATTTAGTGAACTATAATTATTTAATCGTCGAAAATACTTTTAAAATAAATGAAAACGTTGTCCAAAAAAACGAAATGAAAAATATCGATAAATAGACGTGACGAATGATTAATATACGATTAAAAGGTAACAGAGATGTTAAATAAGCCGAAAAGAATAATAAACCACTTAAAAAACTCGAAACGTATACGAAATATAATTTTCTATTTATCTTTTTTTCTAATACGAAACTTGTAAAAAACAATTTTAATATTTAACTTAGTAAATTAGTTAACTTACGAAATATTTACGAAAGTTTTTTCAATAAAAGTAAACGAGTAACAACTTATTTTCGTAATAATATTAAACTAGCGATAATCGATATAAAATCGTGGCCTTTTTTCGGGTTTTTTAATGAAAAAGACTGGTGTAGCTGTTAAAAAGTTATTTACTCGAATATAACCTTATTTAAATAATTAGGTTAACGTCTTGCGTAATACAAAGAGTTCCTTACGCAATATATCGTATAAAAGGCTTTATAATACTTTTAAAGATTAACCCTAGTTATCGGTATAAAAGGGGATTTCGTAATTCATTTTAGAATAGTAAAAGAATAACTTATCGTCGAAAGCTTTATCGAATAGGGGTACGAATTCCTTAAAACTAATGGGAAGTTTATTGTAAATAAAAATTAGTGGTTTCGGGGTGAATATTTTATTAATATCTTTAAAGGAGACGGCGGCAAGTTACGTAATAGCGATTCAGTTCTTACGGTCCTGTCGTAAAATAACGTGAAATATAGCGGCGTTAACCCCTTTCGGCACTTTTCAAACAAATGTAAACCCTAGCTTTTAAATACGGTAGTTACCAGCTCGCCTAAAAAGTAATATATGTTTCGTAACGTTATAAGTAATTTATTAATATTTTATTTAAACTTACTTAAAACAACGTCGTATTATAAAAGAAAGACGACTTAAGCCTATATATGGTACCGGTATTCATTGAGGTTAATATTTAAAAAAGTTATAAAGGAAATAAATCTTAAGGGAAAACCGGACGTGTAAAACGTAACTTCGCCGAGTTATCGTAAAGAAATAAAAAGGCGCGGTAACTTTAAGCGATTAGTAAATTATTTACTCATAAATTTATAGAATTTATAACCTATATTTACTAAAGTATAAATGAAAAGAATGAAATTTTAAAGTAAATTTTCTATAAGCGAAAAGTTATTTAAAAACTAAAGCAAAGCCACCAATTCGAATTAAAATCTTACCAACTCATATACGTGACTATATACAAAAATTACACTTTTTTCTTTTCGAAATTAATAAAGTCTTCCGCCGAAGTAAAATAAATTTCCATAGCGACTTTATCGTTAAAACCGTTCGGACGCTACGTTAAGTCACAAAAATAAATACGGATTCAGTTATTGTACCCTTCATAATATAAATATAACCTGAGGTTTTTACGGTGGGAAAGTTTCGCATAATTAACTTAAGCGGCGCGTCGCTTAAAAGAGGCTCAAAAAGCGTTTACGCCAATTAAAATAATATCGCCCTAATTATCTCGAACGGGAGTATTACCGCCGTTATTCCTACTGCGAAAAGCGTTTTCAGTAGTCATAATATTAGTATCGTTGTAACGAGTACGAAGATTATAAAAGCATCCGCCCATAAATTGAATACGGGCAACATATTTATTATAATTCGCCAATATATCGAAGTGGAGTAACGTATTGATAATTATATTATGAATAACTTTGAAATAGCGAGTTTAACGGTGGATTCCCAGGTTATATCGCCGGTTTTCTCGAATAAGGCTTTCCAAATATTTAAAACAAAGTAAAATCGTTTATAATATTTTTAATTTATACTCATAAGCTAAACGATAATTATTTTGATCGCGTTAGAGTCGTAATGATAAACGCGAAATATAGTTATAAAGGCGTTGGGGTCGCTAGTGCCCTCGTTGCTTCCGCGAACATAATAAGTTTTTATAACGATTTTCACGAAACCTTTTAACTATTAAAAAATAACGTAAACGTAGTTTTTTTTTATACTAATAAACTTTTAATCCAGACGTAATTTACGTATTATTATAACCTTTTATATCGTAAATCGTAACTTAATATCGGAAAACTTGAACGACTAATTAAAAGGTTTATATTTAAATTAGTAACTCCTATTAAAAGAGGCGTTAATACCGTAATAGAAGTTAAAAAAATCGTCGTTATATAGGAAGTCAACTCGGTTTTTAATAAAAAGCGATATAGTAACGGCGTTATTCGTAATATAGGTAAAGAAAGCTTTTTAAAGGGAAAGTTAACCCAAGGACGTAAACGTACCGGCAACTTAGAGTAGTCGAATTATATTCGTTAAAGCGTTTAGCGTATCGGTATTTAGTTATTTTAAATATAAAACGTATTTTTAAACGACTTGATTTCGTTCGATAAATCCTACATATAAGGTGTCGATAAAACGTTTGTATTAAATTGTAAGATAATCGTATTAAGTCATTAAAACGCTTCAAAACTACTTCTTAACACACGCATTAAAGAATTGCTCTAAGGCTTAGGGGCTCAAATTCGATGGGTCGAAGGATAAAAATATATCATTAATCTATAACCACTAAAAACAGCTAAAACACCGTTAAAAATAAAATCGAAGTTTATATATAAGGGGACTAGAGCCGGAGTTATTGCTCAAGGTAGTCGGATTCTTATCTATAAACCTCGATAAAGAAGGAAAAGAAAAATTCCTTGCTAGGGAGCGGCTATGGAGTTAAGATAGTACAGCCCTCTCTCCAATCAATGTGACGTATCCTTAAGCGACTTTCTCCCTGCTCCAAAGTATCGCAGGAGCGTGTAAAATTACCAGGGTTGGATCTCTGATAACACTAGCTAGGTACTAGCTTGTAATATCAAGTAGTGAATGTATTGTTCTAGGTTTGGCAGACTTTTAGCCGGTCTATATAGTAATTTATATAGCTAATTGCTTGGCCCATTCCCTAGTGTGAAGTGAGAGTATACTGTATTTGCTTTGTAGCCAATACAGTAGACCTATACAAAATAATACACTTAATTTGCAGTTAGTATAGTCAACTTTACTGTAAGTAAGTTAACTTATTACACTTCAAATACTACTATTTCAATAGAATATATTATAACTTTAATCGATTAATAGGTTGCACGTTTATAACATTATTATATTTACTACATATATTTATTAAAATATGAATAAATTAAAGAAAATTCTGAAGTAAATCTTATATAAACGAGAGTTATTTAAAAGTTAGGGGTAAGTTATCAGGTCGAATTAAAGTTGTTTTTACTTCTGTATACAACTATATATAAAAGTTACGTTTTTTTCTCTTATTAGTTAATAAGATTGTCGGTGGAGAGTAAGGTAAATACTTACTTTAATTTTAATAACCGAGCCACTCGCGCGTTATGCAGGATCTTATAGGTAGGTACGTATCCAATAACTATTCGCGCTATATCTTAAATATAAGATAAAGTTTTTATAACGGGAGAGTTCCGAATAATTAACCTAAGTAATGCGCTGTTTAAAAGCGGCTCGGAAAGCGTTTACACCAGGTATAATAACACCCCCCCAATTATCGTAAAAAAGCGCATCGCCGTTGCTATTCACGCTACAAATAACACCCCAAGTACTAATAATATAAATATAACTAATACTACCATACCTAGTATGAAGGTTGTAAAACCGCCTATTAATAAATCGGATACAAACGATTCACTCATTGTAATCGCCAAGTATATGGAGGGATACAAATATATTAGTTAACGTATTGTGGATAACATTTTTCAAAATAAAAAATTTAGCGGCGAATTTCCAAACTATATCGCTAACTTTTACGAATAAAACCTTTTAAACGTTAATAAAGATATAGAATTATTTACAATCCCTTTATTTTAAGCTCGTAAATCGAATGATAATGGCCTTAACTGCATTTACTTCGTAATAGTACGCGCGAAACATTATTATAAATATATGAGGGTTGCTATTATCACCATCGTCATCGCAAATGAAATAATTTTAATATCAGTTTTTATAAAGCCCTCCAATTATTAAAAAAAATAACATAACAGTATTTTTCCATACAAATAAACTTATAATCCTTACGTAATTTACGTAATATAGTAACTTTATATATCGGAAAGCGTAATTCAACATTGGAAAATTTAACCAGTTCGTTGAAAAGTTTACGTTTAGATTGTTAATATTCAACGTTACTGTCATAACCCAGACAGCGGTTGGGTCAGGAAACGGGCCAGTATGCAACTGCACCACTGAGAAGCCTGAAGTATAATACATCAGACAAGGAACATCTCTTATATCAGCCACGATGACTAAGCAAAGTCACGTGATAGATCATGAAGGATCATAGCGATCTAGTATGATCCAGAGAATGGAGGATCATAGCGATCCAGTATGATCCAACCCAGGACAGTACTGAAGACAGTATGAAGGATAAAGGATATAAGGACACGGTCAGCACCACATAGATAGTATTTCCTTCATAGCTCTTCAGTTGTCAATCTAAGTATTCAGTCTATATATCTGAATAGCCTCACGACTTTTGATCATTACTTGCACGATTGCGATATTGTTCACTCAGCACCTCTACTATCTTCTAGATAACATAAACCCTCCGACACCTTCTATATACTCACAAGTATTTAATATGATTATTACAGTTATTGGGTAAAACGTTAATATCATAATCGGAGTAGAAAATTTTCGAATCGTCATCGTCGTTGAGTCAGTCGGCGCGGTCCTTGATGGGAATTAACGCGATATCTATGTTGTTTGTAAGTAACGTAAAAGTAGAACCCCCTTAAAGGAGGAGTTACTCCAAAAACGTAAGCGTGCTGGCAACCTTAAGCTATTGAATCATATTTATTAACGCAATTAATGCATCGACTTTATGTTATTTTAAATGTAAAACGTATTCGTTAACGGCTTAATTCTATTTAACAAACTTTACATGTAAGATTTCGGTAAAACTTTTGTACTAGGTAGTTAAATCATCGTATTACGTTACTAAAACGCTTTAAAGTTGATTTTTATACGTACGATAAAAAACTATTTTAAAGCTTAAGGGTTTAAGTTAGCAAGCCTAGAAGATATAACTCTAAAATATAATTATTTATAAGCAGCTAAAACATCATGTGAAAGAAAGCTAGAGAATTATATGTAAATGGATTATATACAAACTATCATTTAAAGCGGTTGGATATTATTTATAATCCTTGCTAAAAAAAGAAAGGAGAACCTCCTATTAAGGAACTGCTACGAAGCTATAGAAAAGGAGATAGCCCAATTACGTAACAGGTGAAGATATACTTCCAAACAGCTTAAGAGCATTATAAGAGCATAACAACCACTAGTGCTAGATCTCTGGTTAGCCACTAGCTCAAACAGTAGCTTATGACAACATTTGACCAATTTTGTGGGCTGGTAAATCTTTGAGTTAAACGCTGGCGAAAAGTTTAACTATAACGCCCATGTTTTTCAAGATTTTCGTAATTTTTTTAACAACTTAATGATTAATATATGGAAAAAAATTTAAAAAAAGTGTTAAAGTCAAATTAAAGACAAAAGTTTGCAAGCAAAGGGTTATTATTACGGATAAAACTACAAACAAATTAGTAAAAACCCTTTTCGAGTTGGCACAATTGAAGGATTACTTTTAAAATCCTTAACTTTAAGATTCTTAAGCCGAAAACTCTCAAAATCCTTAAAATAAAAACTCTTTTAAAGATCTTCAAGCTAAAGTTCCCCAAGATCTTCAAGTTGAAGACCCTCAAGATCCTTAAGCCGAAGTCTCCCAAAATCCTTAAGCTGAAAACCCTTAAGATCCTCAAAACCTAAGCCCCTAAATATCTTCAAGGGGCTAGCCAGGTAGCTAAACAAGAGGCTAAGGTAAAGGTGCAATAGGTGCAACAGGTGTAACAAGCGCTACAAGCCCAATGAGCCTAGTAGGCCCGATAGACCCGGCAAGCCCAACAGGTCTGGCAGAATTCCGAAAGGCAACGGCCAATTACACGATCAATAACTGCCCATCAAGGTCGAGATACACACTTCAAAGGCGTTGGTTGATTGAAACGCTACGTCGAAAGGCCACCTGACAAAGTATCACATATGGCGGACAGGGTGGAAGGCAGGGATATCCTGGCAAACTGGAAGACTGCTAGGTTGTTGACGTTGTTGACGATGCGGAATTAATTGACTAGCACGGTTAAGTTATGTGTGTATTGAGGGATTGAAGTGTACAAGTGATGAAGCACTTGTTTTCGGGACTGCAAGTGGTTAGGAAGTGAAACTGCCGTAACAATAGCAGTGGGCAAGGCATAGGAAAGCACTTGCGTTGCCAGATAATTGTCTTACAAGATGCACCGGCACTGGCACCACAAAAACAAAAAGCCGTCAGTGTTGGAATAGCGTTCAAGTGCAGTGCAGTCAAAGTTGACTAATGACTGCAAGTCAAGTACAGGAAGTGCCCAATTCGATGTGGGGCACGGGCCAAGCAATTGCCCATGCAAATTAGTGTGCAGACCGGCTAGCGGCCTGCCAAACTTAGAGGTAACAACCAATCCACCACCTGACCATTGCAATACTACTGTTAACTTCGACCACACTTCGAATCGACAACGTTGCAACGTCTAAAGTCCTATCAACAGATAAGTATTTATATTTTTAAGCGCCTGTGTGATAGGCCCACGTGTTTGATACGAGTTCACTGTACATATGTTAAGAGCGGGCTCCGATGCTTAAAACTGTAATTTATAAACTTGGTGTGGTTAGAGTGGACGCGCGGCAGTTTGTTTCGTCGGATTCTTTGGAACTGATGTGAATACTAGTCTATACGGCGACCTTGCCGAGCAATCGGATTCGCAAGCAAACCCGTTCCCTGCAGGCTTGAATAAGCCGATGAGCCAGGAAGGTCACTGTATAAACTAGTGAATACGCCGGGCTGACAAATTGGAGATTGTATAATCCCCGACAGCTCGCCATGGCGCGGGCACGAGCAGCAGCACCACAGCCAGCGAAAAACGGAGCCTGAAGAGGCGGCGTGTGACCAAGGTTTCGAGAACTTGGCAGGTGTAGAGACGTCACAGCTTCGCTAGAGGGGCTGTGCAACTGGAGGGGCACACGCGATTATTTGCTGTCGCCTCTCCGGGTCAATGCCTCAGGAACAAAGTGTCTGCTGAACTGATGATTGCGCGTCTACCTGCTCCCAAATCCAGGGCAGGATGTGCAGGTTTTGAAC
>JASMMZ010000005.1:10634932-10650789 GCA_038502455.1 Anisogramma anomala
GAGCTCGCGCGCAGGCTGCAGGAGGAGGAGGACGCGCGCGCCCGCGGCAGTAGCCGTGGCGGTGGCGGCGGCGGCACCGCCGCCGACTACATGGCCGCCTCGCCCGGCCCGTCGGCGTACCCGCAGCAGCTGCCGCCGCGCGAGGACGGCGGGGGCAAGTCGAAGGGCCTGCTGGGCAAGCTGTTCGGGGCCAGCACCAAGAACAAGTTCGGCAGCAGCGGCGGCAGCGCTGGCGGTGCGTACGGGGGCGCGCACCCGCAGCAGCAGGGCTACGGCGGCTATCCCCCGCAGCAGGGCTATGGCGGCTACCCCCCGCAGCAGGGCTACGGTGGCTATCCGCAGCAGGGCGGCTATGGTGGTGGGTACGGAGCACCCCAGGCCGGCTACGGCGGCGCTTACGGCGGCGGCTTCGCACAGCAGAGGCCGCAGAAGGCCGGTGGCGGCGGCATGGGCATGATGGGCGGCGCCGCGCTGGGTGTCGGCGGTGGTTTGCTTGGTGGCATGCTCCTTGCGGATGCGATCGAGGATCACGAGGAGCACGAGCAGGAGCAGGCATATGACCAAGGCTACCAGGACGGCAACGAAAACGATTACGGTGGCGGCGATGATTTCGGTGGTGGCGACTTCTAGACTGTCGAATGGCAGCGGTGTGCAATGCAATCATGATGATTTCGGAATACTGGCGTTCTGGTTCTCTTCGGCGATGTTCGCACACTCCGTTGGAAGGATGGAGGGTTAGCAACATCTGGTGGACTAAGGGAACTACATCAAGGGACTAGCATAGCAATGCAGGTCACCATTCCCATGACTATGAAGGTCAATGTACACGCTGGTGCCCAGTGTCAGCGGAAGCAAACGAGCCTCATCCAGGCAATCTATTCGTGTAGGATGCGCAGCTGCTTCCTATGTCGCTGACTCGTCATGTGCAACATGGCATACCATTCTTGAACGGTCTACTTGCGTCCGCCTTTTTTCCTTCCGGCTCCCGATACTGCTGCAGCCGGCACATCGTTAGCGGTCGCGGTGGTGTCCTTTACTGGGGCCCCAGACAAGTATGATGCCATGTCAAAGTTAGCCATCGGGTTGGCCGCTGCGTCTCCACCACCACCACCCATGAGGCTAGCCATCGGGTTGCTCTTCTGGCTTTCTTCGAACTCCTTCCTCGTCTCCGGGTCCACTGTTGTGATGCCTCGTCAGCTCTTCCCGGCTTCCCCAAACAGCAAGGGCGCAGACAGTAGTGCAAGGAAGACTTACTGTTTTCCATGAGATACGGCATGCCAATGAAGATGCCCATGCTGACCAGCCCCAGCAGAATCATCGGGTTCTTCAGGATATTCAGGACATTGACTGCAAACTCAGGATTAGCGTCCTGCCACACCCACGGCCGTCCCTTCGAAACCAAAGACCGAGCGAGACAACTCACAAGAACTCCGCTCCATAAAGAACGCCTTCTGGCCTATGGCCCGCAGCCGCAACGCGCCGCCCTCCAAGCCCACCGCCTCGCCCTTGTTTTCCCAGTCGTTGCCCCGGTACGTCTCCCATGCCTGCACCCTGAGCGCCGGCGCGGCCGATGGTGGTGATGCCGCCGCCGTCGCCGCGGCGGCGGCCGCGGCGGCGACAACGTCGACGTCGACGCGCAGCGGCGCGAACGCGTGGCTGACGCTGTGCACGTCGAGCAGGTAGCTGCCCGCGGAGACGTTGGGGAAGACGAACGTGTTGCTCGGCGTGATGTAGGCCGAGGCCGCGGTGCCGAGCGTCGTGAGCGTCGCGTGCGTGGAGGCGGGCAGCGAGCGTGGGTTGGGCAGGACCGGCGAGGGCGGGACGGCGAGGGTCACGGTCGTCGTTCTTGCGGCGGCGGCAGCGAGGGAGATGAGGGACAGGAACGGGCTGAGGAGTGAAGTGCACATGTTGGCTTCGATTGGACAGCCAGTGCCTAGGAGGAGGATGGTGAGGTTGTTGGGGGTTGGAGAAGTGGAGTGTTTGTTGTCGAGGCTTGAGCGGCTTATCGTTACTAGAGTCAAGGTACAGCAAGTAATACCCATTTCAGGGGTCTCCCTGGATTGTATTTCTACCTTACTTTGTCCTGAAACACCCTATTTCTTGTTTTCATTGTGCATTTTCATCAAAAGCGTTTCCAATTACTGGAATTCACGTTTCCACAAGCCGTACATCGCAAAGCTGAATTGCTTAGTGACAAGTCCCACACATTGACGTGAAATACTGCACCAGTCCGCCGGAAACGCAACGTTTATATTATGGTGGAAGAATTATGTGGTCTTCACTGCTATGTATTCGCACTATCTTGTTTGACCATCAAGAAGGCATCACTCGTATACAACAGTGAGCGGTGTCTCCTTCTCCTTGCCCTCTGTCTTGCCTTCAGCACTGCCCGCCCCGTCCTTGGTTGTGGCCGCGGATGCCGCCTTGAAGCTCTGCTCAAAGTCGGCAATGATGTCGTCGATATGCTCATTACCCACGGTAATACGAATGAGGTCCTGGAACCGTCGTCAACATATAGCATATCATCAGCAGCGCTAGGCAAACTCACCTCTGTCACACCGGAGCTATTCCTCTCCTCCTCGGACAGCTGCTCATGTGTCGTGTTCCACGGGTGGATGGCCAGCGTTTTCGAATCACCCACGTTCGCCACATTCGAGATCAGCTTGAACCCGTCCACGATCTGCGAGCCCGCCTCGCCACCACCCTTGACGCCGAAGCTGAGGACGCCGCCGAACCCCCTCTTCAGGTACCGCGCCGCAATCCCATGGTAAGGGTGGCTCGCCAGGCCCGGGTAGGACACCCACGCCACGTAGGCGCTCGCCTCGAGGTACTCGGCCAGCCGCAGCGCGTTCTGCGCGTGGCGCTCGGCGCGCAGGCTGAGCGTCTCGAGGCCAAGCAGGAGCTGCTGGGCCGCGAAGGGGCTGAGGCACGCGCCCAGGTCGCGCAGCAGCTCGACGCGCACCCGGACGCTGAGCGCGCGCGGCCCGAAGGCCGCCCAGAACCGGAGGCCGTGGTACCCGGCCGACGGCTCCACCATCGGCGGGAACCGCGCCGCGTGCGCGCCCCAGTCGAACCTGCCGGCGTCGATCACCACGCCGCCGATGGTGGTGCCGTGGCCGCCGATCCACTTGGTTGCCGAGTGGACGACGACTGGGGCGGGTGGACGGACTGTCAGCTGGTTCCTGGCACCGTGGACTGCTGGCGCCAGGGGAAGACTCACTATCGACTCCATGGTCGATGGGCCGGATGTAGTAGCCACCAGCCCCGAAGGTGTTGTCCACCACCACAGGGACGCCCTTCTCGTGCGCCAACTGGGTGATTTTCTCCAGATCAGGCACGTTGTAGCGAGGGTTTCCGATGCTCTCGAGGTAGATTGCCTTCGTGTTGTCGTCGATGGCAGCTATCAGCTCCTCAGGGTCGTCGCCATCCACGAAATGGGTGCGGATGCCTAGCCTTGGGAACATGACCTTGAGTTGGTTGTAAGTGCCGCCATACAGGTTGGACGTCGAGATGATGTTGTCACCGGCCTGCGCAAGCGCAGCGATAGCCATAAACTGGGCAGCCTGGCCGGACGAGGCGGCTACCGCTGCCACACCACCTTCGAGGGCGGCCATACGCTTCTCGAACACATCGACAGTAGGCTGGCGGTACCCTCAGCATATGCCCTCATGCGTCTCTCTGGGGCGTCTCACTCACGTTCATGATACGGCTGTAAATGTTGCCGAACTCCTTGAGGCCGAAGAGCCTGGCGCCATGGGCCGAGTCGTCGAAGACATAGCTCTACCAAGCCATGTTAGTCATTTCCAAAACGCCCAACCGAGTGGTACGCAGCGTCTCACCGCCGTGGCGTAGATAGGCACGGCTCTGGAGTTCGTAGTCGGGTCTGGCTCCTGGCTATATAGCGATGTCAGTGGCTGCACGGTCTCCCAGATCGTGCGTGCACTTACCCGCCGTGCAGCTGCAGAGTCTCGAAGTGCTTGCTGAGCTCAGACATGGCGAAACAAGACCAAGGCAGCGTGGCAACATGAACTACACGGGGCCTGTGTCGAAGGGTTCGTAGCAGCGCAAAGAGGAGGGAGGTCGTTCGCCGGGTGCCCGCTCTTTCTATGAAGCACGGAAGCGCCAGAGAAACTCGATTCCCACATGGCAAACTGCACGTTAGCTTGACCACGCCACTTGTGCGCCTAGCTAAAGAGTACTATATTTCCTGTTTGGGGATGGGGGAAAGTGGGGCGGCCGAGCACGCCATATCATATCCACCTTCAACGTCGATTTTGACGAGGCGCACTATTGCTGTGCTGTGGTACCAAAAGGGCATCTTAGCCACGAGAAAGTGCAGCCAGTGCCACATCACGGACAGAATGCTACGAGTGTCCGCTGTGCCAGCTGCTAGTTCATTCGCCGTGGTGCAGTGCCACAAACAACCCACATGGACCGACCATCTTAGCGCCGTAACGCGATGAACGCGGAGTGTATCAAACGAGGGGCAGCACATAGCGCCTCAACAAAAAAAAGACACAAATCGTTGCCGACATGGAACCGCAGCTACCATTCCGTGACCCCAAGCCCCAGGACCCCAAGGCCCAGCGCAGAGTGTATGCACTTCCAGCCACAGCCATGCCAAAATCATCTATCTAAAAACAAGAAGAGACGCCCAGATATGTCAGTCGAGTCCAGTAGCCCATGGCAAGAAGCCAACCAACACAACGGACGCCATCCAGCCATCGCCTCATGTAGTATCTCGCCACTGAAGCTTGCCAGCGACAGCATCCTCCTCAGACCCAACCAAAGTGCCAACCTCCCACTCCTCCTCCGCCGCACTGCCCACCAAGCCCCGCCGAGCACAGTCAACCAACTTCTTTGACAAATGTCGGCAGCGGCTGCCTCGAGCCCGCCGCGTTACCCAACCATTAACATCGTGCAAGGTGAATGCCCCGCCGGTGCGGGCGACGCTGCTGCTGCTGCTGCTGCTGCTGCTGCTTCAACTGCTGGCCCACCTTATGCGGCCGTGGTGGCCTCCTTCATGTGCGGCTTTGCGCCATAGTGGCCCTGGGCCTGCGTGCGTCCCTGGCCCGGGCGCGCCATGCCGAGGAAGCCGCCCTTAACGGCGTCCCTGATGGTGACGACGGCGGTCGCGGCCCACAGCGCGAACTCGAAAGCGCCGAAGGTTGTGATGGCGCGTGCGGAGCTGCACACGGCGCCGCGGCAGAACAGCAGCTTGCCGAGGAAGACGCCGAGTGCGACGAAGCCCGTGAAGTGGAAGAGCATGTTGGACACCTCGAGCGAGAGGATGGCCCACGGGTGGTGGACTGGCGCGCGTGTAAGTTTTTTTTATTTTTATTTAAAATTTTTTTTTCGTGGCCAGCGGAGACTTACACTTGGGCATGAACTTAGCCACGACCTCAAGATAGGCGATGGAGATGAGGGTGTAGACCGGCACGAAGATCATGTAGTTCACCTGGGCTGGCGAAGATGTGAGAGTTTCGACATTGTACCAATTTGCCACTATTTCCTGTCAGTTGCTCTGGTCTGCCCTCAGATGTGCTCGTCAAGGGTATGTACCGTATGCCGAGAGTCCAAGGATAACGATGGCAAAAACAGCTTGGACGGCGCGGAGAGCGAGCATCAGAGGGAAACCCATTTTGATTATGATAATAACAAAGGCGTAGAGATGATAGTTTCGTTCGTCGAGTATAGTTTGACGGGAAGTCCAGTTGGCCTAAAGAGCGTGGAATGAGCGAGTGACGGGGCGGTAGAAGAAGGCAACAGATACGAAGTGGAAGCAGGCGTCCGGTGCGCTGAAGTAGGAAATGTGTGAGGACATGAGGCCGAGTTGAAACATGGCTGGACAAGGATAGCGCATGGCACTGCGTATAGGGACGGGCCTGAATATCATTAGGCAGTCCATGCTCCATGCTGCAGATGTGGAACAATGCACGATGGTGGATCGGCACCGGCACCGGCACCTAATAGGACGGTGGCGTGCAGAAGCACTGGCTGGCTGGCTGGTTGGCTGGAGGGTCCTGGAGAGGGCCATACGGGCGCTTATTAGTCTCCAGCCACGCAACATGGTGGGACGCAGGTGCGACGGCCAAGCAGCATTTGGATGCAACAGCAAGGCAAACGCAACGTAGCTGTGTCCGGTGCTGGTGCCGGTGCCGGTGCCGGTGCCGGTACCGGTGCCGCGGCCCAGATCATGGCCATGTTGTGCCTGGGGATGCTCATGCAGTTAGTTCTCCCTCCAGCTTCAACAAGTCGATCTGAACCAGGCCATCACAACGAGCCCGAGATGTCGGCCGGTATCCGCCATCCGTTGACAAGACAAGGCCGGTTTGCCTCAAAATTCGCATAGGGCCTCGACATGCCACCCAGTCCAAGGAGATTCGAACGAGTGGGGCGCTGTGGAGGACAGGACTCCACTCCTTTGCCGCCTTGTCTAGGCACAAGCTCAAGCGCCAATCTAGACGAGCTCTTGACATTGCTGAGCCAGGACAAGCATTGCAAGTCGCGAGTCATGGTGACCGACACTCTAGTGTTGCTTGCGTAAGCAGACTTTCGGCGACATCGGGCCCGATGACTGCTCAACTACCGAGGCATGTGCGGATCCACTATCCGCTATTCCCAGTAGGACTTAGGAGTCCTACATAGTATTGATGAGCTCCTGGAGAACATCACATGCTCCTGCTCGTCCGCTCGTTTTCTTCACTGGTCTGCACAACTGCCTGGCTCCTATAAGTATGCTCCATCTTGGCCTCACGTCGTTCACACACCTGCCTTTCGGACCAGCTGCTTGATCCGGAATCATCGGCCATTCAGACAGCCCGCCCCCATTGAGATTGGACGCATCTTCCACGGCCGTGCTCGTCCCTTCGACAGCAACCCATCCTTCCTCGACCTTCTTCCTCACGCTAAGCCTGGTACTCCACACCATCAGCAACATCCATCCTCCACCATGCGCCCCAACCCAGAGGCCAAGGCTCTTATCGAGAAGTGCAAGACGCCGCCTCCTCCCGGCTCGCCATATTCTGTGCCAGTCCCTGGCTCCGAGCGCGAGAACCGCACTCCTGTCTACCGCAACTGGGCTTTTCGTGATGGACCGCTCTTGGGGAAACTCGAACCTTATTGCCAGACCTTCCACGACCTTTTCGAGGATGCCTGGCAGGCTCGTCCTCACAAGCGCTCTCTGGGATGGCGGCCCTGGAGCCCTGCCACCAAGACCTGGGAGCCGCAATACGTCTGGCTGACATACGCCGAGGTTGCTGAGCGGAGGAAGAATCTTGGTGCCGGCATCATAGAGCTTCATCAGCAGATTGGCATCATGGCGCCCAGCTTTGGCGTCGGTATCTGGGCCCAGAACAGACCCGAGTGGCAGATTACAGGTCAGTTTCTGCCCGTGCTGCGTGGCCGCCCTTGCAATGACTAGCACTGACACAACACAGAGCTTGCGTGTGCATCCCAGTCACTTTATCTTGTCACTATCTACGAGACCCTCGGACCCGAGACGACAGAGTTCATCATCAACCACGGCGAGCTGGCCTGCGTTGTCTGCTCACTGCCACACGTCCCGACTCTGCTCAAGATCGCGCCCAAAGTCCCGTCTTTGAAGCTCATCATCACCTTGGACTCTTTGGACGACGGCGAGATGGCTGGTCACTCCAAGCGCGAACTCCTGAACCATTTGGCAGCCGACGCCGGCATACGAGTATACTCCATGGCTGAAGTGGAAGCGCTGGGAGACAAGTCCGGCCGCCAAATGCGCCCTCCCCACAAGGATGACATCTTCACCATTAACTACACTTCAGGGACGACTGGAGATCCCAAAGGTGTCGTTCTCGACCACGCAAATGCAGTAGCCGGAGTTTCATGCGCTCGTTCCACTGGCGCCGTGGCAGAGAGCGACATCCACATTTCCTATCTCCCCCTGGCACACATCTACGGCCGGTACGATTGCCTCAGCTTCCGCAGCACGCATTGAAAAAGTTGTACTGACACAAATCGATAGAATGGCTGATCAGGGTGCCATGCTCGCTGGTGCCGCTGTGGGCTACTTCCATGGCGATGTCACGGCTCTGGTCGATGACATGAAGATTCTCAGGCCGACAGGGTTCATGTCTGTTCCGCGACTCTTCAACCGATTTCAGGCTGCTATTTCTCAGGCTACGCTCGAGGCCCCGGGAGTCAGAGGGGCACTCTCTCGGCACGTCATCAACACGAAGAAGGCCAACATGAAACTTCCACCGGGAAAAGCGACCAACAAGCATCTCCTGTACGACCGCATATGGACGAAGAAGGTGCGCGCAGCAGTTGGCTTGGATCGTGCTCATACGATGGTTAGCGGTAGTGCCCAGCTCGACCCCAATGTGCACACCTTCCTCCGGGCTGCCTTCGGCAACGACTTTGTTCAAGGCTATGGTATGACCGAGACGTATGCTGTGGGCATGGTGCAGTACAAGAACGACTACGGCACGGGCAATATTGGCGCTCTCATGCCTTTCATGGAAGCTTGTCTCGAGTCCGCTCCCGACCTGGAGTACCTGGTTAGTGACAAGCCGAACCCTCGTGGCGAACTGCTACTCCGCGGTCCGGTCCTGTTCAAGGGCTACTACAAGAACGAGGAGGAGAACAAGAAAACCATCGAACCTGATGGTTGGTTCCATACCGGGGATATCTGCGAGATTGATAGCCTAGGGCGGTTCAAGATCATCGACCGCAAGAAGAACGTGCTCAAGTTAGCACAGGGCGAGTACATATCCCCCGAGCGCATCGAGAACGTCTACATGGGAAGCTCTTCCCTTTTCCAGATGGCCTACGTCCATGGAGACCCGCAGCAGAGCTGTTTGGTGGCGATCTTTGGTATCGATCCGGTATCGTTTGCTCCTTTTGCAAGTAAGATCCTGGAGAGGGAGGTTTCCGCCACGGATCTGGTAGCTCTGAAGGCAGTGGCCAATGACCCAAAGGTCAAGAAGGCAATTCTGCAGCTACTGGACGATATAGGCAGGAATGCCAAATTCAACAGTTACGAAAAGGTGAAGAACTGCTACATGGACATCGAGCCGTTCTCTGTACAGAACGAACTGTTCACACCGACGTAAGCCAAGCCTCCCCGATCTTCTTCTCTGCAAAATGTTGACACAAGAAACAGGCTCAAGATCAAGCGGCCACAAACTGCGAGAGCATTCCGGCCACAGATTGATGACATGTACAACGAGATTGAGCAACAGAACCAGATTCCCAAGGCCAAACTGTAGTGCCTGTAGGCACAGATGGTACACCTGCAATTTTGCATGGATGCGATGGAGTTTTTTATACATGTACTTGGCCCATTTGGAGGACACGGACCTGCATTGATTATGATAGGTGGATCGACAGCTAAAAGTGTTTTTTTTTGGGGTGGGGGGGGGGGGGCGGGGTGTTGGCAAAGGAACTATTGTCTTGTTGCGTTGCGTAGGCAACCATCGGCATATATACTCTGTACTTAGATATCACTTAGTCATGAAATTTACGGGTAAATATCTCCAAAGCCTGTTGTTCCATTAGAAGGATGTTTTGCTCGCTTTCATACAATGCAACAAAGCGTATGGTTGTGGTGATTGGTTTAACCTTCTGAGGATCCATATTAATGGGGCTTCCGGAGCCCGCTCTAAGCTGCTACACATGCCAAGGAAGATAGATCTCTATTTGATTACTAGTCCTGAAACACATGCAAAGCTTTTTGTATTGACAAGCAATCCTGCTTGCTCCAATTAGCAAGTTGAAACATGGACTCAGGACTTCAGATAAAAGTAGTCCACCAACCAGGTCCTGTGGAACCAGGCTGCTAGGTAGCAACCATTACTGCCTTCCTGGTGCAAGCAAAGCTAAAACTTGCCCAATGCTGAGTCCTAGACAATTCTAAGTTATTAAAATTGAGGCATCGTTTTCCAAACTAATCAATTCCCGGATGTTAGACTCGGGAGCTGTTTTTACATTCACAAACGATGCAAATCATAACACTGGCTGGTGTATAGTAATAAGTGAAAACGTATTATTTCCAAAACAACAATTCGTAAATTCTATTTTATTTAGAATTAGAATGCAATGCACTGTTAACGGTTTTTCTTTTCTTTTTTTGACATAATCTTGTGTTATTCTCTCTTAAAAGAATTTCGGGTTAAGCGAATGTTAGCGCCAATTTAGTCAGATCTTAGCCTTCCCTACCCACTGCCTAATTAATAATATTCCCTAATAATTCCAGGAGCTTAGGTAACTAAGCAAAGCGGGCGCGCCAAATTCACTTTACCACGCCAGACCGCGTCGCAAAGCAAGATTCCCATGGCAATGGCCGGGCCGTCCGTCAAGTCACCCGTCGAGGTGATTACCATCGATGATAGCGATGACGACGACGATGCCCCTGCGGTTTCCATCCGAGGAGCGGCCAACGGGCCCAGCGGGGGAGCAAAAGAGCATCAAAATGGCTCCCACTCGCACACGCCCGCAACGCCCTCGTATCACCCTCGCGCGCATACTCCTGTGGCTCCTGCTCCTCCTCCTGCTGCTGCTGCTGCTGCTGCTACTGCTGCTACCCCTCTTCCGGCTCCTCCGCAGCTTTCAAGCGATGAGCCGCCGGCCAAGCGCGCGAGGCTCGCCGAGGATACGGCCAAATCATTCATCTACTCGTTCGCGAGGGACGGGGCCAAAGTGGCGGCTATGGAGGACCCACATTTGATCGAGGCGGTGCTTGCGCACATGGTAAGCTCGTGCCTTCTTCGCCAACCTCTCGTGTGAACATTCAGCTGATGACAAGTGGCTTCGCAGCTCGAGGACGCGCTTCTGCACCAGTTCGGGGCCCGACTCACGCATCAGCTTACGCACACCGGAGGTATCTTCGACTCCATGTCCGGGGAGATCAAGCTCTCCAGGCAGACTCTCCTAAGGCAACTTGTATTCTTGCCGGTAAGAAGGCCAGAGAACTGGACGCGTGCAAGCAAACACTGACGCGCCCTTTGTTGACAGCAATGCCACCGTCCGGTCCCGACGCCTGTCCCTTCAAATGCAGCAGCACCTGCGGCGCCCTCGCCGGCACCTGCCGCGGGTCCCTTGAACTTTCGGATACTTCCAACACCACCACCGGGCAGCGTCAGTAGCAGGGCCATGACAACTGCGAGTCCGCCAGTCAAACAGGCGTCCCCGTTTCGACCACGTGAACAAGCAAACGGGCTTCCCGCCCCTCGGCCGCGAACCTCCACACCGGCTGCGCCGACTAGACAGTTCGTGGACCTGACAGGTGAACTAAGAGGTGGACCAAGTGCAACATACGAAGCTCAGAGCCCGCGCTATGCGCTGCCGCAGCAGCAGGACCCCCTGGACCGGGCTCTAGCTACTTGCCGGTCCATGTACCCAAGCTTACTACAAGCTTCTCAGACACCAGCTGCTGAGAGTCCACGTCTACATTCGCGTCCTCTGGCTCCAGCTGCTAATACACCAGCTGCTCTGAGTCCTCGTCCTCAGTCACGCCTCCTGGATCCAGCTGTACCGGCCAGGGTCCAACAGACTCCAATGCCGCAGCCTACGATCGTGAAGACCCCTGTCGTGCAACCACCTGCAGAGCAGGCAGCCAATTTCCTCCAGCGACCGGACTCTCGAGACACGGCGTCCCGGGAGGGACCATTATCGACACCCCGGCAGTCTCGACGCCATCATGTGCCCGGTACGCCGACATCAAGAGAAGCAAGGACGAACGTGAACGCCCCGACAACACCACAGAACTTCCATGCCCGTGCCAAGACTGCGCAGTGGAAATCCGATGGTTCGAGCAGGGTGGAGACGAATCCGACTTCCTACTTTGCTTTGAGCCGCCGGCCATATGTCGGCACCAAGGGAAAGGAAGCCATTCTTCGTGGGAACGGTCGGCTGAGTAGGCTGAAGCCGAGCCTTCTGCAGAAGTCTGAAGTCTTTCATGTCGACTTTGCCTTGCCTGAGGTATACAAGGTCTCCAGCGCTGTGCGTAAAGCTTTGGGGAAGGATGAAAAGGTCAGCAACAACCCTTACCGAGACTTAGAAAAGCTCCTCCGTCGACTGAAGGCACCCGCGGGCGATCTTGCTCGGCTCGCGCGTAAGATCAGTGCCCAACTCCCTACGAGAGAAGAGGACGATATCCTTGCCTTCCTCGAAGATGTCTTGAACAAGCGGGTTGTCCCCCAGGGACAGCAGATACTATCTGTCGAAAAGGACCCCTTTGACACGCGGGGAGAAGACCTCCACAACAGTCGCTTGGCCTCGCTTCTTCTTGCAAGAGAATTCTTGGGCAACAGGTACGGAGACACGCGGCGCCTTGAGAACTTCAACAACGAGTTTCGTAAGACTGTGGAGTCTGGTCTACAGATCCGTTCAGAATTCACCAACTGTGCTGGTGACGTCTCGACAGTCAGTTGGATCTCCGATCAGGCTTACATTGCCGGCACCACGGTCCACATGGACTCGCACAACCAGCAGTACAATAGGCCGGGCAATCTAGTTTTGGGATCAATATCGTCAGGCAAAGCTACCCTGAAGGCCTATGCGGACCATCGTATTGTTCGTCCCATTGTCGAGAAAGGAGAAAACTCGAGCGCGGCGATGCGAGAGACACAAGATCCCTGGCTATACACTTCCGTGGTGTTCTCTGACTACGATGCTGTGCGCGATCGAGTGTATACTTGCAGCTTCGACAAAACGGTCAAAGTGTGGAAGGCTGAGAAGTCCGGAGCCTCGATGCGGTGCATTGGTACCTGGAAGCATGAAGGGCCCGTGAACTTCGTGCAAGCTGCCTTGTTCCAAGACGGTGAAACTGGTCTGGTCGCAACGGCTGCGGACGTGCCCAGCAATGCCGTCAGGATTTACGAAGTATCCAAGGTCGATGCTGAGCTGCCAACGAGTAACTTTACATCTTTCTCGTGCTCCAGGATCATGAATGCCGACGGCACTCCACTTATTACGGACAAATGGACGTACTGTCCATCCACGATGAAATGGGGCATCGACAAGAGAGTGCAACAGTATCTTCTGGTCGGCTATTCGCCTCGGAGTTTGTCCGGCGAGGACGGCGACATCCCTCCTGAGAGACTGAACACCGGCGAAATCTGCCTGTGGGATGCCTCGACGGGCGATCGTGTGCCCATTACAAGTGCTAAGACGCAGAATGTCTTCGAGGTCCTGTGGCATCCCTCCCAACCTTACTTCATCGCGGCCACATCGCCAAAAGGGGTGGACTTCAAGGACAACAGGGTCAGAACGCAAGTGCGCATCTTCAGTCGCACCTCCATTCACGGCATAGGAGTATGCTTTAGCGAGTGGAAGGCTCTGGACTGCATGGCTGCTGACATCAACGAGCTCACGATTATGCCCAACAGCTTGATCTACTGCTACGTGACGGCGGGTTGCACCGACGGCAAGACGTATGTCTGGGACACGGCACTTGGCGACAAACCTATTCAGGTTCTGGCTCACGGTCCTCCACTTGAAGGCATCAGAATCAATGACGCCGAAGATGACACGGGCGTCAAATTCACAGCCTGGGGTAATTCGCTGGACCGCTTCTACACGGGCTCGTCCGATGGCGTCGTCAAGGTTTGGAATGTGAGGCCAGGGAAGAAAGCCGAGGGCAAAGTCATCCTCGAAGCCGCTGCCCAGATCTCCGTCGGTGGCTTTTCGCCAGACCGGTCGAGGCTGATCGTCGGCGATGCTAGCGGTCGGGTCTTCGTCCTGTCCGTGGACGAGGACGATGGCAAGCCCCCGACGTTCATCAAGCTCCCTGGTGTCCACGGTAGCATCAAGAGACGCATCCCGACAGAGGTCGAGCACCACGCCGCCCCGCCACCTCCTCCAGACGCCGTGGTGACAAGCGGTGTCAGTGCCGCCCGCGAGTTCCTTGCCGCGAGGCAGCTGAGGCTCACTGGAGATCCTACCGTCGGCGCGGTGCAAGACGCCCACTATGCCACGACGGGCTTCTTTCGAAAGGACCTGCACTTCAATGATGATCCTACGCAGGACCTTCTTGCGCACCACACCGCCCACCAACAGGACGACGTCAAGCTTTACTCGAACGTAGCGACCAGGACCAGGCGGCTGGGCCGACTGACGTACACGCCAATCGACGCGGACGAGGAAATCGACCCGGACGAGGGACGCAAGGCGCTTTTGAAGACGCACGAAGACAACTGTAAATTGGACCTGAGGTTCGAGAACCTGAGCACGGAGATACGCGACGTGCTCTCTTCCGGTGGGATCGGCCAGCGTGAGCTGTTTGAGGGGCCTGAATATCCCGGAATCGTGGAGGATGCCGAGGCGGAGCTCAAGAGGGCCACGGTTGAGATCCCTGAGGAGCCTCCCGAGGAGCCTATTTTCTGGAGCTAGCGGTGTGAAATATTCATGTAAGGCACAGGGCTGTGAGTTTGGTGGCTGTGAGTTTGATGGCATTGCTTCTTTACTTCATGGTGTATAGGCGGAGGGAGAGATGACTTGCAGACACGTGACCGGGCAGCTCAACTTCCGCCCAAAATGGCTGCGCCGGTAGCTTTGGCGCCCATTTGAAGACTAATACGAGTCTACCATCCATAATGACACTGGCGAATGTCTCGTGGCTGATTATGCTAGGACTAGTGTCCTAAGGGGAGCTACTCTACTCGGGGGCCAGGGAGGACTTAGTTGGATGCTGTATGTGTGCGCCTAACGGCCAATATTGTAGTTTCTCCCACAGAATAAGATCAAATTGTCCTTGGACTTGACAACCGATTCAAAATGAGTGTATGTAGGAATATATGCTCACAGTGACATCGTCAGGCTGGCTCGCATGAGGGACCGAATGGTAGGGCAAATCGGAAACCAGTCCTTGGGAAAGGAGACTTGAAAAGTTGGCCGCTCATTAGGCGCTTGTTTGAAATGGTAAGTCGGGAAAGGAAAGGGTCTGGTCGCATGCACCCAGACTTGACTGTAACACGAATAATACGCATAAATGGAAAGAATTGCAGCACCGTGGCATGTCTCCACAGACTGACAGGTCAAGAAACCAACCCCCTCTCTATAGATAGCCATCTCATGTGCCCTGTTCCTGAAACGCCGCGCTGTTCAATGTTTAGCCGTAACCTTTTCGCCGGTAGCCTTCTCAACAAGTTGCTTCGCCCTGTGTGTGTGTGTGTGAGTGTGTGTGTGTGTGTGTGTGTGAGCAACGAGTTCAGCACATGTGGGACCTCGCGGGCCTTGGGAGCGGAGAAGAGGGAACGGCGGCCACTCACATATCACCGAGCGCAACCATGCAAATGGTCTGCCACATGCCCAGCCCGATGCGGGGGGTGACGCCGCGGTACAGGCCCTTGATGCCGTTGTTGCCGTAGATGTACTTGAGCGTGGTGCCGACGGTCAGGTTCGCGGGGCGCTTGGCGTCGACGGTCTTGCTCTGCATCTCGATGCGGATGACCTCGATCGGCTGGTTCCAGGCCGACAGGCCGCCGCCGAGGCCGCTGGCCGTGATCTTCTCGGCGGTGCTCAGCGCGTCGCCGTCGGCCTTGCCGGTCGCGCGGCGCAGGCCCTGCTCGGCGAGGCGCGAGAGCCCGAAGCGCGAGCCCCAGTTGGTCATTTGGCGGATCGCGACCGCGTTGACGCCCCTGTTGACGCCGGCGAGGCCCTCGGCGCGCCAGATGGCCGCGAAGGTGGCCCACGTCGACGGCGGCCGGCCGCCGGCCGCGGCGACGCGGTGCTTGGTGATCTCGACCGTCTTCATGCACGTGCAGAAGCCCATGGTCGCGTACGCCTGCGCGACGCCGCCCGTCACGCCGCCCGTGATGCCGCCGAGGAACTCGCTGGCGCCCGCGTTGCGCGCGTAGTACTCGGCCTCGGAGGCGACG
>JASMMZ010000005.1:10650934-10723229 GCA_038502455.1 Anisogramma anomala
TAGCGGACGGAGTTCTTCTACTTTCCTTTCCCGGATGGGTAAGGGGGGGAGGCAAGAGACATAGCAAAGGGAGGGCGGGAACGTACAGCCAAAGATGCCACCGCGAGACCAGACGCGGGCCAGAGCGTTCACCATGGTGTCGCCACGGTTGGCGGCCATGGTGGTCTTGACGACCTCGAGGGGCTGGCCCAGGGTGGTGACCTCGAACAAGTTGAGGCCAGCGCCCAGCAGCAGGTTGGAGAACTTGATGGCCTTCTTCTCCACCTTCCCGGAGGAGGTGGGTGTGGTGGCGACGGCGGCCATGGCAATGGCGGATCACAGACAGAGGGGGCCCTGACCAAGGGAAATAGGTTGCTTCTGCGCAGGGTTCGCGGCTAGCTGTAGTGTCGCATGATCAGGGACGTCCGGAACTTGCAAGGCTGTATGCAAAATCAGGCGGGAGGGCGGGTTACAACTTACGCGAACAAGATCCGATCGGAACGTATTGTACCGGTTTACTGGTGACGAAGACGTAGCTTTCGAGCGACCCGATTTAAACTCTTTAAACTCTCGTCTCGAGCGAAAAGAGTTGGTTGCCTCGGAGTTGTCAGCTGGTTTAGAAGTCTGCAAAGCATAAGCACATGTTCGCCGGCTACCTATGATAGGCCGGCATCGGTGACGCCGGCAGCTTGGGGAAGTCGGGTTGAATAATCGCACGGGAGAGCGAGTACGCGGGCAATACTCACATCCGCGCAATCGAGAATGCAATGGCGATGGCGATGGTGACGATGAGGAATTCTGCAGGCTATGCAGATGTAAAGAGTCAAGCTTGATAAACTGCTCATCTACCACAACCACAACCACAACAGCCACAATCACAAACCCGTTCCGTCCCGCCTCGGGGTCCATCAGATCTTCAATTGGGTTGGTTGCAGGGAGCAGGTTACCTTACTACCTCAGATGTCAACGTTGGAAATTGGATTGAATCAAAAAAGTATAATAGCCAGTAAATTTGGTGTGTTGCAGCTATATGAATGTAAAACTTGCCGGCTCTAATTTTTAAATTTTTTAATATTGTTGTTCAATAAACTTTTATGGTTTGTTACCAAGTTATTCACCAAAATTTCATCGTTGGATCAATGTATTCCATGAATCATTTTATTTTGAGAATGGCTTTCCCTAGAAGCAAAATAGCTTTTACCATAGATGTACAGATTTAGTATATTTAGGTACTATTATAAGTTTTATTCTTGTAAGATAGTAAGGTTTAATAGACTCCAGTAGATAGCTTATAAAGCTACCCTTATTAAATTTTCCACTCTTTTAATCATGTGCATTAATGAGCTTTTTTTTCCTATTTGATGTTATTTTGGGGAGTTTATCCAACCTATAATATATCTTTATTTTAGTTAAAACCCCACTTTGATACTTATATTATTACTAATAGCGATGCTTTACTTTCAATTAATTAAATTTCGTTTCATTTTACTTCTAATTATTCAATCATTTATTTCAATTTTTCAATACATTAAATTTCATTTTTACTATAGCATTAGTAGTAAGTACGTTGAATATCACTAGTTATAAAAACTGAGAGATCAACTTATTATATGAAGCGTTAAAAGTAAAATGGAATATAAAGTTACGTTTAGGGTGCATTTGATTATCTATTGTTTTAATCAAATTATACATTCAATTATGATTTTAATTTATTTAGAAATAAGTAAAAACACTATGGCTATTAGAACAACAGTCAATTTCAATAGCTGTAAGTTGATTGTTGGATATCCGTTCAACAAAAGGCAGGGGGCAAGCTTTAGCTCATATAAATTAGGGTGTAAGCTGACCAGCAGCTTGCTTAACTTAAATCCTACATCTACTACTTAACTTTGCAATACCATTTGTTACTTTATAGATAACTCGTTATAACATTTAAAAGTCTATAGGTAGAGCCTACCAATACTAATTAGTACTTAATAACAAGTTGAGCACAAAAAAGCTAGGTAATGGCTAAATTTCCCCTTCTTAAAAACACTCTATAGTAGTAGAATGATTTTTGTAAAAAGGCTCCTACAAACTAAGTCAATTTTTACAACAATTATTAAGGAAGACTCTTTAAATTAGGTTAGTTTTTTCGGAAGTCTAAAGTGGCGATGGTATTGTTAGACTATTGAGAGATTTTTATTAAACTTACTGTGATTATATTGTAAAAACAGACAGCCGGATTTTTTTAAATTTTAAGCTAAGTAAATAATATCAAAATTGTCAAATCCCTTGTGTAATGATCACACTAAATACCCGTGAGTATATAGAAAGTGTCAGAGGGTTTATGTTATCAAGAAGGTAGCAGAGGTACTGAGTAAACAATTCGCAACCGTGTAAGTAATGATCAAAAGCCGTGAGGCTATTCAGAATATACTGAGACTGAATACTTAGATTGACAACTGAAAAGCTATGAAGGAAATACTATCTATGTGGTGATGACCGTGTCCTTATATATCCGTACCTTCATACCGTCTTCAGTACTGGATCTCTTGAATCAGTGCTAAGCCCGCTGATCCTGGATCACTTGGATCAGTACTGATCCCACTGATCCTAATCATGTAATTAGCTTAGTCATTTCCCTGCTAACAAAAGAGAGGTGTTCCCCACCTGATATGTTGGACTTCAGGCTCTAAGTAGCTCAATTGTATGCTGGCTTGCTTCCTAACCCGCCATCATACTTGAGTCGTAACATAAAGGTTAAAAAGCGAAGGAAGTTTGTTTTTAAATCTGAAAGTTTAGGAACTATTCATAGGGAGGCGCTGGGGCACCTTTCACGTAACGTTCGTTCTAATACAACCTAGTACCTTTCACACGGAACCACGACGTTCTGAAAGGAGCGTTTACCTTCCTTATACTTACGGCTCCATCTAAAACAAAAAAAAAAATAGAGAAGGAGGGAAGGGGGGGGGGTGTCTTTAGGGGTGATGTTACAGGCTAGTGCCTAGCTAATATTACTAAGGATCCAACTCTAGTAGTTCTACACGCTCTTGCGATGCTCCAAAGCAGGGGGGAAGCCGCTTAGGAATACGATTCCACACGTAACTTGACTGGGGAAGAGGTTGCACCATCTTAGCTCCATAGCCGCTCCCTAGCAGAGACTTTTCTTTTCCTTCTTCATTAAAGTTTATAGACAGAATCCGACCACCTTGAGCGACAGCTCCGGCCTTAGTTCCTTTACATAAAGCGGCTCAATAACTAGTAGACTATGCTCTTTTATACCGTTGAAGCGGTAAAGACCCTTACCCTTACCTTAACCAAGTTTCTAACCCTTTATATACCTTTAACCTTCGCGATCATTATGTGGACTTTATGTTTTAGGGTATTATATCAGATATAAGGGTAGTAAGGTAATTAATAGGAGGCTATTCGTAGTACGTAATACTATAGAGAGAAAGTACTTAAGTTATTGAAATTAACTATTATAATGTTGGTAAAGCTAAAGTTGGTTTTAAACCAGCCGAATAATTATCATTACTAGGAACAACCGTAATTTAAACTATTATAAAAGCAATTACGTTCCATATACTCAAGTCTCCTATCCCTTTCCTTCTTTGCTTGGAGGATATGGAGACTCTCAACGTTAACGTCGACGTTAATATAAACAAGTTGGTTAAAAACAGCTAGAAGTTTTCTCTCGCCTTTAATTAAGAGCACCTATAGTTTCATTTTTAAAGCCCGGAAGCAGTAGTATTAAATATAACGGAGCCGGAGATACGTTAACTACATCTGCGTTTCAATTATCCAGCCGTTAAAGATCTATATAAAGTCCTAAAGTCCGTAAGGTGAAAATATATGAAATAGTTTACCTAAAAACTATTAAAAGGCTTTGTTACCATTTCCAAACATATGTTTAAGCTCCTGGAAGATTTAAGTTTATATTAAAAAACAATAATGATTTGAATTACTAGATCGTTATTAACGTGTTTTATTTAGATAATAAACATTTTTTTTACGTCGTTGGCTTTGTAACCTATTTTTTTGAAGTTAAGTCTCTAATATCCCTTTCGGAAAAAGATAAATGAAAACCTTCAATATACTATAGATTAATACGTACTTGGGTTTACCTAACGTCGTTATTTACAATATCGGTACCAATTTTACGACGGCGGAATTTTAAAAAGATACTAAGATAGTGGGTATATAATGTAAACAAGTACTAGTAAAAGTTTACTGGAGTATTGGAAAGGTTAAGAGGGTATACACCCTACTTTGCCGGGCGTATAATATCCTTACATTAGAAATTGGAAGCTTTACGGATCTAGAGGCACGTTTATAGATGGCGGTAAAAGGTCTAAACTACATTGTAAGCCTTAACGTCTTAGTACTAACACTACTGGTCTTTAGATAGTATCTACATCTAACGAGTTAATCTTCGCTCTTAACAAGTGCTTAAAAACGTGTTACAGTCTACAGCAAAGCTATAAGGGAATTACAAAGAGAATTGGCACGCTATTAGGTTAATAATACTCTTAATACTAGGAACGGCCCTTTAATAATCGACGTACTTACTTTGCCGTTATAAAGTGAAGTTTTCATGTAGCGAAAGCCGGATAAATAGAAAGGCCCCTATAAAATATTAAATATCGCGAACTCTGAAGTAATTGTTAAAACTGTTAACGGTTCTATATCTTTTACAATTACTTAAATTAAGCCTTATATTAGAGCTACTGACGATAAAGACTCGTAAACTTAGTGGCTGAGCTAATACGAACCTCCTTGACCTATTATCGACAAGCTGATAAAACGCTGCCGGCGCAAAAAAACCCCGAAAAAAACGAACGTTAAAAAGAAGTAATACACAGGGCTGTATTTACAATACTGTTATGGAAATTAGAAAAAAAAAAGGATAACCAAGACTTAGTGCTAAAGTTTCGAGCGTAAAGAATTATTAAAACTTTTGGCAAACCCTTTAAGGAAAACGAAAAAGTTGAAATTGATGGCCTATTAACTCGAAGGGTTATATAATTCGTGCCGAAACCCGATTTTAACCTCCAAAACTTAAATATTACGATTTTTAAGTCGAAGATTATCTACGAGGTTAATGGTAAAACTATGAGACGGCTGTACAAAAAGTCATGCTAAATCGTTTAAGAATATGGTGATAAAGTTAAGTACTAGATCCTTACGTAGTCGCTAACTATTTAGAAAATCAATTTACGTTTGGTAATTACTTTGGTAATGAGTTTTTTAGCCAAAATTAAAGGAAATTTTACGATTAATGGCTGTAATATAACGTAGGCTTATACGTAATTGGTAATAGATTTACAACGGATTATATGATTAAACTACTATAAGAACTACCTGCCATATATCTTTTAAGGATAGTAATACGATATATTGGACTATTATACGAATGAACCAAAGTAAACATACATTGGTTTTTAACCTACTAATCGTACTGTAAATTACGGTTAATAATAAAGTTTTTAACGTACAACTTGTACTTGTTATTAACGTAAAAGAGGGACTTCAGCATAATATATATATAAATTAACGATATTTTTTTGTTAAAACAGCTAGTTTTAAGGTATTAGAATATGGAGTGATTAAAAACTTTAAGTTTTATAATTATAAGCCGATAATGACGTTAACGAAGGACAGCTAACTAAAATTTAATAAATTGTTAATCCGTATACTTGGTATTAATGCCAGCTTTAGCTTTCTCCAAAAGGGCTAGAGTGTTGTTTTAGCTATGATTGATAAGACTGATATAGCCAAGGCTTAACGGTATTTGGAACAGCGTGTTGGAGGTATTTATATTGCTACTTTATGCCAACCAGAGGCCTCTTACGACCTTTTTATCGCGGCATAAGCTTAGGATCCGGTAGATGAAGACTTTTATCGGCTAAATAAAAAGCTCGAGTGGCAAATGCGAAACCTAGATCGCGGAATCAATATGGTTCTAATCGACTTATCTTTACAAATCGGTTTCCTGATAATACTCGTTAACTAAGACAGGTGGGGAATTCAATTTAACATAATTGGGAACCTAATTTCCTGGACTTTCGTTAAATAGAAAAAGATTACACGAAATGTGCTGGTTTCAGAGGTTTACAGTATAATGGCAGGTTTTAACGTATGCATAGCATGGTAAAAAACCCTAAACCTTATTACTAGGCATCTAAAGATTCCTCCTATCCCAGTAGTAATTTATATCAACTTAAGGGATTTTTTTGAATACCTTTCGAAGCTTGGAATCATTAGCGAAAAACGCTTAATAATCGACGTTATAGCACTTCGTAAAGCTTACGAAAGGAAAGATATTAAGGAATTCCGGTAGATTAACGGAAAAGATAATTATGCTAATGCCATAACAAAGGTAGTAGCAAATAAGGCCCTAAAATGGTTTATGAACAGTAACAGGCTAACCATACATATCGAGGTCTACGTTAATAAGCCGTCTGACAAGCCTAAGTTACGTGTTAGCGACCAAGATTATACCGGAAAATTAAAAGACTACTAGGGAAGTGAAAGCTATGATAGCGACCTATTTGACTAATACAGCTAAAGTTGAGACTTGTAAAGGCTGGTAGCGGAAGAACTTTTTGTGGAAGTTAATAAACTCGGACCTCAGAACAACGGAATAATTAAAGTTAAATGAGATTAATTTGCATACAATTGTGTGTAATTCAGTATGGAAGTTAACTGAAATTAATAGTGGTTGGACCAGTTGACGAGGACTCATTTCAATAATAACCAAAAAAGATTGGTTAACCATACTAGAGTGCACGTACAAACTAAAAATCCGCCAGAATTGTAATGATATTACATGAAGTACTGTAGGTAAACTTTACTTATAGTAAAGTGAACTATACTAAACTGTAAGTTAAGTGTAAGTCGAGTGCAGTACGCTACATTTCACTCTAGGGCATGGACCAAGCAATTGGTCATACAAATTACTATGCATACCGGCTAGCGGTCTGCCAAACCTTAAACAATACATCCACTACTTGACCAATGCAATACTACTGTTACTTCGACCACAATTCGAATCGCTAACGTTGCAACGTTCTAAGGCCCTACTAATAGCCTATTTATTAATTTATATTAAATAACCGGATATCGACGATTACTGTTGAAATAGTATTACATGCAATGTAGTAGGTTAACTTTACTTATAGTAAAGTTGATTGTACTGCAAATGTATTACTTTGTATGGACTTACCGCATTGGATGTAAGTCGAATATAGTATACTACACTTCACTTTAGGGCACGAGTCAAGCAGTTAGCTATACAAATTATAGTGCAGACCAGCTAGCGGTCTGCCAAACCTAGAACAATACATCCACCACTTGACCAATGTAATACTACTGTTACTTCGACTACGATTCGAATCGATACGTTGTAACGATCTAAGGCCTACCAATACTGATTAATGCTTATTAGATTAAGTACAGATTAGCAAAGTAGAAGAAGAAGTTACTTTCTGGTTACGCTTTGCGTTATCATTAAGATAGAGGAAAGATTCTTACAAAGAGCCTTTATTAGTATTGCGTTAGTCTCCAACAGTAGGAAAACAGAAAAGACTTTTTGGATTGCGTTAGTCCCTAACGGTAATCTGGAAGTAAGCGACAGTATCATTACTTAAAAATACCAAGAAATTTTTATTGATATTTCTTAAAAACATTGAGATTGACTGTCAGAAGTTTTAGAGTTCGACAAGTTGGTAAACAGCTAATTAAATACTACTATGGGTTCTACTACCGTAGGAAAAACGACTAAGTCTCTATGTTAAAATAACAATCTTTAACATTTACCACCAAATGACCTTCTCCTTTACTTATAATACCAAACCTTTGACCTACTTTCCTTTTTTCACTTCCCACGCCACGCTAATCATCACGTATGCTGCTTTAAGCGAAAATATTAAACCGTTCTAAGAAAGTTACGTCGCGCGACCTTTCGCTAAGTCGCCAATTTCCCACGCGACTCTACGCCAAAAATACCTAGTCTTTACGCCCAAGATCACTAAGTCCTTCGTCACATACGCCCTAAACACCTTAAAAGTCCTATATAGGCTAGAACCTTAAGATTTTTACCGAAAACACTTACTTTAAAGCCATTACCGACCTTGTTAGTAAAGAAGCAATTAAGGCTCTTAGATACCGTTTTACCAAGCTTTATGACCACGACCTATGGTAACGGGATGTTGATAAAAACTTAAACGAAAATCACTTGACTAACTTCGTTGAATACTATATCGTTGAATATAATAACAATAGATACAACTCTAACCAAACTTTGAACAAATATCGTGACTTCTTTAGCGACTGAATAATTGATATGTGAAAACCGATTTATAAAGGGGTTAAGTTAAGACTTGGTTTCAAACTGGAGAAACGAGGGATCTTTTTTTAAGTATAGGGTATCATGACGTTAGACCAAGATCTCTTCGACTTGGCCTAGCTTAACGAATACCCTTACAACCTACGGCGTAAAGGAAAAGCTGTTAAGGAACTTTACCGCCCTTACACGCGATTCAAAGAACCTCCCCTTTAGCTAAGCAAAGCCTCTTTACGCGCGGGAGATAAGCCTGTTAATCTGCTCGGTAACCTAGCGCCTTTACGTGATAGCGCGGAGTACGCCTTTAGCGGCAGCAAGGCACGCAAAGCAAAGGTTATCTATGCGGCCAGAGGTATTAACGTTAGCGCTTTGTACTAATCAATTAAGTAAGATCATTAAACCTTCTATTTCCCCTAAGCTCCTTAACAATTCCAGTTCTAATAGCCAAACTAAGGAAAGACCGGCTTTATACACGAGCTTATGGTAGGTACAACCATTGGGTTTCCCCCCCCAAATTCATCTAAAGGTAATGATCTTATCTACCAGTACCAGTAATAACCTCGGTATTTCTCCTAGTTAAGTGAAGAAGATCCTTACGACCAATATATTACCTTGCCTCCTCGACGCGTCCTCATGGAGAATACGGATTATATGGTAATTACTACGTTCGTTAAGATATGAAAGGGAAAGGAAAAGTATAACGGTAAGTCATACAACCTTCTCAACTTCAAGTTACGCCTATTCTTTAACATTTATCGTTAGATGAAAGTTAAATTGCTAGGATTTCACTTACTGTTTCACAGTATCCTTACCAGCCAAACTTAACACTATTATTTTCGATACCTGACGAATTATGTCTCCTTCCGAGAAATCTACGATGGCCTAAAGAGCCACTTCGAACACGGTATTAATCTTACTTAGTACTATATAAACTGAAATATTATTAAGTGGTCTTATACGTTGGATTATAAGAAAGAGTCGGAAAGCAATATGAATCTCTTGAATTAGATGCTCGACAAGCTAATGCTTTGCCAAAAAATAATGGGGAACATAGGAGCTGGAGAAGGAACCTTACACTAGCAGGTCCGTTAGGAAGGTACGAGTCAAAAAGAGTTCGAATACACCTTTCAATACTCTGATACCATTTATGAAGGGTTTTTTTTTTTTTTTTTTTGGCTAATTACGTTCCTCATTAGCGACCGTAAATACTAGAATTTCCGGTTTAACTAGTATGCATTCCCAAACTGGCAACTTCTTTAACGTAAAAGAAAAATACCTTACAGTGGTTAATTACGTCGACTGCAAGTATAGATATAAACATTAACAATGCCTAAAGTCTAGCTCACTGGTATTAGACTAAAGTTAATAACCATGTTAACACCAACAAAGCTAAAAGTTAGGCGGACCTGTTAACTGCAAGCATTATCATCATAATAGTGGCAAAATATATTGGATTTATGGTAAGTTTGACTGTTTATTAACTCGGCATCCCCCTACTAAAAAAAACAATAAGAAGGTAATGTACTACATTCAGTACCCTACAACTTCCGAATAAAACTACTTAGATAAAATCGTAAACTTCGAAGGTAACGAATCAAATAATGGTAAAAAGGCTCCTAAGCAAATTAAGTAGCACGAAGATACTGGTACCGGTACTATCTTGGAAGTAATGTAATAACTAGCCGACCACACCTTCTTATATCGCATGACAGGTAAAGACCCTTATCGCCGCCATGACGATGAAAACCCTGGCCCTATACACCATTTTATCATCCGAAACCGCTATGCAAAGTAAGTCTTTTAGGGGATTATGCCGGATACGGGGGCCGTATGGTGCTTAACAGGAGGCTATTTGTAATACGTCATGTTGCGAAGAGATATTGATACTACTACGGAATTTAACTATGCGAATGTTAATAAAGCTAAAGTTAGCTTTAGCCTTAGAAAAGAGCTATTTTTACTGGGATAGACGACGGTCAAGACTGTGGTTAACCCTATTATTTTCCATATTTTAGAACCTGTTACCCCCTTTCTCCTTTACTTAAAAGATATGAAAAGCCTAGACGTTAACGTGAATATCTGGACTGATAAGATAATATAAGTTAAGGGTGGTAAGAGGTTTCTACTTAGCCTTAAGTAAGGGCATTTCTAGTTTCATTTTTAAGGACCAAAAATAATAGTGTTAAACCAGACAAAGGCGAGAATTCGTTAATTATACCCTAAGTTTAACCACCCAGCAATTAATAGGCTTTATAAGGTTTTAAAAGTAGCTAGCAACGAAAATATATATCTGCTATCTTGAGAAGTAGTTGGATAGCTTTGCTATTACTGCTAAATATATTCTTAAACCCACCTAACGTTTAGGTTTACACTAAAAAAAGACCAAGAATTTAACTCGGAAATCTTTATAAACGTATTTTACATAGAAAATAAGCCAGTACTATATGTTGTAGACTTTGGTACGGCTTTTTACGGTGCTAAGTTTTTTTAAACCATTACGATAAAGGAAATATAAGAGGTATTACGTATTTTGTAAATTGACACATACCTTGGCCTACCAGAGGTGTTTGTTTACGATACCGATACTAACTTTATTACGATGGAGTTTTAAGATAATATAAAATTAATAGGGATTTAATGTAAATAAATTCCCGTTAAAGTTTATTAGGATATAGGAAAGGTCGAAAGGGTACACGCCCTTTCACGAAATGCTTTCGATGTTCCTATATTGGAAATCGAAAGCTTTATAAGTTAAGAAACACGGATTTAGATAACGATAAATGGTTTTAACGATACTGTTGGCCCTAATAAACGTATAACAATTTTTCTGGTATTTAAAGCCTATCCATGTATGATAGTTGAGTAGTCACCTTCGTTAAATACCTAGAAACGTGCTATGGTATACAGTAAAGACTTGAAGGAACTGAGGAAGGAATCGGAACGTTGTTAGGTTAACGATTCCTTTAATATCAGAAACGGACCTTTAATAACAAACGTGTTTTTACTACCACTTTAAAGTAAAGTCCTTACGTGGTGCAAGCCAGGAAAATGAGATAGTCCATACAAAATCTTAAGTATTACTAACTTAAACGTAGTGGTTAAATCTATTAATGATCCTGTAACCTTTCGAGCTACATAGGTTGAGCCATACCGAAGACTCTTCAGGCCACTTAAGTTTAATAGAGATCCTAACGTCAATAACCTTCAAATCGAGCAAACTAACTAATAAAACACTTTTGAGCCGATTATTAACAAGTTAATAAAACTCTGGCGGCGTAAATAACTACTCAAGAAAAAAATACACACTAAAAAGAAGAACAGTGATAGGGACTATAGGATTGACAGGGAATATATAAAGACGTAAATATATTAAAAGAAGAAGTCTAACAGAGAACTTACGCTTAAGCTACGTGCTCAAAACATTATTAACATACTGGATAGATCTTTTGAGGAAAGTGACTAGGTGGAAATTAACAGCCTCTTGTTACGGAAGGTTGTACAATTTATGTTATTAACTCTATTCGAAGGCTAAGATGTCACTATTCTTAAGTCAAGGATATTTTACAAGGTGAAAGGTAAAACCACGAACCGGTCGTACAAAAAGTTACGGCTAATCGCTTAAAAATACGGTAATAAAGGTAAAGACTAGATCCTTACCCAATCGCCTACAATTTAAAAGATTAGTTATTGTTTGATTGTCTTTATTGCGGCTAGTTTAACTACTGACATAAAGGGTCGGTTTACAATTAATGGCCGAGATATTACGCAAACGTATACGTAGTCTACTACCAATTTTTAACGGATTGTACTATTGAAGTTGCCAAAAAAACTAAGGGACAAGTTTCCGGCCGGAACAGTAATACGATATATTAAGCTTTTATACAGATTAGCCGAGGCAGGCGTCCACTGGTTCCTAATGTACCAGGCGTACTTTAAAAATAGGCTTGACATAAAGACTTTAACTATTAACCCGTATCTATTAATTACCAAAAGCGAGGACTTTGATATCATAGGTATACAAATGAAAGATACCCTTCTTTTTGTCGATATTGGGTTTTTAGCGGCGGAACAACATATCATCAAGAAGTTAGGCTTTTGAAAATGTAAGCCTATTATAACGTTAGCTAAGGGTATATAACTTGATTTTAATAAATTATTACTCTTCATATACAGTGTTAAGGTTAAAAACAGCACTTATATTACCCTACAATAAAAAGAGCACGTCGTAAGCCTAGCAATTATCGACAAAACTGACGGGGAAAGATTATAGAAATACATGGAGTAAAGGGCACGTGCGGCCTATATTATTACGCTATGTTAAGTGAAAGCATCGTACGATCTTTCCATTGTGGAAAAGGCACAAGATCCACAATACGAAAATTTAAAGAAGCTAAATAAGCGGATTTAGTGGAAAATGGATTACGTGGAAAAAGAGATTAACATATTTTCTGTAATCCTCATGAAGGCGAAGTTGATAATTTTTATGGATGGGTTATTTTCTAATAATACTAACCTTATATAGTAAATCGGTTTTCTGATAATACTCGTTAATAAGGATTGGTCAAAAGGGCAATTTACGATTACCGGAAACCTTATGCACCGGATATTTGTTAAATGTAAGCGCATAACCTAAAATATGTTAACTTCGGAAGTTTACGATATTATGGTAGGCGTTAATATTGGTATGGTAACTAATAATATATTAAGGATTATTACCAAACAGTTAGGACTGCTATCGATACCTTTGGTAGTATGTAAAGACTCCCACAGCTTTTACGAATTCCTATTAAAACTGGGAACGACTAATGAAAAACGTCTAATGATAAACGTAATGATTTTAAGAGAGGCATAAAAAATCCGGGAAATATATAAGTTCCGGTGGATCAACGGTAAAGATAAACCGGCTAATGATATAACTAAGGCTACCCCTAATAGTGTCTTGGAAAGGTTTGTGGACAATAATACGCTAACTATACGAATTAAAGGATACGTAAACCACCCGGTACATAATATAGAGAAACAGGGTTGCAATAGCAAATTGGAAGACCGTCAGGGCAATGGTGGCGATAGCAGTGATTTGAATTACTGGCAAAAGGTATGTAAGTGGTGACGTACTTGATTTGTATAGGTTTATGGTGAAAGATCTGTGTACGTGATTTGAGGAACAAAATCTTCGGAGAGGTGAAGCAAAAGGGCCATAAGGGGCCGTAATTGAGGTTATTTTCAGTATAGATTAATCGGAATTGACAAGGGTTTGGTTTATCAATTAAGGTGTGATTTCAAAGGTTGTCACCAATTAATGGTAAATCAAGTTGGCGTATAGGCACAAAAAAAAGCCGCTAGTGTTGGAATATTATTGCATGGAATGATATATGTCGACTTTACTGTAAGTAAAATTGACCATACTACAAATGTATTGCTTTATGCGGACTTACCGAATTTAATATAACCCGATAGGTTAATAGATACGAAATATCATTGATTTTTAAAGTAGATAAGGATACGAAGTCGTCGACTAATTCAGCGGGACGAATCATTAAGTTTTTAATAAACTTAAGCAAAGGTATAAAGTTAGTTTAAACAACAATGATATATATTTAGTCATAAATAAAGACAATGACAAATCGTTTAAAACGTTCGGCAAAACGCTATGTGGTAAATTATTGGGTTTAGTTTCATTTACGTAATATTAGAATTAATCGTTCTAATAAGAAACTCGATCAACTTTATAATTAGTATCAGGTGGTTGACATTTCAAATCCGTTAAATATCGGTTTAACTATTTTTGAAAAATACCTTATATTTCATGCAAATTAGATTAAACAGAAAATTACGAACCCTTTTTCCTTGTAAATTTATCCAATACTCGTTTAGGATTGTTTCGTCGTTAACGATATGAGAAAAATTATATACGAGAAATTTAAAGTTTAGAAGATTTTCGTGGTAAAAATGGGGTGAGGCGGTATTTGTTATATATTGATGAAGAAAAAAAGGTCATAATGAGCCGAAGTAAAAACTGTTAAAAAATTATCAGTATATGATAACTTTAGATAAGTCTAATGCAAAAAAAGGGGACGTCCGGGTTTATAATAACCCGGTATTTCAACGTCGACGTCGGGTATATATTAAGTAATTTACGTGGGGTAAATCTCCTTCACTTCAGAAATGGTATAGTATTTATAAGAAAAGGGGAAATTGTAGTAGTATTATAATATCATATGATAAGTAGGGCTGCGTATACATTGCCCGGCTTCCTCACACAAGTATCTGACCGCGAGGCGACTCCCACCACGACCCATTAAGTTCCACCTCTTGATTCTAGAAACCCTATTGCGACTGGCCTCGGATACTGGAAGAGGCCGATGGGGGCGGGCGGCGCGGAGCAGAATGTACGCTAGTTGGTGACATTGAGGGAGGCTAGCGAGAAGCGGGGTGAGTGCTAGGAGACGCCGACAATAATGGGTAACGTTAGGCAGGACTAGGATTAGAAAAGGCCGACAATAACGGTTAACGCGCGGCGAAGTAGGGAAAGCAACCCTTTGAGCGAGATATCAAAGATTATAATATATTAGTTTATGCCCGGGTGACACGGTCGACTCGAGTACAATCATCCACCTATTTTTAATCAACACGGTTAACTTATTTTTAGTTACGGTTAATAAATGAAATACAGGTAAAAGGGCTCTTTTATGATTAAGCTCTAAACGTTATTTATTTCGTTTCATAGGCTGTAACCTATATTAATTATGAAATATATAGCTTATATAGCTATATTATTTTATTTCTAAAGACCAAATTTACGAAAGGATATACAGCAAGTATTTGAAGGAACCGGCATAAAAATATTACGTATTAATGTACGGTTAACCCAAGAAGTTTCATTACAATAAATAGGCAAAATTATAAAAAGCGATGTGGGAGTTTTGAAAAATAACGGACCCGGAAAAAGGAGACGATAAAAAAGTATAACGAAAGGAGTGGTAACTTATATTACCGGAACGGGAGGAATTTTTTAGACTAGGGTAATATTTCAAAGCTGAGTGAATTAATTAGCTAAATCGGAAAACACGGGGGTAAAAACGGACCCATAACCCGGGATATCTATTTACCTTTTACGTGCGGGGGATAAAATATAGCCTTCGCCTTTAGTAATTATAACCAATTTCCGCAATGAAACGCGTAAATTGAACGACGCTGTAAGTAAATTTATTTTCTATATATATTATATATAAAGGTCAATTTCTGATCGAATTTCCTATAAAGTATTTTTTTCCACCCTATTATAAAACTTTGAATACGTATAATAACTTTACGTATAATATATACAAACGTAAATAAAGGGTACTTCGAAGTTAAAAAGGCGATCTATATAAGATATATAAACGTTTTTCGTCTATAAGGAAGGAAGTTCGCTTTTATTTTCGTTGTCTCTGAGGATGAATAAGTTGTTTATAACACGAGGATTTTATAACATATAATTAATGATAAGGTATTTATATATAATAAAACGATATACTTTACGCGACGGTTAATCGTCTTTATGAAAAGCGCTTACAGTGGTATATTTTAAATTAGGTTTATTGTAAATATTAGTTATATTAACAAGAAAAGGGTTAATATATTACGAAACATTAATGGGTATTTCAAGGCTAAACGAAGAATCGGAAAGAGTTAATTATAATAAAATTATTATTAAAGGTATGGTATGGTAAAAGATATTAAAGGGAGGTTATTGAGGTAAAAGAGAAAATAGGGAGGTTTTAAAGGCTACGATAAAAGCTGTATTTATAAGTATAGGCGGACCGGAATCGATAAGGGTTATACGTTATACGACATATTAAGGGGCGTGTTATACGGTATCGGCGGTAAAAACGATATATTATACGATACGTTAAAAGGTGTGTTATACGGTATTAACGGTGAAAACAATATATTTTATTATACGTTAAAGGGTGCATTGTACGACGCTGAGAGATGAAGGTTAAACTAGCCAATACGTTATACGAAGCGTTAAAAGGTACGTTACCAGCCCACACTCGGTTCTCGCTCGGCCCGCATATTATGCGAATACGGCTCGCATTTTACGTTTAGTTAATAGGATGCCGTGGCCCTTATAAGGTTTCAGTAAAAGAGGGGTATGATATAAACTTAGGCCATTGGCTATGAAGTTTATTGGTTATGTAACTATATATATAACGGGATATAAAATTCCCAGTCTGGGCCTGGTTTGGGCGCAGACCGGGCGCGGTTTGTATACGGCACGTAAAAGGGCACGTAACGCGCTGAGAACTAGCCATGCCCATAGGTGCTACACGAGGGACCACTGTAGCCTCTTTTAGTCTTCCGCCTGTACCTCAATAGTAAACCTCAATTGGCACCTACTTAGCTTACCATCGTAGGTTGGATCATAACAATGAAATCTTTCACATGGTATTAAACCCATGATATATATATATATTGCTAAAAAAACAATATTAAAATGTTAGAATATTGGAGGTATTTGATATATGTATATATTATGTTATTGTAAATAACAACATATCACACATTATATCCCAAATGTTGGTAGGACTTTAGACGTTACAATGTTGTTGATTAAATTGGTTGAAGTAACAGTAGCATTGTAATAGTCAAGTGGTAGATGTATTATTCAGGTTTGACAAACCATTAACCGGTCCATACACGAATTTATAAATTGAATTGATTGGATGGTACCCTAATGTAAAGTAGATACATACTATATTTAAGTTGCAGTCAATACAATAAACCCACAAAATAATACACTCAACTCGCAATCAGTATACTCAAATTGACTTACTGCATTACAATTACTATCATTCTAACATCAACGGCTTTTTATTTCATATACGTGCGCCAGTATAGTTAACTAATCATTTCCAGTTACTAATAAATTACCTTCTCGTCAACCGGCTAGAACCCTATCAATTTCGCAGCGAAATTGACCCCAATTACCTCTATTTATTCCACTATTCTGAGTTCCGACTTTATTGATTTCCCCAAACAAAATCTTTCGCCACAAACTTATAAACATCTTAAACTTAACCTTACTAATCAATCAAATCACCGTTACTATTTTCATATCCTTAACAATCTTCCAATTTACTAGGACACCCCTATTCACCAGCATGCAACTTAATCTTACCAGGTAACCTATCAATATAACATTTAATACATATAATCAACATATTGTTATTCATAAACCTTTAAAAAGAATTATATGGTACCGATTTCGTTATAAAGTCTACACGATTATATTTTCTATTAATCCATCGGAATTCCTCAATCTACCTACCTTCATAAACACTACAAAATACCATCACATCGATTATCAGACGTTTTTCACTAGTAATTCCAAATTTCGAATCGAATTTGAATAGGCTCCTTGGATCAATACAAATTATTACCGGAATATAATGAATCCTTAATTACTTAATATCGATAGTAAAAACTTCCTATATCGTTATACATATATCGAAGCTAGCCATTATGATATAAACTTTTAAAATCAATACGTTTCTTTAATACTTTTGCACTTAAAAAAGAGATAATGAATTAAACTTCTGATAATACTTAATTGGTTCTATTTACTATTTTTATTAACGAAAGTTATAAGGAGTTCGATTTACGACGAAAAATCTACATTATTCATAAATAAGCCGTCCGTAAAAAAATATCAATTTAATTCTCGACAAATCATTTAAAACCATATTAATACACTGATTTAAATTCCTCATTTACCACTCCAACGATTAATTTAATCGGTTAAAATCTTTATTCACCATATCTCATACTTGTAAAGCAATCAATGAATCGTAAAAGACCTTTGGTTAACATAAGGTAACAATATAGCTGCTACGGGCGCGTTATTCCAAGTTCTGTTAATCTTTAGCTACTTTAATTTTATCAATTATAAGTAAACCAATACCATGAACCTTCTAACGAAAACTAATGGAAGAATCGTCAATACTACGAATACTGATTAACGATCTATTAAACTAAAGTTGGTTACCTTCCACCAAAATCGCAATCAACTTATAATTCCAAAATATTAAATCTTTAATCGCTTGCTATTTCGATACCACAAAACTAGCAATTCCAACGAAAGACGTATTATCAATCTACATACCTACCAAGTCGAGATCTTCATTTTACAAAATTGATAAATACAAATCGTTAATTGAAAACTTTGTACCTAATCTTAACCTAAAATACAACTAATAACTAAAAAATAAATCTACGCCTATTTCAACCAATCCTTATAATAAATTAATATATCGTATAACCGTACTCATAGAGTATTTAACACATAATTCTTACGGTAATTCTAGCAAGACAATACGTTATAAATCAGCTATTAATTACATATACATTTACGTTATATAACAGTCATAAAAGGTAAACTTTCCAATAATTTTGTCTACTCAACTTATTATTAAAGCGATTACAAAACGTTAATTAATATTCCAAATCGTTCATAGTTACATAAAAAACCAGTTTTTGCTCTTATTGTCGTATCCTCAGGCGATTAAACATGGATTTTTCATATATTCGCCCCGTTGCTTTACCTTTAACCCCGTATATAATCCTTGACTTAAAAATTGTAACATTTGGGTCTTAAAAGTTGAAGTCGTATTTAGATACAAATTATACAACTTTTCGAATAAAAAATCTTTTAATCTTAACTTCATAACTTTCTTTAAAAAGTTTGCCAAAAGTCTTGATAACGTTTTGTACCCGGAACTTCACAGTTAAATCTTGATTGTTCTTCTCTTTTCTTCTAATTCAAGCAATATTATAAATACAACCCGGTACGTATTCTTTATACTTAGAGTTTCTCCTATTTAGCGGTCGCTCGCACCGTCGATATTTTATCGACTAATATATTACGGGGTAAAAAAGATTAAATTAACTCATTTGTTTAACTTAAAGATCACTATTACTATTACTATTTTCGATTACCTCGATATAAATTTTAATCTAGATTATGTGAAACGTTGTTCAACTGTTCATAGTTTTAATAATTATTTTAGGGTTACCAATACTTCAAATTTGAAGTAAGCCATCTCATTTACCTAATTTCTTCCGCACGAAGATTTTACTTTATAACGGAAAAATAAATACGTTAATCTTCGTAAAATTGTTTTTAATATTGAAGCCATTATCAACTTAACGATGTTCCGATTCCTTTCGTAATTCCTTCAAAGTTTTACCGTACGCCACAACTATATTCTGAATAATTTCTAATGATGAAAATGCATTTGTCAAATGAAAATATATTTCAAAAACCAACAACGTTATCTCCAGGCCGTCAAGGACCACAATATCATTCAACCTCCTTGCATATATCTAAAAACGTACCTTTTAATCCGTAAAGCTAATAATCTTCAATATAAAAATATCTTTCACTTTACGAAATAATATGTATATCTTCTCGACCCTTCAAATGATTCAATAAACCTTGACAAACACCTATTTATATTAAATCCCCATCATTTTAACGTACACCCAAAACTTCACCAACATAAACTTGATGCTGGTATCGTAAATGATGACATTAAGTAAATTTAAATACTTATTAATCTATAATATCTTGAACGTTTTCCACGTATCCTTCGCTAAAAGGACTTAAGGAATTTGGCTTCATGAAAAGAGTTTTCGAAATTAATAACTTAAAACATAAACTTATTATTTAAATAATACATAGAAACAAAAGTATCGCAATTGAAATTTTAATCGTTCTTCAACGTAAATTTAAATCTTCTAAGGGTTTAGGTATATATTTGGTTATAGTGGCAAAGCCTTTTAATAACCTCCAAGACATAATATTTCATATTTTCCTACCTTGAAAAGTTTAAAACTTTATATAGCTGGTCCACGACTACGTAATGAAAACTCTGGTGTAATTACATAATTTTAAACTATATCCAATTCAACACTGTTGCATTTTAGCTCTAATATATATATATATATATATATATATATATATATATACCCTCATTTAAAGCAAAAATTGAAATCTTTAGCGTTTTTAACCAATTCGTTAGCGTTGATGTCGACGTTAATACTGAGTATCATTGTAGTTTTCAAACAAAACAAAAATAAGGTAGTGTAATTAAAAATAGAAAATGTAATCGACCTAAAATAATATAAAGAATCGTCATTCTTTACAACGATAATTATTTGCCTAGGCCGAAGCTAACTTTAGCCTTACCAACATCTTGACAATTAATTTTGATAACAATCGTTCTTTTCTTTCATAATTTCACGCATTAAAATAGACTCGTATTAAATACTTTACTATCTCTATATCTGGCATATCACCTTAAAACATATGGTTCACGTAGCAATCATGAAAGTTTAAGATATATAATAAGTTAGTGTATCAATTAAAGTAAAGTAAAGGGTTTTCAACTCTTAAATGGTAAAGGAAGGCGTAGTCAGCTAATTACTAGTCCGCGTTAAAAACAGTATTTTCGTACCACACAACTTTTTTAAGCATATTGTTATCGTCAACATCCATCTAACCTTCATAATTTACGATATAATCTAAATAGATTACCCGAAATCATCGGGCTACTGCATGTAATATATTACCTATTATTTATAACCTTTCTCTAAAGGGTAACGATTTAACTAATAATTGGACTTGCTACAAATCCTACAATTTTTGGTATTATTATAACGATAATTTTTGAGACTAGCAGGTTTGTTTTAGTCTTTACCTCGGTAACATTAGTATATTTATAGCTTTCAATCCGATAACCTTAGATAATATTTTCAATATTAAGACCGCTTGTACCTACAATCAATAAAATCTACTATTACGCAATCTTTTTTATACACTTCGCGAAAATTATCAACTGAGGGATAAATATCAAACTAATTTGACATACGTACTATTACGGTCGCAAACGAGAATCGTAACTAACTGAAAAAGCTCTTATAGGTGGTATCTAAACGGTATAAAACATATTTAAATTCGCTTAAACTAGTAACTGCTACCCATACTTGCGGCAGAAAGTAGGCTCGCTAACGTGAGCCTTGCCTGTTACTTATTAGCACAATATGAACTTATTAAGAATTTGATTAAAAATATCCGTTGGATTTTCCTCCTCTTTCTTCTTAACCATCATGATCATCTATCCCGTCATAGCTGAATCCGTATAACACTACGAAAAAAATAGATAATATACTCAAAGTAACCCTTTATAACGTTATAAATCTTGCGAAAGGTTCTTACTCCCGTAAAAAAAATTGGTTAATGATTCCTGGCGTGGCCTGTAAAAGTTCTAGGGAATAGTAAGTTAAAACTAGAAGGAAAAACCTTCATTCACTTGCAAATATTCAAAAGAGGCATTATCTTCATATCGAAAATATTGTAAAACTTCCCGTCATACTTCTCTACGTTGTTACAAATCTTCGCGAAGTCCGTGAAATTTTTTTAATTGATATTAACTATTTTAATAGTATGAGTAGAAATTCGCGAAAATCGTCCCAGTTGTCGATAGTATTTCCTATTCATTCGGGTTTTAGGCTTTCAACATTGCGTTATTAAAGGTAATTACTAATTACCTAACTCGAGGAGTAAAGCCCTATAGTAGAACCTATATTATATTTGTACGTATAGGTATACCTGACGTAGGAAACATCACTTTAAATGATTTAACGATTCTAATAGAAGAATTCAAGGTTAAAAAAAACTGAGTCGTGAGAAAGATTCTAAGGGACTTAATGAACTTACTGAATTAACTGGATGGTACTAACGTCGAATCCTATTACCATGTTAACAGCCATTACTTCATGCGCTCTACTGTCACAAAAAACGTACTCCGCTTTATCACGTAAAAGTGTTAAACTACCAAAAAGATTAACTAATTCCTTATCTTCGACATATAAAGAATTGATACCAGTAAAGAGGTTAAAAGCTTAACCCAACTAAAAGTCAAGGGAAGATTCCTTAAAACGTAAATAAGTGCATTGAAGATCTTCAACGCCTTTGAATTTACCTCGAGGATTTGAAGGATTAAAATCATAAAGACATTCCTTAAGTTATGCCAGGTTGAAAAGGGTTTATGCTAGCTTAGTTAAACTCTTATCTAGTACGTAAATTCTTCAATAAATAAGCTCTACATTCAGCTTGTTTTTAACCTCTTTTTTTTTAAATAACTTCCACATATAAAATGTTCAATTATTGAAAGATTTACGAAAGTTTTAAGAGGCAGGATCATTATGGTCGAGTTAGTCACAGTTTTAATCGAATATAAAGTAGCTAATAAAGTTAACCAGATTATTTTTTGTTCAATCTTCGTCAATATCTACCCCCCAAAGTTCTTTATCGTAATACTTAGAAAAAATGGGTCCGAAAGCTTCAATTGCATTCATTAATTCTTAACTAGATATTATTTTGAAGTTTTGGCTTTCGTAAGATTTAATAGTTAAGAAACTTCAAAATTTGTGGGCATAAAGGCTTAATGATTTAACGGGAAGTCGGGCAACGTTACTTTCTTTACACAACTTATCGATTTAGCTATTTCGATTGGTGGAACAATCTTCACGATTAATGATTATAATATAGGGGAAAAAATGTGGTATAAAGAGAAAAACTTAATATTGAGAATAATATTTGGTGTAAAAGATAAAGTCGGAGTTTATTTTATATTATTAGTTATTTGATATGAGACTTAGGCACTTTTGCAGTAATAATACCCACTGTAATACTAATATAGTCGTTTGATAACTTAACAAGCGTTAAGACCTTTAATAGTTAACCTTAACGCTTTCCCCCCAAAAAATTAAAAAAAAAAGTAAAAATTCCTTAATATTTTCAATAATAATACTATCACTACCTTCTAACTGCCCTAAATACTAATACAACTCAGAAGTCTAATTTACTTACTGCTGTAAAGACTAACACAATCGTAAAAGTATTTCGTAAAGATTTTTCTTGTATTTTGCAATTGCATAAAGTGTAATTGGAAAGTAGCATCTTCTTTCACTTAGCTTATTCATGTTTAACCTAATAAGCACTGTTAAAATATTGGTAGGACTTCAGATGTTACAACGTTGTCGATTCTATCATTCGACCTAATAGTAATATTATAATAGTCAAGTTGTGGATGCATTGTTCTAGGTTTGACAGACTGCTAGCTGGTCTGCACACTAATCTGTAGGGCCAATTGCTTAGCCTGTGTCCTAGTTTGAACTGGGCGCATACTTTACTTGAATTGAAGTTAATACATTAGACTTGAAGAATAATATACTCAACTTACAGTCAGTATAGTCAACTTTATTTGCAGTAAAGTTAACATAATGCACTGCAATTACTACTGCTTCAACACTAAATAATATAACTAACGTTACGTTAAACAGTAATTGCAATTACGGTTTAGGTAATTCAAACGTTAAAAAGTTATAATTTTGTTTCGTGTTGTGATATTGATTAATATTTATATCAAACCCTGAATTTTACAAGATATTTTTTGCCGAAAATTTCGATACGTTTCTTTAGTATGTATATACAGGGTAAATTAAGACTATTATCATTCAATGTAACCCTTAGTATTTTTATTACCATAATAATATCCTAAACACCTGTTCATTACTAAATACAACATGATATATGGCACGGGTAACAATGTTAATAAGGCTAATAATATTATTGAAAATATTTTACTATATATAAAACAGGTAATATGACGAATAAATCTAGTAATGATACCAAAACAAGAAACTGGCAAAACAAAAAAATTCGTTAATAATAATATAATTATTTGATTGAAATAAATCGTCATACGATTGTCCCGGCTATTCAATATCAAGTTTTACATAATGTATAGATATTCATTTTGAAACTTTTTATAGTAGTACGTATTAAAAGCTTACCTTTGGTAATACTTATTGAGAATATTTAATATATATGACAAAATAATATTCCATATCATCAATACTATATATAAAGCTTTATATACCAAATTATTATCTTAGAATAAGGGTGATTTATATTATTGTTTTTATATCATAATGTAAACATAACAATGCAATCTTACAACAATACCAGGCTTTGACTCATGCGTAAATTTGAATATAATGTACCTAAATGCCCTCATTCGAAAGAATATATTTACTGTGGTCGGTAAGAGTGTGTGTTAACATAAAATTATATATCTAGTGTCCGATATCCAATTAAAACCTTTATAACTTTGAAATGGCTAGATGTTTTGATTATATAGCTGATTTCAATGTCTAATTTAATGTAGAGCTATATAAAAGACTCACAGTTCAACAAAATCATTATTTTTTCCCCTTTATTTTAGCTACAACGTTGTTAATAGCATGCAAAAAAAAAAATATCGCTAGTATTGATATTGATATATTAGTTGATTAAATATCAATTATTAAATATTATGTCTATGAAATTAGTGAAACTGTTATTTATCTATTAAACATGAATCAATATTATCTTATAGCAAATTATGTGAGAATCAAGTAGAAGTTTCCTGAATAAGAAAATATGTTGTAACAGAAATTAATTGTAGTACAGTTAGTTAAGTATACTGTCAAGTAAGTTGACTATACTGACTGCAAGTTGACTGTATTGTTTATGGGTTAGTTGTGTTTGTTGGTAGGGCTTCAGACGTTGTAAGGCTGTCGATTCGATTGGTCGAAGTAATAGTAGTATTGCGTAGTAAAGTAGTGGATGTATTGTTCTAGGTTTAGCAGACCGCCAGCTAGTTTTTACAGTAATTTGTATGGCCAATTGCTTGGCCCGTCCCTTATATGAAGTGGGCGCATACTGTACTTGATTTGCATTCATAGGCTTATACAAAATAATATTTTCAACTTGCAGTTAGTATAGTCAACTTTACTGCAAGTAAAGTTGACCTACTATATTTTAATTACTATTATTCTGACATTGGCGGCTTTTTGTTTTCTGTTCGTACGCCAGTATGGTTGACTAAACTTTTCCTAGTTACTGCCGAATTTCGTGCTCGTCAACTGGCTGGATCCTTGTTATATCTAATTGACTTCTTCACCCAAATTGACCCTAATTACTTTTAGTTACCTTACGGCCTCGAGTTCTAGCTTTATCAATTAACGTATACAAATATTTTGCTACAAACTTACGCATACTGCCTACTGCCTTCATTAGTTTTTTTTAACTTATTTAGGTTAAGTAGTCTGTCACTTTAGTTAACACGTGTGGGTAAACTAAGCTATTACTGCCCTTATTATCTTTTTACTACTACTACTACTACTGCCACTACTAACATTAGTCATGTTAATTAATGTTAGTTAAGCTACCATTCAATTTTGCTTAATCTATGTGGGTTAATTAACCTGTTACTGCATTTAATTCAAATATTCCACTTAAAGAAGTTTTTATTGTTATTCCCCTAATAATCTTTTAATTTTCTAGTACATATTTATCCGCTTTCACGTAACTTGAACTTGCTAGGTAGCCTATTAACGTAGCCTTCAATGCATATGGCTAGCCTATTAATATTTACAAACTTTTTAAGGGCTTTATTCGGAGATTCCTTTGTTATAGCGTTAGCAGGATTATTCTTTCCATCGATTTATAGGAACTCCTTTATTTCCTTGTCTTCGTAGGCTTTATAGAATGCTATTATATCGATTTTTAGGCGTTTTTTACAAGTAGTTCTGAGCTTTAAAGGGTATTCGAACAGGCTTTTTGAGTTGGTACAGATTATCATCAGGATAAAGGAAATCTTTAGCTATCTATTAATGACGTTAAGGGTTTTCTATAGAGTTATACCCATATTCAATCTAGATATTATACCGCAGACCTTTACAGCTAACACGTTTTATGTAATCCTTTTTTATTTAACGGAAGTTTAATAGATTAGGTTACATATAATATTAAGCTAATTCTTCCGCCTGTCTTTGTTAAAGAAGGTTATGAAAAAGCCGATTTGTAAACATAAGTCGGTATTGTTTGTAAAGGAACCGTCCGTAAAAATTATTAACTTTGATTTCAATATATTAATCGGGATTATATCAATTCCTCGGTTTAAGTTTCCTATTTTCTATTTAAGTCTTTTATTTAGCTGGTTAAAGTTTTTATCTGTTAGGTTTTATATTTATACCGTAATCGATAGGTCGTAGGAAGTTTTCGGTTGGTGTAGGGTAGCGATATAGCTGTTATGAGCGCGTTATTTTAAGTACCGTTAAGGATTGGTTACATTAATTTTATCAATTGAAGCTAAATTAGTATCTTAGCCTTTTTGCAAAAAATTAAGGCTAGTATTAATACCGAGTATACGGATTCACATTCCGTTAAAGTTAACTTAGTTGCTAATCGCCAATCATTCCGATTTTATAAAACTTATAGTTTCTACGAAAAAGGTATCGTTAGTTTATATACCTATTAGGTTAAAGTTTTTCTTTTAAGCTATTAGTAAATACGGGTTGTATATTATTAACTTTATATCAAATCGTAACTTGAGGTATGATTGATAGGTTGAAAACCAATAGACGCCTACTAAATCTAATCCTTATAGTAGTTTACTATATCGTATTACCATTCCCGAAGGGTGTGTGGTACGTAATTTTAATAACAATTTTACTAAAACGATTTGTTATAGATCGATCGCTAACTACATATATACTCATGTTATATTTCAGATATTAAATACAAACTTGCTTTCAATTTTAACTAGTAAACTTATTGCTGAATCGACTACTAAGTGTTGGCTAACTTTTTAAAAAGTTAGCGACTACGTAAAATTTCAACCCTTACCTTTATCACCATATTTTTTGACGATTAAATGTGACTTTTTATATAGCCGCCCTGTAGTTTTTCCTTTAACTTCGTATATAATCCTTGACGTAAAGATTGTGATATTTAGGTTTCAAAGGTTCAATTCGGTCTTAGATATAAATTGTATGATTCCTCGAATTAGTAAACCGTTCATTTCGACCCTATTACTTTCTTTAAAGGGTTTACCAGAGGTTTTGATAGTGTTTTTTATTTGAAGCTTTAATATTAAGTCTTCGTTATCTTTCTTTTCCTATTTACATAAATAGTATTATAGATTCAATCGGATGTATATTCATCCTCTTTAGTGTTTCTCTTTTTCGATAGTTGTTTGCGCTAGCATCTTTTTATTAGCTTATTGATAATACATGGAGGACGAAAGTATTAGCTTATTCGTTTAATTTTGGAAGTCTTAATTGTTAGTCGGCTTAATATTAAATTCAACTTGAGTAGTACGAAATGTTATTGATTAATTAGCAGTTTTAGTAACTAGTTTAAAATTAATGATACTTAAGATTTTTTATGGGCCCTCCCATTTATATAGCTTTCATTACATGAAGACTTTACTTTGTAACGGTAAGGCAAGCACGTCGATTATTATGGAGCCGTTCCTGATATTTAGGGCGTCTTTGACTTGACGCCGTGTCGATTCCTTTCTTAGTTCCTTAATTGTCTTACCGTAGGCTACAGCTTTCTTTTAGATACTTGCTAATGGCGGAGATTTACTTGTTAGGCCTGGGTACATTCCCAAGACCAATAGCATCGACACTAAGTCATCTGAGCCCATATTGTTGTTTAGGCTCTTTACCGCCATTTGAAAGCGTTCTTTTTAATTTGTAAAGCTTTCAATTCCTAGAATAAGGATATTATATGTTCGGTGGAGTAGTAAGTATGCGCTTTCGATTTTTCCAATACTTTAGTAGATCTTTATAAGCATCTATTTACATTGGACCCCAATTATCTTAACATTTACTTCAAAGTCTGCTGTTGTAAAGTTGGTACTAATATCGTAAATAATGATGTTAAGTGTGCCTAAGTATATATCAATTTATAGTACTTGTAGTATTACCCATATATATTTTGCTAATAGAAACTTTAAGAACCTAGCTTTATTAAAAGAGGTTGCGGAGTTAACAACGTAAAAAAATATTTATTATCTAGGAAAAAACACATTAATAAAGAAGTTATTAATAAAGTCTTTTTCGTCTTTGACTGTAAATTTCAATTTTAGGAGAGCTTGATTATACGTTTAATAGTAATGATAAAGCTTTCCGATAGCTTTTAATGCAAATTGTTTCAAGTTTTTATGCTTTACGGACTTTAGGATTTTATTTAACCTGTTAACGGCCGGGTAGTTAAAGTGTTGGTATAGTTAATGTAATTTTAACTTTGTCAATTTAAATTCTTTTACTTTTAGACCTTGAAGATAAAACCATAGGTACTCTTACTTAAAGGTGAGGAGAAAACTCTAGCTGTTTTTATCTAGTTTATAGGCGTTAATGTTAACGTTGGCGCCGAGATTTTTATATCTTCTCAATTAAAAAAGAAAAGGGAAGGGTACTTGAGGATATAAAACTTCATTAAACTAATAACAGTTTAAATTACCGTTGTCATTAGTAACCATAGTTATTCGCTTGAGCCGAAGCCAACTTTGACTTTGCTAGCATTTTGACTATTAATTTTAGTAGTAGTATTGTTTTCCTTCTATAGTACTATGTATAGAAAATAACTTTTTATAAAGGACCTTATTTCTCTTATATTTTTATAATACTTTGAAACATATAATCTGTGTAACAATAGCGAGGGTTAAATGTATGTAAAGGGTTAGGGGTTGGTTAGGGTAAAGGTAAGAGTTTTTGCTACTTAAACAATATAGAAAAAAGTAGTAGGCTAATTACTGGACCGTGTTAGAAGTAGCATCGTTATTCCACGTAACTTGTTTAGGCGTATCTTTATTGTTAAAGTTCTTTTTACATTTAAAATCTGTGATATGGTCACAGTAATCCTATTTAAAATTAGTGGAATTGTTGGTAGGCCTTAGATATTGCATCGTTGTCGATTCGATTAGTCGAAGTAACAGTAGCATTGCATGGTCAGATGGTGGGTAAGGCTTTCTTCATAATTCTCTACGTTATCAAAAATCTTATTGAAGTTTATTAAAAGATTGTAATTAATGTTAACTATCTTGACAGGCCTTAAAAGAAGGTCTTGATAGTTGTTCTAGTCTTCGTTAGTATTTTCTAACAGTTTAAGCCTTAAAGCTTCCTAGTTACAATATTAAGAGTAATTGACAGTTTCTTGGCCTGAAGGGTAAAGTCCTGTAATTGGACCTGTAGTAGGTTTGTATATATAAGCGTACTTATCATAGGAAGGCTTTTAAGGGATTTGGCTATTTTAAATAAAGAGTTGAGAGGCAATAGAGACTTGGCTATAGGAAGGATTCTGAGAAACTTGATGGTCTTACTTAATTGACCAGCAGAGAGTGCTAACATCAATTACTCTTACCGCGTTGGCTGACGTTGCTTTACACTCTCTACCACTACTGAGAGCGCATCATACATTATTATGTAGAGGTTCTGGTTTACTGATCAGGTTAATAGGCTCCTTATTATCAGCGCGTGAAAAAGCTTGACTTAGTTAATGGTAAATAGAAGGTTTTCTGAATAGCATGTAAGGGCGTTAAATTTCTTTAATACTCTTTCTTTTAAAGCGTGGGTTTTAAGGGTATTCTTTAAATTATGACAATTAGAATCGGGTTTTTACTAACCTGTTAAAGCTTTTTTTTCAGTACTTATAACCCTCAGTGTTCGAGTTTTACATTTAACTTAGATTTAGTACCCTTTTAAATCTTCTTTCACATATTAATAGTTTAGTCGTCGAAGAACTCATAGTATTTGCGGAAGGCGTGGTTACCGCAATTAAATTTCCTCGCTGTTGTCTTACTTAATGATAAAGTAGATAACGAAGTTAACCAGGTGTCTTTCGGTTTAATATTTATCAATATTTGGCCCTTAAAGATCTTTATCGTATTACTTTATAAAAATGGTTCCAAAAGTTTTAATTCTTCTTTATAGTTCCTAGATAGGTATCATCTAAACGTTTTTGCTAGCGTAGAACTTGGTGGGCAAGTGACTTTATAATTCAAGACGTGGGGATTTGTTAATTTAGCGAAAATTCGCGTGAGAATTTAGTGACTTGGTGTTAAATAACGCGAAGTGGCTTTCTTCACAGAATCGATGTTTTAGTTCAGTATAGTGCTCTTAATTACTAAATTGACGTAGAGGTAGTGACAAGAGTAAAGTAAAGACAAAGGTTTGGTATGAAGGGTAATATCAGTGGTTTTTTTTATTAGTAGTAAAGGTTAAAGGTCATTCATTATGATTATTTGGCGTGAGACTTAGTCGTTTTCATAGTAGAAGTATCCGTTGTATTACCAACTTAGACTTTTGTTAACTTGTTATTTAAGACCTTTAGTGGTCAATCTCAACGCTTTTAAAAAAGGATTTAGTGAATATTTCTTTGTGTTTTTAATAGTGATACCGTCGCTACCTTTAGACTCTATAAAAACTGGCGTAGCTCAAAGGTCTTTTTTACTTACTTTTATAAAGACTGACACAATATTAAAAGCCCTTCGCAAAAATCTTTCCTTTATTCTAGCTGCCGTTATTAACGTAAAGCATAACTGGAAAGTAGCTTCTTGTTTTACTTAGCTTATATGTATTTAACCTAATAAGCACTGATTAGTATTGGTAATGCTTTAAACGTTGTAACGCTGTTGATTCGACTGGTTGAAGTAACAGTTATATTATGTAGTCAAATAGTGGATTTATTGTTTTAGGTTTGGCAGACCTCTAGCCGGTTTGCATAGTAATTTGTATAGCCAATTTCTTGGCTCGTGCCCTAGTGTGAAATGAGAGCATACTATACTTGATTTGCAGTGAATACAGTAAGCTCATACAAAACAATACACTTAACTTGCAGTTATCATAGTCAACTTTACTACAAGTAAAGTTGACCTACTGCACTTCAATTACTACTATTCGAACAGTATTTACTATCAATCAAGTATAGTATATTCCCACTTCTGACAATGGCACGAGCTAAATAATTTGATATACAAATTACTATACAGAACGGCTAGCAGTATACTAATCTTAAAATAATACATCCACCACTTCACCATACAATACTACTATTACTTTGACCACTATTTGAATAAAAAACGTTGCAATATATAAAGGCCTATCATTGGTATGGAATTTTAACACTTATTAGTTTATATTAATTTAAACACAAATCATTTTGGTAAAAGAAGAAGCTACTTTCTGGTTACGTTTTGTATTATATTACAAGGTGAAGGAAATATTTTTGTAAAACGCCGTATTACTACGTCTTCGGCTTAAAATTAGCAAAAGGCAAGACCCATGAGTGTTTCTCGGGCTTACAGGCACTTAAAAATGGTGACGGTATCGCTATTATCAAAAAAACGAAAAAAATTTCATTAAAATATATTGAAAAAAGTTGATACTAACCGTTAAAAGTCTTCAATGGTCAATAAGGCAATCATCAAGTTGCCAAACACTCTACGGTTGGCAAACGGCTAAGTTTCTTCTGATATTTCTGGTATTAGCACTGCAAATCGCAAATCGCTACATTTAAAACTCCAATAACAACCAATAATTTTAATAACAACAACTTTTCTATACTAAACCTCACCCTTATACTATTTTTTCCCTCTGTACTTTACAAGATCAGTAATGAAATAAGTCAAGGTCATCACTCTAAGGAAAAATACTAAGAATCGTTAAGTTGCGATAAAAAGGCTATGTTACGTAAATTTATGACCAAATCATAAATTCCTTATGCACTCAAACCACCAAATTATCACGCGGTCAAATCTGTAAGTCCCCTTAACCAAATCGAAAAGTCTTTTTACTCTAAGAACCTAATAATATTTGAATTAAAGTTAAATTGTTAATGAACATGTCAAGATAGTATCGAAAAATTTAAGGATAAAGATTATCAAAACACTTGGATTCTTTTTCGTTAAATATTACGACGAAAACTTTCAGTTCAAAAGTATGAACGTCAATTCAAAGGAATAATATCTAAACAAATTAGTCTGCTAATTTATCGTCAACTTGAACCTCAAGAAGATCAATCGAGTATTTGAATTTTTCACATTTTTGCAGATACTTTACCGACTAAACTATTAAAATATGAAACAAAACTCCAAAAACGATTGAAGGAAAATTAAAGACAAACCTCTAAAATTGTGGGGTTTTTATCATAAATAGGAAAGTAAACCTATTACATCACCTTTTTAAATTCGTTCAGATAGATAAAGATCTTGAAATTTTTTAAAACCAAGAAGTATAGGATAAATATAAAAACTCTATTAAAAATCATTATCATACACGTTCTAAAGAAACAGTATCTAATGTTCAATTAAGTTAAATCTTTTTTATAGTCTTTAATTATTTTCAGTTTTCTGGATAATCTATCTCTATATTTTATACAAAACATAGCAGAATACGCATTTTACAGAAAAAGAGCGTGTGAAACAATATCTATCAACGCAGAAGAAGGAATGAATGATGGCTTTATCCAACCTTCAATTAAATAAAATCGTTGAATCACTCAAAACCCTTATGATTTCCCTTAAAACCACTAAGTTCCTTCAAACGAAGCTTTCTATTAAAGGTACACCTATACATGTAAGTCCACTACAGGTTCTACTACAAAATTTTAACTCTCGAGTCAATCGAATCGTAACTATCCCCATTACCACGACTCTAAAAATCCAATACTTAAGTTGGAAAAAAATATTATCGAGAACTAAGATGACTATCATGATTTTCCCTCAAAACCAGTTAAAATAACCAATATTAACTACAATCTTTTTACAAATTTCACCAAAATTTGAAATAACGTAAAAAAAGTATAATGTAAATCTTACAATCAACGTAATACGAAAATAATACTATTTCTCAACATTTGTAAGTAAATACAGGTTCTGTTGGTGGATCTTTATTGTTGTAACGTAGTCTATTCGAATCTGTGGTTGAAGTAACTGATGCTGTATTGAAAGTGGTGATTTATTGCTCTTAAGTTGAACAAATAACTAGCCAGTCTACACGCCAATTTGTATGGCCAATTGCTTTGGTCTATGCACTAACCCGAAGTGTGCACCCACTACATTTGACTTGCAATCAATACAGTTCAATCTCACAAATTATAGTTAATTTGAATGTATTAAATTTGAGCGCTATTCAAACATTAGCGACTTTTAATTTTGTGCGCGTATGCTAGTGTAACTAACAACTTACTTGTACCAAGTTCTGAACTTCCTCCTCAACCTGCCTACTAGACCCCTGTCAATTTCAATGGGTTTATAAATAAACTAACTTCAATTACAATCTTTTTCCTACATTCCCAAGTCTCGTATTCTTTAACTCCCATACACAAGCCACTCGTCATAGACTTAGGCATATCACATACACTAATAATTAGGTACCCTTTACCAATAGGTCCGTGCATTTTTTTTCTTGCATATTACCACTGCCACCGCTACCATGTTAGTTTTATATCTTGCTATAAAATCCCTATTTCTTCACGTTACGTACCAAGTGGTCCATTTAGCTTTTGATTCATATTTTTAGTGTATTGCTATTCACAAACCATTCCAAGGTGCTATTAGGCGTGGCTTTGGTTATGGAGTTTGCCGGATTATATTTACCGTTCATTCACCGTAATTCATTGATTTCTCGGGCTTTGTATGCTTCCTTGAAAGCTTTTATATCGATTATTAGATGTTTTTCATTAGTCATACCCAGCTTTGATAGGAACTTGTAAAGGCTTTGAGAGTCTGTACATACAATTACAAGTATTGGAAGTATTACTAGCCGTTTGGTGATAATCCTTAATTTACCGTTAATTACCATATTAATATAGAAGCTTGATATTATACCGTAAACCTCTAATATTATACGCTTTATATTAAATATTTATACTTAACAAATATCCAATGTATAAGGTTATGGTAATCGTAAATTTTGTATGAAACATTTTTTTGTTAAAGAGTATTATGAAGAATCCGATTTACGATATAAATCTGGTCTCATTCGGAAATGAGCTGTTCATAAAGATTATCAACTTTACAGTCGTTAAGTTTACTAGAATTATATTAATATTCTTTCAATTTTCTATCTTATATTGAATTATTTCATTTAACCTCTTAATATTCCTGTTTTACGGCTTTTGCGCTTATAATGTAATCGATAAATTGTAAGATGCCTCCGGTTGGTACAACATAACGATATTAACCGTTCAGGCTCTCTACTTTAAATATTGTAGTGATTGTACCTCATCAGTTTCACTGGTTTTTGCTAGGTTCAAGGCTTTCCCTTTTCGACGTGGGTTAAGATACATGTTACGGGAATCGTTAATACTATAGATACGGATCAACAATCCATTAAAATTAATTTATATACTATTAGTCAACGTTTTTATCGGCTTATACTTTTAAAGGCCTGATTTTTCGACAAAAAATATTTTTTTGCCATAAATCCAGTGTTTCGAAGAAAAAAGTATTGTTAGTTAATATACTAATGATAACGAATTTTTTTCCTTGCGTAATTAACAAAAATAAGACAAAATTTAGAGTCTTTCTTTATGCGTAACATATTTTAAATATACGTTTCATACGTTAAAAACTTATAAATATCTATTTCAACCAATCCTCACAAAAGTTTAACACATTGTATTACCGTGTTCGTTGGAAACTTATCACTTATTTTTTTTTTTTTTCATTTTTTTTTGTAATCTCAATAATATAGTTCATTCAAATTTTTTTGGTGGACTATGTATATGTTCACGTAATATTACGGCTTTTGAAGGTAAACTAACCATTTACGCCAGCAATTAAACTAGCAGTAATTTCCACGATTCAAAATTTGCTTCTTTTTTTAAATTGTAAGCAATTAAGTAAGGATTCAGTTTTCACTTTGATTACTGTATTATTAAACGGTTAGTTATAAATTTTTATATATTCGGTTCGTGGTTTTGGTTTTCACCTCTTGAACTATTTTCGATTTAAAGATAGTAACGTTTTGTACTTTAAATTACGCCAACAGTACAAGTTAAACAACTCCTTATATAAATAGGCCGTTGATCTCTACTTAGTTACTTTCCTCAAAAGATATTTCCAGTATATTAATACTTCCTTTAACTCGCAACCTAAAGGCGAGGTCTCTATCAGATTTGTTGTTCTGAAACACTCATGCCATTATATATGCCCCCCTGAGTTTGTAATCATTGTTACCATACTATTTTTTATTATATATTCTTCTTTTAAGTGGTTTTCCATGTTATCAACATTACTTTGACTTGTCAACAATCGGCTCAGGAGAATTATATTGATCATTCCACTCGGCTAGAGTATTTTCAACTTAATAATCTTCACTAGACGTAAAGTGTTTTTTGTATTGCTTAATCTGTATGGTATGTAAAGTCATGGGACCGTTAGGGATTTCAACCACTACGTTTGGGCTAGCAATATTTAATATCATATAGGGTCCATTCAATCTTCCTAGTTCTCTCAACGTGAGGACTTCACTTTGAAGAGGCAGAAACAGCACATTTGTTGTCGATAGTCCGTTACTAGAGTTGAAGATATCATTGATCTGGCAGTGTGCCGATTCCTTCCTCAGTTCCATAGCAATATCAGTATCCCTTCATAACGCGACTCACTTCGAATAGCCTCCTGTTGAATACCTTGCTACTCTCGTATCTGGATAATACTTTGAAAAACTTGCTTTGCATAACGATCGCAAATAGTAAGCAAGTTCGTAGTACTAGAAATTTTATCATTATAGCAACGATAGAGGTCTTTATCTGTTAGATGATACAAAAAGGCGTGATCAACTAGTTATTACTTTGTTTCTGAGCTGGTTCCAGTATCTTTATAGCAACCGATAGCTTTAGATTATTTTTTTATGATTCTATAAATTCAAAGTCTATAATACATTTAATTTAGTCTCAATTAAAAGTGAGGGGGTATTATATGCTTTACATTACCTGTTTCTATTTGCATTCGGCAGTAGTGTGAGGTGTTGATTAATGGCTCTATTTGCCGCATATCTAATACTTCTTGGTGTTTGGAGGAAACTTCTGTAGCTAGATTAAAGATTTTGACGATGAAGAATAGAACTTTCTTTATGTGATCCTGCGATGATACCTCCAGGTCTGGATTTTTTATTAACTGTATTAGTTGAACCTATCCTACTTGCTGTCGATATAGTATGTACGGGAAGAGTTCTTATTGTTTTCGTTAAATTTGTAATTTTAGGAGTATATATTAGTCGAGCCTAGTACCCATGTTATCGCGGTCGTAAGCGAGTATTGTAACTGGATAAAAAAAGACTATACAGATGGTGTTAGGGTATTGTAAGGCGTATTTGAAGTTGTTATAACCTGTAATAACTGAGAGGATTTGTTGGCGTAGTATGTCTTCGTTAACTCTTATATTTCCTATTGCTCGTTCGCAAATCATTTACCTGTTAAACATACGATTAATGAGGTTAATCTTGTTTTCCAACTTTTTTTATAATCTAATATGTATAACCATTTGATAATGTTCCAATTCATATGGTATTAGGTAATATTAATATGGTATTTAAAGTGACATTTGAGAGTATCGTAAATCTCTCAAAATGATGAGTAATTCATTAAATACCAAAGGTAATAGTCTTAGGCTTCACCGGTAAGGATATTAGGTAATATCTAGTAAAAACCTAGAAAGTGAATCCTTATTTAGCGGTAGATATTGAACAATAGCCGCAATTTGATATCGAGAAAATTATACAACATATCATTATACTTCTTTCTTCCTTCCCAGATTTTAACGAAAGTCATAATTGTTGCGTAATACGTATCCATTATAAGTATATTTCGAGGAGGAAAAGTAATATATTAGTTATAAGAACCTTTCGGAATTTTTCAACTTGTATTGAGAAAGGTGTTGGTAGGCAAGATAGTTACCTTTAGCCAAATTTAAAGGGTGAAAACCAATAGTTGTGCCCATAGTATGCTCGCGCGTAAAACCGTTTTCCCCCTCATTAGTTTGTTAAAATTGAACGTGTTGAGGAACTTAAGGGTAGGTAACTTGAGGATTTCAGTAGGGAATTTAGTGATACTTCCCCTAATGTTAAGGGGTTTACCGATGTTTCGATTCAATTACGTAATGGATTTGAAATCGAATATAAGCTTGAGGCCTTGTTACAACTGTGTCAGTTAATTCTTTACAACTAATGATACTGACTCGTTCAATATTTTGTATAATAATATTTAAGAAACTTATTTAGGGTTGAACGTAACTTTGCGAACGTTTTTAAGGGCTTTAAGAGATACTGTCGCTGGTTATACCTTAAGCTTTATCCTTTTATATCCATTAAGGGTCCATGACATATTCGTATACTATATCCGCCAAGTTGCATTTCTTTCCAAGTATTAATAGTAATGAAATCTTTTATTTATTTGAGTTGACCTTTAACTTAACTTTAACTTTCATTTTTATTCTTTTCACATGTTTATAATCCAATCCTTAAAGAATTTAACGTAATCGTATAAGGTATTGGTGCTGGAGTCTAAATCTTCGTAATTCACATCGAATATAAAGTACCTGACGTAATTAGTAAAGAAATGTGGGGCAAAATTTTCGTTAAATTTTATAAACCAAAAATTATTGTTGAAGTTCTCAATAGATATAAGTTCCAAACTTTTCGTTGCGTTACTTTTAATAAAGTCAGTAACAAGGTTAATTTTATTGTTTTTGGTATTTATCATAAAGATCAAGGGGTAAAGTGAATGATTCAAATAGTACGGAGCTAAAGGTTGAATATAAGGGAATATATTATAAGCTATTTGCCATTAAAGTTGGTATTTAATATTATAAGTCATTGGACCTAATTTTTTTCACTATTTGAAATCTGTACTATTAGTAGTAGTGTTTGTAAAAGTATTAGATTAGCCGTTTACTAAGTTGATGATCTTTAATAATTTCAGGCGGTTAATATTAAAGCTTGAAAGACCGGTTCAATGAGGAGCTCTTAGTACTTTAAATAATATTAACAATACCATAGCCATCTTTAAGTCCTCATGAACAGCAGACGTACTTCAAAAGTCTTCCTTTTTACCTCATGTAAATAGCACGCGTAATAAAAATGATCTTTTATAAGAATCCTCCTTTTACCTTACGTAATTTCAAAGCGTTATCAGAAAGTAGCCTTTTCTTTTACCTAGTTTATCTATACTTAACCTAATAAATTGTGATAACTATTTATAGGCCTTTATTGTTGCAATGAAGTCGATTCGAATTTCTGGTCGAACTTATGTTGCATTAAAAGTGGTAATACGTTACTTCTAAATTTGGCAGATCGCTAGCCGGTGTACATGCTAATTTGTATGGCTAATTTCTTTGGCCCATGACCCAACCCAAAGTGAGTACTTACTACACTTGACTTGCACTTAATGTAGTTAAATCCTACAAACTATAGTCAATTTTCAGTTAGTATAATCAACTAACTGTAATTAAAGTTAACTTTACTGTACTGCAGTTAACTGTTGTTCCAACAGATTTAATCTTAAGGTTTTCAATTATTAGGACCAAACCTTCTTACGTAATACGCCAAAAATTATTACATAATCTTCCTAACTAAGGTGAAAACCTTCCGTAAAATTTGCTATAATATAAAGAGTTACTTTGAATACGCCGTCTACCTTATACAATACCATAGGGATTAGGCTACAACAATGTGAACAACGATGATAATTAAAAAGAAGGAAGAAATATTTATGAAAATCTTTACCCAAATGCTTAAAAAATTGATGTTATGTCAATATACAATAAAAAAGGTATAGAATAGCGAAACTACACTTCGTGAATAGGTACAGGCATTTATGACTAATATTAAAGAATTTGAATACGCCCTATAACGCCTAAATACCACCTGTAAAGGAATTTTTCAACCAATGAATTTTTTTTGTATTTAATTATAATAAAGCGTACGTCAAATTTAATTTACATGTACTTTTAGATTGATGACTTTTGAGATGATAATAACTAAAACTTTTTAATTATTCATTATATAGAAAGTAAGTACGCAAAGAACTAGCATCTAAAATCTGGTCCAAAGCTCCTAAATAAGAAACTATATTGGCGACAACAACGTAGGCAAAACTCAAACGGATTTACTACGCGCAAAAACTATCATTGTAATATTGGCAAAAGGTATTAGATTTGTAGAAAATCAGGTTTTTAATTACCTCGCTACCTTGTAAACAAACGTCATAAATAATGGGTGATATATTATACCACATAACTTATTATTGTTTTTGAAAAAATTACTTGGATTTCATAGTTCATTACGAAGGTAAAAATGTTTTTAACGATGATGATACGCCAAAGTAAATTATGTAACATAAGGATAATAATCCTTATATAACCTAATAATTAGCTGACTATAAATTCCTATACCGTTTGATTGGTGAAGACCCCTATATTTGCTGTGAAGATCAAATACATAACTCTTTACACACCTTTAACGTTAACGATTACTATGTAGACTATATGTTTCAAGGTATTATTCCAGACACAGAGGCAAAAAGGTACTGAATAGGAGGTTATTCGTAGTATTTAGTATTGCAATGAGAAAGAATTACTACTACTGATATTAATCGTTAAAATGTTGGCAAGGCTAAAGTTAGTTTTGGCTTAGGCAAACGACTATATTTATTGGAATCGAAGACTGTATAATACTTTTGGACTTATTACGTTTCATATTTCCAAATAACTCACCTCATTCCTTCTTTACTTAGAAGATATAAAGATTTTTGGTGTTAATATCGACATCAATACTGACGAATGAGTTAAAAACAGCTAGAGGTTCCCCTTCGCCTTTAAGTAGAGAAACCTTTGGTTCCATCTTCAAAAGCTAAAGATAATGATGTTGAATTTGATGAAATCAGAAATGTGTTCATTATACCGAAGTTTTAATTAACTAGCTGTTGATAGGTTTATGAATCTTTTAGTCTGTAAGGTGTGAAAATGTGGAATATTTTGATTTAGAAGTTATTAAAAGGCTTTGTTACTACTGTTCCATATAGATATAAGCTCCCCAAAACTTTAAGCTTATACTAAATTATGATAATGACTTTGATTATAAGATTTTACTTGACGGTTCTTACTTATATAACAAGTTTATTATTTATGTTATAGATTGGGTAACCTCTTTTTATAGCGATAAGTTCTTTAATTATTTATTAGTGAAAAATACTTGGAAAACTTTAGGGATATTGTGGATTAATATGTGTTTTGGGTGACCAAACATTATTGTTTACGATGTCAAAATCAATATTGCGGTGGTAAAATTTCAAGTTAATGTTAAGATGATGAGAATTTGGTCTAAGTAAATACCTGTTGAAATATATTGAAATATTGGAAAAGTCGAGAGTATATACATATCACTTCGTAAATTGTTTAATAATCTGACTCTAGAGATTGGAAACTTTACGAATTAGAAGTTATGTCTTCACATAGCAGAGAAAGACCTAAACAATATTATAGGTCTTGACGGTTTGATACCAATATTGTTGGTCTTCAATGTATATCCTTGTATAATGAATGAATCTTCGCTATTGGAAAATACACAGAAAAGGGCTGTGGCGTACGTTAAGTCTTTAAAGAAATTGAGAAAAAAAATCTGCTACACGTTAAGTTAATAATACTCTTTAAGGCTTCAAAGAAATTTCGAAAAAAAAAATCTGCCAAGCGCTAAGTCAATAATAACCTTAATATTAGAAACGGCTACACGACGATATATGTGCTAACTTTGTCATTATAAATAAAAGTTTTCGTGTAGAAAAAGCTAGGTAAATAAGATAGCTTATTTAAGATCTTAAGTATCACTAACTCTAAAATATTTATTGAAATTGCTAATGATCTTATAAATTTTCGTAAAATTTAGTTCAAACATTATATAATATTAATTAATGATAACGATTACAATAAAGATTTTTAAGCTAAACAAATTAGCTAACATAATCTTTCCCCTTTCGTGATTGATAGATCGATAGAACGACGACAATGCGATCAGTTATTAAAGAGAAGGAATATAAAGGATAAAAAAATAAATACCAGGCCGTATTTAAAATATTGTTTATATTAGTAAAAAAAATAAAAAAAATTAGGATTATGCCGTCAAGCTTTGCATAGAAGGAATCATTAAAACTTTAGGTAAGATTTTTTAAGAGAGAGGTAAGGTTAAAATTGAGGGACTTTTTAGTCGAGGAGATATAAAATTTGTACCTAAAAGCGAATTTAACTTTTAAGACTCAAATGTTACGATTCTCAGCAGGTAATTATTTACGAAGTGAAAAGTAGAATCACGGGTAAATTATATAAAAAGTTACGTTCAATCGATTGAAAACAAGGTAATAAAGGTAAAAACTATACTTTTGCGTTGTTGATCACGATTTGAAAAATTAATCAAAGATGTTTAATCGTATGAATAACGAGTTTAGTGGTAATAGCCGATGGTAATTTCACATTTAATGGCCGTGATATTATTCAAACGTACATATAATTAATAATTAAACTGGAAATGATCGTTTTTCTAAATTTAGCCCAAAATCTTCGTGATAAGTACCTTTTGAAAACGTCTCTAAAATAAAATGAATCACGATGTAAACTTGCTAAGGAAGATATCCATTGGTTTTGAAGTTATTAATTGTGTTTTGAATTGAATTTGTGTATAAAATTATTAATTTACGATCCGTATTTTTTAATTAAATAAAATAAAAGCTTTGATATAATTAGCATATAAATTAATGATAATATTTTCATTGGAACTACTACCTTTGTAGTATCTGAATAACGTATGATAAAAGACTCAAAGTTTTGAATTACAAGCTTTTCACAACTTTAGTAAAAGGTAAACACTCAGACTTGAACGTATCGTTAATTCGTAAACATAGTATTAATGATATTGATATTTACCTTAGTTTTCGTTATAAATGTTAAAATGTTAACTTGGCCAAAATTGACAAAGTTGACGTGATCAAAGTTAAAAACTATTTGAAATAACGTGCCCGTAACAGTTATATTACAACTTTATATCAGCTGAAGGTATCCTACAATCTTTTCATTACGGCGAAAGCCCAAAACCCAATTCATAAAGATTGAGATCGATTGAATAAAAGGTTAGATTGGTAAATAAGGAATTTAAACCATAAGATGAATATAATTCCGCTTAACCTGTCGAAAATTCAGTTCATTATTTCACGAACGGCTTTTTAGTTCATAATATTAACTTATTGTTATAGATCAGAATCTATATGATGATCCTCAATGAAAATAGATTACAGAAAGACTAGTTTGTACCCACATAAAACTTGATCTATAGAACTTTTATTAAATGTAAAAAGGTTACGCAAAATATATTGGTTTCGTAAATTTACGGTATGATAGCTGGCCTAAACATATATATGGTTATATAGAAAACCCTTATCATTGTTATTAGGTAGTTGAAGATTTTATCTGTTCCGATTATAATTTGTATCAACTTGAGGAGCCTATTCGAATACCTTTTGAAACTGTGGATAATTAGCGAAAAACACTTGATGATAGATGTAATAGAATTTCGTAAAGCTTATAAAAGTAGGGAAATCGAGGAATTCAGGTGGATTAATGGTAAAGACAACCCGGCAGATATCATAACAAATTTAGTATAGAAAAAATCCCTGGAAATATTAATGAATAATAATAAGCTGATTATACGTATCTAAGGCTATGTTAAGAGGTTACCTAGCAAGGTTAATTTATATAAAAATAATTAAAGAGGGAAAAAATAGTACTCTAGTAAACTGAAAAAAAGCTAGGAAGTTAGAATTAAAGCCAGCCATTTGATTAACTGATATAGTTGAGTTTGAGGTAAGTATATGTATGTGGCGAAAGATTTGTGTACAGGAATTGATGAAATCGAGATTCGGATACATGGGTCGAAAGGAGGTAATTTGAGTAAATTTAGGTAAAGAATACACTGGAATAAATAGAAGTCTGGCTGGCGGGGGAGGAAAGACTTTAGTAACTACCGAAAATAAGTGGTTAACCATATTAGCGCGCGTGTACAAAAGAAAAAACTACTAGTATTAAAATAGTAGTTAATTATAGTACAGTTAATTAACTAAACTAATAAATAAGTTGACTGTACTAACTGTAAGTTGACTATATTGTTTGTGCGTTAGTTATATTAACTAAGTTTATTATAGTATGTACCTAACTCAAATAAGTTATCAGCTAAGCAATTGGTTAGATAAATCAGTATTTAGAGTGCCTAGTGGTTTGCCAAACCTAAAACAATATATCTATCATTTGATTATACAATACTACTATTACTTCGACTACGATTCAAATCGACAACATTATAATATTTAAAGGCCTGTTATTAGTAAGTCCAATCAACAATATCCATTATTGATGTTATGTCTATTATTTTAACAAACTATTTAAATCGAAAAAATAGCTATATTAATACCTACTTATAATATGAGTTATTATAATATTGAAAGAAATGGTTTTTATATACATTAACATTATACATCCAATATATAAGTAATATACTAAATGCTGTTATATAACTTTAAACTTAGTAATACAATACATGTTGGTAGGTCTTTAGATCGTTGTGACGTTATCGATTCGATTGGTAAAAGTAATAGTAGTATTGCATTGGTCAAGTGGTGGATGAATTATTCTAGGTTTAGCAGACCGCTAGCCGTTTTTCATAGTAATTTGTATGGCTAATTGCTTGGTCCGGGCCGTAGAGTGAAGTGCAGCGTACTGCACTCAACTTACACCCAATGCGGTTAGTTTATACAAAGCAATACACTCAACTTGTAGTCCAGTAAAGTTGACCTACTGCACTGTATGTAATACTATTCTAATACCATCAGCTTTTTAATTTGTGCGCATTCGCTAGTGTAGCTGACTAGTTTTTTCCAGTTACTACTAAATTGTCTCCTCGTTAACTGGTTAGACCCCTATTAATTCCAGTCGACTTCCATATTAAATTGCATCCAATTACATGCAAATTAACCTTATTTGACCTTAATTTCTCCGTTGCTCTGAGGTCCGAGTTTATCGACTCCTACAAAGAGTTTTTCCGCCACAGACTTTCGTAGGCCTCCATTTCATTCGTGTCAATTAAATAGATCCTTATTGTTAATTCCCTAGCAGTCTTTCAGTTTGCCATTACGTGATCTGAGATTTTCGGGAGGCTTATTAACATAGCTCTCGATCTGTATAATTAGCCTGTTGCTATCTACAAACCTTTCCAGAGCTTTGTTTGGTACTGCCTATGTTATGGAATTTGTGGGATTGTCTTTGTATCAATTCACTAGAATTCTTTAATCTCCCTCCTTTCTTAGGCTTTACGAAGTTCCATTACGTCGATTATTAAAAGTTTTTCGCTGGTAGTTTCGAGTTTCGAAAGGTATTCGAAAAGGTTTTTCGAGTCGATACAAATTACCACAAGAATAGAAGGAATATTTAACTGCTTCATGATAAGGTTAAGGGTTTCCTACAGTGTTATACCTAATTTAAAGCCCGCTATTATGTTGTAAGCCTCCGAAGCCAATATGTTTCATATAATCCTCTTTTATTTAATGGAAGTTTAGTAAATTAGGTTGTTGATAATTTTAAATTGTGGTTTTTGTTTATTTCTATGAACGAATGTTATTATGAAGTTGATTTGTAAAGATAAGTTGGTGTTATTTATAAAGAACCTATTTGTTAAGATGATTAACTTAGCCTTCGACAGGTCTATTAGAACCATATTGATTTTTTGATTTAGGTTTCGTATCTATTACTCGAACATTTTGTTTAACCGGTTAAAGTTATTATTTACTGGGATTTATATTTATGTCGTGATAAAGAGGTCGTAAAAGGCTTTCGGTTGATATAAGGTAGTAATATAGATACCCCAAACACGTCATTCTGAGTACTATTAAACTTTATCTCTATTATTTTTGTCGATTATAGCCAAAATGATGCTCTGACTCTTTTAGAAAACGCTTAGGCCAGCATTAATATTAAGTATACGGATTAAAGATTTATTAAAGTTAAATTAACTATCTTTCGTTAACGTTATTACTGGTTTGTAATTTTAAGACTTAAAGTCCTTAATCGCCTGCTATTCCAATACCATAAAGCCAGTTATTTTAACGAAGAGGGTATCTTCAGTTTTTATATACACCACGTTAAAGTTCTTTTCCTTCGTTACTAATAGGCAAGAGTCGTACGTTAAAGGTTTTATTGTTAATAATAATTTAAAGTACGACTAATAGGTTAAAAATTCATAAGCACTTACTTTTACTAATCTGTATAGTAATTTGATATATGTATTAATGTACCTAAAGGGTAGATAACATATAGTTTTTATAATAGTTTGAATCATACAACTCATTATACTTTCGTTGTTAAATATTTATAGGTTTACGTTATATTACAGTTATTAAATATAAACTTAACTTTCATTTTAGCTAGTAAACTTATTATTAAAGCAATCACTAAACGTTAGTTAATCTTTTCAATCGTTGTAGATTACGTAATGATTTAATCTTTACCTTTATCGCCATATTCTTAAGCGATTCAACGTAACTTTTTATACAGCTACCCCGTAGTTTTACTCTTAACTTTGTCAATAATCCTTAACTTAAAGATCGTAACGTTTGGGTTTTAGAGGTTAAAATGGGTTTTCGGCACGAATTGTATAACCCTTCGAATTGTTAAATCGTTAATTTAAACTTTATCGATTTCTTTAAGGGTTTTTCCGAAGGTTTTAATAATCCCTTTTACTTGAAGTTTTAGCATTAAGTCTTTATTATCCTTTGCTTTTTTGTTTACCTAAACAGTATTATAAATACGATCCTATGCATATTCCTTTTTTTTAAAGTTCCTTTTTTTCGGGAGTCGTTTGCGTCGGCAACGTTTTATTAGTTTGTTGATAACAGGTGGAAAAGGTTCGTATTAGGTCAGTAGTTTAGCTTAAGGGTTTTTATAGTTAATAGCCCTAATATAAAGCTTAATTTAAATAGTTCGAAAAAATATAGGATCATTATTAGTTTTAATAACTACTTTAGAGTTCGCAATACTTAATATCTTGTACGGGCTCTTATATTTTCCTGGCTTTCGTTTTAAGAGTATTTTACTTTATAATGGCAAGGCAAGTATGTTGATTTTTATATGACCGTTTTTGGTGTTAAGGGCCTTATTTATCTGGCGGCGTACCAATTTTTTTCGTAGTTCACTTAGAGTTTTCTTTTAAGCCTTAACACGTTTTTAAGTACTTGCCGAAGACGAAGATTTACTCGTTAGTTGTGGGTACGCTCTAAAAACTAATAGCGTTAACACCAAATCGTTAGGGCCTAAAGTATTGTTTAGGCTTTTTACTGTTATTTATAGGCGAGCCTCCAGATCTGTAAAGCTTTTAATTTCTAACGTAAGGATATTATACGTTCGGCGAAGTAGAGAGTATATCTTTTTAACCTTTTTAATGCTCCAGTAGGCTTTTACAGGTACTTATTTACACTGGATACCCATTATTTTAGTATCTTTTTAAAACTTTACCGCCGCCAAGTTAGTACCGGTATCGTAAATAACGACGTTAGGTAAACCTAGATACGTGTTCATCTGTAGTATCCTTAGCGTTTCCCACGTATCCTTTATCGAAAGGAATTTGAGACACTTAACACTGTGAAAAAATGTTGCGGAATTAATGACGTAAAGGATAGGCTTATTATCCAAACAAAAAATATCGATAAACATTTTTTAGTTGAAATCCTTATCGTTTTTTAATGTAAACTTAAATTTTTGGTGGGATGAAGTATATATTTGGTAGTGTTAATAAAACGTTTTAATAGCCTTTAAGGCAAAATATTCTATATCTTTGTACTTTACAGACTTTAGGACTTTGTACAGCTTATTAACGGTTAGGTAATTAAAACGATAGTGTAATTAATATATCTCCGGCTTCGTCGGGTTTAATACCACTACATCAGGGCTTTAAAAATAAAACTATAGGTGCTCCTACTATAAGGCAAAGGGAAACATTTAGCCGTTTTTAACTAGTTTATCTGCATTAAAGTTGATGTTAACGCCTAGGGTTTTTATATTCTTTAAGTAAAGTAGGAAAGTGGTAAAGAATTTGAGGAAATGGAATATAATTGCTTTTACAATAGTTTAAATTATTATTATCCCTAGTAACGTTAGTTGTTCGCCTGGTTTAAAATTAACCTTATCTTTGCTAGCATCGTAAGAATCGATCTTAATGATTATAATGCTTTCCCTCTGCAATGTCATATATTACGAATAGCCTCCTATTAAGTATTTTATTATCACTGTATCTAGTATAATACCTTAAAACGTGTGGTTCGTGTAAAGATTGCGAAAATTAAAGGTATATAAGGGGTTAGGAGCTTAGTTATGGTAAAGGTATGGGTTTTTACTACCTAAATAGTATATAAAAGCGTAGTCGGCTAGTTATTAAGCTGTATTAAAAGCAGTATTTTTGTGTTACTTGGTTTGTTTAGGGCTATTGGCGCCGTTAATTGGCTCATCATCCTCAAAGTATACGATTGGATTTAAATAATCCTGTTTAAAAGCAATAGTATATTGAATGTGATATACTGCCTTTTTATTGTTATGCCCGTCAGAGGGGTGTCGAGTTGATCAATAGCTAAATTTGTTACAAATTTAATATCTCTTGCCATTATTACGACGATAATATTTGCAGTTAACAGGTTCGCCTAAATTTTAGCTTTATTAATGCTAACGTGGCTGTTTCCTTTAGTTTGTAGCTAGTAGACTAAACCTTAGGTATTATGGGCGCCTATAGCTATACTTACGGTCGATGTAATTAACTACCGTAAGTGTAGATATTATTATATACCCTTACAGATAGTATACATAGGCTAAAGGTCAGTGCACTGTATTGCAGGATGCACTCCTGCAGTGTGCACAATAACGTGTCACGCTGCAGGCTGCACTCTTGTAAGACGAAAAAGTGTATCATATATAGATCGGTCTAGAATTCTATTCCAAGCCGACGGCAATGCGTAGAGCGGTCTAAAAGAAGTATTCCAGAGTCATACGTTCTGGGCGAGGGGCTATAAGCCCTCACCTATAACGTATATCTTTGGATACTTCTTTATTATCATCTTTACTATACTACAACTACCAATCTAACGATTACTCTTTTAAGTTACCTTTTCACATGAATAGGTCTTTTAGACCCTACTGACAGTAAGGTCTTTTTCATTTACGTTAGAGAAGTTGCCGACTTGGGGGTATATACTAAGCAAATTTAGTATATGCGTTATTATAATGATAAACGAGAAACGTAACTAGTTAAAAAAGCCTTCGTAGGTGGTATTTAGGTATTATAAAGCGTATTCAAACTTGCTAACGTCTGTAACTATTACTCGTACCTATTTACGAAGTGTAACTTCGTTAATGTGAGCTTTCTCCATTACTTTCTGAAACGATATTAACTTATTGAATATCTGTTTAAGGACATTTATTAGTGTTTCCTCCTTTTTCTTTTTTACTATTATTATAGTTTACCGCGTAGTGGACCAATCTATATGTTATTATATAAGGTAGACATCGTATTTGAAGTAGCTTTTTATGTTATTATAGATTTCACAAAACGTGGTAGCTTTAGTAAAGAAGGTTAGGTAGTAGTCCCTAGCGTTCCTTGTAAAGATTCCGGAAAATAATAGGTAAAAATCTAAAGAGGGAATTTTGATTTATTTGTAAATATTTAGGAAGCGCATTTTTTTAGTGTTGAAAAGGTTGTAAGGCTTCCTGTTATACTTTTTTACGTTGTTTCAAATTTTGGCGAAATCTGTAAATAACTTATAATTAATGTTGACTATCTTAATAGGTTTTAAGGGAAGGTCACGATAATTATCCCAATTTTAAATAGTGTTTCCTGGCAATTTAAGCCTTAAATATTTCGAGAGACAGTGTTAAGAGTAATTGCTAGTCTCCTGGACCAAGGAGTAAAGTCCTGTAGTAGGATCTATGGTGGGTTTTCGCGCGTAGGCAAACTTAAAGGGGAAAGGTTTTTAAAGAGCTTAGCGGTTCTAAGTGAAATGCTAAGAGGGAAGTGGTATTTAACGACTTTAAGAAACTTAATGATTTTACTTAATTGACTAGAGTAAAACGCGACGTTAATACCTTTAGTCGCGTTGGCGGCCTTTGCTTTACATACTTTGCCTTTGTTAAGAGCGTACTTCATACTGTTACGTAGAGGTGATGAATTGCCGGGCAAGCCAATAGGTTCCTTATCGCCAGCGCGTAAAAAGGCTCAACTTAGCTGAAAGTAAAAGAGAGGTCTTCTAGATCGCATATAAGGACGATAAAGTTTCTTAATCCCTTTTATTTTAAATTGTGGGTTGTAAAGACGTTTTTCAAGTAAAGCTTAGTCTAAAAGAGCTTATGCTAACTTTATAGTAGCTTATACTTAAACGTAAATCTTTTTTTTAATTTAAATTTAAGTTTTAACTTAGCACCTTTTTAAATTGCCTTTTATGTATTAATAGTTTAGTTGTTAAAAAAGTTGCAGAAATTGTTAAAGGCGAGGTTAGGGTCGTTGATATTGCTGTGTTTAATGATATGATAGCTAACGAACTTGGTTAAGTGTTTTTCATCTAAGTTTTTATTGATATCCCATTCCTAAAGGTCGTGGTTGTAGGATTTGGTAAAAAGGTGTTCGAGGGTATTAATTGTTTTTTTACTAACAGAGTCGGTAATAACTTTAAAGTGAGCGCTTGCAGTGGCTATTTTAACGTTTTGGTTTATATAGTACTTGGTAAGCGTATAGAGCGAGGGACTTAGTCGTTTTAGGCGCGGGGACTTGGTGATTTTAGGCGTGAGAATTTAGTGTTTTGGCGTGAAATTGTGTAAGAACTTGGTGACTTGATGTTGGGTCGTGTAACATGGCTTTCTTGATGTGATTTGGTGTTTTTGCTTAGAGTAGCGAATTTAACGATTAAATTGGCATGGAGAAGTAAAAAGAGTAAAATAGGGTTAATGGTTTAGTGTAAAGGGTAAGGTCGAAGGTTGTTTGTTTTTGGTAAATGTTATTTGGCGTATGGACTTAGTCGTTTTTATAGTATTAGCACCCATAGTAGTATTGACTTAGCCGTTTGCCAGTTTGCCGAACTTTAAGATTTTCAATAGTCAATTTCAACGTCTTTAAAAAGGATTAATGAAGATTTCTTAGTGTTTTCAATAGCGATACCGTCGCTACCTCTGGTCTGCCGTAGAGACTGGTGCAGCTCAAAAGTCTTTTTTACGTATTGCCGTAGAGATTGACACAGTAATGAAGGCCTTTCGCAAGAATCTTTCCTCTACTCTAGCCGTCGTTTGATGTAAAGCGTAACAACCGGAAAGTAACTTCTTCTTTCATTTAATTAATCTGTACTTAACCTAATAAGCATTGATTAGTGTTGGCAGGTCTATAAATCGTTGTAACGTTATCGATTCAATTGGTCGAAGTAACAGTAGTATTGCATTGATCAAGTGGTGGATGAATTGTTTTAGGTTTGGCAGACCGCTAGCCGGTCTGCACAGTAATTTGTATGGCCAATTGCTTGGTCCGTACCCTAGAGTGAAGTGCAACGTACTGCACTCGACTTACATCCAATGCGGTAAGTCTACACAAAGCAATACACTCAACTTGCAGTCCAGTATAGTCAACTTTACTGTAAGTAAAGTTGACCTACTGCATTGCATGTAATACTATTCCAACAATAACAATGATATTTGAAATTGATAATATTGAGTAAAATTCAAATCAAAGGTTTTACGCAAAGTATTGAATAATTAAATGATTGTATTTTAACAAACTTACCATATCAATGAGGTTAGTAAAGGGATTTACTTTAAAAAACGTTATAAATTGTTGAAGAGAAAACAAATTGACAGCTAAAAGCCAGAAATGCAAAGTATATACCCGGCAGCTTCCGAGCCGTTCCTTCAACCACCACCGGAGCTTCCAAGACGGGAGTCTTGTAGACATGATACCGAATGGGTAATTATCTATACCACCAACGATGAAGGAAACCCAACTCAAAGTCACCTTGTTAAGCAGACTTTGTAGCTCTGTTTGATGAAGTTTGAAAGTATCATGAATGTTGGAGCCAAGGCTTGTCACGTTCTTTACCGCCCTGGATAATGGCCATAAAAAATGCCAGATGCCTATCCAACACAGACAATCGCTTACCACTAGTACGTGTATATAACAATACTCTGTACATGGGCAAACCGCTGGATGTTTGTTGGGGGGCGTCCGGTTCGCAACTCCGGGGTATTGGTACACTGTCTCTACTACACTGTACAGTATCCGTACGGAGTACCTAAGTACTACCTGGTAGGTACCTGGGGACTTCGCCATTCGGCGACAATCGCGGAACTCCCAAAAAATTGCGCGCTTTGGCCCGAGTTCTCCCTGCACCCAACTTCCTCTCCGCCTGCCTTTGCCTTCTCCTTCTTTCTCTTCACTCCTTCAATTACACCCACGATAGTCCGGACGGTCCTCACCATGTCCTCTGCTATGCGCCTCGGCTTTTCCGCCCTGAGGACCTCTCTAAGGGCTCTGGCAACCCGCTCCACCTCCTTCACGGCCACCCGCTGCTACTCTGCAAAGACCCAGGTATGTGAAGTGCTGTTCCTGCTCACGCTCCTTGCCTATCTCGCACTCTGCTCTGCCTTGGCCTCCAACCTCCCATCGAAGCAAAAGAGCACCATCTGCGGAACATCATTTGTACTGACGGCACTGCTTTCCACTAGACCCTGAAGGAGCGCTTCGCTGAGCTGCTTCCAGAGAAGATTGAGGAGATCAAGACCCTGCGCAAGTCAGTCACCATCATTACCGTCTATGCGACTTCCACTCCCACAATATAGCTGATTAGATATAACTATAAAAGGGAGAATGGCTCCAAGGTCGTTGACAAGGTCACCCTCGACCAGGTCTACGGTGGTGCCCGTGGCATCAAGTCTCTCGTCTGGGAGGGTTCCGTCCTCGACTCGGAAGAGGGAATCCGCTTCCGTGGCAAAACCATCCCCGACTGCCAGGAGCTTCTTCCCAAGGCTCCTGGTGGCAGCGAGCCTCTCCCTGAAGGTGAGCTCCACTTTCTCCCAGCATCCACTCTACATTCTCCTGGTGCTATGCTGAATCATCAGGTCTCTTCTGGCTCCTCCTGACTGGCGAGGTTCCAACCGAGCAACAGGTCCGTGACCTGTCCGCCGAGTGGGCTGCCCGTGCCGAGGTTCCCAAGTTCATCGAGGAGCTCATTGACCGCTGCCCCTCCGACCTCCACCCCATGGCCCAGCTCTCCATCGCTGTTACCGCCCTCGAGCACACCTCTTCGTTCGCCAAGGCTTACGCAAAGGGCATCAACAAGAAGGAGTACTGGGGCCACACTTTTGAGGACTCGATGGATCTGATTGCCAAGCTGCCCACCATCGCCGCTCGCATCTACCAGAACGTCTTCAAGGGAGGCAAGGTCGCCCCCGTCCAGAAGGATAAGGACTACTCGTTCAACTTTGCGAACCAGCTGGGCTTCGGCGACAACACCGACTTCATTGAGCTGCTGCGTCTCTACCTGACCATCCACACCGACCACGAGGGTGGCAACGTCTCTGCCCACACCACCCACTTGGTCGGCTCTGCCCTGAGCTCTCCCTTCCTGTCCGTTTCTGCTGGTCTCCAGGGTCTGGCTGGCCCCTTGCACGGCTTGGCCAACCAGGAGGTGCTGAACTGGCTCGTCGAAATGAAGAAGTCGATTGGCGACGACCTGAGTAACAAGGCCATCACCGACTACCTGTGGTCCACTCTGAACTCTGGCCGTGTCGTTCCCGGCTACGGCCACGCCGTTCTCCGCAAGACCGACCCCCGCTACATGGCCCAGCGCAAGTTTGCGCAGGAGAAGATGCCCAACGACCCCATGTTCCAGTTGGTCAGCCAGGTCTACAAGATCGCGCCCGGTGTCCTGACCGAGCACGGCAAGACCAAGAACCCGTACCCCAACGTTGATGCCCACTCTGGTGTGCTCCTGCAGTACTATGGTCTGACCGAGGCCAACTACTACACTGTTCTGTTCGGTGTGTCCCGTGCGATTGGTGTTCTGCCGCAGCTGATCATTGACCGTGCCGTCGGCGCCCCCATCGAGCGGTAAGTTTTTTGGCGACAATTACGTAATGTGCACGAAAGAGCTCGATTGCTGACATGAGTTTGCTACAGTCCCAAGTCTTTCTCAACCGAGAAGTGGATTGAGATCTGCAAGAAGCTCTAAATCGTGTGCCAAATGTGCGGTTGCGCGTTTAGAAGAGTCGAGGGCACATTGCATTGGTGACTGTTGAAGCACCTGTATACAGGGAGCAGATGAATTGAAGACATCTCGACAGGAAGATATACCGGTGGAAACAGTGACCCATACAGATGGCATAAACCACTTCAAACTGACTGGAAGAGGTAGACAAGCTGGAGGATTGAAAATACCCCGTCACGCGATGGCGTTTGTACACTAAACTACATGTGTTCCGAAGCGTGTAAGATTTGAAAGAGCGTTCAAGAAGACATTCTACTCTACAGTGTTCTGGATCTGAAGGATTTGCCTGCGGCCCAAACAAAGGCAGCCAAAGGCATTTGATTATTCCTAGTGTCTGACTGAGCTGAAGACAATCGTGGCTGACAGCTGACGACTGGCGGGGCCGGTCATCTTGGAAGATCGGTCTTCACCAAAGTGGATCCCGTGCTTGTTGAGAGTACTACTCAGTACTTTGTAGATACTGCGTACTGTGTACCTCTACGTATGTACAGAGTAAGTATATGTAAGAGTATATGCCCGGAAGCCGGTATTCGGGTTTGCAAGGGATTCGGAGAGAGGCCCCTGCTCCTTACCTCAGTTGAACTCAGATGTCTGTTTCAAGAAAATTCAGAGGTGGTATATTAACGTACGCGAATGTGGTACCGTGGTAGACGTACCTCTCCCCCTTACGTATCTTTCCCCTTACATACCTTTCCTCCTTACGTACCTTTCCCCCTTATATACCTTGCCCCCTAACATAACTTTCCCCGTCTTGGTACACCAAAACTCCCTTACCCATAAACATAAGAACAGCTTTTCTTATAGGTAAAAATAGCTTTGCCCACAGGTATAAATATTTGGTATATATGGCTATATTAATAGCGGATGACCCCTTAGACTACTTATATTCCTGTAGGGCTACCCGTATCAAAATTTCCACTCTTTTACTTATATATATTAATTAAATTTTATTAATACGTAACATTATTACAAGATATATTAATATAAAACCCCAATTTTAACATATTTATATTACTGAAAATACGTTTTCAATGCGTTTCACTTTATCAACTATTGTTAATTACTACCATTTGAAATTTGTATTTACAAGTGATTCTTTATATAATGCATTTTATAATATAACGGTAATACAGTGCTTAAAATATGACAATAGTACTACATTTATAACGTTACAATAACACGATATTTATATTATAGTAATAACAAAGTGTTTACAATGCGACGCTAATGCAATGAATATAACATAACGAAATGAAATGTTTACGAAGTCATATAATAAGGCGCTTATAACGCGGTAATAATACGGCGCTTGTTGGAACACCAGTTAATTGTAATGCAGTTCAGTTGATTGTATTAATTGTAAATCTAGCGCAGCGTGGTGCCCAATTCAGTATAAGGCACGGGCCAAGCAGTTGCTTATACAAACTAGTGTGCAGACCAGCTAGCAGTCTACTAAATTTAGAATCGCACCACAAATTTCAATGTAATACTAGTTACTTCGACCATAGATTCGAATCGATTAAGTTGTTACGATAAATACCTACCAATACTGATTAATACTAATTGGATTAAATACACATAAACTAAGTAGAAAAAAATACTACTTTCGATTCGTTACGCTTTATGAAAGCGTTAAAGTAAAGGAAAATTTCTTACGAAGTGCCCCAGCTACTATGCTGCTATTTATAGGTAGGAAAAGGGAGAATTTCTGAGTGCAATTCTTTTTACAGGTACCTAAAAATAGCGAGGGTATTGTCGCATTATTGAAATAACTTTTTGCGCTAATTTCGAAATTCAAACTGTGAACTTACCCGTTTATTATCCTGAGTTAAAAATTTATAAACAAAATGACCAAAACATCAAAGTTAATAATTAGCTAGATCGTTACACTTGAACCAGTTGAAAATTAATAATCGGTTAAAATATTACATTCAAACCTTAAAAAATAAATCTTATTCGTATAATTAAAATATTGAAATAGCTAATGAAAATACCATTTTTTAGAAGACCTCGGATCAATTTTTTTCAAACATTATAACAATAAGTTATAATATAATGACCCTATCAAAGAATTTACGAACGAGTACCCAACGAACTTTATTAAACAGATTATCCTCGAATCCGATTTTAGTAAGCTAAATTATGATACCCTTAACGTTTACCTTATTTTCCGTAAATACTTCAGCGATTGGTTGTTATCTATGTGGTTTAAAGTTATTAAGGCAGTTAAAGTGAAGTTAAGGATTAATTTTTATATACGCGGTATCTTTTGTCTAATGATATAAGCACCTTTGATAAGACTTTTTATGTTTTTTCCATTAAGAAGATAGATTTCAAATGACTGAGTAAAGATAAAGATAAAGATGTTGCTGGCAATAACACTTCTTAATACCTTTCTATACCTTCATAGAATCCTGTTTGAAATTTGATCCAAATGAGTTTTTTAAACCCTGTTATCAAAACTACTCCATACGCAATCATCTTTAATAAAAAAAATGAAACATCTGTATCAACCTAAATGTAACAAAGATCCTCTACGTTTATGAATCGATAAAGTCAAAACCTCGATATATTTATAAAGAGAATCATTCATATAAGTGAAAACTTTAATAAATATATCAAAACAATCTTTAACAGGTTTTTTGTATATTTAATTTCACAAGAGTCGCTAGCACCAGATTCAATTAGCTTGTCAGAACAGGTGGAGCTTCATATACGATTTTACGGTTAGTACAATTACTGGTTTTTTCCTTCAAACTTCGCCAACGGTAAGTATCTTATTTACCAATACTTTCAATCCAAGAACTTGGACATCAACGATCTATACAATTAAAATAGTACTTCTACCCTACGAAAACAGTTATAATGGATACAGATTACATATCGATTATAATTTACGTAAAGATTTAGCGTAGTAAAAAGAAGTATTATTGGGACAACGTTCAATTGCAGTGCGGTTAAAGTTGACTATACTAACTGCAAGTCAATTGCAATAGAGTTCTCAATTCAATATAGGACACGAATCAAGCAATTTTCCCATACAAAGAAGTGTGTATACTGGTTAATAGTCTGCTAAATTTGGAAGTAAGAATAATTCACCACCTAAACTTTATAATACTACTGTTTTTTAACTACACTTGCAATAGACAACATTACAACGTCTAAAAACCCATTAATATTAATCAATATATATTAGGTTAAATACAAATAAGCTAAATGAAAGAAAAATCTGATTTCTGTTTATATTTTATATGATTATAAAGTAGTGGAAAGATTTACACGAAATGTCCTTACAAGTTACATTAGTTGTTATAGTAATAAGTAAGAAAGATTTCAGAGTTGCGTTGGTTTTTACGGTAATCCCAAAGTAGCGAAGTTACTGTTATTAATAACATCATAAAATATTTATTTAAACGCTTTCTGAAGCAAGTGTTGAGATTAACTATTAAAGTTCTTAGGATGAATTTTTTTAAAAACGATTATCGATTCATTCAAACTATATCAAATTGGAAAACGGTTGAATGACTTCCACTACTCCTACAAACTACAAATAATAAATTGTAAACCGTTTAGTTTGAAAACCCTTTTATAATAAATAATGACTTTAACAATAAACAATCTACAAACTTTCCTCCCATACCAAACTTTTCTTCTCATTATAAAATCAATAACTGAGGAGATTAAAATCGTTATTTCAAACGAAAAATACCAAAATCGATACGTCGTAAGTAATTAAACACATAAATTCTATACAGATAATCGCCAAATCGTAATAAATATCTATATCACATTGTTTCTAAATCGTTCAACACTTTCCCCTACCCAAATGATCATTATTATGCTAGGAAAAACTTTGAAATAATATATGACTATGAAATAATGAAAGAAATTAAATTCCTCGAACCCTTTTTTGTTAAATACTACTATGAAAACATTCAAAGTGAAAATTTTAACAAAACCTTTACCGAAAAATATCCAATTTACTGCGTCAGCTAATAAATTTTTAATTCAAACATGGACGAAAAACTTGTTTGTAGTGTTAATGTCTTCTTAAACTTTCGTCAGTTCCTTAACGACTAGATCATTATATGTGAAAATAGTTTAAAAAGTGGATGAAATCTAGTCAATCGTAGAGGTTAATAAATAAGGAATCTTTACACCAAAAAAATTACAAAAGGATTGGCGAAAACCCCCTTTAAACTAATATAATTAAAGAATCGCTATTGAAATTCCTCAAGTTAAGGCTTTTAATCTCAAAACACACAACTGAAAGATAAAGGCATTGATAACAACTACTAACGTTCATATACAAGTTTTTGGGGACCACACTCTGATTTTTAAGTAAATTAAACCTTTAACCTCTCTAGCGGAAACTCTTTATACTCCAATAATAAGGAACCTATTAATCTATTAGGCAGTCCAACCCATCTTTGAGGCATTAACAAGTACACTAGAGATATTTTATTCAATTGATTGTAATCATTATTAGTCGGATTTTGAACGTATATCGTAATTTACAGGTTATACAATGCTTTTAGTTGACATAAAGTCGCAATATAGTTTCTTTAAACCAGTTGTTCCAATTACTTTTAAGCCTTTATAACGTCAATTTCATTAATTTTAACTAAGCTACTACATGGGAAAAAAATCACGTGAATCAGTTGTTTACAATACGGTACAAGAAATTGACATCGATGTGATCCAACGCTAAATAAAAGAAAATAGATAAGACTGTTAAATTAACCCTTAAATTCATTAAAATGATGAGATCGCATAGGATGTAACTATAAAATACTTGTATTTGTATTATTACTTTAAAGAAAGGTGTTGTTGATTGACCTTAGACATTGCAACGTTGTCGATTCGATTGGTCGAAGTAACAGTAGTATTGCGTGGTCAGATAGTAGATGTATTGTTTTAGGTTTGGTAGACTTCTAGCCAGTCTGTACAGTAATTTGTAGGGCCAATTGCTTGGCCCGTGCACTAGAGTGAAGTATAGCGTACTGTACTTGACTTACACCCAATGTAGTGAATCTCCATAAAGCAATATACTCAACTTGCAGTACAGTCAACTTTAATGTAAGTAAATTTAACCTATTGCACTATATGTAGTACTATTACAACACTGGCGGCTTTTTAGTTTGTGCGCATACACCAGTGTGGCTAACTAATATTTTCCGATTACTACTAAATTATTTCCTTGTTATCTTGCCAAACCCCTGCCAATTACAGTTAACTCTCATACTAAATTATACCCAATTATATATAAATTAAGCCTATTTGACCTTAATTACTCAGTTGTCCTGAAATCCGAGTTTATTAACTCTTATAAAAAGTTCTTTCGCCAAAAATCTTTACAGGCCTTCACTTCAATCATGCTACTTAAACAGGTTACTATTATTAATCCTTTGGCAGTCTTTTAGTTTGCCAGTATACTTTTATCCATCGTTACGTAATTCGAGCCTTCAGGGCGGCTTATTAATGTAGCCCTCGATTATTATAGTTAGCTTATCACTATTTACACACCTTTTTAAAGCTTTATTCGATAATACCTTCGTTATAACGTCATCGGATTTATCTTTGCCATCGATTTATCGAAACTCCTTAATTTCCCTCCATTTCTAGGCTTTACAGAGTGCCATTTTGTCGATTATCAGGTGTTTTTCACTAGTGGTTCTGAGCTTCAAAAGGCATTCGAAGAAACTCCTCGAATTAGTATAAATTACTACCGAAATAGGAGGAATCTTTAGTTACCTGGTAATAATATTAAAAGTTTTTCACCTTGGTATACCTACGTCAAAGTCCGCCATTATTCCGTAAACCTTTAAAACTAATACGTTTTATATAATCTTTTTATACTTAACGGAGGTTTAATTAATTAAGTTACCGATAATATTAAACTGGTTTTCTTATTTATCTTTATGAGCGAAGGTTATTAGAAAGCTTATCTGTAATGATAAGTAGGTATTATTTACAAAGGATCCGTTTATAAAAATTATTAATTTAGCTTTTAAAAGTTCGATTAGAACTATATCAATTCCTCGATCCAAGTTCCGTATTTGCTACTTAAGCCTTTTATTTAACCAATCAAAATCCTCATCTGTTGGCGTTTATGTTTATACCGAGATAAATAGGTTGTAAGAGGCTTTCGGTTAATATAATCTAGTAATATAACTACCACAAACACGTTATTGCAGGTACCGTTAAGTTCTAACCTCGTAGATTTTATTGATTGTAATCAAAATATCACCCTAACCCTTTTAGTGAAAGCTAAGTCCAGTATGAACACTAAACATACGAATTAACGATTTATTAAAGTTGAATTAAGTATTTTCCGTTAACGTCATTACCGGTTTATAATTTTAAAACTTAAAGTCTTTAATCACTTGCTATTATAGTATTATAAAACTAGCCATTCCGACGAAAAAAGTATCGTTAGTTTATATACCTACCATATTAAAGTCTTTTTTTACGTTACTAATAGGCACATGTCATACGTTAAAGATTTTATCGCTAGATGTAATTTAAAGTACAACCGGTAGGTTAGGAACCAGTAAACGCCTGTTTTAGCCAATCAGTATAATAGTTAGATACAACGTATTACTGTGTTTAAAAGATAAATGATACGGAATTCCTATAGCAGTTTCAACAATACGATCCGTTGTAAATCCGTTGCTAACTACGTATAAGCTTACATTATATCATGATAATTAAGTGTAAACTCGTTATCAAAGCAACTACCAAACGTTAACCAATCTTCTAAATTATTAGCTATTATGTAAGAATCTAGTTTTTACCTTTATTACCATATCCTTCAACGATTAAACGTGATTTTTCGTACGGTCGCCCCGTAGTTTTACCCTTAACCTTGGGAATAATTCTTGACTTAAAAATTATAACATTTAGATTTTAAAAGTTAGAATCGAGTTTCGGTACGAATTATAGAACCTTTCGAGTTAACAAATCGTCAATCTTGACTTTATCACTTTCCTTGAAAGGTTTGCCGGAGATTTTAATAATTGTTTACATTCGAAGCTTTAATCCCAACTTTTTATTCTTTTTTTCCTTTTTTACTTATTTAAATAGTATGATAAATGCGACCCGGTATATATTCCTCCTCTTTCGCGTTTTGATTCTTCGGGGGTTGTCCGTATCGGTGGCGTTTTATCGGCTCATTGATAACGTATAAAGGAATTTTGTGTTAACTTGGTTATTTCACTGACAAAGCTTAAAGGTCTTTATTTTTAGTAACTATAATATAAAGTTTAACTTAAGTAATTCGAATAGGTATAAGTTCATTAACAGTTTCATCAATTATTTTGGAGTTTAAAATACTGAATATCTTATATAAAACTTTCTTTTTACCTGGCTTCTGCTACATAAAGACTTTACTTTAGAACTGCAAAGTAAGTACATAGATTATTAAAGGGTCGTTTCTAGTATTAAAGGCGTTACTAATTTTGCAGCGTGCCGATTCTCTTCGCAATTCCCTTAAAGCTTTACTATAAGCCGCAACACATTTTTAAGTATTTACCGAAGGCGGAGATTCACTCGTTAGGTATAAGTACGCTTTAAAGACTAAGAGCGTAAGTAATAAGCCGTTAAGGCCCATAGTGTCGTTAAGGCCTTTTACTACTATTTGTAAGCGTGCCTCCGGATCCGTAAAACTTGTAATTTCCAATATAAGGATATTATACGTTTAGCAAAGTAAGGCGTATACTCTTTTAACATTCCAAATACTTTAATAGGATTTCATAAGTAGTTGTTTATATTAAATACCTATTATCTTAATATACTTTTAAAACTCCATAGCAGCAAAGTTTATATTGGTATCGTAGATGACCACGTTGGATAAACCTAGGGTACGTGTTAATTTACAATGTTTTTAACGTTTCCCACGTATCCTTTATCGAAAGGGATTTTGAAAACTTAACCTTATAAATAGATATTACGAAATTAACGACATAAAATACAGGTTTATTATCCAAGTAAAACATATCGACGAAGATTTTTCAATTCAAATTATTATCGTATTTTAACGTAAACTTAAATCTATGGGGGGTTTAGGTATACGTTTAACAATAATAGTAAAGTCTTTTAATAAATTTTAGGAAAAAGTATTTTATATCGTTATTCTCCACGGATGTTAAGATTTTATATAACCTATTAACGGCTACATAGTTTAAATGCTGGTATAGTAAACGTATCTCTGGCTCCGTTAAATACAATACCACTATTTTCGAGCCTTAAAGACAAAACTATAGGTACCTCAACTTAAAGGCAAGTAAAAACCTTTAGCTGTTTTTAACCGGTTTATCTACATTAACGTTAACGTTAACGCCGAGAGTCTTTATATTCTCCAAGCGAAAAAAAAGGGTAAGAAGACTTCGGGATATAAAACGTGAATATTCCCACAATAATTTAAATTACCGTTATCCTTACTAACGATAGTTATTCGTCTAGGTTATAGTTAGCTTTAACTCTACTAATATCGTAGAAATCAATATTAATAGCTATAATACTTTCATTCTACAACGCTACATACTGTGAATAACCTTTTATTAAATACCTTGTTATTATTATATTTGCAATGATGCCTTAAAACGCATAGTCTGCGTAATAATCGTGGAGGTTAAAAGTGTATAAAGTGTTAAGGGCTTGGTTGGAGTAAAGTTAAGGGTTTTTACCACCTAAATGGTATAAGAAAGCATAGTCGGCTAGTTACTAAATCGTACCAAAAGTAGTATTTTCGTACCACTGAATCTGCTTAGGAACCTTAACGTTATTAATTAGCTAGTCATCTTTAAAGTTTTCAATTTAATCTAACTAATCCTATTGAAAAGAAATAGGGTATTGGGCGTAGTATATTACTTTCCTGTTAATACGTTCAGTGGATAGGTGTTGAGTAAATCAATAACTAAACTTACCACAAATCCAATATCTCTTGCCATTATTACGACGATTATGCTAGCGGTTAACAGGTTCTCCTAAATCTTGGCCTTATTAGTGTTAACATGGTTACTGTTTTTAATTTGAGATCGAGGTTAATGGGTTAAATCTTAGGCGTTATGGGCGGCTATACTTACGGTCGACGTAGTTAACCACCATAAGGTCCTTTTTATTATACGTTAATGAAATTTCCAGCTTGGAAGTATATATTAAAAGAGTTTGGTATACGCGTTATTACTATAGTAATCGAGGAGTTCAACTAGCTAAAAGGCTTTCTAAAGTGGTATTTGAGCGTTATAAAGCGTATTAAAATTTGCTAACACCCGTGAATACTATTTTTAACTGCTTGTAAAGTATGGTTTCGTTAGAGTAGGATTTTTCCATTACTTTTTAACATAATATTAACTTATTAAACATCTGTTTAAGGACGTCTATTAGTGGTTCCTTTTCTTTCTTTTTACTATTATTATAGTTTACCTTGTAATACCCTAATTTATATGATATTACTTAAGGCGGACGTTGTATTCAAAGTGACCCTTTATCCTATCGTAAATTTCGCGAAACGTGGTTACTTGAGTTAGAAAGGTCAGGTAGTAATTCTTGACGTACCTTGTAAGGATTTCGGGAAACAGTAAGTAAAAACCAGGAAGAGAAGCCTCTATTTACTTACAGATATTTAGGAAAGGTATTATTTTGGTGTCTAGGACGTTATAAGTCTTTCCGTTATACCTTTCTGTATCGATCCAAATTTCGGCGAAGTCTGTAAAGAGTTTGTAATTAATATTAATTGTATTAATAGATCTTAAGGGAAGGTTGCAATGATTATCCTAGCCCCAAGTGGTATTTCCCAGAAATTTAAGCCTTAAAGCTTCCGAGATACGGTATTAAGGGTAATCACTAATCGCTTAATACGAAAGGTAAAGTTCTGTAATAAGACTTGTAGTAGGCTTTCGTACGTGGGCAAATCTAAAGGAGAAAGGTTTCTAAGGGACTTAACGATTAAATTATTAAAAAGCAATAAATACTTAAAAAATTTGAAAGACTTAACGATACTGTTTAACTAATCAGTGTAAAGTATTAACGTTAATAATTTTAGCCGCGTTGGCGGCCGTTGTTTTACATACCCTACCGCCGTTAAAAGCATACTCAGTGTTGTTATATAAGGGTACTAAACTATCGAACAGGTTACTAAGTTCCTTATCGCTAACGCGTAAAAAGATTGAACTTAGTTAAAGTAAAGGAGGGGTCTCCTAAATCGTGTATAAGGGTGTTAAGGGTTCTTAATGGCTATACTCTTTTTTTCGGGGATTTTTTAAACATTTTCAAGTTTAACTAATTCGAAAAAAAACTTTTGCCATCCTTCTTAAAGTCTTGTCTAGTATATAAATCCCACGTCTAATAACCTCGGCTTTTAATTTGGTCTCAACGTTATACTAAATTGTTTCTTACATATTAAGAGTCCAGTAGTTAAAGAATTTTCGAAAATTTTGAAAAGTGTAGGCGACGCAACCGAACTCTTTACCGATATTAGATTCGAAGATGTATTGGCCAACGTAATTGATTAAGCAAGCTTTAGTGAACGTTTCATCAACATTCGTAATCTAGAGTAATTTGTCGTAGTTGTTAACAAAAACTAATCTGAGGTTTTTAATTACTTCTTTCTAGGTGGGGTCTGTAATAGCCTGAAAGTAAAGACTTGCGGTAGCTATCTTGACGTTTTTACTTATATAGGACGTATAAGGCAGGGACTTGGTAATCTTGGGTGTAGGGATTTGGTGTTTTGATATAAAGTCGCGTAGAAACTTAGCGATTCGACGTTAAGTCGCGTAACGTAGGTTTCTCAGCGTAACTTAGCAATTCTCGGTGTTTTCGCTTAGAGCAGCGAAATTAACGATTAAAGTGACTTGGGGAGTGAAAAGAGTAAAGTATAAGAAAAGGTTTTAGTGTGAAGGGTAAGGTCAGAGATCGTTATATGTGGTAGAAGGCGAAAGTTGTTTGTTGTTGTTTGGCTATGGAACTTAGTCGTTTTTGCAGTAGTAACACCTGCAATAGTACTAACTTAGCCGTTTGAAAACTTGCCGAACTTTGAAACTTCTAACAGTTAATCTCAACGTCTTTAAAAAAGGTTAATAAAGATTTCTTGGTATCTTTGATAGCGATACCGTCGCTAACTTCCAGATTGCCGTTGGAAGACTAATACAATACAAATTTCTTCTCTATTTTCCTGCCGTTGAAAGACTGGCGTAGTACTAATAAATGCCTTTCGTAAGAATCTTTCCTCCACCTTAACGGTCGTTTAACTTAAAGCGTAATCGGAAAGCCGCTTCTTCTTCTACTTAGTCAATCTATATTTAAGCTAATAAGCAAGCACTAATCAGTGTTAGTAGGCCTTATACGTTACAACGTTGTCGATTCGATTGATTAAAGTAACAGTAGTATTATATGGCCAGATGGTGGATATATTGTTCTGGGTTTGTCAGACCGCTAGCTGGTTTGCACATTAATTTGTAGGGCTAATTGCTTGTCCCATGCCCTAGAGTGAAGTACAGCGTACTGCACTCGACTTACACCAAATGCGGTAAGTCTCCACAAAGAAATACACTTAACTTGCAGTACAGTTAACTTTACTGTAAGTAAAGTTGACCTATTATACTGCATGAAGTACTATTCCAACAGGCATATTTATAAGCGGAAACCTATTATAGGTCTTACCACAAGATTTTATCCGTCAGACCAAATTATTAACAGCTACCTTCATTAACGATATTCTGAAGGTCCAAGATTTGGGTTGACCATAAAAAAAACTATCGACGACTAGAACAACTATCGTAACCTACCTTTCAAATCAGTTAAAATTATTCATATTAATTACAAGCTATTTACGAACTTCGCTGAAATCTGGAATAATATAAAATATTATAACATAAAATCATATAATTAATTTCAAACGAAAATAATACCTTTTCTCAAAACTTGTAAGTAAAAAAAGATTTAATCTTCGAGTTTCTACTCATTATTCCCAGAAACTATTACGGGGTATGCCAAAAATTATTTGTGGATATGATTATATATCTTTAAAGTTAGTAAAGCAGCCATGCTGTAGGATGCGTTTTTTTCAGAGTGCACGATAACGTATTATGTTGCAGGATTCACTCTTGCAGAGTGTATGATAGCGTGACATGCCCTAGGGGGGATATTAGTAAAGTGTATGGTAAAGCGCTACATTCCAGGTGAGAGCTTATAAGCTTTTATCTGAGATGTGTACTCTCTCGATACCTCTTTTCCCTTTGAACTATCTATCAATAATGATTAAATACAATTCTATCTTCTTTTTTTTAAGTTAAAGTGTGAGAAACCTTACCGATACTAATTAGTAACCGACTCGGTCGACTACAAACAGCATATGAAATAAAAGAAGAACGTTGGTTGAATACCTATAGCGAGATACTGTAATGGTCCTAACTGTTCCGTACTTTAACACTACTTTTTATAAGAAATATACGGGAGTGTGAAAAGACTGTAAAACGCAGAGTACCTTTGAGAAGAATAACTTTAGTACGAAATTATCAATTCGGTTAGTGATCTTTAACTATTAAATGTCCCATTACACTATTCGTCAACTCGGTTAGCGTTTTGAAAGTATCGTGATACTTTTTAGAAAGAGTTCTATCATATATTAGCCATATAAGCTATTAAATATCGGGATCCTCTAGCAAAACTTATCTCAAACAAATTTTTAAAGCGATTCGACAAACTTGGAAAACGTTTAAAATAACATTGACAACTTGGTTTTTCATAGCAATTTGAACAATATAATCCGTTAAAAATCGGTAACAAACTATGTACATGCTTTCGTTTTATTACAGCTATTAATTATGAATATACCACTTATGCTAATACTGAAACTAACAATGATTGCAACAATTAAACACCGACTAATCTTCTGAATTATGGGCGATTTATGAACGATCTAATCTTTACCTTTATTACCGTATAGTTAATTGATCAACGGTGACTTTTCATACGGGTTAGAAATCTTACCCTTAACCTATAAATTATCCATAACTTCAAAACTATGAAGTCTTAACTTTTAAATTACATGGACGATTCAGATTAAATAACCCATCGTCCAAAAAAGCTATTAATCTATACCCGATCGTTTTTTTAAAAAAGGGTTACCTGGTATACTAATAATGCCTTTAATACGTAACTTAAGGGTAGATTCCCCGTCAAACGTTTTCTTTTGAAACACGTATACCATTGTTTATTCCTTTCCAAAATTAGTATCCTCTTTACCATCCTCTTTACCGTTCTCTTTACCGTTCTATTTTTCAATATATATCCTCATCTTACATGTATTTCCATGCCTTCAACATTCTATTAACTTATTAATAATCTACTTGAGAGGATTATATTGGTTAATACATTCGATTAGAAATAGTTTTACATAAGGATCTTTATTGAATTTAAATGTTCTTTTATACTGCTTTCCTTATATAATCAAAAAAATAAAAAGGCTATTAATAATTTCACCTATAACGTTTAGGTTTGTAATACTTAAGATTTTCTATGGCCTATTCTATTTATATGGCTTTCGCTACGTAAAAACCTTACTTTAAAAGGTAAGAATAGTTTGTTTATTATCTATAATTCGTTTTTTATATTGAAGGTTTTATTAATTAGGCGGCGTGCCGATTTCTTCTTTACTTTTTTCAGGGTTTTATTCAATATTATAACACGTTTTTAGGTATCTGATAATGATAACGATTTATTTATTATATTTAGCTAGGCCACAAAAACCGATTGAATTAATATAAGGCTATTGGGACCAAAAACATCGTTAAAACCCTTTACCGCTATTTAAAGCCATGTTTTTTTAATGCACAAAAGTTTTAATTTTAGGGTCAAAATATTGTAAGCCTTCTATAAAAACGAGTAAACCCTTTCTACTTTACTATTATCTTCATAAACATTAACGAAAAATCTATTTGAATCAAATACCTATCAACTTTACTTCAATTGAAAACTTTATTATAATAAAGTTAGTATCGGTATTGTAAATTACTACACTTAATGGCCCTAAGTACGTATTAATTCACAAAGTATGAAATACCTCACATGTTTTCTTCGCGGTAATAGTATTTGGGAATTTAGTGCCGTGAAACGCTGTAGCAGAGTTAATGATGTAAAGTAATAGCTTGCCGTCCAGGTAAAACACGTTTAAAAAAATCTTGAAATTGAAGGTTTAATCTTTCTTTAATGTGAATTTAAATTTTAGGTGGGTTTATAAGTGTATTTAGTATTAATAGCAAAGCTGTTTAATTATCTTGGATACTTAAAAATCTAAATCTTTGTAATCAGACACCTTTAAGACCTTATAAAGTTTATAAGTTGCCAGGTAGTAAAACCGGCGATGTAGTTAACGAAGTTCCGACTCCGTCAGATTCAATACTAATACCTTTAGACCTTAAAATAGAAACTAAAGTTATCCATATTTAAAGCTTAGTGGAAAACTCTAGTTTCCCTTAATCTTTATTAATTCGTTAGTCTGAAAGTTAATGTTAACGCCGAGGTTTTTTATACCTTTAGGGTAATAAAAGAAAGGTATAAACAACTCAGAAATGTAAAATGAAATAAAATCAATAACGATAGTAATAATTGTCAATCATAATAAAAAAAGTCTTTTGTCAAAACTAAAGCTAACTTTAACCTTAACGATATCCGTATAATTAAATTCCGTAACAATATTAATATCCCTTTTCAACGCAACATATTATGAATAGCTTTCTATTAAGTACCGTACTGCTTCAATATCTGGCATTATACCTTAAAAGACTTACTTCACATAACGGTCACGAATAATAAACAAGTACGTAAAGCTAGGATTTCCGTTATTATAGTAATAATAAGAGTCTTCACTTATTAAATAATATAAAAAACTTGGTTAAAAAGTTATGACGTTATTTCAGATTGATATTAGTATCTTTATACCAACTGATAATTTTAAACTTTGTCCCTTTATCTGTTACATCTTTGCTTTCAAAGTTTACAACGCGTAATACATAATTCTAATTAAAAGTAAAAAGAAAATGTATAGAATATATTACTTGATTCAATCTACGTTCAGCAATAGAATTGCGTATTCATTAACAGCTTTATTGAACTTCAATTTATATGTTCTAAGGTTTAGAATAAATTTGCTTAGTCAATTTGACAATTATCCTCTTTACGTAACGTATTAGTTAGGATCGCAGTTTTGGGCCTTCTATTTACCGTATTAGTTAGGACTACCGTACTCACGGTTGATATAGTACGCATAAGAGTGATTTTTTTCATTGTCGTTAAACTTTGAAGCTTGGGGATATATACCAATCAAATTCGAAACCCGAGTCTTTACCATTGTAAACTAGAAACTTAACTAGCTAAAAAAAACTGTTTACAAGTAGCATCAAGATATTATAAAGCGTATTCGAACTTTTTATGACCTGTAATAGTTTACCGAACATATTGGAGTAATATACCTTCGTTAACTCTTACATATACTAATATTCGTGGGCAAATTATCTGCCTATTAAACATTCGATTAAGAAGGATTGTTTACCTTTACGATACCTTCTTATAATCTAATATATAAAACCACTTGATAATATTTGAGTTTATGTGATACTGGGTAAGGTTGATATTGTATTCGAAATGAATTTTCAAATCGTCGTAGAGTTTTCGAGAAAAGAAGTAATTTGTTAAGTATTGAAAGTAGCAGTCCTCAACTCAGCCGGTTATAATACTAGTAAACAACTAGTAAAAACCTCATAATTCAACACTTATTTAGCGGCAGATATTAAAGAATGGGCGTAACTTAACATCGACAAGATTATACGATTTACCGTTATACTTTACTTTCCTCTTCCAAATTTTAACAAACGTAATAATTACTTCGTAATCCGTATTTATTTTAGGGACATTTGGAAGGGAAAAAGTCATGTATTAATTGTAGGGACCTTTTGATTTTGCGACCGGTGTTGAGAAATGTATTGATATTAGTGGGCAAAATAATTACATTTAGCCGAGTTTAGAAGGGAAAATCGAATGGTCGTGTCTACAATAAGCTTGCTCGTAAAACCGCTCCTTTCTTAATTTAGTTGTTTAAATTGGACGTTTCAAGGGACCTGGAGGAAGTGAACTTCATAATATTACTCTTAATGTCAAGGGATACATTAAGGCTTCTGCTTGATTAACTTGTAAATTTAAGATTTTACCTTATACGAGTTAAATACTTTTGAAAGATGGTAATACTAGTCCGTTGATTTTAATCAAAGGGGTTTAAGGAATTAAACTAGGATTAAACAGGGCCTTGCGAACTTATGTAAGGGAGTTGAAAAACGTTGTTGCTGAAGATACCTTTGACTTTTACCTCAATCTATTAGGATTATTTCTTTGTTACCCATTCGTAAAATACGTATATCCGATTGCCTTCCTTCTATTTCTTTGTAAGGAGATTCATGTATCGATTATAAAGCTTGATCTCCGTCCGTATATTCATTTACCTCTTTCCACATATATAAGGTTCATTTACTGAACTATTTTTAAAAGTTATTAAGTATTCGGGGTTTATCAATTATTTTATAGGGTCTAAGTCGAGGACAAAATGTCTTATTACGTATGTCAAGTATTTGAGGGTAAAGTTTTCGTCGGCGGTTATATACCAAAGGTGTTGGAATAATACTACATGTAGTGCAGTAGGTCAACTTTACTTACAATAAAGTTGACTATACTGCAAGTGTATTGTTTTGTTGAGACTTACCGTATTGAGTGTAAGTCGAGTGCAGTACACTGCACTTAACTCTAGGGCACGGGCCAAGCAATTGGCCATACAAATTACTGTGCAAACCAGCTAGCGGTCTGCCAAACCTAGAACAATATATCCATCACTTAACTAATACAATACTACTGTTACTTCGAAGACCAATCGAATCGATAACGTTGCAACTTTTAAGATCTACCAACACTAATTAGTTCTTATTAGGTTAAGCACAGATTAGCTAAGTAGAAGAAGAAGTTACTTTCTGGTTACTATCTACGTTAATAACGGCGGTTAGGGTAGAGGAAAGATTTTTGCGAAAGGCCTCTATTAGTACTACGATAGTCTCCAACGGCAGGAAAATAAAGAAGACTTTTGGGTTGCATCAGTCTCCAACGGCAATTTAGAAGTAGGCGACGGTATCGTTACTACAAAATACCAAGAAATCTTCATTGACCTTTTTTTTAAAGACGTCGAGATTAATTGTTAGAAGTTTTAAAGTTCGGTAAGTTGGCAAATGGCTAAGTTAGTATTACTAGAGGTATTATTATTACAGAAAAAAAAAGACAAATTCCCACAGGTTATAATAAACAACTTTTACCCTTTATCACTAATAAATAACCTCCGACTTTACCCTTTACACTAAACTTTTACCCTACTTCACTATTTTTCACTCCTCACGCCACCCCAATCGTCAAGTTCGTTGCTTTGAACAAAAACAACAAGAATCGTCAAGTAGCACCAAAAAAGCCACGTCACTCATCCTCACGCCAAGCCACCAAGTCGCCAAGTTCCCACGCGATTTCACGCCGAAAATACCAAGTCTCTACGCCCAAGATCACCAAATCCCTCGCTCTACACGCTCTATACGTTTTGTACACGCTAAAACTTTAAGATGTCCACCGTCAACGCTCACTTTAAAGTTATTACCAACCCTACTAGAGATGAAGCGATTGGGGCGCTTGGGGTTTCCTTTACCAAATACTACAACTGTACCCTTTAGGGCGAAAACGCTAACGAAAACTTAGCCGAAAAACATCTAGTTAACTTCGTCGGCAATTACATCGTTAAGTAAGACGGCATCAAAGAACCTAACCGTAATAACCGTGTTTTTCGTAAATACTGTAAGTTCTTCAACGACTAAATAATTAATATGTAAAAGAAAATCTAGAAAAATATCAAGTCTTAGCTAAAGGTAAGCCGTATAACCTTCTCAACGTTGAATTACACCTATTTTTTTAACATTTTCCGCCAAATAAAAGTAAATTGCCAGTTTTTCACTCGCTGTTTCCTAATATCCTTACCGACCAAGCTAAGGATTACTACCTCTGGTACCTAACGAATTATTCCCTTTTCCGCGAAATTTACGATAGTATAAAGGACCACTTCGAATACTATATTGATTTTACCTAATACCATATCGACTGAAATATAATCAAATTGTTTAATATGTTAGATTACAAAAAAAAGTCGAAAAGTAAGATAAACATCCTTAACCAAATGCTTAACAGGCTAACATTTTGCTAATAAGTAATGGAAAACGTGAAATCTGGCAAAAGAACTTTACGCCAGTAGGTCCGGTAAGCAATTACAGGCTATAAAGAGTTTGAATACGCTTTATAATACCCCGATACTATTTGCGAAAGGTTTTTTTAACTAGTTGCATTCCTTGTTGGTGACCTTAACTACTCGAGTATCCGGCTCGACTAATATGTATTCCTAATCTAATAACTTCTTTAACGTGGATGAAGAAGAACTTGCGGTGGTTAATTATGTTAACTGTAAATACGGACGCCTATAACGCCTAAAGGCTAGCCTATTAACCTCGGCTTTGAACTAAAATTAGTAGCCATGTTAACGCCAATAAGATTTATACGAACCCATTAATCGCAAACACTATCGTCATAATGATGGAAAAAGATATTAGATCTATGGAAAAACTAGTTATTAGTCAACTCGACACCCCTCCACCAAGCAAAACAACAAA